>JANCRC010000007.1:33842032-35042032 GCA_024362995.1 Heteromeles arbutifolia | reverse complement strand
GTTGTGTCATATAACGCACTTCTTGGTGGATATGGGAAGCAAGGAAAGTGTGACGAGGTTAAAAGAATGTACAATGAGATGAAAGAAGAACGTGTATCACCAAACATATTAACGTATTCAACATTGATCGATGTGTTTTCAAAAGGTGGTTTGTATGCAGAGGCAATGAAGGTGTTTAAAGAGTTTAAGCACGCAGGGCTGAAGGCTGATGTTGTGCTTTATAGTGAACTTATCAATGCTTTGTGCAAAAATGGACTTGTAGAATCTGCTCTTTCGTTGCTTGATGAGATGACAAAGGAAGACATTTGACCTAACATTGTCACTTATAATTCAAGAATTGATGCCCTTGGTCGGTCAGCAACAACAAATGTGTAGTAGATGCTGCTCCGGAGGCATTGTGCTACAGACCGGATCCTCATCTTCAATTTCTGGAGGGATGGTCTTTGAGATTCATGTAGGAGATTGGGAAGACAACAGCTGAGAAAGCAGGTTATACAATAAAAGATAGGAAGGTTAGGCAAGAAATCTTGTGCATTTTGGGAGTCTTTCAGAAGATGCACGAGCTAGACATTGTCACATTTTTGCCATTTTAAATGCGTGCAGGTACATCTCTTTATCTTTCGTACATGTTGCATTGAGGACCTATTTGCTTGAAGATCTGTTAAAGTCAGTTTTGAACTGTGCATTACTAGCTATTTATATTTATTTGTAGTTATACATATTTCATAGGTGTTTCAGTTTCAGTCTCTTATTGTGTATGGCTTACATACTGCATCATCCTTTGGTCACGCTTCTTATAAGTTTGCTTTCATATTTCTCTGCCGAACAGTTGAGCTATGTGGGTTCTTAGGCATATGAGGAACATGAGTGAACGTGGAACAGAATATATGGTTATGATACTGTTGAGAATTATATGCAGCGGAGGGTTCTTAAATATATGCACAAGAATAGGCAGTCTCAAACACAATAGTCATAGGTGCCCATTTTAAGGACTGTTTACTCATAGTACTTTGTTAGTCCAGGAAGAAACAAATCAAGCAAAGGAATACCTACTTCATTTCAACTAGCGGAAGGTGAAAGACAACCACCTTCACTGGAATGTCATTGAGGTTATTATGCTACAAATGCTTTGTTGGTTTGGTTAGGACGTCTAATGTTAAATATGATGTGAATTCTTTATTCTCTGTTTCTTTCTCCTAAGCTTATGTTTATCTATGGAAACGTAGTCCAATAGCCTCCCAGAATTTATGGTTAATATCTGTTTCAAATTTCAATGGCCTTAAATGCAGCCGTTGTAATTCATTTGAAGATGCTTCAATGTTATCGGAGCAACTCCGGTTGTTTGATAACCAAGTTTATGGGGTTGCCCACGGACTTCTTATGGACTTCTTAAGGACTTCTTATGCCACCTTTTCAGGCGGACGTGTTTTTCCCTTACCCTAAACAATTTGATGTCCAAATTTCTTTTTCCATGTTGAAGTGTTTCATTTTGTCTGTGTGTATTTAAACAGAAACAAGGGGCACAACTGGTTGTGCTTGAAGGGAAACGACGAAAGGTATGGGAGAGTGTGTGGTCTGATTCATGCTTGGATTTGCATTTAACGTCTTCTGGGGCTGCCCGGGCAATGGTCCATGCATGGTTGCTCAATATACGCGCGATAGTGTTTAAAGGCCAACAATTACCAAACCTGTTAAGGTTTGCCTTTTTTCTCGTCAAACAAGTCACTGTTTGCATAATATTTGTTCAGAATGTTGAGTTTATTTGTCTAATCCCTGCAGCATCCTAACAGGATGGGGGAAGCACAGCAAAGTAGTAGGGGGCGGTACCCTAAGACGAGCTATTGAGGCACTTCTTACTAGCATGGGTGCACCCTTTCACGTTGCCAGTGTAACTTGGGTAGGTTTATATCGAATGGCTCTGTGGCTGCTGCCTGACTAAAAGAATCTGGCACACTGGAGGTGCTCGTTCTTCACGATGACAGGACTTACACAAAAGGTGCACGATTGGACCAAATCTCCAATTTTCGAGCGCTAGCCTTGTAGTTGTTCGTAACATATGGAAATTTTTTTGTATCCTTGTAAACATGTTGTAAAATGTAATATATATGTATCATAAGTTCTAGCATAGCGTTTTAGACGGCAGTCTCTCTCATCGGCTATTTGGGACAACGTTGATGCTCCCTTTTTTTCAATCCGAATTCGGAACTTTGCAGTGTAGTTTTTTGGCTTAACATTTGTTAACAACATTTTAATTAGTTCTAATGCAAGTTGGTGTTAGTTTCACTTCGTGGAAATTAAAGAATTGTTTGATTAACTGGAAGGGGAAAAGAATTCAAGTCTTGGAAGAATAGGAAGATCATGATTTTTTTTTTTTTTTAAGGTACAATCAACATTAAAGAAGGGTGGGAGTTGGAAGTTTCTTAGGAGTTAGGTGCAACGGTGAATGCTAAAATGCTCTTGTTAAAATTTGGGAGAGCAACTTACATGGAAGATACACCGTCACGTGACGTCTCAATTCAATAATACAATGTCATGTGAAAAGACTTACACGTAACATTTTATGCAGATCCTGAAACAGGGAATGGTTTGATTACTTTGTAATGAATATAAGACTAAACTAATGGATAAAAAGGATGTGTTGTAGTTGCGGTATTAAAATCAATCACGCACTGCTATGCTTTTAACTTTTTCTTTTTAATGCTTCTTTGTAAACATGCTTAAGAAGCTAGAAACAATATGGCTTGACTAAGAAGATGTTCATGATGACGAGGTATTACGTACCCACAAGCTCAAATACGTGGTAGAAACTCTAAAAAATAAAACTCTAAAAAATAAAACATTGTCTCAAGCAATTATAAACAAATATTTTAGTTCATCTTAAATTTTTATTTGTGACATTGCATATTTTTATACTTATTGACAATTTATTACTATATGAAGGCAACTTTCTTTAATACGGAACCTAGAAAAGTTATAACATATTACAATGTGAAATTTAATAATATATATAATTAACCCAAATTGGGACCGAAACTCCTATACAGAGTATTACTCGAGAGGTTTTACCGTAGCGAAAAATAGAAAAGAAAAGTAGGGGTTTAGTATTATGGGTAACTTTCGTTTTTTTATGTGTTCGTGGTTTTAACTTGGAAATCAAGCAAGATGCTCGAAAGCGTGATTAAGTTATACACGATGGAGAGTCCCATACAATTATAAACTCGATTGTGTTCTTAAAATCAAACACTTGGAACTTCAAGACGAACGAAAACTTCAATAACGTCAATAAAACGTACTACGGTTACGGTTCTAATCGTGATTTGAAAACAATTAACATACATAATCTGTTGTTAAGATATGTAGGTTCGTAACATACATACACATACCTGTTGTTAAGAAATGTGAGACCTTTCAGGCCCCCCAACTCAATCCTACCCTTGTCAATCATCCTGTATGTCACTAATTTTTGGAAAGTACCAAGATTTAATCATCTTAAATTTGAAGGCCAAAAATCTAGGTCATGAAGGACCTCAACCATGGTGGAAATACAAAATTTGTATCACAAAACCGTACCTGGCTACATGACGCGAGGATAAATAAACCGAGTGGCTCTAATTTTCTAAAGCTTTTTTCCTAGGCTAAGATCATCTTCAACCTCCAAACAGCAAGGGCATATCCGATTCAATATCAGATATTACCCGAGGTGCATTTCTGTTAGGCACAAACAGATATTCAGTAAGTCTTCTTTCTCAAAACAGGCTTTCGTACTTCCTTCTTTGCAGTTGTGGTGAATCCAGGTGTTGGTATTCCCACCGTGGATTGGTATAAGTCCTTCAACCTTCAAGGTGAGGCATAATAAAAGTAGACAACAATTACAGCATGTTCATGAGCACAAAAAGGTCCAGAACCAGTAAGCAGCAGGTGTAGTTGGAGGAAAATAATATAACAAATACCTTGGAATAGTGGCAAACAGAGCAATCACTGAGACGCCGACTATAAGAGGGAAAACTGGTGCCGGAGTCAACTCCTGTAGGTCATGGAAGTGGAAGAGGAAAAACAAAATGAATATTTCGTTAGCTTGACTATTAACTCGATTCATAGCCTCACACGCAGAAATTGAAAAATTCTAAACAAGAGTAAGCACCAAAAGAGGAGACATGCCGTTTCAGAAATTACCATGAATTAGAAGCATCTATGTGTATGATGGTCGAAGAAAATAAGAATTGGGGTATATAACTTTAAACCATAGCACTTTCACAAGATTGTCACAAAGCAATTGGACAGTGAAGTTGAACAAACAAACCTGTTTCTGCTGATTCTCTTCAAATGCATATCTGAGTGGGCCAACATGTATGCGAGTATTCTGCTCTAAATCAACCTCGATAACCTCGGATTTAAACTTATGGCTGCTTGACGGTAGGCTATAACGAAGCTGCAGAAGGTGCTTACCCTTGGGTAAGTCCTTCACCTGGAAAAAGTTGGAAAGCGGAAGAGGGAAGACGGACTCAGTTATAGATAGATCACTAGATTTGATTTCCACTAGTAGATGTGGATGCAGTTCCTTTATTCTCTTTCCTTCAACATGGCAACTTAAAATAGTTGTGTCTGGTTGTTCAAAAACCAGAAAATCTAATCCTTTGATATCCTCATGCCCAACCTACAAAATTACCAAAACGCTGAATAAATAAATAATTAAATATATACACATGGGAAGCAAAATTATCCAAGACTTTGTTGCAGTCTTCAATTTTTATTTTTATTTTTTCAGTTTCTAATACTAGACTGATCTTTCCACTCCAAGGAAGTTCGTTCTATTTGATAAAAACTTGCTAGTTGCTAACCGTGATAGGAACATATTCTGGTGATGCGCGCTCAATTTTAGCACTACCCAAACCATCCCTTTTCACTACTTTGATTACATAGATTGCGTCAGGAAGAAGTCCTCTCAGCCGATAACTTCCGGATGAATCAGTCACTGTTTCCTCATAATAGCCTTTTGATTCTGATCTGGCCTCAACCAACACACCTTCTTTTGGTTGGCCAGACAATAGAGTAACAACACCCATAGCACTGGAAAGAGTATAAACCAACTTAGCATCCACAGAAAGAAGTATAAATTAATTTCAAATCTGTATGTTTCTACATGGTTACACGGATAAAAATTCTAGAGTACAATTATAAGTACAAATGGAACAGGTTTGGTTTTAAGGATTTCAAAACTTGGACCACGCATGCACAGAAAAATATGCTGTGAGTGTGATGTACATAATATGGATTAAAGTCATTTTGGAAAAGAAAAAGAAAAAGAAAACTGATTAAAAGTTAAAATCACAGTAGCATAAACTCATTAGATGGTTACCAAAAGCGAACAACAATGACTAAAAAGGGAAGGAAGCAAAATCAACCGGTCGAAGTTGTACTGCACAAGAATTGTATCAAGTTTCAAATCAATATGACCAAATCTTGGCAAAGGAAAAATCCGTGGATAAAATTGCTACAATCTAGAAATATTTTAATCCACAGATCCAACAAAATTCCTAGTTCCAAATTGTAAAAAACATGTGGTTCAAAATTCTAAATATGAAAGAGAGAATGGTTTGTCGATGTTTATATGTGCGAGGGCAATAATAAAAATAATTTTTTTTACATGACCGCATGTTAAAAAATATGTATGCAAACTAAATATAAGAGAAGACTAATGGAAAACCTGTAAGCCACTCGAGTAGCCAGGAAAATAGCTTCTTTAGACTCCCCAGAACCAAGATCTATCGCCAGTGCCGGAGGAGAAAAGGCAAACTCCTACAGCACGTCAAGAACAAAAAGAAAGTAGCTTTTTAGGTGGAGTAATTAATTGTAGCCTTAGCTTTGGCATACAGATAAACCATTTAATCAAGGAATATTTAAGGGCCTGTCCGTAGTTCTTTGTATTATGATCAATCTACAGTGGCAGACCTAGGATTTTATTTTTATGGGGACAAACTTACACAATAAGGGCTCATTTAATGTCTAGGAATGGGTTGGCTTGAATAATCCACTAGCTTCAATGAATGTCGAAAAGAAGTATTTATGTCAACTTGCATATTTTTGTCCAAGTGATCATAAAAGATGGAGAGTCATGAAGAAAACTTGTCCCTCAGAATCCTACCATTTTTGTGGGGATTAGGAGGGATAAGTTTTCTTCATGATTTCTCCATCTTCTATCTTCACTTGGACACAATATGCAAGTTGGCATCCATATTTCCATTCAACAATCATTAAATTTAGTGAGTTGTCCAAGCCATGCCAATCCTAATAATCAAGCGAGTCCTAGCAGTACTAACATAATATGAGAAAAAATAGAGTTAACTAGCTTGTAAATTATATAAACAAAACTCCAAATTTCAAATTTCAAAGGCAAAACAAGTTTACAAACCATTACATGTGGTACCCAAAAAACTGACTTTGGAAGTAGAAATAATCAAGCGTTTTATTTCTCTTTTGAAAGTATCTTTTTTTGAAAGTTATCTTTAAAAACAACGTAACTTTGTAAAGAACCCAAAAAATTATGACACAAATACATAGGATGTATACAAGTCTTGCCAGTGTGTACTACAAAAACATCATAGTCCTTAGGAATTATGTCAGATATACATACATACACAATGTAGATGACTGTATGATATGTATTTATATATGTATATATCGTACGGACTTTTGCCTAAACTAGCTTTACAATCATTTCAATTCCAATGTTATTTTAACAAGATACATGGTGGAACTCAGTTTTCTTACTATTTCTGAGCAAAGGTAAACAATGCAAGTGTTACTAGATTTGTGACCAACCACAAATATATGATAAAAATAACATAAATTGTTTTTAGTAAAATGATTGATGATTGTTGAACATGTCTTGTAACATCATAATGCATTCAAAATTATTTAAGCTGTACATTCTGAAGATCCAAAACAAGAAGATTAAAGAAAGAGAGTGCAGAGTAGGAAGAAAAAGCGAATAATTAGCATGCATATCCTAGAAGGGTACCTTTAGCAGAGGACGGAGATAGAATGTCCCTGGAAATAAGTTGTTGAATAGGAATGCTCCACCAGCTCCAGATACTGAGTTGTTTCTGTAGCCATCATCGCCACTCAAAGATAATAACACTGAAGGAATAGGCTCTTTAGCATCATCTTTAGAATGAATATTTACAGAAATTTGGCCAAGCTTCTGACAAGAAAAGGAATGAGGCCCAACTTGTTTTAAATGGTACCCAGGCTGCACAAAATGGATGGCATTAGGTTGATATCACGAAATGTAGTTTCATGTATTTCTTGTACTCAGCTCACAAGTGAAAATAATCTTAGTTCATTCCTCATTTAACATTAATATTACAGTTATAAAAAGTGTACAACCATTCGTTTATATTATCTATGTACTTTTCACTATCTTAAGCCATAAGCAATTGCAGTGTACCAACTACCAAGCCAGAAAGAGAGAATCTTAATGATGGAACAAAGATATCAACCTCTTCTTTGTTCTTCATTTAATTCATCCGTAATTGAGAAAAACAAAAAGATGTAAAAGTAAGCACAAATATGTCAAAAAGTTAAAAGGTTGTTGAATCACAAGTTTATTAGGAAGGTTTATACTAACGATCTCAAGACACAAAGTGAAGGGCAAGGTCTCCAAGATTTGTACCATCTGAATTATATATCTCTTAAATTGATGTACTAGATTTTCTTGGTCTCCTATATGGCATGTTTTAATCCTTATAAACTCCAAATAAATTTTACAAACTACCACCTAGAATCCAAAAAGTGCACGAAGTGCAAACACCAAATATTGAGTCATGAATATTCAAATGCATCACCTTCAAGACGGTTAAAGAAAGAAAGTACACCATGCCGGATATTTTATTGAAGAAAGTAAATTAAGGTTTTAGTAGATGTCCAAACCTTTGAAGCCTCGACACGGTATGTTATTTCATCATATAAAGGTCCCCCAACAAAAGAGCCATCCATTCCCGTAGTAGTTTCAAGTACTAGTTCACCATCCTTAAGTTGAGCAATCGGACTATCCCCAGAGGCAAGAATCTTAATATGAACTTCAGAAAGAGGGGGAGAGACTGATCCTTTAATATATAAACCCAATCTACCAGCGAATGGAGGGATTGAAGCTTGACAGCCATCATTTGTAATTAAGACCTGAAGAAGAAATTTTTTTTAGAATAATCTTTGATAGAAAATAATAGACTTCCATTTCTTTAGTTGGAAAATCCAAAACCAATCCATACATGATGTTGTCTAGGATAAAACAAGATCTTCCTCGTCTCATCAGTTCTGCACAACATCGCAGCTCAAGTCAGAAGCAAAAGATAGTGAGGTAATAGCAAACCAGTCAAAACAAATGCAGTGCTAAACCAAGTTTTCTTTGCAAGAAAGAGGAAGTAAATCTCTAAAAGGATAGAGTAACAATTCAGTGCATAAGAAACCAACAAGAAGAGGATATACAAAGCACAATATTTAGAACACATCTAAACATTTGAGATGTGCAAGAGCCATGACTGCTTAGTTATAAAGAGAAACAATTAACTATGAACCTTGGATCCCGAGGAACAAAGGTAAGTCTTTCTCCACGATTGGCCCATGCAGAATATTCATACACTACGGCACTTTGATCATTTCCACTGGAAGACAGCCAAGCTGTGGTCTCATCTATAATACTACCCCCAGCATTCAGAACATCCACAATGAAATTCTCAGGCACCTCGCCGACACCCTCAAATGAGCTTGATGAAACATTGATTTGTCCTTTAACAAGATACTTTTCTCCTTTCAGATAAATAGGCTGCAAAAATATATAAAAGATGTGATGGGAAAAAGATTTTATGGAAGCAAGGTCACAAGAAATGAAAAACAAAAAACAAAAAAAAAGGAAGATAACACTGTACCAATGGGTTCGAAGTATCAATCTCAATTGATGAGCTCCCGAAGAAAATACACGAGTTGACAAAATAAAGTTCATGCACTCCAGGATATTCTATACATATATTCTGGGAACCTTTCTGCAATTCATAAAGAGGAGGAAAAAAAATGAATTTCAGATGCCCGTGCATATGCGTCTTAGTTTAGATCACCGGGGCTTATCATATAACAAAACAAACCTTAATTTTCAAATTAATGGAAGAACCATCTGGCTGAGTCATATAAGCATCTACATCATGGGTGGAAAGGACATTGACCCAGTAGCCTTTTTGAACAAATTCAATTCCTTTGACATCATCCACACCAACATCCACATCAACGGAACTTTTCTCCCAGCACCAATTATCTTCAACAGCTGTGGGTTCTTCTGAATGATGTTTGACCTAACGTAACAACATACATTCAAAGAAAACAAGCATATTAATGGCAATAATACCAAATGAATGCTAATTCTGACATGCACACTTTTTTTTATCGTTTCATAACAACGTTCTGCAGCGCATAATAGTTCAAAATAATGTAATGGAAAAAGACGAAGAACTGTACCTCAAATCTGTATTTCCCTGGGATGACACTTTCAAAGTGAAATTCACTACTCTCGTTAGTCAAACTAACTGTCCTCCTCTCTTCATTACGTTTACCAGCTAAATCAACCAGGGTAACAGAAACAGATGCACCACACTTCTCCTTGCAGGTTACAGTTCCATGTACATTGACCAATGCCTTAATTATAACAAAAAGAGAGAAATATCAGAACATAAAAAAATTATTAAGAAATTGCACATCTAACATAAGCAAGCACACGTAGAAACGTTCAGAATTTATATGTGGATAACAAGCAATTTTGGTGATCATTTCATTTGCGCTAATAATTACTAGCCAAATGAATAAATAGACCAACCTAATCAAACTGAATTTTGATGAAAAGGTTCTCTATTCATGGTGAAACGCAGCTTTTAGTGCCTACCTATTAAGTATGAGCAAGCATTGAAGACTCAACGATAAAAAATAAAAATAAAAAAGTCATTATATTTTATGGAAAAACAATTATCCATATCATTTAAGAAGTCTTACCTGAGAAAACTTGACGTTCAATAATGGATTTTTGACAGCAATAAGACGGCAAAAACATTAGACCAGAAGCACTCTCAGGCGTAGCTGCTAAAGCAGATAAACGATATTCACCAGGTGTAACCTGGGCACAAAAGACAAAGATGTAAATTCAATAGGTAAAGGGTTAACTTTGGATCCACAATGCATAAGCCAATGAATGCGTGGCTGAAAACCCACCCAAAATAGGCAAGCCAAAAAAAATATACAGCACAAAATCAACTTACTAAATTGATAACTGCAGCTTGCACAAAAAAACCTAAGATCGGTTCTCATAAGTTGTACTTCTATACCTTATCAACTAACCTTCTTGTACAAATGACTAAATTGGTTCAACAACACTTTTCTTTATAGGGAGTTCTAAAGCGGTTCAAGCAATTCTATACTTAGAATTGGATTCTAAAACAGGAAAATGTCAGTTCATGGATCAAACAACTTTGCAACACTTCATATAAGAAGTTAGTTCACACTTGCAATATCAGACACGTATAAAATAAATATAAAGGAGCGGAGAGTAATTGATTCTGGCTTCAATCATTGAGAACTGGACCAGTATTCCCTTTCTCTTCCATAACCTCAACCATCTCAATATCAGACAAGACAGTACTTGTTTCTATACAGGCCCAGAAATAAAGAGCACATCCTTATTGCACATCAAGCTAACATACCTCAAAGCAGAAATTTCCACTTCCATCAGTCTGTTTCACTTGCGGTTTGACATTTTCAGGGCCATGAGTCAAAGCTACCTAAAATTTAAATATAGCAAGTATTAAGCCTGCATATAAGTATAACATAGAAAGAGGAACATAGGAAATGTGATATTTACCTTTGCCTTGTAACCAGCAGTAACCATATGAACCACACCACAGACATCATAGGAAACTGCTTTAATATCCATAATTGAAGCCATATTCGGTAATACCTGGATCAGCAAGCAAAGTAAGAACAAAATAACAAAGTGCAATTCATTATGATAAAAATCACCTAGTTAAACACATAATACTAACATTGTAGCTTCTAATAACACATAAGGATAGTAAACTTGTTATAGAATCAATGTACAAGTTCAGAAAGAGATTCCCATAAAATACTCTACCAAATAATCGTTCAAACTGCTGAACTTGTAATGCTCCTTTGTGGCTTCAATTGCATAGCGATTGGAAGTAACCTGCGACATTGAACAGCTAAGTAACCTAAATTCAATAGCAATAAAAAAAACAATAGTATGTCATCTAGTTTGGATAAGGAGGTGTTCGAAGTTAGAACCATCAAGGATGGACTTGTAAATCTTTTAAGGAGGTTGGATGCAACCCATCTGTTTCTATCATGATCCTTTGTTTTGAAAGGATAAAGACCAGTAGACGACCCAAGGTATGCATTCTATCCTAGACAATTGATCTTAGTAGGAGCATCACTAGCAATATGTTCAAAGAGGAAGACTTAATACGTGCCTTTCTTCCTGTTGGCGTATCATGTGTTTTACTGAAGCTAAACTATACTTTGTTTCCGTGAGGAGGCTCAGAGAAAGATTGAATGGCCCACATCTCGTATAATTGTTTAAGGAACAGCTAATGGTAAACACCAAGGCACTATTAGCCACTCCTTGAGCAATTGTACAAGGAAAAGAAGTGGAGAATGTTCATCTTTTCTCACTTGCCTAATTGCTCTTTCAATACAGCATACTATTCCTTTTTAATTTTTGAGAATGATTGTCCGTCCCTTAGGTGACACAGAACCGAGCGCAATGGCGTTCTAGGATTCATATAGCCGACCCCACTTAGTGGGAAAAGGCTTTGTTGTTATTGTATTGTCCCTTAGGTGGAGGTAGAAAGGCCAAAATGTTGGGCATTTGATTTAAACTAAATGCCAGAAATTTGAACAAAAAAACAGCTATGAGCTTTTGGACTTTTTCATTATTTCATTGTGTAACAAGAAAGCCAACAGGAAGGAAGAAAAGTAGATACATAATTATACCTGGTCAAGTTTGTAATACCCTCGTTTGTCAGTGATGGACCTTTCATGACCATCAACTATAATTTTAACACCTTCAACGCCTTCATCATTTCCATCCACAACTCGGCCCCCAACAGAAAATCCAGTGACCTACGCAACAAGAATAAAAGATAAAGCTGTAAAATATATGCTAAAAATCACAACACAGCACAACATAAAAGTAACTAATGTCAGCATACACAAATAAATTAGATAACAATTTCAAAGGGATGGAGGAGCTTCCAATTGTCTATCTAATTGAAATCGGTGTGAATAACATATATGTATCATAACTTTATACAGCTATACATATTTGCAATATGACACTTTCACAATGATGAATGGGCAGCCAATCAATAGATTTAACCCAAACCACATGAGGCTAGATGACTTGTAAGAGTAATGTAAAGTTTAATCTTGTATACTTTGAAGGGGCCTGATTGGTCCGCAGAATGAGTTATTTGGGAATGGACTTCCATACATATTTCAAGAGGTTGGGAATGAAATGGTTCCAATCCTTTGTTTGAAAATTCTGGGAAATGGTAAAAAGAAAATACATTTTATTTCCTTTCCTATGTTTGGTTTGTGTAGTAATAGGAATTAAAGTTTTTCCTATTTTCAAATAATACCCTTACTAAAGAAAAAGAAACACCAAAGAATATTTAAAGACAAAGTTGTAGTATGATTAGAATTCCCTCTTCATGGGAGTTTGAAACCCATGTGGTATGATTTGAACTCCCATGATTGCACTTAGCGAAAATGGGAACGGAATTCTATACCCATTCCAAGCCCATTAATAGAAAAACACCAAATGTCTGAATTTTGACCTCATAGGCCGCCATGCATCTTACCTGGAACATTCCAAGCTCAATAATAAAAAAACACCACATGTCTAAATTTTGACCTCATAGGCCGCTATGCATCCTACCTGGAACTTCTGAGGAACTGTCACGTGTTGATGCTCAACAGTTACTGACATGACAGGAGGTGAAACACCAAATACTGTGTTTTCACCCTTGTAGTAAGGTATGAGCTCATATGTTCCTGCAAATGATTCAATGAGACTGAGCACTAAGTTCAATTTGAAAGCAGTAATGTGTATGATGAGCATTTTCCAAGCAAGAGCGCTTCAAATCAGATGAATGTTGAAACTTCATTAACAGAATAAGGCAGCGCAATAACTAGGATTTCTGATAAAGGTAGCAAGACAGTGATTAGCAAAGAAAATCATATAAATATTTGTCTGAACATAAATGTTCTGCTCTTTGTCTGCACCCACTACCCTTTCTCTTAACTTTTGGGGGGGAAGAGCTGTCATTTTATCCACCCACAAGATTTTTCTAATAGGTTATCCAAGGAAAACTAAATTGTGGATTTCTACAAAAATTGTGAGCATCTATTCAGCTGACCTACACATTGATGTGTAAGATTGTTCACTTAGTTATAGAAGAAATGCCAAATGCAGCTTCTATATAGTTTGTTGGCCACAAATTTGAAAATTATACAATCTTATATGATCTAACACGCACCGATCAGTTACACATCTCAATGGAACATTATAATATATATATATATAGCATAAATAAGCAGAAGAGAACAAACAAAGCGGACACACATGGGGAAAAAGTGCAATGAAACTACATAAAATAAAACAAATAAACAGAAAATATACATAATTACCACAAGGTACTGATTTAAAAATGAACATCCCATGAGCATCGGATACAGCATGGCAGAGTGCCTTCCTCGTTCCAGAGGCAGTTCCAGAACCTTGGGGACAGTCTACCTCTAAGACGTCATCTGAGTATAAATAAACATGAACTCCCAATATTGGATTTCCCTACCCCAACCAAGAAAGAAGGAAAAAAAATCAGTCTATAGTACAAGTAAATCAGCTAGAACTCCAATTTCACCTGACCACCACATTAGGGGGAACCAACATTAATTAGAAGAAAACGTCTGTAAATAGATCAAGCTAACTCTTGTACTAATGGATAGATTTCTCAATTCATTAGATAGCAGATATGTAAGATAAGGACTTGTAGACAAAGCAATTGTATGTTGAGCAATCATCTCTAAAGTAACATTTTTACCTGAGAAACAACAAATCCACGAACATCATACCCAGGGACAAAGAAAATGTCATCCACTACGTCATTTCCGAAACCCAAATTCACCTGCAAGAAGTATATTATTTCCACATGAGTGGCATATAAATTAATAAAGGCTTATCAATGGAAATGTAATATAATCTTATGAAACTATGTAACTTTATAAAACAAAGTAACTAGATTTTATAAAACCAAGTAACTATTATAATCATAAAACCAAGTCACGTGTTGTGATTTTATAAAACCAAGTAACTTAATATAAGATCATATACTCTTATTTGCCAAGAAAGGCCTTGTGAATTCAATGGGAAAGAAATACAACACACGTCAAAAAGAAAAGTAAAACAATATGGCATAAGAAAGAATAAGAAATGAACCTTTGTTGAACCTCTTATTTCAACTTTCAAGTCAGGGTGTGAAGCACGTAATTCATATTTTCCTGCACACAAGAAGGATATAGCAAAGTCATTCATTTGCTGAAACAATGGACTAAATGAGAGAGGTGAATACAAGGAAATCTTTCAGTAATAAAAAACGGTCCTAGAAACCTAATCACAATTAACAACCAACGCATGAAGAAAATTACAGTTTCACAAGGACACCAAATCATAACTGTCAAGTGTACAGGACATCGGAAAAATAATCAAATCACAGTATCTGTTGACGAGTATCTCACATATCGGAAAACTTTATGAGTTGGGATATACACAAAGCCTCAAGTTTTGTACCTGGAATAATATTTTTGAACACGTAAACACCCCCTGCTGATGTTATAACAAAGGAAACAACATCACCAGTATCAGACAAAAGTTCAACTTCAATATTTGGAGGACCTCCATTTTGAACGGAGCAGCTCCATCCACCAACGGCTCCCACTACTCTACCAGACAAGGAGAACCTACCCACATATACCACAAGGTAATTTATTCCAAAAGCCCGAAGCAAGAAGGACAGAAATGCTTATAAGATCATGCAACCTCAAATAAGAGCAAAAGAACACACCCTGTAAACCGAAAGTTAATATCTTCACTGCCATTGCAGCCAGAATCGTCAACAACAACAGGAACCTAGAAAAGACTACTGTTGTCAGATTTCAGGACAAACGCAAATTTTGAGTCAACGTGTCACATATAGGAAATCATGACTGGATAGAAATACAGAGAAAAGAAAAATTAATAAACCTTGTCTGGGTTCCATGACCATCCCTCTGGGCCATTGATTTTAACTACAAACGAACCCTGCATTTCAAAGAACAGTAATGAGAACCAATGAAGATATAATTAAAACGCGGAAAGTTTAAGTCGAGCAAGCAACACCAAGGGTATGGCTCTTTGTGATCTCCTCCGATAATTTAACAGACAACACAACATCATCACTGAAGCATGAGAGCACGTGAAATGTAAAGATCCAGCGAAATCCGACACCACAAAAAAGAATAAGAAATAATACCTTGTCATATACGGGAATGAAGTAGTAACCATTGGGAGCACATTGAGTACTATCCTTCAACAACCCATCAACTGTCCGAAGCTCAACCTAAAATCCCATTATCAATTTGTTACTTATTCAACATCTCATATCTGGGTTTGGATTAGTGACGAAAATGCAGTAAATTTAAGGCAGTAATTCCAAAAATTGTTTTACCGTGATCTGAGAATAATCCAATTTAGCATCGGTGGGCTGCCTGGCCTTGATCAGAGAAGAACTAGCCTGCAAGTTTACAGTGCGATTACAGACTCGATCAGGTAAAAGGGTAA
This sequence comes from Heteromeles arbutifolia, assembly GCA_024362995.1. NCBI lineage: Eukaryota > Viridiplantae > Streptophyta > Magnoliopsida > Rosales > Rosaceae > Heteromeles > Heteromeles arbutifolia. The sequence continues at coordinate 35,026,104 of JANCRC010000007.1, read as the reverse complement.
AATCCATTAACTCTAACAGTGAAAAAGATGAAGTCTTTTACCTCGACGAAGCCGCCGCAGCCGTGGATTGAATCGGCGAACGTGGTAGAGAGTGAAGAGATTGCGAGGAAGAAGAAGAAGGCTGAGGCGTGGTCTTTGATGCCCATTTGGCCTCCCTCGTGTGTGTGTTTTTAGAGTTGCGAGATTGGCGAGGGCCGAGAAGAAGATGTGTTTCTCTGAAAACAACTACGCAGATCTGGCCTCCCTAGTTTATATGATCCATCACTTAAAACGAGAGAGAGAGAGAGAGAGAGAGAGAGAGAGTGAGCGCGCTGATGAATCAGTCCGAGTCCTGAGTGGAGTTTTCAGTCCGATGCCTTGTTTTACTTGGATACAGAAAGTGTTTAGTTTCAGCCGTTGAGATTGATCCAACGGTAATCAATCAAATTGCTCCAGGTATCAAATAGGTAGCCGCTTGCTCGGTATCCCTTTTCCCTCCTTTCTTTCTCCACGCTTCTGCTGCAAAATCTCCCTCTCCCTCTCCCTCTCCCTGTCACCTGTTCTTCTTCTCTCAGTCGTCAGGTAGTCAGGTACTCTCTCCCTCTATCTCTACTTGCAGATTACCATGGTAAAGTTTTATTCTTTATTTTTCAATATTTTCATTAAAATTAATTTACTTTAGGGCTGATTTGGTATAATGAAAATAATCTCATTTTTGCAGCGTTTTCAGTTTTTTTTTTCATCCAAAACTATGAAAATAAGTTATTTTTAAGTATTTACTAAACATGTTTTTGAACTCAACTTTTTTTTATACCCACTTTTCTGCATCCTTGTTCTTTTTTTGCTTCTGTTCCTGTTTTTAAATTAATTATTAGTATGAATATGTGAGCATATCTGGTGAGTTTCGATACACGAAACGCAACTGGTGGTGGATGTGAGGAGTTTCTTTTGTTAAATTCCTGCAGTGGCAGTGCCAAGTAATTGATTTTGTTGCTCACATTGCATTCAGAATTTCTTATCTTATAGGTTGCTTTGTTTCAATCTTTATATATTTATCGGATACCGCAGTTGCTCATTCAGCTTTGTGTCTTTACATATTGGTTTTCGAAAGTTAAGTTGACGTTGTTGTATCATTGATGTTAGTTAGACTGAATTTCGTATCTCATGTCTTCTATTGTTTCCAACTGCTTATTTAATGGGAATTGGAACCGCAGTTGCGATTGCTAAGCCTTGAAGAATCTTACAAATTGTTTTTGGACATTTCAGAGTAATAGACTAGTACTGTGAATAGAGACCAATGATGTCCGAAGAGTGAAGAGGCGATTATAATTTTGTGTGGCGGACTGGTATAATATCGTTCTTCATCTGAGGGGTTTAATTGTGTCTAATGGCTACCGATGGTTTCAGACGGCAACAGGTTTCATCAGCTCCGCCTCGAAAAATCAATGTCCAAAAGTTTGCAGAATCACGGGGTTCAGAGCTTGAGACACTCCATTCAATTGTATCTAACAGATTGAACAATGATTTCCGGTCTCGGAGAAGCAAGAGAAGAAGAACCACTGCTTACGACAATCAAGCCGCCAAAAAAAAATGTAGAAAGAAGCGAAAACTTGATCCGAGTAATGCTTTGATGTTGCCTCCAGAGAAAGATGACAAGAAGAATGCTCCTCGTCGCATTCGTAGGAGAGCTGAGCTTAAAATGAACATTAAAAAGGGTTTCTGCACATCAGGGGATGGTACAAAGAGGCTTAGAACACATGTTTGGCATGCGAAGCGGTTCACAATGACAAAGCTTTGGGGTTACTACCTTCCTTTGGGTTTGCATGGCAGGTAAAACGCATTATTAATTTAGCAGTGCTATTCCTTACTTTTCGCGTATTATTTGTTATGTTTCTCGATAAATACTAATTTGTTTGTTATCTATAAAATAAAATAAAATGTAGAGGAAGGGGGTCCAGAGCTGTCTTGAAGTGGTTCGAGGATGGAATGCTTGTTCATGATGCAAGCTATCATGCAGCTATCCAGTTGGAGGGCCCAGAGGCAGGCATTTACTTTACTTCCTATCTTATGAATCTATTCTTAGGAAATTGTGTACCCTTTAATTTATTTTTCTTTAAAAGGTAAAGTGTTGTAATATGTTCTTTTCTGCTACTAAATTATGATGTTACGATGTTTTTCATATGCATCCAGGATTCGTTACTATCAGTGTTAGGCATGGTAATGGTGCCTTCTCCGTCAACTTGTTTTGAAAATGTTTCCCGTTCTGTTATTTCTGGTCTCATATATGATAATGCTATGGTAAGTTATCCTATTGCACTTTTCTTTGTGAATGTGGATGACTTGAGGTATTGACTATATGACCCATTTTCTGCAGCTTCATCATTTGGGAGCACCTCTTTCAAAACCAATTGCTCCTGTGAACTATATGTGGCGGCCTTCTGGCCAACCAAATAGAGATAATGATGCCGCTGCCTGTGAAGGCGATGAATGTAATGGACCAGAGGGTACAAAGCACTCTTCTACTGATCGCCAGCTTTGGGTGTGGATACATGCTTCTGCTCTCTCTGAAGCTTATGACACTCTGAAATTAGCTTGCCAAAAAGAGGTACCCATTCTTTCATTTTGTTCACACAAACATCAATCGTAAGTGTATAGAGGCTGAATCTCATCTGACTTCACGTCGGAAGGAAGTATGTGATGATTTATGGATCTTAAGATAGAATGCAACAGTACTGGTTTGGTATTTAAATCTTTGAGTGAATGATGATTTATGGCAAATTGGCAATACTGAAACTCGTCTACTACTATGCTTTGTACTTGATACTCTGATAAGCCGACATTTTTTTCCAAAATGATACTCAATGCTACTCTCAAGTGGTTTATGTGCTGTGCTTAGGTGTCAAAGTTCGCCTCTAGTCTAGGCTTGGTAGATGTCAGTATAGAGAACGCATTGCTGTTAGATGATACTACATGTTCTCAGTAGATTATTTACTGTTATTCATATAATGCATTATTATCTTAGATGGAGGGCAGGGACATCGTGATTAATTGTTTCTCACTTGAGGGTCAACTTGCCAAATTAGAATTAGTGGGATCAAAAGCATTTCAACTCCTTCAAAGGACATTAATCCCAGCTACCAAGTGAGTTACGGAAAGGATTTCATTGATTTAACAAAGTGATGAGGTTAAAGATGGCTAATTTTGTTGTCTGGCTGAATAGGACTAGAGATCATTCTTGGAAGTTGATGAGACATTCAGCTGCTGAGGCAGATGATGATTCCCAATCTACAGTTTATCTTCAAAACGAGGAGGAAATTCCTTCTCATGCAATTTTGTCCCTTAATGTCAAGGATCCTCGCACATTGACAGAGAAGGGAAACAATGCAGTTGCACAAGATTTAGGTTCTGCTAGTATACTAGGTGATGTGCGAGGAGCTGAAGACAAAGAGCATATTATCTGTGGACAATTTTCAGACAAACCTGCAGGTGGTGGCAAGATCAGAGCAAACAATTTGTGGGATGTTAGCAGTGGAGTAAGCCCTCCAGTGGAAGAGGCTGTTCTTTGCAATGAAAGACATGACCAGAAGGGGAATTTCTTCTGCCTCGATGATTCAAGTTCAGGGGCACTAAATACTTCCTCCACGTCACAGGGCTCACGGTCTTGCCCGATTATGCTTTTGAAGAATAGTAACAGAAGAGGCTTGCATGTTGGGTAAACTCCTTTTTTTCCTGGTTTATTCTTCTATTTAGCGTTATGTGGATTAATTTAATTGCTGCATATTTGATGTTCTTGTATTAATGCTTATATGTGGGTTCAGTGGACACCATTTCTTCTGAGTTGTATGTTCGTACTGTTTATAAACTGTTAATATATTTTGTTTCTCATAAGATATATTATAGAGTTCTCTGTCTTTTTTACCCTACTGACTCTTCGTGCAATAATTGTTAACGTGATCTTCGAAATTCTGAATTTCATGAACAGTAGAATGTGACAATCTGTTCTTTTCTGACTCGCCTTAAAATTGCATCACGAACTTTATCATCTGTTCAATTGACTTTCATATTTGTAAAGTTACCTTAGAAGTCTAGCACTTATTTCCTTACAGATGGTCTGTTATACTCCCCTTAAGCTGGGTCAAGGCATTTTGGATTTCTCTTGTCTCTATGGGGGCTCATGCAATGGGTTTGAGAGAGAAGCGCTGGATTTCATGTGAAGTAAGCATTGAAACTTATTGGGTATAATATTTAATATTAGGTTAACGAACGTTCCATCTAAGTCCCTTTTATTTTCTAGGTGGGGTGGCCATATTTTCCTTCAGATTTTCCTGATTGCGATGCATATTTATGCCTCAAGGAAACCGAAGCTGCTGCCTCTAATCTTAAAGAGGAATTGCGTCCTCCAGCCATAAGACCTTTGAGGGTTCCCATTTTATCCCCATGGAATAGTATCCGAGTTGCTTTAAACGAAGAATCTAATGCAGTTGGAGATGCTGAGAGTTTTAGGCAGCAACATGGTGTCAGAAGCAATTCATTATCTAATTCAGAGTGTGGAAACTCTGATGCTACATTAGCTGGCTGTCATGGAAATTCATTTGATGGTTTTGTAGCGCGGATGAGTTTTTCACTGACAAATTTCTTGAATGAAATTCAAGGCTGTCATTTGCATCTGTTTCCTTATGTGGCTGATAAGGGGACAAGTTTCACGAAGTTTATGAGGGATGAAATCAAGCTTGGTCCGGGCCAAGATCAGTTTACTAGATTTAAGCACAGCCGTAAATTATGTTTTGTTAGAGTATTACTCCATGCTTACAAGGAAGGTTTTCTTGAAGAGGGAGCTGTAATTTGTGCGCCTCGACTGACAGACATATCACTGTGGACCAGGTAGTCTATTTTCTTTGATATCCTATAAGCTTATGATTTATCCCTTCAAGTAATATCCTAAAAGCTTATGATTATGATTATAACGGTGGTGCTTGAAATTTCCTCGTCGTTTATTACTAGTAGAGTTGTTTTCATCTTGGTGATTAATGAGTTTATTGAATGTGTCTGCTCTAATGTGCCTGAGAGATAATGTGACCTATTTACGTTACGCCTCATTATTCAGAACTTGCATTGATGAAAATTTTCTGAAATTTAATGTAACCGTTGAAAATTTTAATCTTGGGAGTGACTTGAAATTTTATGGCTATTTTTGAAAGACGTTTATATGTATTTCAGAGCAATATTCACGCTGCAGACCAATCATTTTGAAAAATAAGTTTCATGTGTGTGTCTTGCAGGTCAGAGAGTTTCGATGGAGGACTTCAAATGCCTCAATCTGCTGTGGCATCGTACTTCGCAGAGCAATCTTCTGGTAAGTGGGAATTCCAAATGCCAGAGGACGCTGTTCTTAGAGAAACTCATCGTTTGCCATTAGGCTTCATCACCACTGGTTTTGTTAGAGGGTGGTTAGTTCACAGCCTCTTGCCACTTTACAACGACCATCTTTTCTTTCTATTTTGCTATGCATTCATTATTTGCCGTGTGCTAAGTTGCATTTTATTTTATATGCAGCAAGAAGCCAGTAGCAGAAGCTTTTTGCGAGGCAGTTGTACTCGCTCGTCTCAGAGAGGAACAATGGGATTCGGTGCCAGCGAAGCGAAGACGAAAGGAAATATATGTTCTAGTCAGGAATTTGAGATCTTCAGCTTATAGACTTGCTCTTGCCACCATTGTTCTGGAGCATCAGGAAGAAGATGTCGAATTCTTGTGAGCAGCCGCAGAATATGTGGTTGGCTTGCGTAGCACAACGGAACAATGTTGTTCGAAATTTACTTTTTGCTAAACCAATTAGTTCTAGGAAGCTTCATGTTTTTCGTGTCTCGGCAGCATCCCAGTCATTAGTCACATAATACATATAACCTTTCATCTTTACAAACACTTAACCTTAGTTTGCGGTTTTTTGATTTTGAAGTAGCGGTAGTTGGTGATATTCGTGTGATCATTGCCACTAATCTATGTAGTAAACTAAACATAGATTTGTGTAAAGAAGACCATGAACCTCTTCTACCATTACTCTTATCCCCCCCGAAGCTTACCAAATGCGTCACACAACCACGCAGGTAAGATTATATTCGGACAATGATATAACGAATGTGTGATTAAAAACGTAAGTTCCAATGCCCAGAGTCAATGAAAATTATGTGCATTGAAGTGCAATACATGTTTTGATACCATAAACAGAAAAATCTATGTCTGCATACTTACGTGTTGATACAATACCGATTGCATCAATCTGAAAATACTGAAAGCTCGAAAGATCCAACGCTAAAGATTCCCTTTATACAAGTTCAAGAACCGAAAAATGTGTTGGAAGTTTTAGGGGGCTGCTCTAAGTAGTCAATTCACTCGCGGAAACCTTTTCAAGTAAATTCTCAAGCCCGGGGCTTATTTCAATATGCTCTTCCTTCAATCTCTGACGCATCGCAGGATCCGATTTTCCAGCAGCTATGTAAGTCTTAAGCAACAAACAATACTCATTGCAACTGAGACAACGTAGACGCTTCAGAATCTTGCAAAATTTCTCAGCACCATCAACATCTTTCTCGTCCTCAAAATACTTGAGAAATGCAATTCTAGTATCTGGGGATGGATGCCATTCTCCATCCTTGCTTTCCGAAACAGCAGCTCCCAAATGGCTATCAGCCAAATCCATCTTACGGGCGTTCAAGGCGTGAACCATGAGCATTTCTCGAGCCTCGAGGAAAGATCCTTTACCTTTAGTCTTCTTACAGGCATTTGCAAAGATCAATTCTGCTTCTTCATGCATGCCCTGACTGAGGTACCAGCGTATAGCAACATTTGCCAAACTCATATCATATTTGGAGCAAATGGACTCCCATTCCTCAAACATTTCTTTCCATCCCTCAATGTCATTTAGCTTACAAAGGGCCTGAAGCATTACAAGATAGCTTTCATTGTTTTTTGTGGGGAAATATTTCCTGAGTGTTTTCCATACCCTTTGACTCCACTTAGATTAGAAGTGCAGGCATAGAGGCTAATTAAAAAATAGTAATGCTTACACCGCTTCAGGGGTTTCACCAGTTTCTCTGCCGTCTTAAGAACTTCATCTGCCCTGTCAAAAAGCTCCGCCTTTACATAGATGTCAGCCAGGTTACTATAGGCTGACCAACTGCCTTTTTTTCTGTCGTGTGTTTTCATTTCATCCAGGACTCTTCCTACTGCTTCAAAATCTTCTAAGGCGGCGTAGCTCTGCATCCATGTTTTATAAGTACGTTTGTCCAGAGGGATGTTTCTCTTCTTCATTTCTTGCGCTAAAGGATCCACTTTCTCCGGGTTCTGCTTTCTCATATGCAGAGACATGAGACTGTTAAAGATAAAAGTAGACAAAGCACATCCCAACTCATCCATCGTTGCAAAAAGCGCCAGTGCCTTTTCTTCCATCAGTTCCTTGCAGCAACAGTGCATAAGTGCACTGTAAGTGAATAGGTCCTTTGACGATTCCGGTAGGCCGCTGACATAATCCTCAGCGGCTTCTATCCCCTTGACTTTGGACGTAAGATCCACGCGTACGGCATAGTCTGATTTCGAGTACTCCATTTTCCTAAAATCCATCCATTCCATTATCTGCACTAACAACCGAATCAACAACAGAACATATTACTACTTACTACCTTGAAATCTATGAACCACTAAGCAATGCAATACAAATATTAGATCAAATTGTACTCGAAACACCTAAGTACCCGTTTGATCATTTCTCCCACCATCCTTCTTCCGCTCTTCTATGTCTCCCATCTCTAAAACAAAAATGAAAACTAAAACCTAAAAACGAAATGATTATCAAACGGCCCTAAAATTCAAGAAATAGATTCACATTGCCTGCAATTGAAAATTTCGGGATAAAATGAAGCTAAAAATAAAGGGGGAGGGGTAGAAGTGGAAATGGAAATGGGCGTAACCTCGAGGCCTGCTGGTGCTTGCCGTGCTTGCGGAGCTCCTTGTTGCATTTCTCGAGAGCACTCTTCCTGACCATTTCGCCCTCCATAATGTACTGGTTTAACGTCTTCGCCAAGTTTTCTCCGGTCGCTCCCAAAGCCGATAGCCTCCGATAAAGCCTAATGGGTTTTCCAGGCTGACCCGTTTTCGCCGCCGTCACAGCTTCCGCCACCGTCGCAGCCTCAACTGTCGTGCAGAGCTTCCTCGCCAGCCACATTCCGGTGAATATCGAACGGCTCAGATTCATTTTCGTGGGCGTCGATTCTCTCTCTCTCACACAAAGCCAAAGGGGCTTTCTAGGGTTTAACGTGTTAGACAAGTTAGATTTCGGTTTCCACACGGTGCATTTAAATCACTCTTTTTTTTTTCTAATTAAACTGGGCCCGATAATGGGTCGAGGCAAGGCACCGGCCCAATTGACAATTGTGTTTTTTTTTTTTTTTGGGTCAGAAAATTGATTACTAAAATAATTCGTTTTTAGCATATATCGTCCTTTAATAATCGTTGTGCAGTTGACATGATGTCCTTATGTCGGTCAAAATTTCGATCTTTTCAGCAACCAAAAGGTTAAAAGTTGTTTATTTTAGTTAATTGTTCTGTTTTTTGACATTTTGAAATAGGCTGAACCAAAGTCCATGTAGTTCACTCGAATTTTCACTTTTATTCTTGTATCTTCATTTTTGTAGTTTAATCGTGTTATCACCGATACCTACTAAACATGATAATACGATCAAACTACAAAAGTAACTATGAAATAATATTAGAGGAGACCAGGAGGGAGAGTGGCTAATAAAATTCTCGATTCCTTACCAGCAAATCACAAACTGAACCATATATTGACGTAATGTGAAGTAACTTGTTAATAACTACATGTGACAATGACCGTGTAAGAAATAACTTGTATAAAAAATAGAAACAATTATGTATAAATGTCAAACTGCACCTTGTCTATAAGGAGGGAATACTATACAAATTGAGGATATTTTGATGTCGATGCTAACATTGTCACCTGTAGTTATTAATCACGTGTTGTACTATGGGTGATTCGCATAGTTGATATGTCAGGTGCGATTCGCCCACCCAAAAATTATTCACTTAGATGTAAGGAGCCATGTGTGTTTGTTAATTGGGTAAATGATGCCCATAACTGAGTGTTATGTAAGTGCTTTGTGCTCAATTGGCAGGTAAGAATATTGATATCCTTGTTTCCATCGTTGCTGCTAGACCTTTATAGGTTGCTGATAGCACCTTTACAAGGTGGAAAAGTAGCCGCCATGGCCCATCATGGTTGCAAGGGTAACTGCAATTACTTGTCAATGGCTCATGGGTCCTTACACAGTAAATTCTGTCGACTTACCAGACGGGACCTCATGGAGTAGTGGGGGTAAGCGAGTTCAGTCCGCCGTTCTTCGTTTACATTTTCATTTTTAAGGTCAGGTTCATGGTCGCGATAAACATAATGAATGGGAGGGTTCACCATTGATGCAGGTGTTTGTAGAGAAATGCAAGTACTTAGAAGAAGGCAAATGCGTCGGCAAACAAGTTGATTGGTGATTGAACGAGAAGAAATGGAGTTCTACCACAACCAACTAAAGCTTAGGCTATTGAACGAGAAGAAACCTGGCGTGTACAAACAAGTTGATTGGTTGATTGATAAGCTGGGTACAAAAGTGCATTCCTACTTCTGGCTTGATGAATATTCCGAGAAGGATGATTTTGCACGATATTGGAAAGATGAGTGGGCGAGTGGTTTAACATCTTGGCGTAAAGCTTTGAAGATTCCTGATTGCAATATTGTCATAGAAGGTACACGTGCAAAGGTTATTGAGGAGCTCGACCAAGAGAATGCTTATGTTGTTTGGAACCCTGGTTCGCAGTTTGGTATTTGCAACTGCCGTTGGGCGGAAATTGGCAACCTGTGTGAACATTTACTCAAAGTTATTAATGTCTGCCGGAAAGGGTCGTCTGCGCCATCTATCAGCCTATTGCAGTACCACAAGGCCTTGATTGATATGCTGCACTGCCCACCTCATGATTCTTTGATTCGTGATCAAGCTGTTTCTTTAGCAGTCTTTGTACATAAGCAATTAAGTGGACTAAATAATATGGAAAGCAACGATACCGCAATGGATGTGGCGTCTTTCGCCAATCGAAATCAAGAATTGGTAAATGAGGATCCAATAAATGAGGAAGTTTTATCTCTACATAACAATAACTGTGGGGATGGAGATATCGCTGCTGAGAGAACCAAGGGTAAAGCGGCTACTGAACCGAGTAATTTGGTAGCACATGGAAATGACATATGTAATGAGAGTTATGGAGAAGAAATTACTGGCGATGAGATGGATGTCGACCCGTCATCCATTGCATTTCCCCACCCGGGTTGCATTCTGTTGACGAGGTTGTGTCTAGCAGTGTCTTCTCTAAAAGCAGACAGGTCATTGTTTAACAGAGAGATTGAAGACCTGTCTCCTGCAGATGATGCTCGCACTAATCCAACCGGATTTGAGGATGACATCTTAAATAGAAATAGCCAAGAAAATACAATGGACGAGGACATGAATATCCCTTCCTCAACAATGGAGTTTGTGGAGCAATGCACAGTAACTCATCCTGATGATTACCAAAGCCATGATATTGAACCCGCTGTTATTTGCAAGACATCTGTTGAATCACAAGTGGTTGAAGCGGCTGAAACTCCAGGTGTCATTACAGAAAATGATAGAATGGAAACTGAAAACAATAACAGAAGCACGATTAATCACCCATCCTCCGCTGACGACGCTGCCAGTATTGACGGGGCCTCGTGACAACTTGGTAAATGCTTCTGATTGTAGTCGGGACTCAAAAGCTGTTGGCAATATGATGGTTGTACAGTAATCAAGATCGAGATACAACGAGGAACAATTGCACAATTGAATTGAGATACCGGAACTGGATCTTCTGAGAACCCGTCTTCATCTCATCTTACTAAGAGTGAAATGTAAAAATGGCGCCGAAAGCATTAACAGCGGCGCTGAGGTGATCGACGAGCTAGTTGTCAATGCCATCATTATGTACTTGTGCTTAGGGAAGCATTTTAGTGGAGACTTCTGAGGCCTTCTGACAAGTATGAATAATTGTAAGGTTTTGGTTTGTTGGGATCTTTTCATATTATTTTGATATGGGTTGTTGATTTTGCTTTTCTTGCATTTTATTTGATTAATTTTGTGAATCAATGAGTAATTTCCGTTAGGACTATAAGAGCAAAGAGTAATTTAATTCTCAGTACCCAGATTCTGATTAGTTGCTTCTAATTTGTCACCCAAAATGTTAGGTGTTTTGTGTTCGACATATGAAGTGATATATGTGTGTTGATACCGAAAAAGAAGATGAATTTAAAAGAATACAATCTTTAGGACCAACTGATGAAAAGGATCAGAGAAAAGGTTGTCGAATACACTCTTGGTCATGCATCTGTGATGTTGTAAGAGCTCTAATACTATCGTTGTAACATGGAGAAGGGAACATTCCATAGATATCGAAGTTGTCCTAGAAGTGCTGTTATAGCACTGGAGGGCTTTGGTGCATTTTTGTTTTGTCTGAGTGTACATTGTTATTATTGTAATTGTTGTTTTTGGTGTTGTGGGTGGAACCGTGGATGCGAGGGAGTGGTGGCTTACAGTGTGATTCTGTCAGTCGTATTTCTTTATGTTTGTTTGATTTTGGTTTCTGGTTTAAAATGTCGATGTTTAAGGTGCAAAACGAGGAGGGAATCATCACCGAGCTCTACATCCTGGGAAAATGGTACGTAATTGAATCTAATCCGCAATTTTTTTTGTATGATTGTTTTTGGGATTAATTTGTAGTTTTTTGTGGATACAGTTCGGAGACGAACAAATGATCACCAAGAAGACGTGATAAAGGATGGAGGGAATGAAGTATTGTTTGATGACCAAATTACGAAGCGGAGAACAACATGGAGTGGTTCTGATTCTCATGCCCTGCCACATGCTCAAACACATCAGAGTAATTGAGATCTAATTGTACAATATTTATGATTTAGGGCTTGCATTCATTAGAATGGAAACACATTCTAAATTAGGAATATCATAACATTGTCTTACGAAAATTCCAAATGGAAAGCAGTCCATACCTTCATTAGAAAGGAAACTGAAAGTATATAAATTATGAAGTGCAGAACTTCAAAAATAAGGGGCAAAAATTTTGTGTATGCTAAAGATAGCATACTGCATAAACCTCAGTTTTAAATATGACAACATGATAATGCATTTCAGTGCATATAAATGTAGTTCCACAAATTAGGCTCCATCTGAATGCAATTGGTTTCTCTGCTAGATTGCCATGGATGAAGTATGATGTTTTATTTACCACATCTAATGATCTTACTTATGGATTGCAGGAAGAAGTTATGAAGTTAAATGAACAATTTAGCCATTTGAAAAGTTTGGAAAGCTCTTATGCCTTGGTTTATGTTCAAGCTTGAGCTTCTTAGTTGGACGTTAATCACTATATTTTCATTCATTTATTTGGGATGTGGTGGCACTGTTGATGCCATTGCTATCAATCCCAGGATTTTTCATTTATAACACTTGGATTTATTTTAATCTATTAGTTTATAAAGTTTCTATGTAAAAATGTGTTTGTGGTTTCAGACAGCCAATGGGGGAACCGTCTTTACCAAATAAAAGAATCCAGTTTTGTATTTTCAACGTCTTAATCCTTTTCCTTTGTTAACTCTTCGTTTTGATTTTTTACCAAACTATATATTGCATCTTTATCTTGGGTAGAATTTTAAATACAATATTGGTGACACAATACCATCTACAAATGAATGGTTTCTTATAGCATGCATATCCATATATTGCCACTTCATTGATTCTTAAACCAACTCCAATGGTTGGGTTAAAAGCCAAATTTTTTAGCCCGGAAAATTTAGCTTTTAGCCCAAAAACAACTTTTCTGTTTCAACCCTTCTAGCCTAAAATTTTAGCCTTGGATTATTAAAGAATGACCTTAGGCTATTTTTTTTTCTTAAATTAATTTAAAAATAAAAAATAAATATGTAGACTATTGTAATTAATTTTATGAACATTTTAATATAAAAATATTTAAATTTCGATAAATATTGAAAAATAGAATTCAATTCACCAATCGTTCAACATCAAATTTTCACCATTCTTTCAACCTTAGGCTAACTTTCAATTCACCAACCGTTCAACACCAAATTTTCAATTCACCAACCGTTTAACACCAAACTTTCAACTTTCACCAACCGTTCAACATATTTCCATTGCTTTGTCACCCTATGCAAAAAATACATAAAAATAAGGGTTTTAATCACAAATGGTCCTTTACATTGATCAAACACATCATTTTGGTCATTGACATTGAAAATCAATAGAAATGGTCCCTGAGATTGTCCACCATCCATCATTTTGGTCCTTCCGTTAAGTGTCCCGGATCCCTTGGTCGGAAGTTTGGGCAATTTTCAAAGCTTCGTAACTCAATCGTTTCTTAACCAAATTCGACCCATAATATATCAAAATGAAGATAGGAAAGTGTAGAATAAGATTATACCATTTGGAAGTCCAATGGTTTCTGGGGATGACCGGAAAATAGCTTCAAAGTTGACTGGTCCGAGTGAAAACTTGAAAACTCGCCGGAAACTGGGTAAACTTTAAACTTTCATAACTTTTTCAATACTCAACGAAATCAAGTGATTCAAAAACAAAAATCATACTTCTCGACAAGACGAAGAGAATGGTACCTTTTTCGATGGCTAACTCGCCCTGTTTTGGCCGGAAAACGGTTCGAAAGTGGCTGTCTTGGTCTTGAGTTAGCCACTTTTGAGCCGTTTTCCGGCCAAACCAGAGCAAGTTAGCATCGACAAAGGTACCATTCTCTTCGTCTCGTCGAGAAGTATAATTTTTGTTTTTGAATCACTTGATTTCGCTGAGTATTGAAGAAGTTATGAACGTTTAAAGTTTACCCAGTTTCCGGCGAGTTTTCAAGTTTTCACTCGGATCAGTAAACTTTGAGGCTATTTTTCGGCCATCTCTGGCAACCATTGGACTTCCAAATAGGTATAATCATATTCTACACCTTCCTATCTTCATTTTGATATATTATGGGTCGAATTTGGTTAAGAAACGATTGAGTTATGAAGCTTTGAAAATTGCACAAACTTCCGACCAAGGACTCTGGGACACTTAACGGAGTTTTTAACGGAAGGATCAAAATGATGGATGGTGGACAATCTCAGGGATCATTTCTATTGATTTTCAATGTCAGAGACCAAAATGATGTGTTTGATCAATGTCAGGGACCATTTGTGATAAAAACCCTAAAAATAATTAGTTGCAAAATAATATTATGTACATGACAAATAAAATATCAAGAACAAAACTCACAATTTCTGTGGCGCTCCTTCCACTAGCCATGCCAACCACGACTCTCTCCAAGCTTCCCTTCCATAAAGTGCATGCTTTGTTGATAGTCTTCCACCGATCATAAACACCACCACCATCCCGCCCGCCGCCATTGCAGTTTTCTTGAAACTTTGCAATGATTTTATCCCACAAAACCTTCTTATTTTGATTTGTGCCAACTGCACCATCTTCGCTAACAGAAACTCATGCCAAGCATAAAGCAACATCTTCCTCATAGGTCCAATTACGACCTCTAATATGCTCTCTTGCCATGTTGAACAATTTGGAAATGGAAAGAAATGGTAGAAAGATAAATTGGAAGAATTGTAGGAGAAAATTGAGTTTTGTGTGGATGTTTGAACAAATAAATAGGTATTTATAGAGTTTTTTGGTGAATTTTGAGTTAAATAATTTTTTTTTAATTATTTTAGCCGTTGGATTTAAATTTGGGCCGTTAGATTTTTTTTAACCGTTAGATTTGATTATATTCAATCTCAGCCGTTGGATTCAATGTATTTTAAAATAGGGTAAACAGCCAATTTAGTCCCTGAATTATCACCTTAGTGAAAATTAGGTCCCTAAACTATTTTTTCAGAAAAATTAGTCCCTGAATTATAAAAATCTGCCAATTACATCCCTAATGTTATATTTGAAGCTACTATATTCAATTTTTCGTCAATTTAAGTCACGTTACTTGCATATGATACACATTGGAGGGTAGATTGGTATTTTTTTCATAAAGAAATAGTGTATGGAGTTAACTTTGGAGGATAAATTGATAGTTTTTCATAAAAAAAGTGTAAGTTAACTTTTGAGGGTAAATTATACATTAAATTCGCAACCTATATGAAATGTTAAGGGCTTATAGACAAGAAAATGATGGTATTACACTCTAAAGTGTGTCAAGTGACTTAAGTTGACGAAAAATTGGATAAAATAGCTTTGAATATAATAGTATGGATGAAATTAGCAATTTGTAATGAATTTAGGGACTTATTTTACCGAAAAAATAATTCAGAGACCTAATTTTCACTGAGGTAATAGTTCAATGACTAAATCGGCACTTCACCCTTTAAAATAACATATTCTAAAAAAATTAAATTTGAATCTAGACCGTTGGATCAACCAACGGTCCTTAAAGCCCATCCCTTGGATTAAAATTATAGCAGTTGGGATGATGATGTTGGTCGACACACAGCTGACAACGGGGCCCACCCCTGTCGGGAAAGCCTTGCAAGCCAACCGAGTGGGGCGCGTTGGAGCGTGGGCGGGCCGAGACTGGCCCAAGTGCCAGCGAGTCCACTCGCATGGGGGGTATTTGGCATTTGGCTTTTAGCGCAATGTTTTAGCATGGGTTGGGTGGTGTTTTTGGTGGGGTGGGAATAAATGGGGAAATTTGGCTTTTAGCCTACCATTGAAGTTGCTCTTAGATACTAGACCAGGAATGATTAATAAGGATTCAATTCGTCCTAGAATTGGATTTTGTTTTCCACTTCATTGCATTTGAATATTAAAGCTTTGTCCATAATTCGCTAAAAAACATTGTCTATTATGTTTGTGTACGGATGGTTGAATTGAAGGCTTTATTCGAAGATCTCCTACAATCTCAACAATTGCAGTTGGAGGAAACTACCGAATAAAATGGTAGTCAATGATGTTCTTTGTTATTCTATTTTCAGATAAACAATACAAATTCTTTATTTCTCATATTCTGTAAATTTTTTAGTTTAATGAAATGTAACTAATTTGTTCAACATACTAATGTATATAACATTTTGAATTTTAGGTAATTAATGTGACATGGTGATCATATTCAATTTGTGTTTGTTATGGGACAGTGGAGCTTTCTATATGTTTATATCTGCAACACCAGCTCACGAACAATCCTCGACCCTTCATCCTCGCAGCTCGACTTAGTTTTGAACGAAAAAGCTCCTCCAGGAATCAATTTTCTCCCCCTCTTCCGTGCTGCTCAACAAGGGAAGGTTAGTTTGTGACTGAGAAACTTGAATAAAACTGTAATTTTGTATTACTAAAGCATCTGCATCGTTTTTTCGGTCAAGCATGCTGGTTATTTGTTCTCAGAAATGCAACTTTTACTAAGTATTCTATGTTGCTGCACGGGGATCATATATGCTACCAACCTAAACTGAGATAATGCATTTTCTGACTTTGGTAAATTGTCACATCATCCTAGGACATAGTGTTTGGTGCCAAAAAACGTGGGTTGCAGAGCTACAACGAGGGAGATGGGCATGGATTGGCAGGGAGGGGAAGGGAGAGGGAGGAGTGAGGCTTGCGAAAAGGGGGGTGGTTGGATTGATTTTTCCTCCTCAAATCAAGGGTTGGTGTCGGGATTGAGGGGTGGGTCGAAAGTGGGTATGGTTGTGGGGGAGAGAGGGATGGCAGATACAGAGGTCATGGAGTTGGGCGTGGGAATTCCACAAACCAAGGGCTGCTGTCAGTGGGTGTCAATATCAGCAATAAGCATTACTGGGATGTGAGTTCTCTCAACCTTTTGATTAATTTTTTGTATTTTAGCTTTTTATATAAGCTATGTAAATGTTTAATTTCCATTTGAAAACTTGGGGAGTTCTTTTGTGAATGTTTTTGTTCTATTTTGTTGTGATTTTGTGAATGATTTTTGATGTCGTTTTAGTATATAATATGGTTTGGTTAGTTCACCCAAGAAAAAAGAATGTGGATGTTGTCTCTGGAATCCTATCGTCATCTTCCTCGCATGCAGCGCTCTGGCCCTTTCAATTGAAACCAAAACGTGTTTCAGGTGCCTAACACAACCTCTCACTATCACTCACATCATTTGGTTTTTGTTCTGATAAATTTGTTTGCTTTCTGGATTCTTTATGGCAGTTTTGGACCTTTTCTTTTCTGAATTTGTGTGCTTCTCTGGGTTTTTTTATGGCAGCTCTGAGGAAGAGCAAGAAAAAGGAAGAACCAGTATTAGAAGATCTTCCCAAAGAGTACTACGATGATGTGAGTGCCTTTATCCTTTAACTTGGTCAAATGGGTGCTAAATTTCATGTTTTTCTGTGATTGTATGAATAAATTTTTGTATTTTGTTTTTGGGTTTTGCCAAATTCAATGGTGGTATTTATGGGTTTGGTATTGATTTTCAGTTAACAATGACTTTGGGGAAATTGATTGAGTCTGCATTTCATGCAGTTACATACTGATGAAATAGAATTCAATTTTTTCATTCCCTTGTTTTTTTAAATGCAGTTACATTTACATGATGATTTACAGCATATATTCATCTTTTAGTTTCTAATTCTTCATGCAGTCTAAGCCATGAAGGATTTGATCAACCCACAATTGATAACAATGTGCGGCGGCACCAACGGTTTTGGACAAGGTACAAGTAAGTACCATTTTGCTTCATTGTTCCAAAGTATTATGTAGAGATTGCTTTAATATCTTAGCTTCTTGGCTGTATGTGGGGTGTCCGAGATAGGATTTAGGAGATTTGGTTTAGGGTTTGCAGAGAGAGAGAGAGAGAGAGAGAGAGAGAGAGATAGGGGGTGTCCGAGAGAAATGTGGGAGATTTAGGCGAGGGATTTCAGGAATTTGTTTAGGGTTTCTTTTCTGCTATTTGCAGACAGAGAGATGGGACAAGGGTGAGAGAGAGAGATGGGAGGATTTTCTGTGAGGGTAAAGGGAACGGGTAAGGGAGGTATGGGTATGGGTAGGGGATGGAAAAGCATTTCGTTTTCCATTTGCTTCCTGAAACCCGAGGGATTTCTGCGATTGCAGAGGGAGAGATGGGGGTGTCCGTTAGGTGCCCTTTAATTGTCACTTTTGTGATTTGTCATAGTATGAATGGCATGGCATCCTGTGTAGCTGCTATTGCATTGTGATGTAATATTTCACGCTTACTGGTGGTTAATTGTAGATATATGTGACCATTGTCTTTTCAATTGATAAAAAATCTTCTGTAACTTCTGAAAATTTATGGTAACCATTGAAAAGCAGTGTGATTTGTTCTTGGCCATCATATTTCAAATCAAAATTGGTTCTGTCATGAATAATTCAAATGATCAGTTCTTTTATTATTATTATTTTTTTTTATGGTAACCATTGAAAAGGAGTGTCACTTGAAAATTATGGTCCTTATCAGTTTGAGGTGTGCATTTTATTATTATTATTTTTTTATCAGAGATTAGACTTTAGCTTATGATAAACAACATTTGGGATTCCCAGCCGGCTTACATCAAATTCCCAAATGTTGTTTACCAGCTAAAGCTCTATCTTTTACCATAATCCCACCTCATTCCACATGATATATTAATACTGTCACAGTAATTTCGAGAGTTGAACTGAGAAATTCTCAGATTCGTACTATAACGGGTACATCCACATTTGATGAGATACTTTGGGTGTTCAAATGACGGAAATATTCATCTAGGGTTAGGATCACGCGGCTAGAATTAAAGGGTTGCAGGGCACTTTTGTCATCTTAATTTTGGGATTGGGATTGATGGTGAGGGCAGAGAGAGGGACAGCGGCCATGCCGCTTGTAGAGGGAGAGAGATTTCGTGCGGATCTTCGATTCGGGAGAGAGAGAGAGAGAGAGTTGTGCGGATATTCGATTTGGGAGTGGGAGGGTGACAGTGAGAGAAATCGTCGGGATTGCAGGGAGAGAGAGATAGGGAGGGGTGGGGGTGGCGAACAGTGGCAAGTTAGGTTCATGTATGCGGGATTTGCTGTCCTACATCCATCATGTGTCTGCATGTCCTCATTCACAAGGTAAGTACGATTTTTATACTTGATTTTCTACTGTTTGGTATGGTTTTAATCCTCTCTGCCATTTTTATATTCGTGCATGTCCTGATTGAAAAGTCAAGAAATCATTTTGAAATCTTTTGTCTACTGCTCATAGCCGCGTGTATGTTCTTCACCAACCCCACCTCTCTTTCATCAACAAAGCTTGATAATTTGTTTTATTTATTTTCTGGAAAATTTTCCGATTTTGATTTTATTCAATTTTTTGTTTGTTTTTGTTTTTGTTAACTGCAGCTGCCAGTAGCAATTTTCCCAGTACACATGCCCTCGATGCAGCTCACGCTACTGTTCCCTGCACCGTTACAAGGTATGCATGCTGATTTGTACATATTCTTATTTATTTTATTTTGTAATATTTAGCAAAATCAAACATTTGATCACCTTCTTTTGATTTTGGGTTTGGTGGGTTTGATGCATACTGATATAAATTTATTTGGTTTTGGTTGATCTGAAATTGGTGATTGCATAACACGTTGGAATGTGAATTTTCATGCGTTTTGTAATTCTGAGTCTCTGTTTGGATGCTTTAATATGTTGGATTACCTTAGATACTGGCCTTCCGTGGCTCCCTTGATTTATGCATGATGGAACTAATTTACTTTAGAATAGATAATTTTTCTGGTCTTCTTACTTTAGTTGGAATTTTGTTTCTGTAATCTGTTAATTTTGGATGTTTGTTTGTCATGGGTTCTGTAGAATTAGACTCCAGTTGTGTCCTCTCTGGTTTTCTGATTATTTTCTCAATTACGATTATTTCATACCAATTTCCTTTGAGATTTGTGCATGTGTGTTTGTTAATGCTCTGTTTCTTTGTTTTTACAGGAAATATATTTGCTCTCTTCCTCTTCTTGGCAACCACGTATGTCCTCTCTCTCTCAAATTCTTTCATTTGGGGTCTAAAGGTGAATGCCTTATTGCCTAAAATATCATCATGTTAAATGGGTTATGATATTTTGATTCTCTGCACATTCTGCATAGTGCAAAAAGCAAAATCTCTCTCTCTCTCTCTCTCTCTCTCCCCCTTGCTTTTTGTGGCTAAAGATCATCTCTTTTGTGTCATAAATTTGTTTTTGTTACGTGGGGTTATGTATATCTTTTGGATAATAAAAAAGTTTGAATCTTTACTAGGTTTCTTTAAATTTCTTTGAATTCTGCTTTGTAAATTTGGTTTAGAAATGTGTAGAATTGCATTTAAGAGGATCATAAAGAAGAGAAGCAAAGATCAGTTCTCAGGCATTCCCTACGTGAGATGACTATGCTTAATTGCTTACTCTCCACTTGGTATGCTACTTTGCTTCTCACTCCTTCAACTGCTCTCTCTCTCTCCCCTCTCTGCTGTGTATTGCCTAATTAGTTATTTACATTTGTTTATTTATCTCTGTAAAGATTTCATGCTTGGATTTTAAACATATGATTCAATTAGAAACCTTTATAATGTTGATGGTAGTAGAACAT
Organism: Heteromeles arbutifolia; assembly: GCA_024362995.1. NCBI lineage: Eukaryota > Viridiplantae > Streptophyta > Magnoliopsida > Rosales > Rosaceae > Heteromeles > Heteromeles arbutifolia. The sequence continues at coordinate 35,005,441 of JANCRC010000007.1, read as the reverse complement.
TCAACAGATATATATTCAACATTCGGTGGCTCTGGCAAAATCATAGACTAAAATTTGGTAATATATGGAGGTGAGACGAGTTATTTCATTCCAAACTAAGACCTAAGAATCTTCGCAATTCTTATCCTTTAAATTTTGTATTTTTTTTTTAAATGTTTATTAATTTTTTGGTGATGCGGATAGATGAACATGTTCAAAGGGAAATCATGAACCACAGATCACTGGACCATCCGAATATCATTCGATCCAAAGAGGTTAGTGATCATAAACTATTTTCATTTTGTATTTTTTTTTAAATATATATATTTTTTTGGTGATGCAGATGGATGAACATGTTCAAAGGGAAATCATGAACCACAGATCACTGAAGAATCCGAATATCATTCAATTCAAAGAGGTCAGTGATCATAAACTATTTTCGTTTTGTATTTTAAGAGGATGAATTTGGCAAGTTCTGTTTGAATTTTGTATGAGTATCTGCTGGGGTTGGGTGGATGACGACAAAGCATGCTAAATTTGGTTTTTGGTGTGCTTAAACTGGTACTGGGGATGGTTGGAACTTTGAACCCGGCATGCAGTAGGACTAGAGAAATGCCCTACCCACCGGGGCAATCCACCACTTTAAGAATTGTTGTTAAAATAACACTGCTAAAAATATGAGCTTTACTTCCTGCACTTTTGTGTCTTATTTATGCAATTACGCCTGAAATGTGTCTTTTTCATGCAGTTACGCCTGAAACAGTTGGTTCCCGCCGCAACGCGTGGGCTTATTTTGTAGTTGGTCTCTAAAACTTTATTTTTCTTAAAAACGGGTTTTAAATTCATACTTTATACAGGCAAGAATTTGTTTGGTATGGAATTTTGTATATTAAATTATTGAAAACAATTTTTTAGGGAAAAATTGAAAGTAGATGGAAACGAAGCTTAACTTATACACATTTGAATCTAGTGATTTGTGCATCACGAACATCAATTTGAATTAAACTGGGTAATAGTTTAGAGCACTCGTTACTATGGGGTCATGCGGGACTCATTCTTAAGATCGATCACTTTATGGTTACAGAGATGGTAACCAGCCTTGCACACGACAGTTGAAATAGATTCCTTCTCATGGTTGTGGATGCATTCCTCCCCGGTACCTATCGCACGTGACTCCGCTCCCCAGGTTCTTCCGATCCAGTTCCAAGGCGATCTGTCACGTAGGATCATTGGATCTTCACTACTTGATGGGACATCCTCCTTATCCTTACTTTGCTGCTCGTACACAAACTGGACTCCAATCTCCTTTGTGAGGAAACCGTCTTGCTCATCGATTATATCAAAACACACTTCTTCCCCGCATTCCAATTCATTGTTCCCCATAATCCAATGGCTTAGCCATAACATATCTTCGTTCATCACTTTCCATTCAACATCACGCCAAACTATTAAGTTCCACTTAAGGCCCTTTGTCTCATTCCTAAGTTCAAGCGTATTGAAATGAAAAGAAGGAAAGCCGCGTGCAATCTCAGGGCTTGGATCCGATTGCCGGGCATACAATATACATGCATTTAAACCTACGATCTTGATATTAGGCTGTGAAGGAATAATAATAGAGAACAGAGTGTTACCCATGCTCCTGTAATTGAACCGATCTGGAATCTTGCTCTCATGGACAAAAATGCTAAATATGCCGCAGTCAAAAGTTCCCTGCAGTTTCATGGTAATTGTTTACGCCAGAGATCATATTATAAGCACTTGTACATAGCAGAGAGAGAGAGAGAGAGAGAGAGAGAGAACCTTGGAGCGCCTTGGCCTGCCAAAACTTGCACTTGCACAATAGTTGTTCCTTAGGACCTCAACGCCACCGTTTGGTTTCAAATCGAATAGATCGATATCTTTGAGGAGTTTTATGTCAAAGCTGCTCAATGGTAGTGTATTGAACAAGCTTGCAACATAAACTAGTTTCCCACAGTACCATAAATTTGAGTTCAATAAAATGTTGTAATAAAATAAATCTGTGTCCAATGGTGGTATGCGTTGATGTGTGGCCGGTGATAAGTGCAAGTTCGGTAAATTTGTTATTCTTTTCAATGATGTGCAACCTCTACCATTCAATTGTTTCAAACCATGTGGGAGCTCTGGAAGCATTGTGAGGTTTCTGCAACCATCTACTGCAAGAGTGCGAAGCTTAACAAGATTGTTCATGCTCTCTGGTAGGCTTGTAATTGGATTGTTATTCAGATCCAAGTACTCTAACGAAGACAGCATAGTAAGGGCACTCGGAATCTCTGATAGATTGCAGCGATCCAGACGTAAACTTGTTAAGGAATGCGGTAAACTTGCCAATGAGAAACTGCTTGATTCAATATTTTTTCTCGGCGACACCAACGACCAGATTGAATACCATGATTTAGGTGATAACAGATTGAGTTTCTTCATTTCACAAGCTGTAGATTGTAAGTGATCAGTTGTGGCAGTCGTATTGGCACCAAGCACAAGCTTTGAGCAACCAGAAAGAATAAGATCCTGAATAGATCTCAATTTTGGAAGCTTCATGAGATTTTTGCAGCCTTTTAGATTCAAAACAAGAAGTTTCTCTAGAACTCCGATGGACTCATCAACCTCAACCAAATTTATGCAATGTTTAAGAATCAATCTCTCAAGGTTAGGGAGTCCTGAGAAGTCGGAGGTGGTCCTAAGGCCATGCGATTGACTGAGATTAAGAATCTTCAGCCTCAAAAGAAACTGTTTCAACAATAATACTAATTAATTAGTTTCTAACAAGATATAATGGCCCCTATTAATTTGTGTGTGTGAGTGAGAGAGAGAGAGAGAGAGAGAGAGAGAGAGAGAGAGAGAGAGAGAGAGAGAGTTACGTACCCTGGTCCCTTTCCAAACATGTTGTAGGCTACTATGTTGTATGTCAAGAACAACTATGTTTTCCAAATAAAAATTTTCTGGTAATGATTTTAAGTGGAATCGTCGCCAAGATAAACATACTAAACTTTTTGAAAATTCTTCGTAGCTTCCACTGACGTTGACTTTCTCCAGAATGAGAATTTCAAGATTGTGCATCCTTCTAAACGCCTCAGATTTGAAATCTATCTCATTTGATGCAGAAGCTGAGTTTGTGGAGGAAAAGCTAATTGGCTTCCCAGAGAAGAAACCAAGCCAACGTCGTCTTGAACAATTTCCATCATAATCTTCAACATGGCATCGTTTTTTATCACTTCCAACAAACGTTCTTTTGCTAGCAAGGTTGAGCATGAGGCCCTTAATATTTTCCGTGCCCTGCAAAAAAAAATCAGAGCATTGGGGTAAGTATATAACTAGTACTACACATGCAAATCATAACTAAAAATACATACGCATAAAAAACAAAGTTCTCACACTGAATTTTCTCAAAATATTAGAGGCATCATTCTGCAACACTCTACTACGTTTTCCAGGGTCATCAGGTGATTCTTCACTAATAATTGCCATTGCCATGTTTCTCACCAATTGATGCATGACCAACTTCGACCCTTGAATTTTCACTAGGCATCTGTCAACTAGATTTTCAATCCCAATCCTTGTGTAAAACTCTAAGCTGTCCAACATTGTACTTGTATAATCCATCGTCTTTCCTGTGAAGAAACTGGCTATATGAAGGAATAAATTTTTGTCATGATCATCTTGTAAAGAATCAAAACTTATCCTCAGAACTTTTTGAATTTTGTCATTAGGGATCACGTCTAACTTCTGCAATGCACTTTGCCATACTACTTCGCTTTTTCCAGATAGAGAAGATCCCAGAACTTGAACAGCTAATGGAAGCCCTCCACAGTGCTGCACCACATGTCTTGAAAGCTCCATGTAACCTTCTACTGGATGGGATTGTCTGAAGGCATGCCAACTGAAAAGCTCAAGTGATTCATCCTCATCCAGTTCTTGAACCATAAACTTTTCAAAAAATTTGATGAGCATTTAACAAATGTTCATGTCTAGTTGTTATGATAATTTTACTTCCTGGATGAAGCCACTCTCGCATTCCAAGAATTGCATTGAGTTGATCCTGGTTGCTCACATCATCGAGAACAATAAGAACTTTTTTATAACCTACGGCTTGTTTGATCCTGATTGTTCCTTCATCCATATTGTATACTTTCTTTGCTTTCCCCTTTTGGATATCTGAAAGAAGTTTTCTTTGCAAGCGAGCAAAACCATTGGGTTGTTCCGAAGATTCTCGTATATCTACAAGAAAGCTGCTACCTTGAAATCTATCAAAGTTGCGGTTATAAGCGGCTTTTGCGATAGTGCTCTTGCCAATTCCACCCATCCCACAGATGACAGCTAAACCAACATCATTTGATCCATCTCGTAACCACATGTTTAGGCGTCTCACACGATTATCCATTCCAACTGCAAAGGAAGCGACGTCTAAAGCTGCGTGATCCACTTTATTTCTAATCTCTTCAACAATATCTTGGATGAACTGCCCCTCATACCTGTAATTCATTTGAATTGAAATATATGACGCAAAAATAAGCATGAGAACATAGAACCAAAATCGCAGTATATATAGGAGCATATAAACCAAAATCGAACAACTTCAAGCTTCACTGCCATCTACAATTTTACTTAATTTAAGACACTTTCAATTAGCGTGAGAACATAATGAGAATAGAAATTACCGATCTCCTAAAACCATTCCTCCCAAAGATGCAACATCTCTAAGAGCTCTTCTCCATTGCTCCACCTTGTCCATCTCCTCCGTACTGAATCGCTCCTCATGTCTGGCAAATGCTTCAGCAAAAGAACCACTCTGCTTCCTGACATCGGATGGATCCACATCATAGAAAACTGGCAGAACCACATGTCTACGATCAGTATTTCTACGTTCCACGATCTTCAGAAGTTCGTTCAAACACCACCTTGAGGAAGCGTAGTCCTTGGAGAAGACAATTATCGATACTTGTGACTCCTGTATCGCCTTCTCCAACTCCGACTCAATACTTTCCCCTCTCTTGATTTCATCATCATCTCTAAAGGTGTGCATTCCTGCTAGCTCCAAAGCTCTATAGAGGTGATCAGCAAAGCCCTCTGAAACTCAAGAAGGCATGATAGGAACACCGGTAAGAGGACGAAGAAGAATCTCGGGAACTTTTAGCAGCCATCGAGAGAAAACTCCAGATCTTAAGAACGGACTTTGTGTAAGGGGCTGAAGGTAAAGAAAAATGGCTATGGAAGGGAGATCGTAGTGATCAAAGTCAAGTAGTCAACCTCCTTATCTCTTATCCCACCAGACTTCACACGAATTCGACACGTAACATAAGATGAGGAGATAAAAAACAACATAATTATTTATTTAAGAGATAATAACATTTAAAAACAAAAATTATAAGTATCAACTGACGTATGGGTGTAATTAATAATCGATGCATGATCCGTAAATATTTGTTATACTTGTCTTTTTCTTTTTCTCTTCCATCTACGTTTGGACAAAATAAACAATTTGTATTCTTATTCAACATTCATTGAGTTTAGTGATTTTTTCAAGCTAAGCCAATCAAATCGAATTCAATCCTTGACATCAAACAATGTCATATTGTATTATATTAACAGTATCAATTGTTTTTTTTTTTTTTAACAAACGATATTATTTCTATATTAATAATCGATGCATGGTCCGTAAATATTTGTTATACTTGTCTTTTTCTTTTTCTCTTCCATCTCCGTTTGGACAAAATAAACAATTTGTATTCTTATTCAACATTCATTGAGTTCAGTGATTTTTTCAAGCTAAGCCAATCAAATCGAATTCAATCCTTGACATCAAACAATGTCATATTGTATTATATTAACAGTATCAATTGTTTTTTTTTTTTAACAAATGATATTATCTATCATAAGAGAGAGAGTGGAACACTACCAATGGTTGAGTTGTAAAGTAATTCGGAATGATCAATATAAATAACATATGGAGCAGAGATGTGAAACACCATATTTTTTAACACAACTTTTGACACACGTTTTTATAGAGCCCACTTCATAATGTATTTAATAATCCAAACAGTCTATCTTTTAGACCATCTACTATTTGTGCAACAAGTTGATCCAGTCAAGGTATTAAATATCGACGATATCGGAAATATCGGTAGTCTAAAAACACGGAAATATCGATGGAAATATCGGGATATTATCGATATCGATAAAAATTGAATAAAAACCACGGAAATTGTAAGAAAAACTTGGAAATTTTTATTGAAACTTTGCAGGATGTTTATTTAGTCAATTATCTATTAGTTTATCACAAAAAATTGGAAGGAAATGCATTGCATGATGGATTTAACTGATTTAAGTTGATTATATAACGAGCTGGCAAACATTGTGAGTGTAGAAAATATATAAATATTTTAGCATATTTTCAGAAAAATATAAGTGATATGGTGGTCAAGGTGTTGAAGGAGTAAAATGGGAGGGGTTCGAATCCCCTTGGTGTTTTTTTAAATATAGAAATTTAAAAAATACGAAAATTTCGATGGAAATATCGATGACATCGGAAATATCGGTAGTCCAAAAACACGGAAATTTCGATGGAAATATCGGGATATTATAGATATTTTAGACCTTGGATCCAGTTCACAAAATCTTATATTTCTTTTAACTTAAAAACACAGCGACAAAGAAAGTGACCAAAATCAACAATAATACAGGCATATCAGGACTTGATCTACAACAGAAACAAAACTTGTCATTCACGACGTGAGAGTGGTGGAGTTTAACTGGACGGTTAACATTCCCAACCGGAGCGCCGCCGCCTTTCTCTAGGTTTATCTCTAGGACTGCAATAGACACAAATGAAACCGATCGGCACCAATTGCTTCTTACATGTTCACCTAGAGGTGTAGGTTTTTTTAATCCTAAAACATGCTTAGGCTGCTTCTCCATAAAACACTAAAACTGTTTTTGTAACCTCTCTAAAAGCGATTTTCTTTATATATTTTGGTTATCTGGAAGTGCTTTTGTTTTGGCTATCCGGAACAACTCTTTACAAAGAAAATAATAATAATTCCATAAAAATTGTTGCTACAAGCTTTCTTCAAAGATTACATGGGCGTTCCTTTAGTGATGGAGCCAAACGTCGTCGATCATAGCTGTCAGGTAAAACCCCAAGACCTGTACAGCTCTACTCATTTCCACATATTGATTGTCCTACAATTGACTCTCTCACTTGAACTCGAATACTGCAGTTTAAATTCGGGGTCCTCCCTCCACTTCCTGAAGATGATGCCACTCTCAAGGAACCATGCCTGGAAATCTGCCCTAACACCTTTCGAAGGAGAGAAATGGCCAAAAACATTAACGTAAAGAATTGTCCGAAGGCATGAAAGACTGCAGCATTGGTTTCTTGGGTAAAGCCTCCAAATGAAGTGAGAACTCAGTGCTCTCTTTCATGTTGTGGCAAGGAAACAACCAAAGAAAATTTCATATTCGAACGTTTCTCGGGTAGCTAGAGAGGTGAATGAACGACAATGTGGTATTCTTTTTGCGCAACATAAAATTACAACGTTATCAGACCTAAATTGTGACAGAAGGGTTGTACAGAGAGATGAGTAATATGTATTCTGCACCTTCCTACTCAACCACCTCTCTTTTTTGAAGAAAAAGAGAACCTGGGCACACATCAAGTACCGTTTGATCTGCAACAAGCATGAAAAAGAAAAGAGGCATGACTAATCTTACACGGAGTATTATGGAAGCCATTTTATTTGAAATCAAGATTTTGGCAGACAAAAGAAGCAGAGGATTGCTGCAAATCAATATACAATAAGTAAAAGGCGGGGGCCATACATGGCATTATACGGAGAAAAACTGGACCTCCGAAAACCAAAAAATTAGATAAATACCGAAATCGAAAAAATTGGACCAATTAAAAACCAAACCAAACAAAAAAATATTGGTTCGGTTTCACTTTTGGTAGTTCAAAAACCAAACCAAACTGAGTGCGATATAAATTGATATATTTTTATTTAAGGAAAACTAATGAAAAGAACATGAAAACTTTAAGTTTTAACGATAAGAACAAAATAAAAGGTAAAATGAATAGTACCAAGATTGACTTTTTAGTGTAAAAATATTGACTTTTTAGTGTAAAAATGTTATTTTTCTTTAAAATGAACAGTACCGAAAGTTTTTCGTTAAAGTTCCCTTTTATTTATTGGGTATTTATTTTTCGAGTCCAATTCTAAGTCAACTATTAGCCTAATTTCAATTCAAGTTTAGGTAGACCCAACTTTAGGTCCAAACTAGAAAATACGCCCGCACGTTGATGCAAGAACCATCTGTTTTAGGCGTAATCAGATGAATGAAACACATTTAAGTTGAATAAATTCAACACAATTATGAACAAAGAAAGTGATTCATGAGTGAATGAGGTCGATAAGATTGGCAGTTTATGCTACCTTGTGCCAAAGAGTTTATGCTAGTATGCCCTCTTATGTTTAAGGAGCAATTGAAAGAAAATAGTTCATGAACGTCGCGCTTCTGCTGGCAGAGTTAGACTCATATCAGGATCACTACAGGTTCTCGAAAAGGATTGCCAAAAGAATGCGTGCTTAACTTCTCCTACAATTACCTAAATGAATGTATGCATAACTTCTCCTACAGTAAATTTGTTCACCTGAGTCACAATCCCCTTGCAAGGATTGTAAAACTCAAAGCTTACTGTCCAAAACCAAATAATTTCTACCATTTACATGTTTGTGCAACATATGCCTTACACTAGAAAAACATCAAAAATCGAATACAAATTTGTAAATCATGGATTGATTTTGTTTTACAATTTTATAATCAAATCAAGTGGCAGTGTAGCACGTAAAATTACAAACTTGAAGCAACCAGAGAGCAGAAATTAAGATGTAGAGAAATCCTCAAACTTGCAACATACTGTATGGAAGCTAACCGTAGAGGTTTGTGAAGCAAACTGCGGCATGAGTTGCAGTCAATTGAACAAAAACATAGTAGTTTAACTAAAAAATGCATGACGAAATGGATTCATAGTTTTCATGCATGACACAACCATATATTATTCCATAAGTAAACTTAATATCATTCCACAAAGTGAAATTATAATGCTTCCTTGTCACAGAAAGAGCAATGCCATAATGAAGGCATATGGCGAAACTTAGTAACTTGTAGCATTCATTGCACTTTGTAGCCGATATGTTTTTGCCTATCTAATGGCATTTGCTAACACAAAAAATGCCACAAAAAGGATGCCAAGTCTACTTTGATTCTTATATCATGCGATAAATAGAACAGATAGATGATATTTTCCATATCAATAGCACACTAAGAAATCTAAAGGACACAACACAGAAGCTTACTAATTTAAAAGATTAAATGAACTATAAATGGACCAATGGTTAATCGAACAAATTCCATACAACTGAATCACATTCTAATTTTAAGCCAAACACTATATTGCCAAGAAAAGTGCCCATATTGCTGTGAATGTAAAAAAAAATGAGTTAGCACTATCCACTGCTCATTTTGCTAAACGAAACGCCTAGAATCTATTCATTTCAAGTAAAAATCTAGAACAGGAAGATGGAGAAATCGGACGTTGAAAAGTGATTAAATTGCCATCTTAACAATTGATTTAACCTATATACACCTATAGGTATCAAATTCGATCTTAGATAAAAATAAAGCTGCTGATGAGATAACTGATTCCTGGTGTGAGTCATCACTTCTACTCTTTATGGCAAGTATTCAATTTTTTCTTTACTATGCTCAACTATGTGGATATGCATTGTACTGCTATAACGATGACAATTATTTGTCAAATGCAAGTGGATGTCTACCATTTTATCAGAAAATGTTAATATCAAAGGAAAGTAAGCTTGTATGGAATAACAATCATTTAAAATTAATGACCATATTAAGAACAGAAAAGTTTCAGCAAATAATTGAATGTAATACAATAGACATAGATGAGAGGGTTGAGTAATTAGGAATTCTATCATTCATGTGAAAAAGAAAACATGCATTATAGTTGAAACAACTCTACCTTTACTTGGAGCCTTAACTTCAAGTAATCCATTATCTCACCAAGCATGGCAGCTTTAACTGTCTGCACAAAACGGAAGCACATAGAACACAGATGATGAGTTTCCGCACAAAGCAACTAAAACGACATAATACCTAAGATCCAATGAAGTCAAAATTTGCTTGCTATATATGGATATGCATGCTATAAGAAACATCCATTTGTAGATCGTAATGTATCATCAATATCATAGTTTCAAGTAATCAGTCTACTACATGGAGGAAAAACACAGAAAAGGGAAGTAGAAAAGTAGAAGACATAATACTTGGGCATCTGGCAGGAATAGTAAGTTTCTTAAAAAATTGCTAAACCATCTTACAAATTCAATTGTTAAACGTTATACTATAACCCAAGACAAAGATAAAATTATACAGTTTGTTTACAAATCAAAACAAAGTGCTGCTATAATCCGCAACCGCTATGAATCATAAGATGGTAAATGAGCAAATGAGAGAGAGAGAGAGAGAGAATTCGAGAAGCACCTGCTAACATTACCAAAAAATTGAAAATGGTGGTTTTCATATGAAGATAAGGCGCCTAATATGAAATCAGGGCACAAAAATTATAATTAAAATTTTTATGTAAGGTAAAAAACTAATTCATTGATTAATTAAGACAAATGACTGAAAACGTCAACTTTTCAATTGTTATCAGTATTACATGGACTAAAAGAACAGGAGAAGTAAGATTTCATGTAGAAGATCGCTTGTATAAACTAAATCCAGTAAATCAGAGAAAAATGTAATACAACAGTACACGACTGGAAAAGAGAGAGTACAAAATCTAGTCTACTGCTTAAGCATGACTCTATGTAAGATTCTTTTCCCTTCTGTTAAAGTTTGAACATACCAACATATCACATTAAGGAAAACAAATCACCTTCTCAGCCTTGGCAGCAGCTTGTGCAGATTTTCCATACAATTCTTCTCTAACAGCAAGTTGAACCTTCAATTTCTTATCTTTCAAGCCCTGAAAACACAAAATCCAAGATGCAATGACAAATAAACATGTATAAGTTTCATGAAAAAGTTTCAAGGCCGTACCTCCAAATTTGCTTCTGCTCCTCTAAGAAACTTCTTCACTCTCTTATCTAACTCATCAGAAATCTTCTCCTGCAAATTAAGGTACTGCCCATTTTATTTTCTCATTCCCTTTTGAAGAAAATTCTGTGCACATAAGAGCCTAAAGTTCGGCTCTCACGTTGGTGAGTTAAATAGTGCAATGTACAAAAGGTGAGAGCTTAATCCAGAGCTATCATAACTAAAATACCAAAATATCAAAACTCGAAAATCTGCACCTAACAAAACATCTAAAAAACATATTTTCAATGAGATTGAGTAGAATCATGACTGCAAGCAGATCTTGTGGGACTGCTACAAAAAATATAAACCAGTTGATTTCCGTAATAAAATATAATCAGTTGATTTTCAGGCGTACCTGTTCTATTGCAGGCACAGTGTCAATAGTGCCACCATCTTGTTTCACACCCATTTAGCTTACAGCAGTTTCGAATCCTTCAAACGCAAAATGCCCTGAAACTTGATGAGTAATACAATTCAACAACGACATTCAAATTTTATTTTCCAAAGAAAAAAAAGATAAACTGGTCCACATAAATCTTTTAGCTTGAAAATCCACACCCACAAACCAACCCAATTCAAATGGTGAATTTGTTATAAATGAACACTACGATTTGAGGATCGATCACATACCAGCTTAACAGCCACCTACTCCCCACTGTGTACATTTACACCTAACACCAGAAAAGCAATTTCATTACAAAACACATTAAATTAACACAATGAATAATTTTCTAAGGAAAAAAGGATATCAAGCACTGATTACCATACCTAAATAGAGTTCTCCGAAAGACCCACTCCCAATCTTCCTCCCCAGCTTAAACTTCCCAGCAATCACATGCTCCATGATGCAACAATGTCCAATACGATTTGACCCAGAGACTCAACTGGCTTTATTTCACAGCAATTTGTGCAAAATTCTTCCTTCCTAATCAAATCCAGCTGCACGGCATGCTCAACCGGCGAAAATATGCATATCCCCTTCTGATTCATCCACTCTGAAATCTGCAACCTATAACATTATTACGAAAGCAGAGGAATTTCCAGTTACTTATGATACAAACAAACACATTAACTAACAAAAATCCTAATTCCCTCTTTCACTCACTTTCTTTAACTAAAATTTAATTACTTTGATGCTTCTTTCAATTTTCTTTCATTTTCTGAGCAACTAAACAGGGGATAACACAAATTGCAAGGTAAGAAAGAAAGATGGAAACCTGGAGGGCTTGGGAGAAGCGTTTCCGCTTTCGGAGGTCGTGACTGATGCGCTGAAGCTCGGTGACTCGGACTTTGTTGCCATTGTAGACCCAGTCGTCGAGCTCTTGAACCACATTCAAGCTAGGGTTTCTGAGTGGGCTGATTTTGTTGTAGAGGGTCGGCCACTTGGTCCTGCTCGTGTAGTAGGACCTGCTCACCATCGCATTTCGGATTAGGGTTCTGGCGAAGAGCTTCGGATCCATGATTTGGGGTTTATGGTATTTGGAGTTGGGGGAGAAGAACCAGAGATGAAAATGAAGGGGGCTTTTGGAAGAATGGGGAGAAGAAGAGAAGCGAGCTTCCCTCATGTCTTTCTTGGTACAGATACTCATATTGTGCTTAATTAGCATCACACATCATGATATTAAAGTTCTAATCATGTTAGACCTATATGCCATGTAGCATATGCATTCAACTCAAGACCCTAACATTACAGGCCAAATTAATTGATATTATCAAGAAGTTGAGACTTTACCAAAGCAGCAAGGCAGCGGTTGCAAAATTCAGAGTCAAAAGCTTTCACTTTGTTTTGATCTGCAAAATACCAAAAAGACATTCACGATCGAGGAAGGAAAACACATTTCATTAAAGAATGCACTTCAGCCATTATCAAATTGTCAACCGTGCAAAACGTATAAAACTATACACATTTACACAGCCAAACTGTAAACTTTTTATCAGCAAAAAAAGACAGCAATTTACCTAACAATAAACATAAAATTACATATTCAAATTGATTCGACAGTTTTTAAAGATTGAAAAACTGAACCAACAGACATTTGTTTGAATATCAAACTCATTGTGTCATCTGAATTCACTTGTATACATAAGCTACCAACTCAATCACTCTGCTACTACATGTGCTAAGCTATTAATAGCAGAGAAAAAAAAAATTACAGAACAAACTTCGCAACCAAAATGAGTTACGATCTGAAATAAGAGCCTAACGATCAAACCATCCGATAAGAAATGATGAATCAAAGCAATTTTCTATCAAACAACTAAAGACCTTGGATGATGCCCTACTTACTTGGGGGAGTGGAGGGAGAGTAACTTATAGGAACTAAGACATTATTGGTTTCTCTTTTGCATGCAGTTCCAAAGGAACAGACTCGGTAGAATCTTATACAACAATCCCTACAAATTATATTGTGGGATATCTAATATATCAACCTTTTCTGACCCTTTCTTTCACGCGTTTCTGGCTGCCTTATTACATGAGCCAGCAACCCAGCCTATTCCCCATGTCTTTACATGGAACATCCCAGAAGCATGTTCTTTTATTCATCTGCCCTCAATATATAACAAACTCTTCCATCTTTTTACATGACACTCTCCTGCCTTACTCTTATACTTGCATATGTCATACACAATATGTGCATGCTCACAGCCAAAAAAAAAAAAGAAAGTGTCATGACAGTATGAACTGAAGAAAAATATAATAATAAGTGATAAAATTAGGGAAATTGGATGTTGTATGGACAATTATAAAAATCTTTTGCTGAAATAGGAAAATCAACACTACCAACATGAATTTTGAAACGAAAAATATCTCATATGCCCTGTCTTAATCACAATTAAGGGAACATTAAACATCTTAATTAGTTTACAAAATTAATAGCAAAAGTCACATTTCAGCAGCAATTAATAGCAGAAATCAGAGTTTAGTGGCAGGGACCAAAAGAATCTCAGTAAAAATGAAACAATTCCAAACAAATAGAAAGAACTCGAGAAAATTCACCCAAAAAAAACCTGGAGTAACAATTTCAAACAAATCTTTAAAAAGCAACCGCACCCGTCGCTCACCATCTCTCTCCCCAATTCCCGCTTCTCCCTACATCTATCTCTTTCTATCGGCTTGCAATCATGTAAACTTGTACCATGGAAAATGTGAGACAATGAATCAAAGTACAACATTTGGAAAGCATTAACGCTTCAATAATTCAAGGAACTTTGCTAAATTCCGTGATACAATCATTAATCTGCTGATGCACCAAGAATATTGAATAGTTATAATTCTCTAATGTGATGTCTGGAGGAGGGACTTTAAAGTACAGAGGGATTTTAGATTCGGTTGTTAAAAATGTACAACAAAAACATTAGACTAAATCTATAAAGCTACTATTAGAACACCACTACAAAAACACTTTTGTACTGAAAGCTTTTTCAAATGTACTGGATCTAGTCCTTTCAAGCCTCTATCTAAATTTTCTAGTGTATTCCAAACATATTTTAGCATAAGTTATATAGCACTTTAAAATTTAAATTCCCTGGTCCAAACACACCATAGAGAACCAAAGATATAGTCACGGACAAATTAGTATTGACATTAAAGAGCACTCAACTATTCATAAGATAAGTTTATGCAAACAATCAAATGCAAATATTTTTTTTGGGGTGATTAATTGTGGCAAAGAGATCCTATACAGATGGCAGAAAATGACACTGAAATAGGAATCCCAACCCAAATATCATCACAGAAGCAAAACCTCCCCCGTTTCAACTGTGAAACGAAGATCACAAAAGAACATGGAAAGGATCTGAGCTTGTCTTTCCATGGGCATCGCCACGACCCTCTAATGAACTCAAATAAGTCACGTCATGCAACATGTATTTACTACATAGCCCATACAACAAAATTCCACACAGAATTAGTTCCCAAGGGGGCATACACAAATCTACCAATATTTTTTTTACCAAACTCAGATCTAATGTTTATGCTGGTGTGACTGGGAAACTGCTGATATAGGGTGAACCTGGTGTAGGTTCAAAACAAACAACCACCGTGTTTGAAAAATGGGTGTAAACTATTAACTTCTGACCTATTATCTTTTTCCATTGCTATGTGCAGTTAAACATCTGCAAGAACGTTTTTCGTTGGTGGAAGCTGTTTTAGAAGAGAATGGAAGTTCTTCCAAAGTCGGATTCTAGTTTTTAATCCTGTAATGATTTCGATCACTGGGCAAAACTGATTTTCTAATACGTGATGGACTTGTTATTTCTCTCTTGAGTCATGTTTTCTAATTATTTTCTTCTAAAGTTTTGGCTGATCATCCAAATTGCAACGACATTCAACCTTTGGGACTTATGTAAATTTGGGGCAAAAAAAAAACAGTCAATATACCATGGCTTGTCATTTTTCAACCTATCCAATTCAAAGTAGCATATCTCTAATTCAACATATCCAATTCATATAAGCAAATATCCAAATTCCAGTTCAATAAACCACATTTCCAAATCAATTCAAACTAAATACCTAATATTCAATCACATATCCAATTCAAACAACATGGCTAATATTCAAGAACATGTCCAATGTTTAAGCACATTTACAAAACAGATTTAGAACACTAAAATCCTCTTAGTAGCAGAACATAAACATCAAAATCCTACAGAAAGACAAAGCAGCATACCAGTTCTCTATCTTGTATGCTGTTTTCAGGTGGATCTTCCTAACTCGTCCCAAAAAACCGTGCATATAGTTCATCTGCAAGCATCATCCCACAGCCAAAAATTAGACAGAACCAAGGAATACATAAGCAACCAAGAAATGGGAAAAAAATCAACCAACAGAGGAATGAGAAGCAAACACCAGAAAATTTTGAAGAAGCACATAAATGAGCATAGTGAAACCCAAAAATTCGGATGATGGTTCTAACAAAGCAAACGGAAAACAAAACAATAAACAATTATTTTCAAACAGTGCATAACCTATTGAATCAGAGGGAAAAACTGAAAACCCATACCCTCCCATACACCCCTCTGTCCCTCTCTCCTCACTGACCCTGCACACTAACCCATTAATTAACCCCAAAAAAATGCACACAGCCATGATTTCTCCTCTCTCTGTCTATCTCTATCTCCCTATCCATCTCTCTCTATAAAATCAGAAATCCCCCAAAACCGAACCTAACATACTAAACAATTAGAAAATCTAAGGCACCATTAAAGAATACAATTTAAAAACGAAACTTATCTTTGGATTTGAGGCATGGAGCGCAAGATCCAGCACACCCCACTCTCGGTAGGGTTTGTTGATGACCCCTACCACGTATCCCTGAAATCCCGATGACCCATATGGTCTTCTCTGACCATACCGACCCTCCCATTTGCAGCAACAGTGCCGAGACCCCCACCCTCCCCCTCGCTCTCCTTCCATCGCCATCTCTCTCTGTCTCTGTGTGTGTGTCTCTCTCTCTCTCGCTCTCTCGCGCTCTCTCTCTCTCTCTCTCTTGCAGACCCTCCCCGAAACCTAATTGAACGACAGCAAATGATACCTACCCGGTGACCCCCTCTCTCCCAAAACGGGGAGGATAAAATTACCCTTCGTAATAGACCATCCCCACCATCGGATTGTAATCTTTGATGGGCAAAAATGTAATTAAATAATTTGGGCCTCACTGAGGGCCGGGCTGCTGACCCAAAACCAACACAAAGACCAATGGCATGGTTGTAATTAATCTGAAATTCGGATTGAAACACTGTTCATTTGAATAGTGCCAATTTCAAACCTTTCCTTGGACTAAAGTAATGCAAGCAGTACGACCTCTCTCACTATTTTGTTTTGGTTTGCAGAAAATGTAATAGCTCGTTTAGTATTCTATTTAAAAGTTAGAATCTAAAACTTGATTTTTCTTAAAAAAAGGGGTTTTAAATTCATACATTATACGGCCAAGAACTTGTTTGGTATGGAATTTTATACATTAAATTATTGAAAACAATTTTTTAGGGAAAAATTGAAAATAGATAGAAACGAAGCTTACCAATACACATCTGAATCTAGTGATTTGTGCATCACCAACATCAATTTGAATTAAACTGGGTAATAGTTTAGAGCACTCGTTGTCACTATGGGGTCATGCGGGATTCATTCTCAAGATCGATCACTTCATGGTTACAGAGAAAGTATTGAGCCGCGCACACCACACTTGAAATAACTTTCTTCTCACTGTTATGGATGCTTTCCACCCCGGTCTCTGTCCCACTACTCACATTTCCAAAGAAATCTGTGCTCCAGTTCCAAGGCGATCTGCAACGTTGGATCATTGCATCTTCACTACTTGATAGGACATCCTTCTTATCCTTATTTTGCTGCTCGTACACAAACTGGACACCAATCTCCTTTGTGAGGAACCCATATTGCTCACCGATAGCAAAACACACTTTTTCCCCGCACTCCAATTCATAGTTCCCCATAATCCAATGGCTTAGCCATAACATATCTTCGTTCATCACTTTCCATTCAACCTCATTCAACATGCTTAAGTTCCACATAAGGCCCTTTGTCTCATTCCTAAGTTCAAGCGAATGGCAATGATGGTCACGTCCAATCTCAGGGCTTCGATCCGATTGCCGTGCATACAATATACATACATTTAAACCTACGATCTTGATATTAAGATGTGAAGGAACAATAATAGAGAACACAGTGTTACCCATGCTCCTGTAATTGAACCGATCTGGAATCTTGCTCTCATGAACAAAAATGCTAAATATGCCGCATCCATATAATCCCTGCAGTTTCATGGTGATATTGTAATTACAATCTAATCGTTTACGCCATAGAGATCATATTATAAGCACTTGTACATAGCAGAGAGAGAGAGAGAGAGAGAGAGAGAGAGAACCTTGGAGTGCCTTGGCCAATAGTTGTTACTTTGGACCTCAACGCCACCGTTGGGTTTCAAATCGAATAGATCGATATCTTTGAGGAGTTTTATGTCAAAGCTGCTCAATGGTAGTGTATTGAACAAGCTTGCAACATCAACTAGTTTCCCACAATACCATAGATTTGATTCCAATAATATGTCATAATACCAGGGATTTGGAGCCGGTGTCATGTGCAAGTTCGGTAAATTTGTTATTCTTTTCAATGATCTGCAACCTCCACCATTCAATTCTTTCAAACTATGTGGGAGCTCGGGAAGCATTGTGAGGTTGCTGCAACCAGATACTGTAAGATAGCGGAGCTTAACAAGATTGATCATGCTCTCTGGTAGGCTTGTAATCGGATTGGATCTCAGATTCAAGTGCTCTAACGAGGGCAGCATAGTAAGGGCACTCGGAATCTCGGATAGATTGCAGCAATCCAGACGTAAACTTGTAAAGAAATGCGGTAAACTTGCCAATGAGAACCTGCTTGATCCATTATTTTTTCTTGGCGACACCGACGACCAGATTGAATACCATGATTTAGGTGATAACAGACTGAGTTTCTTCATTTCACAAGCTGTAGATTGTAAGTGATCAGTTGTGGCAGTCGTAATGGCACCACGCACAAGCTTTGAACAACCAGAAAGAATAAGATCCTGAATAGATCTCAATTTTGGTAGCTTCATTAGATTTTTGCAGCCTTCTAGATTCAAAACAACTAGTTTCTCTAGGTCTCCGATGGACTCATCAACCTCAACCAAATTTATGCAATCTTTAAGAATCAATCTCTCAAGGTTAGGGATTCCTGAGAAGTCGGGGGTTTTCCTAAGGCAATGCGAATGACTGAGATTAAGAATCTTCAGCCTCAAAAGAAACTGTTTCAACAATAATACTAATTAATTAGTTTCTAACAAGATATAATGGCCCCTATTAATTTGTGTGTGAGTGAGAAAGAGAGAGTTACGTACCCTGGTCCCTTTCCAAACATGTTGTAGGCTACTATGTTGTATGTCAAGAACAACTATGTTTTCCAAATAAAAATTTTCTGGTATTGATTTTAAGTGGAATCCACGCCAAGATAAACATACTAAACTATTTGAAAATTCTTCGTAGCTTCCCCTGATGTTGACGTTGTTGAGAATGAGAATTTCAAGATTGTGCATCCTTCTAAACGCCTCAGATTTGAAATCTATCTCATTTGATGCAGAAGCTGAGTTTGTGGAGGAGAAGCTAATTGGCTTCCAAGAGAAGAAACCAAGCCGACATCGTCTTGAACAATTTCCATCATAATCTTCGACATGGCATCGTTTTTTATCACTTCCAACAAACGTTCTTTTGCTAGCAAGGTTGAGCATGAGGCCCTTAATATTTTTCGTGCCCTGCAAAAAAATCAAAGCATTTGGGTAAGTATATAACTAGTACTACACATGCAAATCATAAATAAAAATACATACGCATGAAAAACATGGTTCTTACACTTAATTTTCTCAAAATATTAGAGGCATCATTCTGCAACACTCTACTACGTTTTCCAGGGTCATGAGGTGATTCTTCGCGAATAATTGCCATTGCCATGTTTCTCACCAATTGATGCATGACCAACTTCGACCCTTGAATTGTCACTAGACATCTATCAACTAGATTTTCAATCCCAATCCTTGTGCAAAACTCTAAGCTGTCCAACATTGTACTTGTATAATCCATCGTCTTTCCTGTGAAGAAACTGGCTATATGAAGGAATAAACTTTTGTCATGATCATCTTGTAAAGAATCAAAACTTATCCTCAGAACTTTTTGAATTTTATCATTAGGGATCACGTCTAACTTTTGCAATGCACTTTGCCATACTTCTACACTTTTTCCAGATAGAGAAGATCCCAAAAATTGAAGAGCTAATGGAAGCCCTCCACAGTGCTGTACCACATATCTTGAAAGCTCCTTGTAACCTTCTACTGGATGGGATTGTCTGAAGGCATGCCAACTGAAAAGCTCAAGTGATTCATCCTCATCCAGTTCTTGAACCATAAACTTTTCAAAAACTTCATGAGCATTTAACAAATGCTCATGTCTAGTTGTTATGATAATTTTACTTCCTGGATGAAGCCACTCTCGCATTCCAAGAATTGCATTGAGTTGATCCCGGTTGCTCACATCATCAAGAACAATAAGAACTTTTTTATGGCCTACGGCTTGTTTGATCCTGATTGTTCCTTCATCCATATTGTATACTTTCTTTGCTTTCCCCTTCTGGAAATTTGAAAGAAGTTTTCTTTGCAAGCGAGCAACACCATTGGGTTGTTCTGAAGATTCTCGTATATCTGCAAGAAAGCTGCTACTGTGAAATCTATCAAAGTTGTGGTTATAAGCGGCTTTCGCAATGGTGCTCTTGCCAATTCCACCCATCCCACAGATGACAGCTAAACCAACATTATTTGATCCATCTTGTAACCACATGTTTAGGCGTCTCACACGATTATCTATTCCAACTGCAAAGGGAGCGACGTCTAAAGCTGTGTGATTCACTTTATTTCTAATCTCTTCAACAATATCTTGGATGAACTGCCCCTCATACCTGTAATTCATTTGAATCGAAATATACGATGCGGAAATAAGCGTGAGAACATATAAACCAAAATCGCAGTGCATATAAACCAAAATCGAACAACTTCAAGCTTCACTGCCATCTACAATTTTACTTAATTTAAGACACTTTCAATTAGCGTGAGAACATAATGATAATAGAAATTACCGATCTCCTAAAACCATTCCTCTCAAAGATGCAACATCTCCAAGAGCTCTTCTCCACTGCTCCACCTTGTCCATCTCCTCCGTACTGAATCGCTCCTCGTGTCTGGCAAATGCTTCAGCAAAAGAACTACTCTGCTTCCTGACATCGGATGGATCCACATCATAGAAAACTGGCAGAACCACATGTCTATGATCAGTATTTCTACGTTCCACGATCTTCAGAAGTTCGTTCAAACACCACCTTGAGGAAGCGTAGTCCTTGGAGAAGACAATTATGGATACTTGTGACTCCTGTATCGCCTTCTGTAACTCCGACTCAATATTCTCCCCTCTCTTGATTTCATCATCGTCTCTAAACGTGTGGATTCCTGCTAGCTCCAAGGCTCTATAGAGGTGATCAGTAAATCCCTTGCGCGTGTCCGGCCCTCTGAAACTCAAGAAGGCATGATAGGAACACCGGTATGAGGAGGAAGAAGAATCTCGGGAACTTTTAGCAGCCATTGAGAGAAAACTCGAGATCTTAAGAACGGACTTTGTGCAAGGGGCTAATGGTAAAGAAAAATGGCTATGGAAAGGAGACCGAAGTCAAGATCATAGTGACCGAAGTCAAGTAGTCAACCTCCTTATCTCTTATCCCACCCGACTTCACAAGAATTCAACACGTAACATAAGATGAGGAGATAAAAACAGCATAATTATTTATTTAAGAGATAATAACATTTAAAAACAAATATTATAAGTATCCATTGACTTATAGGTGTAATAATAAGAAAACTTTAACGAAAAGTTCCTGGTGCATTTTTACTTTAATGAAAAATCATATTTTTACATTAAAAAGTTAATCATGGTACTATTCATTTTACCCTTTATTTTATCATTATTATTAAAACTCAAAATTTTCAAACCTTTTTTATTAGTTTTCCTTAATAATAATGGATGCGCGGTCCGTAAATATTTGTTATACTTGTCTTTTTCTTTTTCTCTTTCGGCTTCATTTGAACAATCTGCATTTTTATTCAACATTCACTTAATTTAGTGATTTTTGATATCGAACAAGGCCATATTGTATTATATTAACAGTACCAATTATTCTTTTTTTAACAAACGATATCATTTACATCAAAGAAAATGGATGAAACAGTACCAATTGTTGAGCTATGAAGTAATTCGGAATAATCAATATAAATAACATATGGAGCAGAGATGTGAAACACCACATTTTGTAACACGACTTTTGACATACCTTTTTATGGGACCCATTTCTTAATGTAATTAATGGTCCAAACCCCTTATCTTTTAGGGACAAGGATTGTCTGCCCTCCTAGTTGTGGTGCCCTTCCATGCCCTCCTATTTGTGCGGTCACGATTAAGCCACGTTAATATTTTATATTTTTATTATTTTTTGTCTTATTATCTCTATTAAAAAATTAATATAAAATGCTGACGTGGCTTAACCGTGACCGCACAAAATAGGAGGGCATGGAAGGGCACCACAACTAGGAGGGCAGACAATCCTTGTCCATCTTTTAGACCATCCACTATTTGTGCAGCAAGTCAATCCAATTTACAAAATCTTATATTTCTTTTAACTTAGAAACACAGCGACAATTTTCCAAAAAAAAAAACAACGACAAAGAAAGTGACCAAGATCAACAATAATACAGGCACATCAGGACTTGATCTACAACAGAAGCAAAACTTGTCATTACCGATGTGAGAGTGGTGGAGTTCAACTGGACGGTTAAAAGTCCCAACCGGAGCGCCGCCGCCTTTCTCTATGTTTATCTCTAGAACTGCAATAGACACAAATGAAACTGATCAGCACCAATCAAATACGTAAAGACATTGAAAATTCTAACCGAGAATCAATTTTATTAACCTTTCGGAGGGCTTTTGACTTGTACTTTCTCCAGTGTTCTGAGCAGCAATTTTATTTACCACTGATGTAGGAGGAGCAGGAGTAATTGTACTGGCTGTCTGAGTTCTATATACATCCCCACCGATTAAACCACCGGATACAAATCCTCATAATGCTGGTCTGTTGGGAACACTAGAGTTGTTACCTGAACCTTGACTTGGAGAGTTAGATGAAGCGGCAACAAATTTAGTCTTGAACTGAGACATCATTCCTCTCCTTTGAGGAGTTACCGCGGCAAATCAATTAGGAACAGTATTCGATGAAGAATTATTGGACTCCGTATTATATCTAATACCCAGACCAAAATCCACCCCACTCACACCTCGACCACCGCCGCCCCTTCGTCTTGTAAGCAGTTCTTTTAAAACTCATAAACCAAACTATAACAACTAGGTACTAGGATTACAATACAACTGACTCATGCATAATATAAAGTAGTATACATCAGAAATTGATTACAGAAATTGATTACAGAAACACCTACTTGTATTTGATGCCATGATTGTCACGCAAGTCAGTCTTCTACTCCCACTACTCAATAGCTCCCTTACTGTATGAATAGGTTTCAGTAATATGCCGGGTTTTTCACGTATGGGAGCAGGGACTATAACTTCATATATATACTGCTAAGGGTACACCACCAGCCTATTAACAGTCGTGTATCCTTATTGCTTTATAATGAATGATTCCTATCATGATTCAACATCTTTGCATTCAATCCTTATCAGAATTGTTTTAAGTTAGCTGCATGGAATTAAGACTCCATAGTCCTTACGAAGTAGAGACCAACTATACCACTCGCACGACAGACAACTTGAGAAACAAGCTAGCTGTCATCCAAGTAATATCAACTAATACTCATTGTCATTCACTAGAACTTTACACCTCTACCTTTCTTTCCACCTGCAGAATCCATATAATATCATCATTTGAAATTATAGAAAAAGGTTAATTTAATATGAAATGGCAAAAGAATCTTAAGAAAATTGAAATTTTAATATGATTAAAGTTTATACCTCCTTTTCTTGAATCGCGATTTGACATGAATCTACCATCCTGATAATAAACAAGGAAATCCCATTAAAATAAAGAATGTAAGATCTGAAATCTAACATCTAAAGCTATCAAACAAGAAACATAGTAAGGGAAAGCAACAAAAGTTCCACAGACGAGGTGCACCCAAAATAACCATAAAGATGCACATCCATGTAGGAGATGGAAACCAGTGTATTCATGATGGATATGAAATACAAAGCTACAAGCAGCAAGCAAGATTTAAAAGTCACAAGACTGAAGAAATTATGCATGAGTGGCTCTCGTAGTGTAAAACTTCTAAAACTAATGCAGGTGCAGCCACCTATCATGATAACCTGTGCATTTATGTCAATGAGATATATTGGCACAAGGGAAAATAAGTGACAATTTACTAAGGGTCCATGTGGTAATTAAGATTTAGTACTTAAAATGTGATTTTTCTCTTAGTTCTTAAATGCAAATTGGTTTGCCTCAACCGACGTATTTGTTCGAGCGAAGATTTCTCTGGAGAGGGATCCTCGGACCTCAGCATAGCTTCCCAAGGGATTGGCACTTTGGATGTGTAGTCGGGCTCTTGCTTGTCGATGTGCTACAAGAAGAAGACAAAGTTAGTTCTGAAATGTACCTTTGTGGGGCCTTAGGTGTAGGCCTTGAGGCTCGCAATCAAAACTAACCAAGTGCTAGGCGTGCCAATGCTATCTCAGTATAGCAGATGTAGAACAAGTGTGTTTTAAGTCGATTACTTGCACCCCAAGTTACTCGGACTTCTTGTTATCAATGGATTGTCTTGGATGGGTTAAGTCCACATCAAGTTCTTTTTCTTGCCTTGTGAACAAGGACTTCTAGTTCATAGTCTTGTATGTTCGAATGAAGGGAGTCCAGATCCCCTTAAGTCATTTGTTTGGTCCTAGATTGCTTTTAATGAAAACATATCCATTAAACTGACCAAATCCAGATACAAATAAGACTCTTAAAGTAGGAAAACATGTGGATATAACTTGAATACATGCTGGAGAATGCAATAAGTAGTAGATCTATTAACTTAGAAAACAAACAAAGAGCTTCGGGCAAGATTTCACCTTGTCTGGCAAGGTTGAACCTCTTGCAATCACTTCTCTTTGAATTAACAGGGGTTTATATGCTAAAAAAGGGATGGATGGTAAACAAGTTTACACAAAGGAATCGATACTACGCCACTAAGGGAGATAGCAGAGCTTTAAACTGGACAAGAGATAGCTTGTCGCTAAAAATGACTGAATCTGGGTTGATTTCAGCTTTTGAATGTAAATCTGGCTTGAGAGCAGAATTTGTTTGTTTGTTTGTTTGTTTGATTGATTGGCTGAATGTCCTTGTCTCTGGGGCCTCTTCTTCCTTTTATAGGCCAATTAGCCTGACTGCTGTGACTTTGCTCTTGCCCGAAAGCATCTGAAGGGTAGTGAGTCATCAGCTTTTTACGTGGAATGCCACTAGAAAGTGTTCTTTGGCTGGTAATAGGTTAGTCTCCATCACTTGTCACTTCAATGGTAAGCACGTGACTTATATATTGGATGAGAAGGCTTCAATTTGTCTTTGGGCTTGATGCTAGGCTTTGGGCAAGTCCCCTTTAATTTGGCACCCTTGGACTTTTCTTCATTTAAGCTCAATATTCAAATATTATCCCAAACAGTATTGGTAGCCCATAAATCAAGCGAGTACTTAATAATACATAAAAAAACTAATAAGTCCCCTGATTGAGCTTCATCTTCAATTCATCTCTATGCTTCAATCCACAACCCAACAAGCCAACATACACCCCCAACAACCCCTTTTCTATGCAGAGCATGGTATGAAGTAAAGATGGGACTACAAAAGACTGTCTAATTACTCTCTCTCTAAACTAAGCACTTTTCCTGAAATTGACTATCTTGACGTTATGAAGTCAATGATCTCAAGATCCCTGTAATTCCAAGGACATACTGAAGCTTTCCAAAATAAGGCCTTGAAGACCAAATGGTCATCAAATCCATCTCTCTCGAAAAGCGCACTCAAATCAGAAGCAACCTATGCACCTATATAGTAGAGTGAACGTAACGTAGTTTATTTGTGAGACAAACGCCTGCAGGTGTAATTGTCCAGAATCCAGGTTGCATTAAAAGAGCACATTTTACCAGAGAACATATTAATAACTTGTATTCGCCTTAAATGCATTATAGGATTACAAACTATGGTTATAACCACCATCTCTAAAACAAAAAGGCAGGTAGTTGGATGCATGTATAAGCTCGCTATATAAACCACACAAAAAATTGTTAATAGTGCCGCAAAATTACCTTCATCGCAAGGTCCATGAGCTCCGTGGAAACAATCTGACCAGCAGCAACCAAGCTATTAACCAACTCACCAGCAAAACGTGCCTTTTTCTGTGTAATAAGAGTGTATGCAGTGCCATCCTTATCACCAGCCCGACCTGTTCTACCAATTCGATGGACGTGCATGTCCATGTCTTTTGCAATATCAAAGTTCACAACTGACTTAATTGACTTGATGTCAAGACCACGAGCAGCAACATCAGTTGCAACAAGAACATGGTAAATGCCAGATTTAAATTTTTGCAAAATATCCATCCGAGATGCCTGGTCCTTGTCACCATGTAGAGCTGTGACTTTAAAACCTTTCTGAGCAAGCTGTGACTCGATCTCATCCACTGCAGCTTTTTTTTAAGCAAATACTTAAACATCACCCTCATCAATCATTCCAGGTAACTTCTCAAGAAGCCAGGGCAGCTTCTCTTCGTCAGAAGGAATTACATGAACAACCTGAGTGATATCCTCATTGGCCATTCCCACCTCACCCACTGTAACTCTTATAGGATCTGAGAGAATCTCCCTAGCCAATTTTTCAACTTTACGGGGCATTGTCGCAGAAAAGAGCAATGTCTGTCGGTCTGGCCGAATCTGACCAACAATAGACCTAATTTGAAGCTCAAACCCAAGGTCAAACATCCGATCAGCCTCATCATGGTCGCGATAAACATAATGAATGGGACGGTTCACCATTGATGCAGGTGTTTGTAGAGAAATGCAAGTACTTAGAAGATAGCAAAATGCGTCGGTATATGTCTGAATACTTGTAAGCTTCCCACTCCGGTTAACTCTTTCGAGTAATACTCGGCTGTTGAAGAAGAGATTAATAGCCTATTCAAGACCCTTTTTACGAAAAATTTATGTTCATAGAAACTGTTTTGAGTAACACGAATGTAAGCCAATTGCTTCTTACATGTTCACCTAGAGGTGTAGGTTTTTTTATCCTAAAACATGCTTAGGCTGCTTCTCCATAAAACACTAAAACTGTTTTTGTAACCTCTCTAAAAGCGGTTTTCTTTATATATTTTGGTTATCTGGAAGTGCTTTTGTTTTGGCTATCCGGAACAAGACTCGTTACAAAGAAAATAATAATAATTCCATAAAAATTGTTGCTACAAGCTTTCTTCAAAGATTGCATGAGCGTTCCTTTAGTGGTGGAGCCAAACTTCGTCGATCATAGCTGTCAGGTAAAACCCCAAGACCTCTACAGCTCTACTCATTTCCACATATTGATTGTCCTACAATTGACTCTCTCACTTGAACTCGAATACTGCAGTTTAAATTCGGGGTCCTCCCTCCACTTCCTGAAGATGATGCCACTCTCAATGAACCATGCCTGGAAATCTGCCCTAACGCCTTTCGAAGAAGAGAAATCGCCAAAACCATTAACGTAGAGAAATGTCCGAAGGCATGAAAGACTGCAGCATTGGTTTCTTGGGTAAAGCCTCCAAATGAAGTGAGAACTCGGTGCTCTCTTTCATGTTGTGGCAAGGAAACAACCAAAGAAAATTTCATATTCGAACGTTTCTCGGGTAGCTAGAGAGGTGAATGAACGACAATGTGGTATTCTTTTTGCGCAACATAAAATGACAACGTTGTCAGGCCTAAATTGTGACAGAAGTGTTGTACAGAGAGATGAGTAATATGTATTCCGCATCTTCGTACTCAACCACCTTTCTTTTTTGAAGAAAAAGAGAACCTGGGCACCCATCAAGTACCGTTTGATCTGCAATAAGCATGAAAAAGAAAAGAGGCATGACTAATCTTACACGGAGTTTAATCGAAGCCATTTGATTTGAAATCAAGATTTTGGCAAACAAAAGAAGCAGAGGATTGCTGCAAATCAATATACAAGAAGTAAAAGGCGGGGGCCATACATGGTATTATACGGAGAAAAACCGGACCTAAGAAAACCAAAAAATTGGATAAATACCGAATTGAAACCGAAAAAATCGGACCGATTGAAAACCAAACCAAACAAAAAAACTATTGGTTCTGTTTCACTTTTGGTGGTTCAAAAACCAAACCAAACTGAGTGCGATATAAATTGATATTTTATTTATTTATTTATATTTGGTATTTATTTTTCAAGTCCAATTCTAAGTCAACTATTAGCCTAATTTCAATCTAAGGTTAGAGATACCCAACTTTAGGTCCAAATACATTGGAAGCCTTATTCTCTAGAATTTTTCATTTTCTCTCCAATCTCTCCAATGGGACAAACCCGTAGTTTAAGGAGAAAAAGGTAAGGAAATGCAATGTCGATACTTGACATCTTAAAGATGATCATCAGTATACACAAGAGTAAGACCATCCCAAAGTAGATGCCTCATCAAAATCTCGTCAGGTAGCAAAAATCCAATCAAAAGAATGCAAAAAAAAGAGTACACTAGGGCCTAGTTGGTTTTCATGTTTCTAGGCCCAACTCGAGGAAACTTAGGGTTCTAGGGTTTGGTAATCTCATTTCCAAATTCTTATTAATTTCACACACATCATTCGTATCAAACAATTCGAACATAGTTGAATCATAAAGAATAGGTTTTAGGGTTACTTGGTTGGCATGAAAAAACTCTGGCTTCGAATGACCTTCTTCAAATCCGGATTTCAATCTTTAATACGCTCCATTTCATTAAACATAAACACAAGAGGAGAAATTGAATCAATTAACAACTAGATCACTTCAATAAAAAGTAATGGTTTAATCGAAATAAGAATGATATGAAACTAATACTTCCCTTAATTGAAGATGGTGAAACTCCAAGATAATTCTTCTCTAGAACTTCAAGTGCAACATCGAAAACTATTTGTGCTGATAACTTATTCAAAAACTAACTATTTACAACATAATATTCCTTTTATTAAATGTGAAAAGTGCACACTTACGTATATAAACATGTATTTTACCGTATGATAGACAAGTGTATACAAAGCAATTTTTTAAAATACATATATAAGTGTATTATACACGTATTATAAGCGAATTTAGTAAAAGAGAAAAAGTGTCAAGTGTAGAATAGTTGGCCTGTTTTGCAAATACTGCAAAGTTGGATAAAATAACAAGAAGTAGAAAAATAAAAAACATACGACGAAAGGGTTTATTGGGGATTCAGTCCTCTTCCCTCCCTTTCCGTTTCCAATCTCCGCAGACAGCACAACCTCTTTCTCCCTGCTGCCCTTCTCTTACCAGGTAACCTTAACCCTACCTTCTACCTCTTATACATAAATATACATATACATATTTCGATATAGCTCAGTTTGTGTCTCTGAAGCTAGCGACTTCACTTATCTGAAAACTCAAAGAAGTTCACCTTTTTTTCCCTTAAATTTGTGTTTTTCGACTGTTAATTTCTGAGAATTTATGAAAACAGACGAAATCAGTTAAATTGTTAGCTAAAGTTTTGAACTTCTTGTTGGGAAGGAAATGTATTGCATGAATTAAATTGTTTCTGTTTTTTTGTCTGTTTGTTTGTTTTCTTGTTATCAGATATGAAGTTTTTGACTTTCTTTGTTTGTATTGCATGAATTAAAGTGCTTGAACTTGTTTGTTACTGTTATTATTGCGCAACTTTACGAAGCCAGCTGCAAAATCCGCCATTTTTGTTCATTTTTTTTTATTGAAAAACCTTTTATTCAACTAATAGTTAAGGGTTAGGTGACACACCCAGACCTAAATCGAAGCATGCTGGCCATCACGTAAGCGTGACGTAACCATGTGCACAGTGCGGAAGCAAGATTAATAAGGAAAATACGAAAAAATTAAAAATCTAGCCGCTAGCAACCTAATGAAGATGGCGCGCTAAGGTGAGAATAAGTGTGAATTACACAACCAGAGCATAAGCAGTCTAAGTACAATCCGATTAGACAATTACTAATTATACAACACTCGAAGTTGATCATACATGAATGATGGTCTGTCAGAACCTCCGGGAAATCCTCGTATGCCACCAAAGAAACCTTCACCTAAAACCTGGAGGGGCGTAAAACAAAGCGTGAGTGGGCAAAAACAAAGTTTTTCAAAACCATTTCATTTCTCAAAAGTTATATCCCCTCGCCGTAAAACCTGTATAGTTTCCCAGAAAATAGAGTACATATATATGTATAAATCTCAAAATCATGCTCAATATATCCCAAATCCACATATATGTATGCCATGTCTATGCCATGCCCAATATCACTATATAACAAATGTAAGCCAAGTGATGCAATGTATTATAAATCATCTACTAGCCGTAGTCACCTCACGTGATCTATACGGCGAAATCTAGAGCTCATATCTATCACATCTCAATCTCATATCTCATAAGTATCTACATCTACACACGAGTCGGAACCACCTCACGTGGTCTGTCCGACAGGACTGGGTGTAAATAATACGCTCTAGTGCTACGATCACGTGAAGACTGTGCGAATGTTCGCGGGTCACCTACGAGTCGAACCCACTTAAAGTGGTCTATACGACAGGACTGTGCACCTAACTTGGATCCAAGGCGAGCGTACAGTGTGGGAGATGAACATCACGTGAAGGACTATGCCCCTAACTTTGGGCGGGAACACTAACACCGGGGTGCAGATTATGAGCTCTGATATATCTCATCATCATCATCATCATCATATCTCATAACTATTACCAGCATAATATACTCACCTGTAGCTTACCTGGGCCTCCGCAGCACCATGCAACAATATGCATAATTATGATAATGCATATGCTGAAATATGATGCGAGTATGACATGACATTTAAATCTCATTTCCTTTAAATACGTTTTCTGGGAAAAACGTCACGTATATATATACTGAAAACAAAAGCCCACTCACTGATATGTAGACGGGTCGTAACCCCCATGCCTAGCCTGGCTACGCTTGTCCTCCAGATAGGCCTCGCCTATATGAGAAATAACTGAAATAACGTTAATTAACGCACATAAACAACACAAGCTAATAACTTCTCATATATTGCTCAATTTGGGTATATGAATATACCACTGAGACTTACTCATCCTCAGAAACATCCCCATAATTTTAGAATATTTTTCCGACGTCTCACGCGCCGCCACACACCGGCCAAGGCACGGCCAGACGTGCCTTCACGGGAGGCCACGTGCGTGGCACACTGACGGTAACAGTAATGGCAGTTAGGGAATATTCCGTTAAATCCTAGGATATTCCGTCCAAAAACTAACGGCGTCACTTAACGCTGTTAGCATATTCCATCAAAACTGACGGAATATACCTCTTTCTTCTCCGGCGACTGTTTGCCGGTTTCTGGAAAAACTTCCAAACATGGTTTCTTCTTCATTTTTGCACCATTTTCAATGAAATTTGTACCATTTTAAAGATCTCAACAAGACGAACAAAACCATACCTGCCTCGACCCCTAACTCGCCGAGGGTTCGCCCTCGAAATTCCGGCTAAAACTGAAACTCTCCGATCTTGCGATTCTGACATCCAATTTCTTCCAACAAACCACTCCGAGCTTCCTTAGGACCTCCTAAAGCTCCCTATGGGCTTAAAACCCCCAAAAACACAAGGTTTTACGTGAGCATGAATAGTGACAAAATCGGAGGTTAGGGTTTTCACGAGTTTTCGAAGAAGTTCTTACCTAAAAATGGCACCACTGGACTCGTATGAACCTTAGGAACACAATGGTGTCTTCAAAACCTTCGATCTGTGAAGTTTAGGTGGTCCTTGGTGTTTGTTCGTACGAAAGAGGGAGAGAGAAAGAGAGAGTCCGAGAGTGAGAGAGAGAGAGAGTGTGTGAGTCTGAGAGAGAGAAGCACGGGAAGGTGAGAGAGAGAAGTGATGTGGATATGTGTGTGTGGTCCAAAACTCACCAAAACCACAACCACAACCATACAAAAATATCTAAGGGCAATTTCGTTCTTTCACACCGTCGAGAATATTTTTCCGGGACGAGTTGTCACATTAGGTGTGACTATTGGGAATTTGTTTAAAATTCAAACTAGCACAGTGATTTTTTAAAAATTTAGATCTGAAAATGACGGTAATAAGCACTTGATATGAAAATGACGGTAATAAGCACTTAAGCAATTTGATATGAAAACGACGGTAATAAGCACTTAAGCACATGTTCAAGTTGGGAAGGTCTATTCAACATGACTTGTGCATAGGATTTGAACAGTACATTTGTACAAGTTTAAACATGTCGTCTTACTTCAGTTTAGCTGAATTCAGAAGACAAGGCCTAAGTAGTAGTTTATTATAAAGTAGGACTATCGAGGTTAACGTCTGGATTTTGGTCTTGAGTGTTCTGTTACAATGACTATTGTTTTATTCTTTTTATTAAATTTTTCATTTCCGTTTTATTCATTGTAGATGGCTAGATGGGATGAGATTATGTCCCTTCCTGTGCAGAGTCGACCTGTACTGGAGTTTTCTTCTTCTGATCTTGTGTGGTCAAAGATGGAAGGTTGGCGGGACAAGAAAGATAGAGTTGCTCTAATTCCGTTTCCTAGAGTCCACGATTTTCTGAGGGGTGAATCCTCTAATAAAGAATGTCCAACAAGATTTCATGTTGAAGCGAGGCAACAGCGGCAGCCAAAGACGCCTTACAAACCAAAGGTTGATGGTATTCTTGAGTATATTCTGTAAGTTCCAGTTTTTACCCTTGTCCATTTTAGCCAGCATTCCTGTATCCTATCAGCTTAAACTATCTTTTTTTCAAATGTGTAGATATTGGTGTTCCTTTGGTCCTGATGACCATAGGAAGGATGGGCTTGTAAGACCCAGCAGGATTAATGTCTCAAAGAAGAAAAATGTTGGCCGACCGAACACCAAGAGAGGTTGTACCTGCCACTTTATTGTGAAACGATTAATTGCTGAACCCTCAGTGGCGCTTATCATATATAATCAGGATAAGCATGTAGATAGGAAAGGAACGCCATGCCATGGTCCACAAGATAAGATGGCTGCTGGAACACATGCTATGTTTGCCCCTTGTATCTCTGAGTATCTGTTCTTCGTGTGCAATCTTTGTTATATACGGGGGTCTCTGTCGAGACTATAATGCAAAGACACAATGAATCTGTAGAGAAACAGGGTGGTCCATCTAATCGTGATGACCTTTTAACCCATAGGTATGTTTGGAGGCAGGAGAGGGTCATTCGACGCTTTATATATGAATTGGATGCTGATGATGCGGTTAGCATTAGCATGTGGATAGAAAACCATCAGAGTCATGTTTTCCTCTATGAGGATTTCTCTGATGTGGACCCTTTCACTTCGGGCATTCAAACAGAGTGGCAGTTGCAACAGATGATTCGCTTCGGCAATCACAGCATTATAGCTTCTGATTCAAGGTTCAGAACAACCAAATTGAAGGTCCGTTTAATTTGTTTAACCTTTTATTATTAACTGCAATTGTTTTAATAATAATGAGAAACTGAATATGTTCATGTTGCAACATTATTAGTATCCCGATCATAGTATCCTTGTATTTAATGAAGACAACAAGGCCATTCCGGTGGCGTGGATAGTGGCTCCAAAGTTTGGAAGTTCCAATGCCCATTAATGGATGAGAGCTGTTTACAATAGAGTTCAAACGAAAGATCCTGTTTGGAAGTTGACTGGTTTCATAGTGGATGATCCTCTAGCTGATGTGCTCACCATTAGGTTGGTTGCTCAGTCCTCGTCCAAACTTCATACTGACAGTTTTATTTACTAATGTTTTTTTCATTATACTCAGGGATGTATTTCAGTGTTCAGTGTTGATAAGCTTTTGGCGGGTTCGTCATGCATGGCATAAAAACTTAGTAAAGAAATGTGTGGACAATGTGATGCGAGCTACAATGTCAAGAAGGCTTCATCAGGCAGTGGATAACATCTGTCAACAATGAGGAGCCGAGCGTTTGTTTGAGGACTTCATAGGAGATTTTCTTGATGAATCAGATTTTATGGATTACTTTAAGGCAACCTGGTATCCTAGAATTGGTTAGTCACTATAATCTTTAGAGAGGTATATTTTGCCTATGAAGTAACAAGTGTGTCTTTTAATTCATTCACCCCCTTCTCTTGAAATAGAACCTTTTTTTTCTTTTGCTTTATCTTCAATAACTCGTACAAGAAAAACGTCTTGACTCAGGGATGTGGATTTCCGCACTACAAAATCTTCATCTTGCTAGCCAGGAAACATCTGCGGCAATGGAGTTCTATCACAGCCAACTAAAGCTTAGGTTATTGAACAAGAAGAAACCTAGCGTGTACAAACGAGTTGATTGGTTGGTTGATAAGCTGGTTACAGAAGTGCATTCCTACTTCTGGCTTGATGAATATTCCAAGAAGGATGATTTGCACGATATTGGAAAGATGAGTGGGCGAGTGGTTTAACATTTTGGCGTAAAGCTTTAAAGATTCCTGACTGCAATATTGTCGTAGAACGTACATGTGCAAAAGTTATTGACAAGCTCGACCAAGACAATGCTTATGTTGTTTGGAACCCTGGTTCGCAGTTAGGTATTTCCAACTGCCGTTAGGCAGAAATGGGCAACCTCTGTGAACATATACTTAAAGTTGTTAATGTCTGCCGGAAAAGGTCGTCTACGCCATCCATCAGCCTATTGCAGTACCATAAGGCCTTGATTGATATGCTGCACTGCCCACCTCATGATTCTTTGATTTGTGATCATGCTGTTTCTTTAGTGGTCTTTGTACAGAAGCAATTAAGTGGACTAGTTAATTTGGAAAGCAACAATACCACAATGGATGTCGCATCTTTTGCCAATCGAGATCAAGAATTAGTAAATGAGTATGTATTATCTCGAAATGAGAATAACTGTGGGGATGGAGATGTAGCTGCTGAGAGAACCAAGGGTAAACTGGCTACTGAACCGAGTAATGTGGTAGCACGTGGAAATGACGTATATAACGAGAATTATGGAGAAGAAATTACTGGCGATGAGATGAATGTCGACCCGTCATCCATCCGCATTTCCCCACCCGGGTTGCATTCTGTTGACGAGGTTGTGTCTAGCAGTGTCTTCTCTGAAAGCAGATAGAGGTCATTGTTTAACAGAGAGATTGAAGACCTGTCTTCTGCAGATGATGCTCCCACTAATCCAACCGGTTATGAGGATGACATCTTAAATAGAAGTAGCCAAGAAAATACGATGGACGAGGACATGGATATCCCTTCCTCAACAGTGGAGTTTGTGGAGCAATGCACAGTAACTCATCCTGAGGATTACCACAGCCACCGCTGATATTCGCAAGACATCTGATGATAATACAGTGTATACGAAGAATGCCCCATCTGCATCTATGCCTGTTGAATCGCAAGTGGTTGAAGTAGCTGAAACTCCAGGTGTCATTACAGAAAATGATAGAATGGAAACTGAAAACAAGAACGGAAGCACGAGAATCACCCTTCCTCTGCTGATGATGCTGCCCGTATTGACGGCCCTCATGACAACTTGGTAAATGCTTCTGATTGTAGTTGGGACTCAAAAGCTGTTGGCAATATGATGGTTGTACAGTACTCAAGATCAAGTTACAACGAGGAACAACTGCGCAGTTGAATTGAGATACCGAAACTGGATCTTCTAAGAACCCATCTTCATCTCATCTTACTAGGAGTGAAATGTAAAAATGGCGCTGAAAGCATTAGCAGCAGCGATGAGGTGATCGACGAGCTAGTTGTCAATGGCATCAATATATACTTGTGCTTAGGGAAGCATTTCAGTGGAGACTTCTGAGGCCTTCTGACAATTATGGCATCCAACAAAGGAGCTAAAATATCGGCAGTCGAGTAACGGTAAGGTTTTTGTTTGTGTACATACAGATCCATTGTAGAAATTTTGTTCATTCACCTGATTTATTGAGCCAATGCAAGCAGTACGGCCTCTCTCACTATTTTGTTTTGGTTTGCAGAAAATGCAATGGCTCATTTGGTATTCTACTTAAAAGTAGGAATCTAAAACTTGATTTTTCTAAAAAAAAAAAGGGTTTTAAATTCATATATTATATCATATGGCCAATAACTTGTTTGGTATGGAATTTTATATATTAAATTATTGAAAACAATTTTTTAGGGAAAAATTGAAAACAGATAGAAACGAAGCTTAACAACCAATACACATTTGAATATAGTGATTTGTGCATCACCAACATCAATTTGAATTAAACTGGGTAATAGTTTAGAGCACTCATTGTTACTATGGGGTCATGCGGGACTCATTCTCAAGATTGATCACTTCATGGTTACAGAGACAGTATTGAACATCACACACGACAGTTGAAATAGATTCCTTCTCACGGTTACGGATGCATTCCACCCCGGTAGTTGCCCCCCTAAACCCGTCCAAGGAAATATGAGCTCCACTTCCAAGGCGATCTGTCACGTAGGATCATTGGATCTTCACTACTTGGTGGGACATCCTCCTTATCCTTATTTTGCTGCTCGTACACAAACTGGACTCCAAGCTCCTTTGTGAGGAAACCGTCTTGCTCTTCGATTTCAAAACACACTTCTTCCCCGCATTCCAATTCATTGTTCCCCATAATCCAATGGCTTAGCCATAGCATATCTTCGTTCATCACTTTCCATTCAACCTCATTCGACATTCTTAACTTCCACTTAAGGCCCTTTGTCTCATTCCTAAGTTCAAGCGAATGGCGATCATGGCCACGTGCAATATCAGGGCTTCGATCCGATTGCCGGGCATACAATATACATGCATTCAAACCTAAGATCTTGATATTAAGATGTGAAGGAACAATAATAGAGAACACAGTGTTACCCATGCTCCTGTAATTGAACCGATCTGGAATCTTGCTCTCGTGAACAAAAATGCTAAATATGCCGCATTCATAAAATGCCTGCAGTTTCATGGTGATATTGTAATTACAATCTAATCGTTTACCTCATAGAGATCATATTATAAGCACTTGTACATAACACAGAGAGAGAGAGAGAGAGAGAGAGAGAGAGAGAGAGAGAGAGAGAGAGAGAACCTGTACTCGCGTTGGCCTTGCACAATAGTTGTTCCTTTGGACCTCAACGCCACCGTTGGGTTTCAAATCAAATAGATCGATATCTTTGAGGAGTTTTATATCAAAGCTGCTCAATGGTAGTGTATTGAACAAGCTTTCAACATCAACTAGCTTCCCACAATACCATAAATCTGAGTCCAATGGCATGTAGTCAACAGAGAGAGCTGCGCACTCTTCAATGTCCACGTTCGGTAAAATTGTTATTCTTTTCAAAGATGTGCAATGTCTACCTTTCAATTTTTTCAAACTATATGGGAGCTCTGGAAGCATTGTGAGGTTTCTGCAACGACATACTCCAAGAGTACGGAGCTTAACAAGATTGTTCATGCTCGCTGGTAGGCTCGTAATCGGATTATGACCCAGATACAAGTGCTCTAACGAGGACAGCACAGTAAGGGCACTCGGAATCTCGGATAGATTGCAGTGCTCCAGACGTAAACTTGTTAATGAATGTGGTAAACTTGCCAATGAGAAACTGCTTAATTCAATATTTTTTCTTGGCGACACCCACGACCAGATTGAACACCATGATTTAGCTGATAACAGATTGAGTTTCTTCATTTCACAAGCTGTAGCCTGTGAGTGATCAGTTGTGGCAGTCGTACTGGCACCAAGCACAAGCTTTGAGCAGCCAGAAAGATTAAGATCCCGCATAGATCTCAATATTGGAAGCTTCATGAGATTTTTGCAGCCTTCTAGATTCAAAACAAGTAGTTTCTCTAGGTATCCGATGGACTCATCAACCTCAACCAAATTTATGCAATCTTTAAGCATCAATCTCTCAAGGTTAGGGAGTCCTGAGAAGTGGGGGGTTGTCCTAAGGCCATGCGAATGACTGAGATTAAGAATTTTCAGCCTCGGAAGAAACTGTTTCAATGATAAGTATTAATCAATTTCTAAGAAGATATAATGGACATGTGTGAGAGAAAGAATGAGAGAGAGAGAGAGTTGCATACCCTGATCCCATTCCAAGCATGTTGTAGGCTACTATTTCGCATGTCAAGAACAACCAGGTTTTCCAAATAGAAATTTTCTGGTATTGATTTTAAGTGGAATCCTCGCCAAGACAGACATACTAAATTTTTTGAAAATTCTTCGTAGCTTCCCCTGACGTTGACATTGTTGAGCATGAGAATTTTAAGATTGTGCATCCTTCTAAACGCCTCAGCTTTGAAATCTATCTCATTTGATGCAGAAGCTGAGTTTGTGAATGAAAAGCTAACTGGCTTCGAAGAGAAGAAACCAAGCCGACGTCGTCTTGAACAATTTCCATCATAATCTTCATCATGGCATCGTTTTTTATGACATCCAACAAACGTTCTTTTGCTAGCAAGGTTGAGCATGAGGCCCTTAATATTTTCCGTACCCTGCTAACAAATCAGAGCATTGAGTAAGTATATAACTAGTACTGGACAACAAATCATAACTAAAAATACACACACATGAAAAACATAGTTCTTACACTTAATTTTCTCAAAATATTAGA
Source organism: Heteromeles arbutifolia (assembly GCA_024362995.1). Classification (NCBI taxonomy): domain Eukaryota; kingdom Viridiplantae; phylum Streptophyta; class Magnoliopsida; order Rosales; family Rosaceae; genus Heteromeles; species Heteromeles arbutifolia. The sequence continues at coordinate 34,966,840 of JANCRC010000007.1, read as the reverse complement.
GGCATCTTTCTGCAACACCCTACTACGTTTTCCAAGGTCATCAGGTGATTCTTCACGAATAATTTCCATTGCCATGTTTCTCACCAATTGATGCATGATCAACCTGTTCGGCCATTGAATTTTCACTAGGCATCTGTCAACTAGATTTTCAATCCCAATCCTTGTGTAAAACTCTAAACTGTCCAACATTGTACTCGTATAATCCATCTTCTTTCCTGTGAAGAAACTGGCTATGTGAAGGAATAAATTTTTGTCATGATCATCTTGTAAAGAATCAAAACTTATCCTCAGAACTTTTTGAATTTTGTCATTAGGGATCACGCCTAACTTCTTCAATGCACTTTGCCATACTTCTACACTTTTTCCAGATAGAGAAGATCCCAGAACTTGAAGAGCTAATGGAAGCCCTCCACAGTGCTGTACCACATGTCTTGAAAGCTCCTTGTAACCTTCTACTGGATGGGATTGTCTGAAGGCATGCCAACTGAAAAGCTCAAGTGATTCATCCTCATCCAATTCTTGAACCATAAACTTTTCAAAAACTTCATGAGCATTTAACAAATGCTCATGTCTAGTTGTTATGATAATTTTACTTCCTGGATGAAGCCACTCTCGCATTCCAAGAATTGCATTGAGTTGATCCCGGTTGCTCACATCATCAAGAACAATAAGAACTTTTTTATAGCCTACGGCTTGCTTGATCCTGATTGTTCCTTCATCCATATTGTATACTTTCTTTGCTTTCCCCTTTTGGATATCTGAAAGAAGTTTTCTTTGCAAGGGAGCAAAACCATTGGGTTGTTCTGAAGATTCTCGTATATCTGCAAGAAAGCTGCTACCTTGAAATCTATCAAAGTTTCGGTTATAAGCGGCTTTCGCGATAGTGCTCTTGCCAATTCCACCCATCCCACATATGACAGCTACACCAACATCATTTGATCCATCTTGTAACCACATGTTTAAGCATTGCACACGATTATCCATTCCAACTGCAAAGTGAGCAACGTCTAAAGCTGCGTGATCCACTTTTTTTCTAATCTCTTCAACAATATCTTGGATGAACTGCCCCTCATACCTGTAATTCATTTGAATCAAAATGGTAGTGAATGATATGTCGTACGGAAATGATTGCTCATCGTACAAATTTCTGTATACATAGGAACATATAAACCAAAATCAAACAACTTCAAGTTTCACTGCCATATCTACAATTTTACTTAATTTAAAACACTTTCAATAAGCTCAAGAACATATTGAGAATAGAAATTACCGATCTCCTAAAACCATGCCTCCCAAAGATGCAACATCTCCAAGAGCTCTTCTCCACTGCTTCACCTTGTCCATCTCCATACTAAATCGCTCCTCATGTCTGGCAAATGCTTCAGCAAAAGAACTACTCTGCTTCCTGACATCGGAGGGATCCACATCATAGAAAACTGGCAGAACCACATGTCTACGATCAGTATTTCTACGTTCCACGATCTTCAGAAGTTCGTTCAAACACCACCTTGAGGAAGCGTAGTCCTTGGAGAAGACAATTATGGATACTTGTGACTCCTGTATCGCCTTGTCTAACTCCGACTCAATATTGTCCCCTCTCTTGATTTCATCATCGTCTCTAAACGTGTGGATTCCTGCTAGCTCCAAGGCTCTATAGAGGTGATCAGTAAAGCCCTTGCGCGTGTCCTGGCCTCTGAAACTCAAGAAGGCATGATAGGAACACCGGTAAGAGGAGGAAGAAGAATCTCGGAAAGCATCCATCTAGAGAAACTCTCTGCTTCTTGGTTCTTGCAATGAATGGATGCAGGGCAAGCATATGCAAGGCCAAGGACAATTATATGCAGTTTCTGAGAGGGACATATATATGAAGAGGAAGGTTCCCATTAGCCACGAGGCACTCCACACTCATTGACGATAGAATTTGAGGAGTTTGACTATCAGTTTTTGTGGAGAATCCCCCACTAGCAGTTCTTTGATGAAAATAGGACAAAAAAAAGTTACGAGGTGTACATAACCCTTAATTCTCATCTATATATACATAAGGTGATGAAACATTCAAAATACCATAAATTATCCATAAAAACTTCAAAATTTACAATTAAATTGTCTATATATACAAAGTGGGAGGCCTTAAATTGTGAAGCATTCTAAATGTAAATACCATAAATTGCCCTTGAAAACTTCAAAATTTACAATTAAATTAAGTAAATTACATTTTACACCCTCAAGTTTGAGTATGATTGTTAACCTCATACAACATCTTTAGAGCATTTTAATCTCATACACAAACTTGTATTTTGCAACAATTTCATACATTCGTTAGTTAAACCGTTAATTTAACTTTTTTTTTTTGTCAAATGTTAATTTGACTTTCGGGTTTAGGGTATTTTTTGGGGCATGTGGCTTGACGTAAAGGAGTCAAATTATAAAGGAGGAGGTTGGTGTAGGGGACTAGCTCCACATGACGCGGTGGTTGTATGGAATGGGTGGTGATGATGGAGAAAGAAGTAAAAGAAGGAAAGAAGGTGGAAATGCAGGTGGCGTGCTCGGGTGGGAGAGGAGGGGGTGGGTCCCTTTTTACTTTGTTTATTATTTAGTTTTGTAATTTTTTTTTTTTGAAAACTATTTAGTTTTGTATTTAAATTGTTTTTATAATTAATTATTTTTATATGCCACGTCTTTAAAATAGGTGGTTCATGTATTTGCCACGTCTTTAAAATATGTGGTTTATGTATTTGCCACGTCATCATTTAATAATAAATTGACGGTTCGACTAACAGATATATAAAATTGCAATAAAATACAAGTTTGTGTATAAAATTGAAATGTTTTAAATATGTTTGAGGTTACAATTGCATTCAAACTTCACGGTGTAAACTGTAATTTACCCATGAAGTTAAATTGGTAGGTGTTTTATGATTGACAAATATATAAACAAAACAACTTAATTTTCTATTTTTTTTAAATCATAAAAAAAATTCTAATTTAACGTACAAAGACTAATTATTGCACGCATAAGTTTTGGCAAGCGGCTAGTAAAACAAGAAAAATAAAGTACAGTAAATGAGAGAGAGTTAAACCTTACCGTTGACGAGTTAGAGGAAAGATTCTTAGTGGCCACCAAGACACTTCACGTTTATTGACGAGGAAGTTTCCCCGATGGATTAAGTCAATGGGTTGGTGAGGATAATATAGAATGTGGGAGGAGTTTGACTATTAGGGGAGAGTTTGACGATCAGCTCCCATGATGAAATTAAACAAAGAGAAATGCCAAGGAAAATCTACCATAGCAAGTTCAATCCATTCAATCCGTGGTATCATTTTTTGTACAAATATTTGACACACGTTTTTGCAATACTTACTACATTATATATTTAAACGATCTGAAATGTTTATCACTTATTCTTTTCTCAAAGACTATGTCTACCAAAAGATCATCTAAATCTGATCCATTTCTTCATTACAAATAAATGTCTTAATGATTTTGATTTATATAATTTTTGCAAAAATACTAAAATACACGGAGTGAGTCCACGAAAGCGTGTGTTAAAGGTTGGTTAAAAAAAAGTGGTGCGACTGCCAAGGAAGAGAGACTATTTTAAACGATGTCTAGCCTTTATTAAACAATGACTCGCACCGAGATTGACCAATCTCCGAACTATCTTTTTCTTTTCCCCTTTTTTTTTTATTTTTTATTTTATCAATGGTAAGGAACTACCGAAGAAAATGTCATACGGGTAACGTATAATCCACATCAAGACACGAAGTAACGAGATTAACTCTAACAGGGGATGCATATTTTAGGGCAACATGAATGTACAAAACAGAGAAAAGTAATATGAACTCAGATTCTTCCTGCTCGATCTGCAACAGCATGAAAAAGGAAAGAAGGTACGACTAATCTTGCAGAGTTTAATTTTGAAACCAAATGCGATAAACAAAAGAACCATAGGTTTGCTATAAATCACTACACAATATATAAACGAACGGGACATGCTGGTCAAGATATTTTTGATCATCCACTATTTGTGCAGCAAGTCAATCAAGTTTAGAAAATTATCTTCTATTTTTTAACTTAAAAAACATAGCGACAAAGAAAGTGACCAACTTGAATGGTGTAGCGGTTGAAGCCAATTTCAACGTATGGAACGAAAAGTACAAGCATACATAATTAGGAACCCAACTAAAGATAAATAAGTAAACTTACCATGATCAACAATAATACAGGCATATCAGGACTTGATCTATAACAAAAACAAAACCTGTCATTCATCATGTGAGAGTGGTGTAGTTCAACTGTACAATAAACAGTCATGTTTGGGTTAATATTTAAACATTGGGGCATAGAAAAGAACCTAATGTGGACTTAACTCATCCACGACAATCCTTTGATAATAAGAAGTCAGAATAACTTGGGGTGCAAGTAATCAGCTTAAATCTATTCATTCTACATCTGCCATACAAGAGATGGCAGTGGCACACCTTTGCACTTAAGTTGGTTTTGATTGCGAGCCTCAGCCTATACCTAATGCCCAACGAAGGCACCTTTCAGAACTAACTCTGTCCTCTTCTTGAAGCCCGGCGAACAAGCGAGAGCCAGACAATCAACCAAAGTGCCAACTCCGCGGGAAGCTGTGTGCTCGAGCCAGGAACGCCCACCAGCGATAGTCCTGCCCGAACATAGTTTTGGCATGCTCGGTGGGACCCCATCTTGTATACCAAGAAGGCGAAGGAAAGAACAAACCTTCAGGTGGGGAGCAAAACACAAAACAACCCCACTACACGCCAAGACCTAGCATGGCAAATTTCCCCGAAGACTTGCAAGGACCTGTCTTAACGGAAAGCCAGACTTCTTCTGAAAAATCAGAGGGAAAAATCACGAAAGAAGACCTACAGGCTACCATGATGGCTATTCTGAGAAGCATGGAGAAAAACTCTCAGAGCATGGAAAGAAACTCTCTAGAAACAAGAAAAGAAGTCAGTAGACTCTTTTACCCAACAAAGAGTCTGCAAAGAAGACTAGATTTGGAGTATTCTACCCCAGAAAATAATCATGCTGGAGAAATAATGAGGGAAGCCAGTCCTGCGGAGGAGCCAGCTATTCCGTTGTTTCCTTTGCCTAAGGGAAGGACGAGTGAAGAAAAAAATAAGGAAGGATCCGGAAATAGTCAGCCAGGGTTAAAGACAATCAAGAAGGCAGAGCTGCCCAACCTCGTGTTATTTTTATCGAATAGCAGGGGGCAATGCGGGTCAGAAATAGAGCAGTTATGGAAAGAATCATAGGTTAGTGTAACAATAAATGCTGATTCCTTTTTACAAGCCCTAGTAAACATGATCAACCTGACGTAGGCAGAGAAAAGAAAAGAAAAAGCTACCTGGGAAGTGAGAGCTGAAAGGCGGCAAATTGATAGGCCGACGGAAGGGGCTATCAAGTTGCCCAAAAAGCCTAAAGCAGCAATAATCAAAATGGTGGTTTTGTGCAGTAAATGTCAATGTGAGTGCGAGTTGGAAGTACCAGTTGCAGGAGTTATCCTTGATCAAGAGTTGATCAAAAGAAGAGAAAACGAAGGGCAGGAATCCCGCAGAAATATCATGTGAGCGGCAGAAAAGGAAACCTCTCGAAACATCTTCTAGAGGTTGGGAGGAGACTTTCAGCCGAAGAACTTGTCAGAAGTATTCAGAAACTACGAAGCTTCAGGTGAAGTAGAGGACAACGAGGCCAAGACACCAAGGTGGGTGGACGTGAGGCCACCCCAACCAAGTTATGCCATTGGAGATGTTAGAATAAAAGGAAGAACAGTGAACCCGGTCACTAAGAAGAATGTTGCCCGATGCGGGCGGAGATGGTATATAGTTAGAAGGGACGGAAAACCCATTAAAGAAATGGGAGCTTCCATGATCAGAAGGGTCCAAAGGCAACATAAAGCCCCCATGAACTTATTAAAAGTCCCCACCACCTCAGAAACCTCCAAGAATGTAAAGATGGACAAGGTGCTTGATGAAGGGAAAAATCAGTTTCGTTGGATAACCAAGAAGGAGGTGGAGAAAGCTAATAGTAAGACCGAAGGGGAAGGAGACCATGTGCCACCGAGCCTTCACCCAGGAAAATACAGAATCTTGAGAAGAGCTCAGGAGGATATGGTAATAATGCCAACACCTAAGTGGAGCCCGGAACCAATCTGTTTCGGAACAATCTCGCCCAAGAAGAGGATACCCTCACCATTGTTGGTTGACACTCTTTGTGAGAACCTAGTGCAGGCGCAAAACTTTGGCATAACCCAAGAAGAGGAGGTGCCTGAAATCATGTTACCAGAACAAGCACATGCTTGGTTAGATGAGTTTATAAACCACATAGGGGGCAAGGAGATAGATTTACCTGGACCCAACAACTTCCACATAAACATGACATGTGTTTTATTAGCCATGTTTCGCGCTGAGCATGATCAACCTCCCATGATGGAAGGCGATTACCTGGTGACAAAACCTATGATGGCGCATGTTAGTATTGAGAATGTAGGACAAGGAGAACCCAACCAAACAGGATTGCCCGAACAATCAATAAAGAAGCCTAAGTGGATATACTCGAACAAAATGGTTTTTGTCCGCCCGAGTTCAAGCCTGGCAAACCATCTCAAACCCATATACGTAACTGCACACCTGGAGGGAGTACCCTTCAAGAGGGTCTTGATTGATGGAGGGGTCGCAGTTAATGTTCTGCCATACAAGCAGATGAAGAGAATGTGCAGGAATGAAGTGGATCTTATCCCCACCGATCTGACAGTTTCTAGTGTCTCAGGAGCTATCACCAGGACGCATGGGATACAGCCATTAGATGTGGACTTGGGTTCAAAACAAATAATGCTGGTTTTTTTTTGTGGTGGACAGTACTTCCACTTATGGGGCTTTACTAGGCAGAGATTGGATTCATCAAAGTCTCTCTGTGCCATCTACCTTACACCAGCAAGTGGCTGTTTACCATGAAGAAAGAGAAACAAGACCTGGGTTCTGGGAGATGGTAGAGGCCAAATCACGGCCATTCCTCCTTACAGCCAACGTCGCAGAAGCCAATTTCTATAATCCCAGTGTTGGGATTCTTCAATGCTCAGGAGCTGATAAGAACGGCCGCCCAACTAAGGTGACGGCCCAAAAGCTTCTAGAGCAAGGGCTAGCTCTTACGATGGAAGAATGGGATCGCCCCTATATCATCCCAACTCCCCAACACCTTTAATGTTAGAACAAAAAAGGAAGGACCAAGTGGTAGCAGTCAGGTCCTTGATAAAAAAACTGTTGGTGTATGGGAGAGAAAGAAAACAGGAAAGGGAAAGCTTGGCCAAATAAGAAAATGACTGGAGCAGAAAAACCTCAAGTAGCCAAATGAATAAAGAAGAATTTTTTGGGAAATAGCTAGAAGCAGCTATCCAAATGGCTGAGTGTATATATGACTTGGACGTGCCAGAGGATTTGCCTGAGAGTCCAGAGCTGGTTCAGTTTTTATGTGCAGAACCTGACAAACCAGCCCCAGAAGTGCAAGATCCCTTGGAGACCATTGATCTGGGGACCGAGGAGGATCCAAGACCTATGCAGATTAGTGGTTTGTTGAAAACTAAAGATCAGGCAGAGATTGTTAACCTTTTGCATGAATTCAAAGACTGTTTTGCTTGGCACTACATCGAGATGCCAGGTTTAGACCAAACCTTTGTAGAACACATGATGCCTATTAAGGAGGAGTTTAAACCTATCAAGCAAGCACCACGGAGGATGTTGAAAGAGATCAAAGAGAAGGTTAAAGAAGCAATCGAAAGACTGGTGAAGATCGGATTTATTAGACCTGCCTGGCCAACATTGTTCTTGTATTAAAAGTCATAACTAAAGCAGTTAGATGTTGTGTTGACTATAGAAACATTAATGGAGCCACGCCTAAAGATGAATATCCCATGCCAATAGCCAACCTATCCATATATGCAGTAGCTAAACACAAAGTTCTATCTTTCATGGACGGGAATGCGGACAATCAGATAAAAATGGCTAAATAAGATATACATAAAACAACCTTTAGATGGCCAGGTCATGTCGGAGCATATGAATATGTGGTAATGCCATTCAGACTCAAAAATGCTGGTGCCACTTATCAAAGAACGATGAATGCCATTTTTCATGACTTAATCGGTCATAGCATGGAAGTATATATTGACAACATTGTAGTGAAATCCAAAACCGATGAGCAGCATTTGGTAGATCTCAAACAAACCTTAACAAGAATGAGGATCCACAAGTTAAAAATGAATCCAAAGAAGTGTGCTTTTGGAGTAAGATCGGGCAACTTTTTGGGATTCCTCATTCATTAGAGAGGAGTGGAGGTTCATAAAAACAAAGCTTGGGCAATAATAGAATCACCTTCACCCACCAATAAGGTACTGCAAAGGTTGCTCATAAAAATCAACTTCCTGAGGAGATTTATCTTTAATTTAGTGGGCAAGATTCAGCCGCTAACTCCTTTGCTGAGACTAAAAGATAAGGAAGATTTTGAATAGGGCCCGCCACATCAAGAGGCTTTCAACAGCATAAAGGCTTACTTAGCCTCACCACCAGTGCTCATGCCACCTCAGATGGGAAAGTCGTTAAAACTTTATATCTCTGCCTCAGAGAGGTCAATTAGAAGCTTACTAGCCCAAAACAACGAAGGCGGAAAGGAACAAGCCATATACTACCTCAGTAGAATCTTTACTGAGGTAGAAACAAGATATACCTCAGTAGAGAAACTATGTTTGGCTTTGTACTTTACTGCTTGCAAGTTAAGGCATTACATGTTGCCTTGCCACATCCATATCATTGCCAAGACCGACGTGATCAAATATATGTTGTTGAAACCTATGTTGACTGGAAGAATTGGGAAATGGATTCTGGCACTGTCCGAATTCAGTTTTCAGTATGTACCTCAAATGGCAATTAAAGGGCAGGTGATTGCAGATTTCTTAGCCGAGCACTAAGAGACCCAAGGAGAAATAATCAACATCCCAAGGACTCTGGAGGTGGCTAACCTCTGGATCCCCCGAAGCAAAGCTCTATCGGGCAGAGAATAGTGGATTCAGCAGGAGGTAGAAAAGATATTCAGCCTTTGGGTTACTCCATGGAAGCTGTATTTTGATGGATCTTGTACCCAAAATGCTGCTGGGGCTGGGATCGTTATTGTTGATCCTAGAGGTACTCACCATTGTTATTTATTCTTCCTGGATTATCAAGAAACTACTAAAAATCGGGCAGAGTATGAAGCCTTGATAATTGGCCTAGAAATCTTGATAGAATTAGGGGCAACTGAAGTTGAAGTATTTGGTGACTCAGAATTGGTGATCAATCAGTTGAATGGAGAGTACAGATGCAGACACATCACCATGGCCAGTTATTACTTAGCAGCTACCCAATTATTAAGCTATTGGGGCACATAAATATCAGCTAGCTACATCCCTACAGAAGCAAATGTGATTGCCAACGAGATGGCACAATTAGCCTCGGGAGTACAGATCCAAGAAATGAAGTTTGAGGGGGATACAGAGGTCCAGAGGAGAAACCTCACTTCCATTTTGGAAAGGGGATTCAGCCTAGATGTAATGATCGAAGAAGTGGAAGTTGAAGATTGGAAGACACATGTTTTTTGATATTTAAAAGATCATTCCTTCCCTACTAGTAAGAAGGATAGACAGCAAGTGACTAAGTACGTTTTGTAGGAAGAAAATCTACTAAGGAAGACTCCAGACGGGTTAATGTTGAAATGCTTAGGCCAGGAAGAGTCTATGAGGGTCATGGCCGAAGTGCATGAGGGAATCTGTGGAGCTCATCAAGCTGGAACCAAGATGAGGTGGCTGGTTAGGAGATATGGTTATTTTTGGCCCGAGATGGAGAAAGATTGCAAAGCTTATGCCCGAGGATATGAAGAATGCCAAGGACATGGACTACTTCAACATGTGTCCTCAATACCTTTAAACCTCGTGGTCAAGCCTTGGCTTTTCAGAGGGTGGGCAATGGACTTCATCGGGCAGATTGACCCGGCTTCCAGCAGGGGGCACACGTTCATAATCGTGGTGACGGATTACTTTACCAAATGAGCTTCAGCAGTAAAGACTATCACGTCAACTACGGTCAAGAAATTCATCGAAACCAAGATCTTACATAGGTTCGGGGTGCCCGAGACAATTGTTACAGACCGCGGGCCATCTTTTATCTCAAGGGAAGTAGAAGAGTTTGCCAGTAAGTTCAAGATAAAAATGATTCGGTCTAGTCCATACCACCTCCAGTCAAACGATCAAGCGGAAGCTAGCAATAAAGTCTTGGTAAGTATTATAAAAAAGATGGTGGTAGAAAGGCCAGAGAAGTGGCACGAAAAATTGGGAGATACTTTGTGGGCTTATAGAACTTCCAAGAGAGCGGGAACTGGAACTACTTCTTATGCTCTAACTTTCGGGCAAGATGTTGTCCTAACCATGGAAATTAATGTGAATTCAGTTAGGATTCAGAATCAATTCGGGGTATATAGTGAAGAATATATTCAAGCTATGTGTTAGGGAATTGAAGATCTTGATGTAGCCCGAATCGAAGCTCTAGATAAAATTCAAGAGATGAAGAGAGCTGTTGCTCGAGCTTATAACAAGAAGGTAAAATTAAAAATTTTCAGAGAAAGAGATCTAGTTTGGAAGGCAATTTTGCCCCTAGGAACACAAGTAAGAGGCTTTGGGAAATGGAGTCTGACTTGGGAAAGTCCTTTTATCATTCACCAAGCTTTGGATAAAGGGGGTTATTACTTGGTCGATTTAGAAGGGCATTTGCAGAAACATCCAATTAATGCCAAGTTTCTGAAGAAATGTCGTCCAACCTTATGGGATGTTAGGGATTGTTACATCGAAGAAGTTTAAAGCATTTTGAAGAATCCAAAAGTCAGTTTGTGTCTTTATCATGGAGGAACTGAGAAAAATGGAATTACAAATAAAAAGAATTAAGAAGACCATTTCCATTTCATTAAATGATGAAGTTACATAAGGATCAACTCAGAAAGTTTTACATCTTTGACTAAAGACTAATATCTTAGGATGGCTTGCCTATATATCGAAGGATCTACTTTGCTCATCTGATACAATGAGATCCACAAAAGCCTCTATGTGGAATGGAAAAATTGAAAGGCAGAAACTGAGGTAAAATTGTTGGTTTCATGGCAGAACCCAACCTTCGGATCAGTAAGAAGCTGATGGATACTTTGATGTCTAGACAAAGGATGGCTCGGGTTAATGATGGTCCTCCCCAAAACTTTGATGTTGATCCTAAGACATACACCTATGATGATGAAGTAACCAAGAATGCAGAGGCTATAATTTGCCTCAAGCATGTTGCTCTTTGCAGCTATTGAAGCCTGAGGTATCCATGCAAACCCTAAGGAAGGCGTTCCTCCTTCATCAAAGAAAAGCTCAGTGCATGGACTAGCCCGAAGGCGACAAAGATTACGAGGCAAACGGCATATGGTGAAAATCTCTTCACCAAACTCACAAAAAGATTAACTTCAAACTCTGAGTGGCATCAAGAACTGAGAAGGCCAGGGAGGATTTTCTGAAAGTTATGAAGAATCTGGTAATTCTGAGGAATTCAGAATATGTTGAAGATTTGGAGTTACTGAAGTGCTTAACCAAATGATCGAGGGGCGATTTATAGTGAATAGTCAGCATGGAAACATGATTCATAGGGTAGTGCAAGGGTCTGAAGTGCAACGATCGTTTTAATTAATGAAAGTCCTGAGAGAAGGCATGTGCACGCGGCTACTGTTCAATCATTATTAGCGCCTCGGTTTGCAGGCTTAACAACGATTGAAGGGGGCATAATTTGGGTTAATATTTAAACTTTGGGCTGTCAGGAAGGGAAGTCCAAAAAGAATGCAAGAATGAGGTTTTGCCCGGGCCTATCACCTAAGCCCAGACTATCCATTTCAAGATTTATGGGCACTCCTCCATTAAATGCAAAGGCTAGTGGCCTGTAAGAAGTGACAATTGATGGAAATTGATCTACTCTCAGCCCAAAAGCACTTTCTGAATGGCAGAGCATGTAAATTACTGATGAGTCACTACCCCTCAGTTACTTTTGGACAGGAACAAAGCTGCAAGCAGTCGGGCTAATTCGCCTATAAAAAGAGGAAGAGGGCCCAGAGACAAAGACACTCAACCAATCAAACAAACAAACTTGCCTCTCAGTTAAGGAAACACTCAAAAAGCTACGCTTTATCCAGATTCTGCACCCATTTTAGGCTTAGATTTCCCATAGAAAGACATCTTTTGTTTATGTAAAAGCTCTGCTACTTTCTCCAAATACTGTTGTATCGATTCTCTTGTGTAAACTTGTTTACCATCATTATTCCCTTAAATCCCCAAATCCTTGTAGTTGCAAAGAAGAAAAACTGCAAGAGGTTGAGCCTTGCTCGACAGGGTTACATCTTGCCCAACTCTTTGTTTTTTCTTTCAGTTAATAGATTTGGTGTTGTAATGCATTCCTCAATACATAGTCAAGTCATTTCAGGTCTTTTAATGATCCAAAGTTCAACTTACCCTCAGATCTGGTTTGGTTAATGGTTTTACCATCTTAAAAGTGAATTAACTTAATGACTTGATCAGATCTGGACCTCCGCCCCTTTTACCATACAAGATAAATAAAAGTCCTTGATCTCAAGGCATAGAAAAGAACCTAATATGGACTTAACCCATCCACGACAATCCTTTGATAATAAGAAGTCAGAATAACTTGGGGCGCAAGTAATCGGCTTAAATCTATTCATTCTACATCTGCCATACAAGAGATGGCAGTGGCACGCCTTTGCACTTAAGTTGGTTTTGATTGCAAGCCTTGGCCTATACCTAAGGCCCGACGAATGCACCTTTCAGAACTAACTCGGTCATCTTCTTGAAGCCCGGCGAACAAGCGAGAGCCCGACAGTCAACCAAAGTGCCAACTCCGCGAGGAGCTGTGTGCTCGAGCCAGGAACGCCCACCAGCGATATTCCTGCCCGAACAAGTCCCAACCGGAAAGGTGTATGGCTCTTCACGATCTCCGACGATAATTTAACAGGCAACACAACATTATCAATGAAGCATGAGAGCACGTGAAATGCAAAGATCCAGCGAAATCCGTCATTGGAAAAAATAAGAAATAATACCTTGTCATATACGGGAATGAAGTAGTAACCATTGGGAGCACATTGAGTGCTATCCTTCAACAACCCATCAATTGTCCGAAGCTCAACCTAAAATCCCAAAATCAATTTGTTACTTATTCGATATCTCATAGCTGGGTTTAGATTAGTGACAAAAATGCAATAAATTTCAAGCAATAATTCCAAAAATTGTTTTACCGTGATGTCAGAATAATCCAATTTAGCATCAGTGAAGCCAAGTTGGGGCTCACCCGTTCGCTTGGGGTCAAAGGGGACCCACCCATTCATGTGGATGTACGGGCCCGTCCCCTAGCTCTGATACCATCTTAAATTTCAGGTAAACGAGCCATGAGCCCACTCCAACAACACCGATACTGTCCCCACTTGGTCACCTGCTCAATCCGTCAGGTGTGGAGTTTTAATACAAAAGGCCTCGATGTTAGTTAGAGTGGGGTAATTCTATATAAAGAGCTTGTTCTCAAGCCTTCTGGCCGACGTGGGACAGCGGAATTCTAACACATACTCGATCAGGTAAAAGGGTAAAACCCATTAACTCTAACAGTGAAAAAGATGAAGTCTTTTACCTCGACGAAGCCGCCGCAGCCGTGGATTGAATCCGGGAAAGTGGTAGAGAGGGAAGAGATTGCGAGGAAGAAGAAGAAGGCTGAGGCGTGATCTTTGATGATCTTTGATGCTGTAGAAATTTTCAGGTCGACGGGCCGAGGGCCCACTCCAACAACACCGATACTGTCCCCACTTAACTACCTGCACAATCCTCAGGTGTGGGGTTTTATCACAAAAGGCCTCAGTGTTAGTTAGAGAGGGGTAATTCTATTTAAAGCACTCTTCTCTTCTCCCTCTGCCCGATGTGGGACAAATGGGGGTTCCAACACTTCTCTTCTCCCTCTGCCCGATGTGGGACAAATGGGGGTTCCAACACTCCCCCGCACGTGAGACCCCATTTATGGGTCACACGTGAAAATCCACATCGGCAACCACGTGGAGCCATGTCGGGACTCACCCATCACGCGGGGCCAATGGGGACCTACCCAATCACGTGGCATCTTTGGCCTACGTGGAGCCATGTCAGGACTTACCCATCGCGCGGGGCCAAATGGGGACCCACCCAATCACGTGGCTGTACGGGCCCGCCTCCTGGCTCTGATACCATATAGAATTTTTCAGGTCGATGGGCCGAGGGCCCATTCCAACAACACCGATACTGTCCCCACTTAACTACCTGCACAATCCTCAGGTGTGGGGTTTTATCACAAAAGGCCTCAGTGTTAGTTAGAGAGGGGTAATTCTATTTAAAGCACTCTTCTCTTCTCCCTATGCCCGATGTGGGACAAATGGGGGTTCCAACAGATGCCCATTTGGCCTCCCTCGTGTGTGTGTTTTTAGAGTTGCGAGATTGGCGAGGGCCGAGAAGAAGATGTGCTTCCCTAGTTTATATGATCCATCACTTAAAACGAGAGAGAGAGAGAGAGAGAGAGAGAGAGAGAGAGAGAGAGAGAGAGAGAGAGAGAGAGAGAGAGAGAGAGAGAGAGAGAGAGAGAGAGAGAGAGCGCGCGCTCTGAATCAGTCCGAGTCCTGAGTGGAGTTTTCAGTCCAATATCTTGTTTTACTTTGATACAGAATGTGTTTAGTTTCAGCCGTTGAGATTGATCCAACGGTAATCAATTAAATTGCTCCAGATATCAAATAGGCAGCCGCTTGCTCGGTATTCCCTCCATCCTTTCTCCACTCTTCTTCTTCAAAATCTCTCCCCTTTCCCTCTCTCTCACATGTTCTTCTTCTCTCACTCGGTAATCAATTAAATTGATACAGAATGTGTTTATTTTCCTTCAGATTTTCTTGATTGCGATGCATATTTATGCCTCAAGGAGACCGAAGCTGCTGCCTCTAACCTTAAAGATGAACTGCGTCCTCCAGCCATAAGACCTTTGTGGGTTCCCATTTTATCCCCATGGTATAGTATCCGAGTTGCTTTAAATGAAGACTCTGTTGCAGTTGGAGATGCTGAAAGTTTTAGGCAACAACATGGTGTCAGAAGCGATTCATCATCTAATTCAGAGTGTGGAAACTCTGATACTAGATTAGCTGGCTGTCATGGAGATTCATTTGATGGTTTTGTAGCACGGACGAGTTTTTCGCTGACAAATTTATTGAATGAAATTCAAGGCTGTCATTTACGTATGTATCCTTATGTGGCTGATAAGGAGACAAGTTTTACGAAGTTTATGAGGGATGAAATCAAGCTTGAACCGGGCCAAGATCAGCTTACTAGATTTAAGTACAATCGTAGATTATGTTTTGTTAGAGTATTGCTCCATGCTTACAAGGAAGGTTTTCTTGAAGAGGGAGCAGTAATTTCTGCGCCTCGACTCAAGGACATCTCACTGTGGACCAGGTAGTCATATTTTATTTGGACTTTTATTTACTAGTAGACTTGTTTTCGCTGTGGTGATTAATGATTTTATTGAATGTGTCTGGTCTAATGTGCCTGGACCAGGATAAAGGCTTGTTTGAGAGAAAATGTGACCTATTTACGTTACGCCTCGTTATTCAGAACTTGCTTTGCTGAAATTTTTATGAAATTTAATGTAACCGTTGAAAATATTAATCTTAGGAGTGACTTGAAAGTTTGTGGTTATTTTTGAAAGACGTTTGTACGTATTTCAGAGCAATATTCGTGATGCAGATCAATAACTTTGAAAAATAATCTTCATGTGTGTGTCTTGCAGGTCAGATAGTTTCGATGGAGGACTTCAAATGCCTCAGTCTGCTGTGGCATCATACTTCGCAGAGCAATCTTATGGTAAGTGGGAACTCCAAATATCAGAGGACGCTGTTCTTAGAGAAACTCATCGTTCACCAATAGGCTTCGTTACCACTGGTTTTGTTAGAGGGAGGTTAGTTCACAGCCTCCTGCCACTTTACAACCACCATCTTTTCTTTCTATTTTGCTATGCATTCATAATTTGCCTCATGCTAAGTTGCATTTTATTTTATGTGCAGCAAGAAGCCAGTAGTAGAAGCTTTTTGCGAGGCAGTTGTACGCGCTCATCTCAGAGAGGAACAATGGGATTCGGTGCCAGCTAAGCGAAGACGAAAGGAAATATATGTTCTAGTCAGGAATTTGAGATCTTCAGCTTATAGACTTGCTCTTGCCACCATTGTTCTGGAGCATCGGGAAGAAGATGTCGAATTCTTGTGAGCAGCCGCAGAATATGTGATTGCCTTGCGTAGCAGCATGAAACAATGTTGTTCGAAATTTAATTTTTACAAAATCAAATAATTCTGGGAGCCTTTTGTTTTTCGTGTCTCGGCAACATCACAGTCCTTAGTCACATAATACATATAACCTTTCATCTTTACAACCACTTAACCGGAGTTTGCAGTTTTTTGATTTCGAAGTAGTGGTGGCTGGCGATATTCGTGTGATCGTTGCCACTAATCTATGTAGTAAACTAAACAAAGATTTGTGTAAAGAAGACCCTGAACCTGTTCCCTAATTCTCTGAAAAAAAAAATGACCTACCTGCACAATGCCTGTTACTATGAACAAATAAAATCTATCAACAAAGATTCGTGAAGTTCTACCATCACTCTTATCTCCCCGAAGCTTACCAAATGTGTGTCATGCAACCACGCAGGTAAGATTATATTCGGACAACGACATCACATGACATACAATGATATAATGAATGTGGGATTAAAAACGTAGGTTCCAATGCTCAGAGTCAATGAAAAGCATTTGCATTGAAGTGCAATACATGTTTTGATACCATAAACAGAAAGAAAGAAAAAATCTATGCCTGCACACTTACGTGTTGATACAATACGAAAATACCGATTCAATCTGAAAATACCGTTTGGCAGTCAATTCACTCACGGAAACCTTTTCAAGCAAATTCTCAAGCTCGAGGCTTATTTCAATATGCTCTTCCTTCAATCTCTGACGCATCGCAAGATTCGATTTTCCAGCAGCTATTTAAGTCTTAAGCAACAAACAATACTCATTGCAACTGAGACAACCTAGACGCTTCAGAATCTTGCAAAATTTCTCAGCACCATCAACATCTTTCTCGTCCTCAAAATACTTGAGAAATGCAATTCTGGTATCTGGGGATGGATGCCATTCCCCATCCTTGCTTTCCGAAACAGTAGCTCCCAAATGGCTATCAGCCAAATCCACTTGCGGGTGTTCAAGGCGTGAACCATGAGCATTTCCCGAGCCTCGAGGAAAGACCCTTTACCTTTAGTCTTCTTACATGCATTTGCAAAGATCAATTCTGCTTCTTCGTGCATGCCCTGACTGAGGTACCCCGTGCCAAACTCATATCATATTTGGAGCAAATGGACTCCCATTCCTCAAACAATTCTTTCAATCCCTTCCCTCAATATTATTTAGCTTAGAAAGGGCCTGAAGCATTACAGGATAGCTTTCATTGTTTTTGGCGGGGAAAGATTTCTTGAGTGTTTTCCAAACCCTTTTGACTCCACTTAAATTAGAAGTACAGGCATAGAGGCTAATCCACAAATGGTACTGCTCATGCCGCTTCAGGAGTTTCACCAGTTTCTCTACCTTCTTAAGGACTTCATCTGCCTTGTCAAAAAGCTCCGCCTTTACATAGATGTCAGCCAGGTTACTATAGGCTGACCAACTGCCTTTTTTCGGTCTGTGTGTTTTCATTTCATCCAGGATTTTTCCTAGTGCTTCAAAATCTTCTAAGGCCGCGTAGCTCTGCATCCATGTTTTATAAGTACGTTTGTCCAGAGGGATGTTTCTCTTCTTCATTTCTTGCACCAAAGGATCCACTTTCTCAGGGTTTTGCTTTCTCATATGCAGAGACATGAGACTGTTAAAGATAAAAGTAGACAAAGCACATTCCAACTCATCCATCGTCTCAAAAAGCGCCAGTGCCTTTTCTTCCATCAGTTCCTTGCAGTACCAGCGCATAAGTGCACAGTAAGTGAATAGGTCCTTTGAAGATTCCGGTAGGCCGCTGACATAATCCTCAGCGGCCTCTATCCCTCTGACCTTGGACATAAGATCCACGCGTATGGCATAGTCTTATTTCAAGTACTCCATTTTCCTAAACCCATCCATTCCATTATCTGCACCAACAACCGGATCAACAACAGAACATATTACTACTTACTAACTTGAAAGCTATGAACCACTAAGCAATGCAACACAAATATTAGATCAAATTGAACTCGAAGCACCTAAGGACCCGTTTGATATCCATTTCGCTTTTAGTTTTTTTCATATATTTCTTTTACATCTGTCCCACCATCCTTCTTCCGCTCTTCTATTTATGTCTCCTCGTTTCTTATTTTCTCTGTATCTCTAAAACAAAAATGAAAACTAAAACCTAAACACGAAATGATTATCAAACGCGTAAAATTCATGAGTCCGGGATAAAATGAAGCAAATAATAAAGGGGGAGGGGTAGAAATTCAAATGGGCGTAACCTCGAGGGCCTGCTGGTACTTACAGTGCTTGCGGGGCTCCCTGTTGCATTTCGCCCTCCATAATCTAATGGTTTAACGTCTTCGCCAAGCTTTCTCTGGTCGCTCCCAAAGCCGATAGCCTCTGATAAAGCCTAGTGGGATTTCCAGGCTGACCCGTTTTCGCCACCGTTGCAGCCTCAACAGTCGTGCAAAGCTTCCTCGCTAGCCACATTCCAGTGAATATCGAGCGGTTCATTTTCGTGGGAGTCGATTCTGTCACTCTCACAAAGCCAAAGGGGTTTTCTAGGGTTTAACGTGTAAGAAAAGTTAGATTCCGGTTTCCGCACGCTGCATTTACATCACTATCTCTTTCTAATTAAACTGGGCCCGATAATGGGTCGAGGCCAGGAACCGGCCCAACTGACAATTCTTCTTTTTTTGGTCTAAAAATTGAGATTTGATTACTAAAATAATCCCTTTTTAGCATACCATCCTTATGTAATCGTTGTGTAGTTGATATGATTTCGTTATGTCGGTCAATATTTGATTTTGATCATTTCAACAATCAAAATGTCAAAAGTTGATCATTTTAGTTAGTTATTCTGTTTTATGATATTTTGAAACAGGTTGAACTATGCTAAAGTTCATGTAATTTACTCGAATTTTGACTTTTATTCTTGTATCTTCATTTTTGTAGTTTAATTGTTATCACCGATACTTGACTAAACATGATAACACGATTAAACTACAAAAATAACTATATTCTTTACTAGAGGAGACCAGGAAGGAGAGTGGTTGATAAAATTCTCGACTCCTTACCCGCAAATCACAAAGTGAAACATATATTGACGTAATGTGTAGTAACTTGTAAAGAAAAACTTATTAAACCATGTCAAATTGTGATCTGTTTGTAGGGAGGTAGGCAATACTAGGTATGGAGAAGTTTTTGAGTTTGACGTTGTCATTATCACATGTAGTTATTAATCCATGTGCTACATTAGTCGATCAACGCTGCTTAACTCCTTTCATGCAAACTAATCAAAAGTTGAAACTTATAGTAACGTGAAATAACTTGTATAAAAAACAGAAACAATTATGTAGAAATGTCAAAATGTTACTTGTCTATAAGGAGGGAATACTATACAAATGGAGGATATTTTGGTATCGATGTTGACACTGTCACGTGTAATTATTAATCATGTGCTATACTATGGGTGACTCGTATAGTTGATATGTCGGAGACCTAGAGGTGCGATTCGCCCACCAAAAAAATATTATTCGAGGTTTAAGGAGCCAAGTGTGTTTGTTAATTGGGTAGATGATGCCCACCTGTTATATATGTGCTTTGTGCTCAACTGTCAGGTAAGAATATTGAGATCCTTGTTTCCACCGTTGCTGCTAGACCTTTATAGGTTTCTGATAGCACCTTTACAAGGAGGCAAGGTAGCCACCATTGATAAGGATAAAATAGTGACTCCTTGTAATAGTAAATCATAATAGTTACCGATTCAGTTAGATAATTACTACAGTTAGTTACTGTGGGTTACTTAATTTGTTTTACCTTAAGTGTAACTATATATACATGTGTAACTTTATCCTTGAAGGAAAATGAGAAAGTCTGAAACATTATTCTCAAAATGGTATCTTCCGCCAGAAGTCTACCGACTTCGATCCTTTAGTTTTCTCCCTCTCATTTCATTATTTTCTCCCTCCGTGTTCACTGAGAACGGCCTGAAAGGCCCATGTTTTGCCGAAGAAGAAAGCCGGAGCTGCTACAGCTCCGGTCACCTGAAAACAAGGGTCTTAGACCCCCGATCTAAGTACGAACAAGAAGTACAAGTTGAGGGGAGTGAGATGATACCTTTAGATCGTCGCGATACGTCCTGAGGTGATCGGAAAACCTCCTGGCACCCACGGTCTCGCCGGAGAAAAGGGTGTGCTCACCCAACTCGAATTCGAGGAAAAACCTAGGAAATAAAGGACGGCTTTGACTTAGAATCTCGCAACCAAAGTCACAGAAGCAGAGAGAGATAGATTTCGACTTACCCCGTCGGAAATTATAGGAGGAACTCGCCGGAGCTTCCTTCCCGTGCTGATGGTTTCGCAGAAACGAGAAGAGGAGAGAAGACGAGGTTTGATAACGATAGTGGTGTCCTCAGCACATGGCGTGGGTGTGTGTGTACGTGAGGTCACGGTGAGAGGAAGAGAGGGTTTTCAAGAAAGAGGGCTGCGAGTGAGAGAGCTCGGGAGAGGGAGAGTGGCTCGAATCAGAAGGAAGAGAGAAGAAAGAGAGAGATAGAGAAACCGGGAAAACACAAAAATAAAACAAGGTGGACCCCACGGGCTCACCAATTAAGGTTCAAAAACAATTTTTAAATAAAGTAGGGGTGGGGTGTTTCGGATACACCAGACGTATAAAGTTGGATGTTTCAGGGTCGCCTGTTTTCGACTACTTTTAGGATGTTGTTTTTGCTAGACTTTTGGATGAGGTCACAGTACTGCAAAGATATAATTTTCTCTTCTTTTACATCAGATATTTATTTTTTGAGTCATTCATCGATTTGAAGAATACATTTGTTCTGCTTGAGCATAATATGGTAAATGCAGGCATTTGATAGTACTTTGAAGATGGATTTTCGACTTTGAGTTTTGACCCTTTATTGTGCATTTTTTAATTCAATCCTTGGCAAGCCATCATACATGATTAACAAAATAATTGGGTTTTAGTAAATGTTGATTTTGTAAAATTCTTCGTTTAAATTTCTAGGTTCTGATGAAATCTCATTTTGAGTTGGTCACCACCAATCAACTCCCCATCAACTTTAGATCAAGATTCGAGCATGCCTTAAAAGCGTAAGTAATCTTTTTCATTCTATTTTGTTGATTTTATCGTCTGAATTTCGTAGAAAGCTTGCATATCGGTTAATTTTCTGACTTGGGTTAACTTTTTATTTATATGTCTAGAAAATTGCAGAAAGCTTGCATTAAGATTTGGCTCTTCGATCTGAAGGCCCGTAGGATTGA
Source organism: Heteromeles arbutifolia (assembly GCA_024362995.1). NCBI lineage: Eukaryota > Viridiplantae > Streptophyta > Magnoliopsida > Rosales > Rosaceae > Heteromeles > Heteromeles arbutifolia. The sequence continues at coordinate 34,945,177 of JANCRC010000007.1, read as the reverse complement.
AAGCTGAATTATTGTAAGTCTGTTCTTCTGTCACAGGGTTTACCGATGTTCTGTCCAATCATTTCTTGACACTATATGAGTAATCTCAATTATTGTAGGGATTGAAAGAAGACTGGGAGGAAAGTAAAACCCAGACCGGAGAAGACAAGCAATGGCGGAGGAACCAAGGCTGTAGATCTTTGATAAAAAGTATAAATCCTTTTTGTTTCTGGTAGTTTGCCCTCGCTTAAAAATGTGAAATTTAATATGGTGTTGATGAGCATGTTTGAAGGCGGAAGAGCTGATCCTGTAATTTGATTGCTTTGTCACACTCGAAATCATTTATCAATTTTGTTAAGTAATGTTTATATCTGCACCGTCTTCTAACTTTTTTATAATTGTTTTAACCCTGATCTATTGTTTGATGATCGTTTTGTAGCACTGACATTATCATCGCTCTTTCCATTACTTTATTTTTTGGTGAGTGCTCACTTATTAATATTATTGTTGCTTTTAGTTTTTAAATTTTATGAAAAATGCAGCCTTCAAACCCTGTTGAAGCCGATTTGGTATCTCAAGATTCCAAATTATTGTTTGCAGATTAGGGATTTGCATATTGCTAAAAGAGAGGAAGACATTGGCTATTGTGTTGCATATGTAGGTGAGTTGATGATTGTCACTACTTACCTTTCGTATTCTTCACCATTTTGTTCCTTAACAAGTGTCTTTTTTCATGTTTTGAACATCGTTTATACAAGCTATTATATCTCAATGTTTGAATTTTTTAAGTCTTTATTTTGTAGGGATTTCTGCATAGAGAAGATAATTATTTTGTTTACGGCTCACTAAAACTGGTAAGTAATAGAGAGCAGTCATACTCTCATGCAGCTAGACTTAGCTATATTACGATATCAGTACATAAACAAATCTCAGTGGCTCAGATTTCTAACATTGGCATTTGTATTAATGAATTTCCATTTTCTCTCCCAAAACAATTTGTTAATTGAAAATTGTTTTTTTCTGTAGAAGGTGGTACTGAAATTGGATTTACATGACGACAAAGAAAAGCAAGAGGCCTTGAAAGCAGTCTCCAGCCTTACAGGTATCAACTATTTTTTTTAAGCATGTCGGTTTAAATTGGCTTCGTGAAAAACTTGGAAAATAATAAAAATGTAAAAAAAAATCTGAATTATTTCATCCATCACCACTTACTCAGTTCTTTGTATTGGTTGAGAAGTTCTCTTAGAAGACAATGGATTGGAGCTTGGCTTTTAACTTTTTAGCCATAGTTTCAGGCACATTCATCAGGATAGGACTGAATGGGAATGGAAATTTGTCCAGTTTTATGTTTTTATAGAAGAAGAAAAATCTCAGAAGTTTGATACGCCACTGAACTCCACCTGAAAGCGGAAGAATCTAAAGGTACACCCCTTCAAACTCTTCAAGTATGGTGTTCTTTAGTCGATTGCAAGACTAGAACTTGAAAAACTAACACATGCATATAATTTTTTGCGAAGGAACTACGATCCAATGGCTGGATAGAAAAAAAGGACAACGCATGCTCTCTCTCTCTCGCAGTAGCTCCATGTTCCTCTCCCCTCAAACCTAATGGCTTTAGCCCAATTTGGAGCCTGCTCGGATCGGGACCCCTTGGAGATTTGGAGGTCCAGGTGAGAAAATTTTCCCCAAATTGTATTCAATTTATGTTGCTTCATTTCATTTTCCATTTTAATTTGGAATGGGTTGATATTTTAGGTGGGTAGAGCACTGGCAAGATCATGAGCATTTTGGTAGCCTGCAGCTCTTAGTTCTTGGCATTTCTTCTTACACATAATCTGGTTGAATTTTTTATTTTGTGGGTTTGGAAATTCAAGGTTTTTTTTCTGCAATTTATATTTCCATTGAAGTTTTTGAACTTTTGTGTTTGGTGGCCAGTATGATTACTTATGCACTATTTCGCCATATGCATTTGCTACAAAATGTAAATTTATTTTAAATGAAACATGTTGATGTCTCTTTGCATTTCCATAAGCTATTGTGTGTTGTTAAAAGAGAGAGGGCATCTAGCATACAACACACATGCCATGGGTGTACAACCAAGTTTGCCATGAAAGGATTTCTGAATTTCTTCGATGCCCTCTCTATTTGCACCTAAAATATGCCATTCGGGCTAAATATGGAAAATATGGCATTTGGTGGATGATAGGGCAAAACATTGAACCTGGAGAGATATTTGGTGCAAGTGGGATAGTTTAAACATTATAATATTGTTTTTTCCTTTTGCTTGGATGATGGAGGTTTGTCAAGAGCTTTGTTTAATCAACAATTGCATGCTTGCAAATGGGTTGGAAGGCAACATACGGACATGGAAGTGGACATCTGGTGAAAGAAGACTTGCTTCTTTTAATTATTAGTTTATTGCAAGTGGAGTAGACATGTGCTAGAAACATATGGTGGAATTGCAAGTTCCCCTTTTAATATTATTTCTACATGCAAGTTGGCAAATGGAATGCAAGCTACCCAAGCTTCTTTCGGGCAGGTGCAGTGTTCTCAGCAGGGGACTCTTTTCAGATCTCTCCATATAAAGGAGCAGATGTACAAGGATTATGGACACTCAATCAAACAAACAAATACACAAACTCTGCTCAAGCCAGATTTGCATACGAAGTTGTAAAACAAAATCCATCGATGATTTACGAATTTGTATTCAATTTTTTATGTTTTTCCAGTGTAAGGCATATGTTGCATAAGCATGTAAAATGGTACAAATTATTTGGTTTTGGACAGTAAGCTTTGAGTTTTACAAGAAAAATCAAGAAAATGTGTCACTCCTCTATTCCTCTGTTCTTTCAGGATTATGTTTAATTTATTCAGGTTAAGTGTGTCTTATTTATGTAATTAAGGCTGCTGCATTCAAGGTCCCGCAGCAAAGCGCGGGCATATTTTATAGTTCTACCTAAAAATTACTTTAGTCTAAAGAAGGGATTCCAATTGCACTATTCTCAAATGAACAGTGTTTTGGGATGAATTTCAATTTATTTACAAATTTGCCACAGACTCTCTCTGCCGCTGATCTTGATGCGCACGCGTGGATGATCGCGGGAAGGGAATAACAATAGTAAAGGCTTTTTCCGTTTCCTTCTCAAACGCTCCTTGCCTTCTCCGTCTCACAGACCCACGATATAGACAGTCTCGCCTCCGTCCTATCCTCCTCTTGCCGCCGTCTCCCTTCTCTCGCCTCCGTTGTCTTACTCCTCTTTTCTCTATCTCATATCGTCATCTTCCTCGCATGCAAGGCTCTGGCCCTTTCAATTGGAACCAAAACGTTTCAGGCGAAGACGAAGAACCCCATCGAAGTCTCAGAGTACTCCGGCTCTGAGCTCATTCTCAGCTACATCTCCGACCCATTTGGGTTCGCCTTCAAGAGGAAGTCCGACGGGCAGGTCCTCTTCAATTCGAGCTCCGAATCCAAAGACCCATATGGCGAACTGGTGTTTAAGGACCAGTACCTCAAGATATCCACCCGACTGCCGAAAGACGCCTCCCTGTACGGCCTCGGAGAGAACTCTCAGCCGCAAGGGATCAAGCTCTACCCGAACGATCCATACACCCTCTTCACCACTGAAGTCTCGGCGATCAATCTCAACACTGATTTGTACGGGTCCCACCCGGGTTTACAGGGATCTCCGGAATGTGGGCAACGAGGCTTACGCTCACTCTGTTCTGCTGCTCAACAGCAATGGCATGGATGTGTTCTACAGAGGGACTTCTCTCACCTACAAGGTCATTGGGGGTTATATTTTTCTGTGCGGATATTCGATTCGGGAGTGGGAGGGTGACAGTGAGAGAAATCGTCGGGATTGCAGGGAGAGAGAGATAGGGAGGGGTGGGGGTGGCGAACAGTGGCAAGTTAGGTTCGTGTATGCGGGATTTGCCGTCCTTCATCCATCATGTGTCTGCATGTCCTCATTCACAAGGTACGTACGATTTTTATACTTGATTTTCTACTGTTTGGTATGGTTTTAATCCTTTCTGCCATTTTTATATTCGTGCATGTCCTGATTGAAAAGTCAAGAAATCATTTTGAAATCTTTTGTCAAACGGTCATAGCCGCGTGTATGTTCTTCTCCAACAAAGCTTGATAACTTGTTTTATTTTATTTTTTGGAAAAATTTCCGATTTTGATTTTATTTAATTTTGTTTTGTTTTTGTTTTTGTTAGTTGCAGCTGGCAGTAGCAATTTTCCCAGTACACATGCCCTCGATGCAGCTCACGCTACTGTTCCCTGCACCGCTACAAGGTATGTATGCTGATTTGTACATATTCTTATTTATTTTATTTTGTAATATTTAGCAAAATCAAACATTTGATCACCTTCTTTTGATTTTGGGTTTGGTGGGTTTGATGCGTACTGATATAACTTTATTTGGTTTTGGTTGATCTGAAATTGGTGATTGCATAACACGTTGGAACGTGAATTTTCATGCGTTTTGTAATTCTGAGTCTGTGTTTGAATGCTTTAATGTGTTGGATTACCTTAGATACTGGCCTTCCGTGACTCTCTTGATTTATGCATGATGGAACTAATGTGCTTTAGAATAGATAATTTTTCTGGTCTTCTTACTTTTGTTGGAATGTTGTTACTGTAATATGTTAATTTTGGATATTTGTTTGTCGTGGGTTCTGTAGAATTATACTCCAGTTGTGTCCTCTCTGGTTTTCTGATTATTTTCTCAATTACGATTATTTCTTACCAATTTCCTTTGAGACTTGTGCCTGTGTGTTTGTTAATGCTCTGTTTCTTCGTTTTTACAGGAAATAGAATTGCTCTCTTCCTCTTCTTGGCAACCACGTATGCCCTCTCTCTCTCTCAAATTCTTTCATTTGGGGTCTAAAGGTGATGCCTTTTTGCCTAAAATATCATGTTGTTAAATGGGTTATGATATTTTGATTCTTTGCACATTCTGCATAGTGCAAAAAGCAAAATCTCTCTCTCTCTCTCTCTCTCTCTCGCTTTTTGTGGCTAAAGATCATATCTTTTGTGTCATAAATTTGTTTTTGTTACATGGGGTTATGTATATCTTTTGGATAATAAAAAAGTTTGAATCTTTACTAGGTTTCTTTAAATTTCTTTGAATTCTGCTTTGTAATTTTTGTTTAGAAATGTGTAGAATTGCATTTAAGAGGATCATAAGGAAGAGAAGCAAAGATCAGTTCTCAGGCATTCCCTACGTGAGATGACTATGCTTAATTGCTTACTCTCCACTTGGTATGCTGCTTTGCTTCTCACTCCTTCAGCTGCTGTCTCTCTCTCTCCCCTCTCTGCTGTGTATTGCCTAATTAGTTATTTACATTTGTTTATTTATCTCTGTAAAGCTTTCATGCTTGGATTTTAAATATATGATTCAATTAGAAACCTTTATAATGTTGATGGTAGTAGAACATTCAACAGATATATATTCAACATTCGGTGGCTCTGGCAAAATCATATAGACTAAGATTTGGTAATATATGGAGATGAGACGAGCTATTACATTTCAAACTAAGACCTAAGAATCTTCGCAATTCTTGTCCTTTAAATTTTGTATTTTTTTTTTAAATGCTTATTAATTTTTTGGTGATGCGGATAGATGTCACATCCCGACCCGGGGCGAACCACTTCCCGAGCCCGCTCCACCACCGTAGCACGATATTGTCTGCTTTGGGCTTACCATTCCCTCACGGTTTTGTTTCTGGGAACTCACGAGCAATTTCCAGTGGGTCACCCATCATGGGAGTGCTCTAGCCCCCTTCTCGCTTAACTTCGAAGTTCCGATGGAACCCGAAGCCAGTGAGCTCCCAAAAGGCCTCGTGCTAGGTAGGGATGAGAATATACATTTAAGGATCACTCCCCTGGGCGATGTGGGATGTTACAATCCACCCCCCTTAGGGGCTCAACGTCCTCGTCAGCACACATGCGGCCAGGGTTAGGCTCTGATACCAATTTGTCACATCCCCGCCTGGGGTGGATCACTTCCCGGGCCTGCTCCACCACCGTAGCACGATATTGTCCTCTTTGGGCTTACCATTCCCTCACGGTTTTGTTTCTGGGAACTCACGAGCAACTTCCCAGTGGGTCACCCATCCTGGGAGTGCTCTGGCCCTCTTCTCACTTAACTTCGGAGTTCCAATGGAATCCGAAGCCAACGAGCTCCCAAAAGGCCTCGTGCTAGGTAGGGATGGGAATATACATTTAAGGATCACTCCCCTGGACGATGTGGGATGTTACAATAGACATGTTCAAAGGGAAATCATGAACCATAGATCACTGGATCATCCGAATATCAATCGAGGATGTGAAATCATGAACCATAGATCACTGGATTTTTTAACTTTAATCCTTCAAGAAGATTGAAATTTAAAATAAACCTGGTGTTAGATTACATATTGATTATAATCCATTGATGTGTCCTTAATTCAAAATAGTTAATGTGCATTTTATTTAATGTCTCCTATTAAATATTTAAATTTATTGTTATACAAAATTTTAATTTATTTTTGGACTAAAAAGGAGTTTTTTTTATTAATTTTATTTAAAATTCTTCAAACTTGAAAGACTCAATTAATGTACATAAATGTTTGTACCGAAATGTATTATATTTAACTAATGTATTTAAATGTTTGTACCGAAATGCATGTATCGAATTATATGCACCAAAATGTATTATATTAAATTAAGGTACCTAAATGTGTGTACCGAAATGTATGCACCGAAATATTAGTACCAAAATATTTTAGGGATTTTTGAACTTTAATCCTTCAAGAAGATTAAAATTTAATAAAAATCTTGACACACCCCGACCCGAGAATCAGGGCGTGCTGGCCGTCACAAACGTGACGTAACCATTACGCAATGCGGAAGCAATAGGATAACGAGTATGAATAATTAAAAACCGAATACTAGCAGTACACTCCTAATGACATGCTAGAGAGAGAGAGTTAAAGTATGAAATACACATAATCAGAGCATAAGGTTCAATTGCAGTCAAGTAGGACAATTACTAAGTTACAACACCCGAAGGTGAATCCTACATGAGTGAAGTCCGTCAGAACAGCCGTGGGAATCCTCGAGAGCCACCAAACACTCCTAACTACAACCTGGAGGGGCGCAAAACAAGGTGAGTGGGTCAGTAAAACAAAGCTTTCAAAATCTTTCTTTTATCAACATATATATCCCCTCGCTAGAAAAACCTGTATACTTTCCCAGAAAAATAGAATATATAAATATATATAGCTTCGGAAATCTCAAACACCCTTATTCATCATTTTTCAGAGAAAATATGCCATGCCATGAGCCAAAAATATAATATGGATGCATCAACAATAATTAGGTGAAATAATAAATCAACCGGAGACCCTGCAGTGGTCCTTCACGGCTGATTCTAGAGCTCACTATTCAATCCAGCCGGAGTCACCATCTGTGACCTGTACGGCCCTGCCGGAGTCGCCAACTGCGACCTGTACGGCACTACGCTGCACATGAGTCGGAACTACCTATAGTAGTCTGTACGACTCGGATGGTGTAATAATACGCTCTAGTGGGGACCTTCGAACCTTGTGATCCCGACGTCCCAAACCTTCAAACGAAGCACTCCGAGCTTCTTGGGGACCTCCTTAAGCTCGTGGTAAGCTTGGATTGTCCTAAAATGCAACCATTTAAAAGTTGGTGAACAGTGACAATCACGGACCTTGTGATTTCAGCGTGAAAACGAATGAACCCTTACCTGAAATGGGTACCAATGGGTTCGTATGGTCTCTAGGAATACGATGGTGGTCTCAACCACGTCGATCCGTGAAGGTTTGATGGCCTTTGGGGTTGTCCGTACCTTTCGAAAGAGAAGGGAGAGAGAGACCGTGAGCATGCGGGAGAGAGAGTGAGAAAATGAAGGTGTGTGGTCTACAAAAACCCCAACCACATAAAAAAAATTCCAAATTAATTTCCAACTATTTTTCCAAAACAAACTTAGGATAGGACAATAAAACCCAATGAAATGTCACATACCGTAGTAAATTCAAGGGCAATCCCGTCATTTCACATCCTCGATTAATAAATTCCGGGACGGGCTGTGACAATCTAACACCAGATTTGTCACAGCCCGTCCCGGTAATCTAAGTCCGGTGACATGGCCAACTTCGGTTAATTTGTTATTCTTTTCAATGATGTGCAACCACGATCACACAATTGTTTCAAACTACGTGGGAGCTCTGGAAGCATTGTGAGGTTTTTGCAACCAGATACTTTAAGAGTCTGGAGCTTAACAAGATTGTTCATGCTTTCTGGTAGGCATGTAATCGGATTACCATCAAGATCCAAGTACTCTAATGAGGACAGCATAGTTAGGGCACTTGGAATCTCTGATATATTGCAGCAAGCCAGTGTTAAACATGTCAAAGAACGTGGGAGCTCCGGAAGTATTGTGAGGTTTCTGCAACCAGATACTTTAAGAGTCTGGAGCTTAACAAGATTGTTCATGCTTTCTGGTAGGCTTGTAATCGGATTACCATCAAGATCCGAGTACTCTAATGAGGACAGCATAGTTAGGGCACTTGGAATCTCTGATATATTGCAGCAAGCCAGTGTTAAACATGTCAAAGAACGTGGGAGCTCCCGAAGTATTGTGAGGTTTCTGCAACCAGATACTTTAAGAGTCTGGAGCTTAACAACATTGTTCATGCTTTCTGGTAGGCTTGTAATCGGATTACCATCAAGATCCGAGTACTCTAATGAGGACAGCATAGTTAGGGCACTTGGAATCTCTGATATATTGCAGCAAGCCAGTGTTAAACATGTCAAAGAACGTGGGAGCTCCGGAAGTATTGTGAGGTTTCTGCAACCAGATACTTTAAGAGTCTGGAGCTTAACAACATTGTTCATGCTTTCTGGTAGGCTTGTAATCGGATTACCATCAAGATCCGAGTACTCTAATGAGGACAGCATAGTTAGGGCACTTGGAATCTCTGATATATTGCAGCAAGCCAGTGTTAAACATGTCAAAGAACGTGGGAGCTCTGGAAGTATTGTGAGGTTTCTGCAACCAGATACTTTAAGAGTCTGGAGCTTAACAACATTGTTCATGCTTTCTGGTAGGCTTGTAATCGGATTACCATCAAGATCCAAGTACTCTAATGAGGACAGCATAGTTAGGGCACTTGGAATCTCTGATATATTGCAGCAAGCCAGTGTTAAACATGTCAAAGAACGTGGGAGCTCTGGAAGTATTGTGAGGTTTCTGCAACCAGATACTTTAAGAGTCTGGAGCTTAACAAGATTGTTCATGCTTTCTGGTAGGCTTGTAATCGGATTACCATCAAGATCCAAGTACTCTAATGAGGACAGCATAGTTAGGGCACTTGGAATCTCTGATATATTGCAGCAAGCCAGTGTTAAACCTGTCAAAGAACGTGGGAGCTCTGGAAGTATTGTGAGGTTTCTGCAACCAGATACTTTAAGAGTCTGGAGCTTAACAACATTGTTCATGCTTTCTGGTAGGCTAGTAATCGGATTACCATCAAGATCCAAGTACTCTAATGAGGACAGCATAGTTAGGGCACTAGGAATCTCTGATATATTGCAGCAAGCCAGTGTTAAACCTGTCAAAGAACGTGGGAGCTCTGGAAGTATTGTGAGGTTTCTGCAACCAGATACTTTAAGAGTCTGGAGCTTAACAACATTGTTCATGCTTTCTGGTAGGCTTGTAATCGGATTACCATCAAGATCCAAGTACTCTAATGAGGACAGCATAGTTAGGGCACTTGGAATCTCTGATATATTGCAGCAAGCCAGTGTTAAACTTGTCAAAGAACGTGGGAGCTCTGGAAGCATTGTGAGGTTTCTGCAACCAGAGTCTGGAGCTTAACAAGATTGTTCATGCTTTCTGGTAGGCTTGTAATCGGATTATCATCCAGATTCAAGTACTCTAACGAGGACAGCATAGTTAGGGCACTTGGAATCTCTGATATATTGCAGCAATCCAGACTTAAACTCATCAAAGAACATGGTAAACTTGCCAATGAGAAACTGCTTAATTCAGTATTTTTTCTTGGCGACACCCACGACCAGACTGAATACCATGATTTAGCTGATACCAGATTGAGTTTCTTCATTTCAAGCTTTGAGCAACCAGAAAGAATAAGATCCTGAATAGATCTCAATACTGGAAGCTTCATGAGATTTTTGCAGCCTTCTAGATTCAAAGCAGCAAGTTTTTCTAGGTGTCCGATGGACTCATGAACCTCAACCAAATTTATGCAATGTTTAAGAATCAACCTCTCAAGGTTATAGAGTCCTGAGAAATCAGGGATTGTCCTAAGGCCATGCGAATGACTGAAATTAAGAATCTTCAGCCTCGGAATAACCTGTTTCAATAATAATACAAATTAATTAGCTTCTAAGAAGATATAATGGCCCCTATTAATTTTTGTGTGTGTGTGTGTGTGTGTGAGAGAGAGAGAGCGAGAGAGTTACATACCCTGGTCCCATTCCAAACATGTTGTAGGCTACTATTTCGCATGTCTAGAACAACCAGGTTTTCCAAACAAAAATTTTCGGGTATTGATTTTAAGTGGAATCCTCGCCAAGATAAACATACTAATTTTTTTGAAAATTCTTCGTAGCTTCCCCTGACGTTGACGTTGACGTTGTTGAGCATGAGAATTTCAAGATTGTGCATCCTTCTAAATGCCTCAGATTTGAAATCTATCTCATTTGATGCAGAAGCTGAGTTTGTGGAGGAAAAACTAAGTGGCTTCCAAGAGAAGAAACCAAGCCGACGTCGTCTTGAACAGTTTCCATCATAATCTTCAGCATGGCATCGTTTGTTATCACTTCCAACAAATGTTCTTTTGCTAGCAAGGTTGAGCATGAGGCCCTTAATATTTTCCGTGCCCTGCAAAAAAATCAGAGCATTGGGTAAGTATATAACCAGTACTGCACATGCAAATCATAACTAAAAATACATACGCATGAAAAACATATTTCTTACACTTAATTTTCTCAAAATATTAGAGGCATCGTTCTGCAACACTCTACTACGTTTTCCAGGGTCATGAGGTGATTCTTTGCGAATAATTGCCATTGCCATGTTTCTCAACAATTGATGCATGACCAACTTCGACCCTTGAATTGTCACTAGACATCTATCAACTAGATTTTCAATCCCAACCCTTGTGCAAAACTCTAAGTTTTCCAGTATTGTAATTATATAATCCATCGTCTTTCCTGTGAAGAAGCTGGCTATATGAAGGAATAAATTTTGGTCATGATCTTCGTGTAAAGAATCAAAACTTATCCTCAGAACTTTTTGAATTTTGTCATTAGGGATCACGTCTAACTTCTGCAATGCACTTTGCCATACTTCTACACTTTTTCCCGATAAAGAAGATCCCAGAACTTGAATAGATAATGGAAGCCCTCCACAATGCTGCACCACATGTCTTGAAAGCTCGATGTAACCTTCTACTGGATGGGATTGTCCGAAGGCATGCCAACTGAAAAGCTCAAGTGATTCATCTTCATCCAGTTCTCGAACCATGAACTTTTCACAAACTTCATGAGCATTTAACAAATGTTCATGTCGAGTTGTTATGATAATTTTACTTCCTCGATGAAGCCATTCTCGCATTCCAAGAATTGCATTGAGTTGATCCCGGCTGTTCACATCATCAAGAACAATAAGAACTTTTTTATAGCCTACGGCTCGTTTGATCCTGCTTATTCCTTCAGCCACGTTGTATACTTTCTTTGCATTCCCCTTTTGGATATCTGAAAGAAGTTTTCTTTGCAAGCGAGCAAAACCATTAGGTTGTTCTGAAGATTCTCGTATATCTGCAAGAAAGCTGCTACCTTGAAATCTATCAAAGTTTTGGTTATAAGCAGCTTTCACAATGGTGCTCTTGCCAATTCCACCCATCCCACTGATGGCAGCTACACCAACATCATTTGATCCATCTTGTAACCACATATTTAGGTGTTGCACACGATTATCTATTCCAACTGCAAAGGGAGCAACGTCTAAAGCTGCGGGATCCAGTTTATTACTAATCTCTTCAACAACATCTTGGATGAACTGCCCCTCATACCTGTAATTCATTTGAATCAAAATATACGAAGTAGAGATAAGTTATTTTCTTTTACATAATATGTCATGTACGGAAATGATTGCTCCTCGTACAAATTGCAGCATAGATAGGAATACTGAACACATAAACCAAAATCGAACAATTTCAAGCTTCACCACCATCTACAATTTTACTTAATTTAAAACACACTTTCAATTAGCGTGAGAACATAATGAGAATAGAAATTACCGATCTCCTAAAACCATGCCTCCCAAAGATGCAACATCTCCAAGAGCTCTTCTCCACTGCTCCACCTTGTCCATCTCCGTACCAAATCGCTCCTCATGTCTGGCAAATGCTTCAGCAAAAGTGCCACTCTGCTTCCTGACATCGGATGGATCCACATCATAGAAAACTGGCAGAACCACATGTCTATGGTCAGTATTTCTACGTTCCACGATCTTCAGAAGTTCGTTCAAACACCACCTTGAGGAAGCGTAGTCCTTGGAGAAGACAATTATCGATACTTGAGACTCCTGTATCGCCTTCTCTAACTCCGACTCAATACTTTCCCCTCTCTTGATTTCATCATCATCTCTAAAGGTGTGGATTCCTGCTAGCTCCAAAGCTCTATAGAGGTGATCAGTAAACCCCTTGCGCGTGTCCTGGCCTCTGAAACTCAAGAAGGCATGATAGGAACACCGGTAAGAGGACGAAGAAGAATCTCGGGAACTTTTAGCAGCCATTGAGAGAAAACTCCAGATCTTAAGAACGGACTTTGTGCAAGGGGCTGAAGGTGAAGAAAAATGGCTATGGAAAGGAGTTCACATTGACCAAAGTCAACCTCCTCATCTCTTGTCCCACCAGACGTCACACGAATTCGACACGTATAATTTGATGAAGAGATGGTAGCATTTAAAAACAAAAATTAAAAGTATCAATTGACGAATAGTTGTGATTAAAAACCTATGCATGGTCCGTAAATATTTGTTATACTTGTCTTATTTTCTCTTCCATCTCCGCTTGAACAAAATATGCAATCCATATTTTCATTCAACATTCACTGAATTTAGTGAATTTTCCAAACTAAGCCAATCAAATCCAATCAAATCATTGACATCGAACGAGGCTTTATTGTATTACATACCAATCGTTGTGTTATGATGTAATTCAAAATGATCAATATAAGTAACATATGGAGCAGATGTGAAATACCACATTTTTTAACACACCTTTTTGTGGGACACACTTCATAATGTATTTTAATAATCTGAACCGTCTATCTTTTAAATCATCCACTATTTGTGCAACAAGTCGATCTAAGTTTACAAAATCTTCTATTCCTTTTAACTTAAAAACAGAGCGACAAAGATCAACAATAATACAGGCATATCAGGACTTGATCTACAACAAAAGCAAAACATGCCATTCACGATGCGAGAGTGGTGGAGTTCAACTGTACGGTTAACAGTCCCAACCGGAGCGCCTACGCCTTTCTCTAGGTTTATCTCTTGAACTGCAATCGACACAAATGAAACTGCTCAACACCAATCAAATACGTAAAGACAAAAAATTCTAACCAAGCATCAGTTTTATTAACCTTTCGGAGGGTTTCTGACTTGAATTTTCTCCAGTGTTCGGAGTAGCAGTTTTATTTACCATTGATGTTGGAGCAGGAGCAGGAGTAATTGTACTGGTTGCCTGAGTTCTGTATACATCACCACCTATTGAACCACCGGATACAAATCCTCGTAATGCCGGTCTGTTGGGCACACTAGAGTTGTTACCTGAACATTGACTTGGAGAGTTAGATGATGCGGCAACAAATTTAGTCTTGAACTGAGACATCATTCCTGTCCTCTGAGGAGTTACTGCAGCAGATCTACTAAGAACAGTATTCGATGAAGAACTATTGGACTCCGTATTATATCCAATACCCAGACCAAAATCCACCCCACGCACACCTCGACCACCACCGCCCCTCCCTCTACCCTTCTTTCCACCTGCAGAATCCATATAATATCATCATTTGAATTATAGAAAAAGGCTAATTTAATATGAAATTGCAAAAGAATCTTAAGAAAATTGAAATTTTAATATGATTAAAGTTTATACCTCCTTTTCTTGAATCGCGTTTCGACCTGAATCTACCATCCTGATAATAAACAAGGTAAATCCCATTAAAATAGAGAATGTAAGATCTGAAATCTAACATCTCATGCTAACATCTAAAGCTATCAAACAAGAAACATAGTAACGGAAAGCAACACAAGTTCCACAGACGAGGTGCACCCAAAATAACTATAAAGATGCACATCCATGTAGGAGATGGAAACCAGTGTATTTATGATGGATATGAAATACAAAGCTACAAGCAGCAAGCAAGAATTAAAAGTCACAAGACTGAAGAAATGATGCATGAGTAGCTCTCATAGTGTAAAACTTCTAAAACTAATGCAGGTGCAGCCACCTATCATGATAAGCTGTGCATTTATGTCTATGAGATATATTGGCACAAGGGACAATAAGTGACAATTTACTAAGGGTCCATGTGGTAATTAAGATTTAGTACTTAAACTGCGATTTTTCTCTTAGTTCTTAAATGCAAATTGGTTGGCCTCAACCGATGTATTGGTAGCCCAGAATGCAAGCGAGTACTTAATAATACATACCCCAGACTGAGCTTCATCTTCAATTCATCTCTATGCTTCAATCCACAACCCAACAAGGCCAACATACACCCCCAACAACCCCTTTTCTATGCAAAGCATGGTATGAAGTAAAGATGGGACTACAAAAGACTGTCTAATTACTCTCTCTCTAAACTAAGCACTTCTCCTGAAATTGACTATCTTGACGTTATGAAGTCAATGATCTCAAGATCCCTGTAATTCCAAGGACATACTGAAGCTTTCCAAAATAAGGCCTTGAAGACCAAATGGTCATCAAATCCATCTCTCTCGAAAGCGCACTCTAAATCAGAAGCAACCTATGCATCTATATAGTAGAGTGAACGTAACGTTTTACCAGAGAACATATTAATAACTTGTATTTGCCTTAAATGCATTATAGGATTACAAACTATGGTTATAACCACCATCTCTAAAACAAAAAGGCAGGTAGTTGGATGCATGTATAAACTCACTATATAAACCACAAAATAAAAAAAAAAAAAAAAATAAAAAAAAAAAAATAAAAATGTTAATAGTACTGCAAAATTACCTTCATCGCAAGGTCCATGAGCTCCGTGGAGACAATCTGACCAGCAGCAACCAAGCTATTAACCAACTCACCAGCAAAACGTGCCTCTTTCTGTGTAATAAGAGTGTACGCAGTACCATCCTTATCACCAGCCCGACCTGTTCTACCAATTCGATGGACGTGCATGTCCATGTCTTTTGCAATATCAAAGTTCACAACTGACTTAATTGACTTGATGTCAAGACCACGAGCAGCAACATCAGTTGCAACAAGAACATGGTAAATGCCAGATTTAAATTTTTGCAAAATATCCATCCGAGATGCCTGGTCCTTGTCACCATGCAGAGCTGTGACTTTGAAACCTTTCTGAGCAAGCTGTGACTCGATCTCATCCACTGCAGCTTTTCTTGAAGCAAATACTAAAACATCACCCCCATCAATCATTCCAGGTAACTTCTCAAGAAGCCAGGGCAGCTTCTCATCATCAGAAGGAATTACATGAACAACCTGAGTGATATCCTCATTGGCCATTCCCACCTCACCCACTGTAACTCTTATAGGATCTGAGAGAATCTCCCTAGCCAGTTTTTCAACTTTACGGGGCATTGTCGCAGAAAAGAGCAATGTCTGTCGGTCCGGCCGAATCTGACCAACAATAGATCTAATTTGAGGCTCAAACCCAAGGTCAAACATCCGATCAGCCTCATCAAGTACTAGGTAAGTTGCCCTTTGCATTGTCAGTGCCTTCATTTTAAGCATGTCTATCAATCTCCCAGGAGTAGCAACAACTATTTCACATCCTGCCTTAAGTTCTTTGAACTGATCAAGCTTCGACATTCCACCATATACAGCAGAGACACGTATCCCATGTGATTTCGCAAATTTTTTGGACTCTAAGTATATTTGGTAAGCCAGCTCTCTAGTAGGAGCGCATATCACTCCAATTGGACCTTCTTCTTTTTGAAGTTCTGGCTGATCCATAATGTGGACAATCATTGGAAGGACAAAAGCGGCAGTCTTTCCAGAACCAGTTTTCGCAATACCAATTATATCTCTCCCGGAAAGAACTATGGGTAGAGCTGCGCATTGTATTGGTGTCGGCTTTTGGTAGTCTTGTTTTTTTATGGCAGCCATGAGTTGTGAAGAATATCCACAATCTTCAAATGTCTTAACTGGCCTCGGTACATCAAAACCCGACGTACGGATGGCCAAGCTCTTCTTGTACTCAAAAACATCCTCCTCACTCATCCCTAAACAAGGAAAACAAAACACCAGTTAACTCTAGTCTTCCATTTCAAATGTCTCCTTGAGAACTTCTGCCGGTCTATATTCTCTCTCACTCAAATTTAAATACTTTGCTACGCATTTCGACTAAATTCAATACAAAACAAAAAATATATTTTTTTTGAATGGAAACAAAAAATGAAAGAAACAAAATTCTCAGTTCGGTTGGAATTTACCTGAAATCGACTCTTTCTCCTCGTAAAAATCCTTATTAAACGGCTCGTAGTCGATTGAACTATGATCGAGAGCTGGAATCGGCTCGATCTTCCTCTTGTCCAGAACAATGGGATTATCATCTGAATCGTACTCCAACAACCCGGCATCCACGGCCTTGGCGGCCGCATATACCTCCTCATCGGAGTCATATCCCGCGTGTAAAGCATCCGATGCCAGCGTGAGCACCACGTCCTTCTTAGCCCTCAGAAAACTCTCCATATGATCCTCCTCCTCATCGTCCTTGTACTTCTCGGCCTTCGCTTTCGGCTTCGGCGGCGGAGCTGACCTCACCTCCTCGTGAATCCCCACCATGAAAGCATCCAGAGGATCGACTTCCTCATCACCGCCGCCACCGTTTTCGTGGTTATTGTCGTCACTCCCGGAGTCCTTGGAACCATCGTTGTCGTCGTAATCGATGTTGTCGAGGTCGGCGTCTTCGTAGTTGTCGTGGCTGTTTCCGCCGCGCGACGACGGAGGGACGTAGAGCAGCTGAGGGGCTTGCTGGGGCCGCTCGAAGTCGAAGGTGGATTGCTTGTTCATGCCAAAGCCTTCGAATCCGAATTTTCTCTTCGACATCTTTGAAAATTGGTCAGCTTCTGTTCCAGTGACGCAAACCCTAAATTGGATTTGAGAGAGGGAAAGAGATTGAAATTGCTAAACCCTAACGTGTAGGGTTTGAAATTGATTGGGGGTTTGAGCTGTGAAGAGATAGAAAGAGGGAAAGAGAGCGGGTGTAACGAGAAGTAGTGAGGCGGAGGGAGGGAACGGCCGCCGACTATCTGCAAGATTTGGGAGAACCGGACCGGGCTGCTAGTTCGGGTTCGAGTGCTGATTGGATCTCTTTTCTCTTTCGATTCCTTTACGTCTTTGGGCTTTCTTGGCCCGGCCCAATTTGTAACAATTGGAAAATTGTAAGCTTCGAATAACATCAATTTTTTTGCCATATCCTTTTTAATCCTTGTGTCCGACCCATTATAAGAGATACTCAATCCTCTCATACAAGTCCTCAGTGAGCCCCAAAAGTATCTGGGCTCAAGTATTCCACCGCTCTAATTTTTAATGCACAAAAACGTGTAGACACGACTTACTAGCTACTTCATTATTGTTCAACCAACAAGTGGGGATGAAGCGACATCTGCTCAGGCCTAATTGTATGGTTTTTTTGGACTAACATGTACCAAACACCTTGCACAGTTTTTAAGCCAACAGAAAACCATCCCAAGTGCTTGGTCTGACATCCTTTATATCCCTTCATAAGCTTATGCCTTACTGATGACCAACACGTGGCCTGGGGCTAGTGTTAGAGTAAACCTGTCTCTAGGACTTGGTGCTATAAAGTTGTCAATCTCCCAACTTGCCTTCAACGATTGTAAAATATTTTATGAAAAGGTGCTTGGCCTCTTTGCTAATAGTCAAATAAGACCGTTAAACGGTTATCCACAGTGCTAGGAGTTGTCTCCCTAGTTCTCTTAGACTTTGGTCTTTCTTTTTTTATATTTGGAACGTCTTTAAGCCTTTATTGTGCCTTTCTCGGACCTGTACTATTTTAGGAGTCGAAAAGATCCCCTATGTAAACAAAATTTAGTTTACAACATTAGTTAATTTATTGTAACCTTTGCGTGTTTGTATGGTGAAAACATAGACATTTTTATAATTTCTTGAATTTCTTCCCACAAAGCACAAAAACGCCCGTTCATTGGCGCGTACTGCCGCCACGCAATATCCCAACCAACTTATTCCTGCCGAGGGGAGACAATCCAACGTCCTTTCTCACCGTTAATTTGTTCGTTTTACTTTTTCCGTTAACAGTCGGCGCACGTTAGCCACGAATAAAAAGCCCGTGCGCCTCCCCATACCCAAAAAATATAAATAAATAAAAAATTAAAAAAGAAAAAGCAAAAAGCTTCAGCGGCACTGATAACAGAGTGAAACCAACGACTCCTCCAACAGCTAACCCCTCTCTCTCTCCTCCCTCTCTCTCTCCTCTCTCTCTCACATGAACTCAGCTCGCTCCGTCCCAACGATTCAACTCGGCGATGGCAATTACGACTGCTCCGAGTTCGCTCTCCCGAGTTCGTATCTTCACGACGACTTCTCCGCCGTTGGATCATCCTCGCTTGGGCTTTGTTAGGAATTGTTTCAGCTTCTAGTGTTGCTTCGTGTTCAAGTCTGTGCTCGGT
The DNA here is from genome assembly GCA_024362995.1 of Heteromeles arbutifolia. Taxonomy (NCBI): domain Eukaryota; kingdom Viridiplantae; phylum Streptophyta; class Magnoliopsida; order Rosales; family Rosaceae; genus Heteromeles; species Heteromeles arbutifolia. Next base: position 34,926,221 of record JANCRC010000007.1, on the reverse strand, counting down.
AACGGTGTGATCTCGCTTTTGGTTTCAGATCTGAATCGTTTCCGAGTAATCGACGGCGTCGGTGATGTCTGAGCTCACAGGTTCTATCCCAACCGCTAATTCTATTTCTTTTAGGTTGTTTTTGATAATCTCCGTGATTAGGTCAATTGCTGAAGTGAGGACTCAGTTGAATATTTGATTAGTTGAAGCTTAATTGTGTCTATTTAATTATTTAATTATCAGTTTTTTTTTCGAATTTTCCATTACAATTTATTGAGTAAGCTTTTGGGCTCGCTGCTAGTAGTAGAAGGCGAAGAGGGTTTTCTTAAAGAGTAATTTTTGTAAACTTTTGTTTGGATGCCGAGAAAAGCAACGAAAACGAGGCAAAATAATTAGTGTGTTTTGTCCCTTCTTAGAAAAGACATTCAATTAGGGCTCAGTTAGTGAGGGATGTTTTAATTTCTTCGTTCATTCCATTCTCCGTATAATAAATTGGTAACAAGTTTAGAGCTTTTCGTATTCTGCGAGCGTGAGTTGTTTTTTATAGGTGTATTTGAACTCTAATTTGGAATTAACAATGCAGGAATATTGAGGAAGGTCCAATGGTCGTTGATGAATCAGTTGCTTGTGTTTTGTTATGTGATATCCATCACTGAAGCGAGTGAACACTATGATCTACTCAAAGGACCATCAGTATCTCCGTCGAGTGCACGTTTGGCTGCATCAGTGTCCCACTCCCATAGACGCTGGCAAAAACATTTCTTGCCACATGCTGCGCCGGTTGCTCTATCTCCCTCACACCCTCCTTTTTATGGTCCCTTGATAATTGCTGGTCATCCTCCTACAGCTTCTCGATTGTCAAAGCCGTCAATGAAGAGGGGTGGCTTGGCACCTCCCCTTGCTGGCTTTAAGAATATCGCCCCAACACAATCGAGTGCTGGTACAATTCCTTCTGGTTTAGCACAGCCCCCGCTCACTCCTTCCATTTCCAGTAAGTTACACTCTGGACTGTATTCTTATAGCCCCTTTTATTTATTTGCAAATTCAATCATTTCAGATGACTACATTACCATGAAAGAAGTAAGATAATCATTAATATGCTTAAATTTTTGCTCTTCTATGACACACACACAGACATATAAAGCCCTTCTCATAAGGGATCGATAGTTCTAAGAAAAGAAAGGTACCACATTCTTGGGGCTCAATCCGCTGCAGTAATCCAGTGATTTCAACTGTCTCTTTTTTGTACATCTTCCTTCAATGATCATCCTTACTAAAATGAGCAAAATAAAGAATGATTGGACATCTAATGAATTACCATCATGATAATTTTGGTTCATGTACTTTTTTTAAATCACTGTAAAGATGGCTAAAATGGTTTCTCATTTGGCTACTTTTTTTTTATTACAATGATCCTTATATGTGGCCTTAAAAATGTTGACCAGCTTATTAAATCGGATAACAGGATCACTTTGAGAGTGTGCCCCACATGTGGTCCTTTTCTTTTCTTAGAAACAGGGATCCCACCCTATATATGTATATGTTTTGTATGCATGTGTGTTATGTGTGTGGGGAGTAGATTGTTGCAAGTGTTTTGGAGTGGTGTGGAATCTAGCCAAGAAACTATGACAGTGTCACTCTTTGTTGACTGCGAACTTATTTGGTATGGGGGAGAAGAAGAAGGCTATTACACTTTGATGATGTGCAATTTTGGCTTCTATTTCAATTATTTGGATAGAATGGAACAAAATGACATTTGAAAAGAGGATGAACGATGTGGTTATATTTGGGAGAGTCAAATAGTAAGTCTCTCTTTAAGCCTCTTTAAGCAATTTAGGGAGATTTCTTTTGGTATACATCTTAATTGGGTGGGAGTCTTAATTTGATGTAATTTTTTTCTGTTAGGCACTGGTTGTTGTGCTTCCTTGATGGATTTCTTATCCATCTTTCCCTGTATTATTTACGTTCTTTTTTTCCTAAAAGTATGTGTATGTTATGAAGTTATTTACTTGTAATGAAACACTAGAAGTCCTACTCAAGTATAATGTAATTGTGCTGAATCTGACAAAGGTGTTTTTTCATTCGTTCCAGACTGTTGCAAACCAGACATGGTACTGAGACGGGGAAGTCAGGGTTGCCAATGTGCTTATCCCATAAAGCTTGACATTCTCCTCCTAAATGTTTCACAAAATCATAACTGGAATCTTTTTCTTGAAGAACTAGCTTCCGAGCTTCATTTGCAAGTTTCTCAAATAGAGCTGATTAACTTTTATGTACTTGGATTATCAAGATTAAATATTTCAATGGATATTACTCCCAGTTCAGGACTCAGTTTCTCAGCGAGTGATGCATCTGCAATAAACTCTTCTCTTGTCATGCACAAGGTTAAATTGAACCCTGCATTAGTGGGCGATTACAAAGTCCTCAATATAACTTGGTTTAAGCCTCCACCTCCTTCTCATGGTAATTCTGATATGTTACCCAAATGTTTTAGAATCTTCTATACTTGTATGTGGTTGCAGTATGATGTCAATCTTTATGGTGATATGACTGTAATGTTTTACGTTCTAAATAGGTATATTGTCGTTCTTGTAATTGATGGTAACAGTTTTGAAATAGGTAATTTGTGCAATCTGCATCAAGGTATCTGTGTGTTGCTTTTACCATACAATATAATATTGTGTGCGCGTGTGCGTGTGTGCATCTGTAGAGCAATAGTTTATTTGCACTATTAAAGATGTGTGCGGTGTGCACTCGCGTGCGTGTGTGTGCGGTGTGCGCCATGTGCGTGTGTGCAGTGTGTGCTTCTGTGTTGTTCAAACTGTGAAAGGGTAGAGCAATAATTTATTTCAGTACTAAAGATGTTGAATGCTTTATTTTAATAGTCGGCTTACTTGTTTCAAGGAAGTTAACTCGCTTGTATGAATATTAACATGCTCTTCTTTCTTTTCTTTTGTAAGCTCCTGTTATTGCTGCATCACCAGTGGAAACCCCAGCAAATCCATCCCCGACTGGTACATCCTTAAGTGCTTCAGATAAAGGGAGGCATTCAAATTGGAATCTCATTATTGGTATTGGTGTTGGCATACTGTTCATTGCCATTATATCTGTGCTCATACTTTGTTTGTGCACATTCTGTCGAGAGAAGACTAAAGCTTCTCCTATAGAAACAGGTATGTGTTGTCAGATTTGTACATTTTCTTGTTTTTTTTGGGTCCTAATATTTGCCCATAATTTTTGGTATTATCCTGTTGTTAACACTTTCAGAGTATGCAATCATGATGATTTTTTCACCAATATAATATTCTTGTAAATTCTTGCTACATAAAATTAAAAGTAAATGTAAATTATACCTTATTTGTGCGAGTATGTCTGTGTATAGATTTAGTTAAAGCTTTTAAATTAGTTGTGTTTTCAATTGTCTAAATCCAGTTAACCAGCTGAAGAAAAAATATTAGGGCCTTATGAAAAATGTTGCTTGAAACACCCAGAACAGAAACCTGAAATAGATTTTTGCTGATTTTTTTTTTTTTTTGAAATAAACTTGAATTTGTCCGTTCCGCATGGTATAGTACCAGTTTCCTTTTCAAGTTGTTTATTTCATGCCTTTTTTCCTCCTTTTTCCTTTTGGCATTTTTCAGCCCCTGAAAAGCAGAGGACTGTTGATACAGTACCAGCAGTAGGACATTTACCTCACCCAAGCAGCACTCGATTTCTGGCATATGAAGAACTTAAACAAGCAACAAACAACTTTGAACCTGCAAGCATACTCGGAGAGGGTGGTTTTGGCAAGGTGTTCAAGGGTGTCTTAAGTGATGGTACAGCTGTAGCAATTAAAAGACTTACCAATGGAGGGCAACAGGGCGATAAGGAGTTCTTGGTTGAGGTTGAAATGCTGAGCAGGCTGCATCATCGTAATCTGGTGAAACTTGTGGGTTACTATAGCAGTCGTGACTCTTCACAAAACTTACTTTGCTATGAGCTTGTACCAAATGGAAGCTTGGAAGCCTGGCTCCATGGTAATTTCTTGGATCACATATTGCCATGTGCCATCTAAAGTTTACTGTTTCTTTTAAATTTATGCATTTAATTGTTTAGTTTTGGGGGGTAGCAGTTCAAAATGAAAACATTTTACATCTTCATCATACTTTTTCTTTCCCATATGCATTACTGATACCTCTCACTCACTCTCTCAGGTCCCCTGGGAGTAAATTGTCCTTTGGATTGGGACACCCGAATGAAAATTGCACTTGATGCTGCCAGAGGACTTGCTTACCTTCATGAGGACTCACAACCTTGTGTCATCCACAGAGATTTTAAAGCATCTAATATATTGCTTGAGAACAACTTTCATGCTAAAGTTGCTGATTTTGGCCTGGCTAAACAGGCACCTGAAGGCAGAGCAAACTATCTTTCAACTCGTGTGATGGGAACATTCGGGTTGGTTTCGATTTCTCCTTGTCATTTCTACCATCTGGAATGCACTAAGATGTAAACTATTTGATTTTACAGGTATGTGGCTCCAGAGTACGCCATGACTGGACACCTACTTGTTAAAAGTGATGTTTACAGTTATGGGGTTGTCCTTCTTGAGTTACTCACTGGAAGAAAGCCTGTAGATATGTCACAGCCAGCCGGACAGGAGAATCTTGTCACTTGGGTTAGTATTATTCATACATTGCTCCCCTCATTCTAATGTTTCAAAATGACCATTTATCTTGATCGGATTTAACATAACAAGCATACTATTCTTTAGGGAAAAGAAAGAGCAGAAAAAATAAGCGATAAATGCGTAACCTTTTTCTCATGTGCAAAATGATACTCAATTGGTATTTTTCCATTATAATGTCGGATTAGAAAGTGATATATGTGGGTTTTCTGTTCCAGTCAAGGCCAATTCTTAGAGACAAGGATAGGCTGGATGATCTCGCTGATCCAAGTCTTGAAGGAAAGTACCCAACGGAAGATTTTGTACGAGTTTGCACGATTGCAGCGGCTTGTGTTGCTCCTGAGGCAAGCCAACGCCCTACGATGGGTGAAGTGGTACAATCACTGAAGATGGTTCAACGAATCACAGAATATCAGGATTCCATGTTAACCTCTTCCACTACCAGACCCAATAACAGGCAGTCTTCAACTACCTATGAATCCGATGTGTCATCTTCAATGTTCTCTTCTGGTCCTTACTCTGGTCTAAGTGGCTTTGATAATGACAACGTCTCTCGAGCAGCAGTGTTTTCTGAAGATCTTCACGAAGGACGATGATTACTTAACAGAAGTCTACGTTCTGTTCAAAGTACCCTAAACTTTCCGGTATAGCAACTTAGGAGCAGTCTCCTGTTGATTTTTTATGGGTCAGGTGGTGTAATTGTGATTTTTGTTGGGGGGAAGGGGCGAGTGTCTTTTTATAGTCCCTTGTGTGGGAAACCGCTGTCCAATATTCCTCTGGGCAGCGGTTCCCCGCACGATGGATGAAATTTTGTATATTCCTTGTAAGCTTGTTTCATGAAATTGGGGTTCAAAAGTTTCGTGTTTATTTATTTTCCTCGTCTTTCAAATTCATGTTCTCTCATGGACTCGTTCAAAACTACCGCTATGCAGCAACACCCACTTGCCACTTTTTTCTATATCACATCTCTCATAGTAGAAGTAGGGCTGACCAACACATGTGTGTCACATATATATTGGAGAGATAGTATAAATATGGTAAGAGTAACATTCCTCTTATAAATATGGTAAGAGTAACATTCCTCTTATTAATTAAAGTTTGACGTTTTAATCCACTAAATTAAAGAACTAAAAATGATACTCTTATCACATATTTGTATCATTTCTACAATAAAAATGAGACTCACATGTGTTGGTGTGCCTTACCTATATTAGTGAGATGTACATATATGTTGTCAGTGTAGCATTATTCTTAAAAGAACAAAAATACTACTCTTACCAAACATTTATACCACCTCCCCAATAGAAATAGGATCTATTTGGAGTTGTAAAAATTATTATCACTATATAAATTTCTTAAATTCTATTAAATTAATAAAAGCCCAGTTTACATTTTTAGGTAGTTATATGAAGCTAATTTTGAGTATACTATTTTAGATCCTATGTTTTGATTGGAAGATCGATCAATATAAAAGTATATTACTTAAAAATTGAGAAAGTATTTTAAAAAATAATGAAAATAACTTCAAATCCTTACATTTTAATCAAAAACCACATATTAACTTTATTTAATGATAAAGACAAAAGAATAATTAAAAAAAAAATCTAACTTGCCTGGAACATGGGGTGGTAGACTCCATACAAGTTGTGAGATTTTTGTGTTAAAAAATTAGTAACATAAAAAATAAAATTTTCCACCACTTATATAATAACACATGGTATACCATTTGTGTTACGTACACAAGGGAAAATTTCTCCAAGATGACACCCAAGCTCAAGAAATTGGATGGAGAGCTACATTTATTATTGTAGGTATGTAAAAAATGTGACGAAATTTTAATTTGGTAATACAACTTTTTAAATATAATTACTGAGAACATAATCTTCTTAAAGTTTTGATCTAAATAATCACTTATGGGTTCATCGTATTTGGCTCAATGGGTGCTTTTACAGGACCAAGAAGGGTCTAAGTTTAAAACCTTATGAAACCGAACCAAGAATTAAACACTATTTATAAAACTTCACCAATAAGTAGATACTATTCATGAAACTAAACCAATAAGTAGACACTAATTATGAAACTGGACCATTAAGTAGACACTATTTATGAAACGAAAACAAGAATTTGACACTATTAATGAAAGTGGAACAATAACTAGATACTATTTATGAAACTAGACCAAGAAAGAGACACTATTTATAAAAATGTTGTGACATCCCACATCGCCTAGGGGAGTGATCCTTAAATGTATATTCCCACCCCTACCTAGCACGAGGCCTTTTGGGAGCTCACTGGCATCGGGTTCCGTAGGAACTCCGAAGTTAAGCGAGAAGGGGGCCAGAGCACTCCCAGGATGAGTGACCTACTAGGAAGTTGCTCATGAGTTCCCAAAAACAAAATCGTGAGGGCGTATTCGGGGCCCGAAGCGGACAATATCGTGCTATGGTGGTGGAATGAGCCCGGGAGGTGGCTGCATCCGGGCCGGGATGTGACAATTGGTATCAGAGCCTATCCTTGGCCGGAGGTGTGCCGACGAGGACGTCGGGCCCCTAAGGGGGGTGGATTGTGACATCCCACATCGCCTAGGGGAGTGATCCTTAAATGTATAATCCAACCCCTACCTAGCACGAGGCATTTTGGGAGCTCATTGGCATCGGGTTCCGTAGGAACTCCAAAGTTAAGCGAGAAGGGGGCCAGAGCACTCCCAGGATGGGTGACCCACTGGGAAGTTGCTCGTGAGTTCCCAGAAATAAAACCGTGAGGGCGTATTCGGGGCCCAAAGCGGACAATATCGTGCTACGGTGGTGGAACGGGCCCGGGTTGTGGTCCGCCCCGGGCCGGGATGTGACAACTGTACCAATTACTGTACATTATTTATGAAATTAGATCCAATAACTAGGCAATATTTTATGAAATATGACCAAGAACTAGACACTATTTATGAAAGTAGACAAAAAATTAGGCTCTATTTATGAATTTGGACCAATAAATCCGTTCAGTTTTATAAATAGTGCAGGTTTGTAAATAATGTTCAGTTTCATAAATAGTGTTAAGTTTTATAAATAGTGTTAGGTTTTATAAATAGTGTTCAGTTTCATAAATAGTGTACAGATCCTGCGTGTCAGGTTTTTTTTAAATTGTGTCATTTTCATTAAAATTTAAATTTTTTTGTCATTTTTATTAAAATTTAAGAGTTTTTCATTAAAATTTAATTCTTTTTCATTATATAAAATTATAGCATGATTTTTTGTTAAAATAAACTTAACCAAGCCCATTTTCATAAAACTTTCCTTTTTTAACTCCTTAAAGAATTGAGATTGGATGGTGATTGCAAATAAGAAATGTACTTCAAATGAAATAGTCATGACCGTCATGCTTGACCACGACTATACAGACCAAGCAAGCCAAAGTCTAATCAAAGTGATCGCCGGTCACCAAGGAGAGTACGAAACACCCGTCTATATGTTATTATATAAGTAGATAAATATTTATAAAAAAAAACATATATCTGCATATGACATACTACTTTGTATTATTTTTCAAAAAATTCACAATTGATAACGGGCCCAGGAACATTTTTCTTTTTCCAATCAAGATGGTGAACAATATCAAACTTAAATTGTATATAAATTTATTTGAGAATAAGATTCAACTTTAAAACCTATAAAATATAAGATTACAGTCACATATGACAAAGCACAAGTTATACGACAATTTCTGTCACCAACACTTGCATGTAATTTTGCTAATATCATAAGCATATAGTCCAACGTTGTCCGGCAAAGCCCAAGCTTCCAACGTCACGTAGTTCATCAAGCCATGCACCTGCACAATAAATTAACCGCCGAAATTTAGAATCTTTTGAATTATGCAATTTTTTTACTCTCCTCTCTCTTTTTTCTCTTTGTTGTGCAGTTTCTCTTACATCATATTCGTCGTCAGCGACGCCGGCGGCGGCGGAGGAGAAGATAAGGAAGACAGCGCAATCCCTCTGGCAATTTCTCTCAGCAAGAACTTCTGAATCTTTCCGGTGGAAGTCTTGGGAAGCTCGTCCTTAAACACCACCGTTTTGGGCACCATGAAGTGCGGCAGCTTCTTCCGGCAAAACTCCATGATCTCCTGCTCCGTCGGCTTTGGAGTGACGTCACTCTTCAAGCTCACGAACGCGCACGGCGTCTCCCCCCAAAACTCGTCGGGCCTCGCCACGACCGCCGCCTCGTTGACAGCTGGGTTCGCGTACAGCACTGACTCGACCTCCACGCTGCTCATGTTCTCACCCCCGCTTATGATAATGTCCTTGGATCTGTCCTTGATTTCCAAATAGCCATCGGGATGCATTACACCCACGTCACCGGTATAAAACCAGCCGTCTTTCATACAATTGGCAGTTCCCGATGGGTCCTTCAAATACCCGAGCATCACGCACCCGCCTCTCAGAACTATCTCCCCGACTTCAGACCCGTCTCGCTTCACTCCCAAACCCGAATCCGGATTCACCGCGTCCGCCTCCGTCATCCCGATCGTCATCACTCCCTGCCTCGCTTTCAGCCTCGCCTGCTCCATCGCCGGGAGTTTGTTCCACTTCGGCTTCCACGCGCACGACAGCACGACCCCCGCTGTCTCCGTCATCCCGTAGCCGTGACCCACCACGAACCCGATCGACTCGGCCCGGAGCAAAACGATCGAAGGAGGCGGAGCCCCACCGGTGAGAATGTTAACTGGGTTTCGGAGTGGGTCGGATCTCCGGGTGTTGACGAGCATGTTGAGGACGACGGGGGCGGCGCACATGTGGGTGACGCCGTGGGCTTCGATTAAGTCGTAGATTTTTGGGCCGTCGAATTTGCGGACGCAAATGTTGGTGCCGCCGACGGCGGCCATGGCCCAAGGGAAGCACCACCCGTTTGCGTGGAACATCGGTAGGGTCCACAGATAAACGCAGTTTTTAGGCACGGACCAGTCCACCAGGGAACTCAAGGCCACGATGTAAATTGCTCTGTGGCAATGCACGACCCCCTTCGGAGAGGACGTCGTTCCGGACGTGTAGTTTAAAACGATAGGGTCCCACTCGGAAACGGGCCGGACCCACTTAAACAGCGGATCTCCCTTTCCCACTAGATTCTCGTACGTGTCTATGAAATGATCGATGATTGGGATTGAGTCGTCGTCCGGATGATCGGTGATGAGGACGAGTTGTGGACGAGGGAGCTGAGGTGGGAAGAGGGAGAGGGCTTCCAGGACCAGAGAGGCAAGGAGGTGGTCGACGAAGACGACTTTTGATTCGCTGTGGCGGAGGATGACGGAGACTGTGCGGGCATCGAGACGGGTGTTGATGTTGTTGAGGATGGCTCCCGCCATGGGGACGGCAAAGTGGACCTCGTACAAGGCGGGGGTGTTGGGGCAGATTATAGAGACGACTTGAGAGCGTTTGATGCCGAGGTGGGATGAGAGGGAGGAAGCGAGCTGGAGACATCGGCGGTGGGTTTGGGACCACGTGTAGGTGGTGGTGGTATAGACGACGGAGGGGCGGTCGCCATAGACGACAGCTGCCCTTTCTAGCAGGGTGAGGGGAGTGAGAGGGCAGAGATTTGCAGGACTAGGTTTGAGCTGCTCCATTTCTAGTTTAACGTAACTGACAATGAGAGAGAGAGAGAGAGTGAGAGAGTGAGAGAGAGAGAGAGAAAATGTGGGTGTAGTGTGTGAAAGTGGTGTTGGTTCTATACTTATAGAGTAAATTGTACGAATGGTCCTTCAACTTTAATCAAATTGGAGCAATGGTCCCTCAACTAAAAATCCATTACCATTAGTCCCTCAACTTATCAAAATGTGTAGCTATAGCCCTTCTCATCAATTTTGTCAAAATTTTGTCAAAATAAGCTATGTTGGAATGACCATTTATACAATTAGGATCCCTCAACTCATCAAAGTGTATAATTATGGTTCTTTTTGTCAACTATGTCAAAATTTTTGTTAAAACGAGTTATATTAGAAGGACCATTGCTACAATTGGGTTAAAGTTAAGGGACCATTTCTCCAGTTGAATTAAAGTTGAGGGACCAATGGTAATAGATTTTTAGTTGAGGGACCATTGCTCCAATTTAGTTAAAGTTAAGAGACCATAGCTACAATTTACTCATACTTATATATATGGAAATAACATAAGCTTGTTGGTGTTGGACAAGTGGACCGTGTTGTGATTATGTGAACTGTGAAGAATTGCGATAAAAAAACACTGACAGATTTTCCAAATACATCTTTATACAAGTAGAGGGATGCTTGAAAAAGAAATTTTTGTTCTACTTATATATATATATATAATAACATATGGCATACTGTTTTGTGTTCCGGCGCATTGAAAAACAAAAATTGGTGTATAGTTTTAAATAGCTGAGAGTATAAGATTTGAAGCAATGTTTCATCCTCAATGATCACCTATTCAGTTCAGTAACATCATATTAGTAAAAGGAGAAAAAAAATATTGAATTAACATGAGAAGAAATTGTTGGAGCTTTTACGATGAAGAGATGCAAATTTGAGATATATAAGTTTATTTATAAATTATTTTACAATTTTAAAAGACGTAAACATAAATTTGTAAGTAATAGGTCTAATGATATTCACGTGAGAGATTTTAAGTTCGATTATTGCCAAAGAAATTTGCCTTTATGAGACCTAGTCCACCACCCCATCTCTTACTGTAAATAATATAGCTTGTTCAAAAAAAATTATTCTAATTGAAGAGATGTAAATTTGAAATCTTGTTTATTTTTTGTCTTTATTTTATATGTATTTATAGCTCTTCCGTTAAAATTTTCCAACCAACAAAAAAATATAAAATGTATATTGCAAAGTATTCTGTATTATTCATTGAAGATGCTATTATTTGCAGTTGACGAATACAATGATGACTGCTCCAACAAAAACGCCCCTTACCTTATTTTTCACACCAAAATTGACTATTTTCGAGTTTCAGAAAACACTCTTGTAATAGTTTTGATAGTCTTTTTCGTCCAAAGTATACACTTGAAATCAATAGTCTATCATTCATTATTTATATAGAAAAATACATAGCCAACAAATCAATATGATCCAATTTGACGCCCTGCAGGCCATTTCCCTGTTCTCTCAGAAGCCCACGTACTCTTAACCCCCTCTCCCTCACAACAGGATCCTCTTCGGATCCTTTTGGCAAAGATCCTAGAGATTCGTGAATCGTAAAGATCCTAGAGATTCGTGAATCGTGTTCGTTTATCGTACATCATACGATTAGTTTTTATCAAATACTATTTGTGTTTAATTTTAAATAAAAATATTTAAAATAATTTTTGATCATACAATGTACGATGAATGAACACGATTCATGAATTTTTGAGATACTCACAAAGAGGATCCGGCAAGAATCCGGATTCCTCCCCCTCTTCTCAGCCATTAGCAAATGATCCCTGTTCTCTCAGAAGGTACAATCTGGAAAGCATATTCCTGCAATGTATACAACTGCAGCATGTACGAATCTTCAATGTACTCTACCCTGTAAAGCCAAAAATACCCGCGCAATACTGCATTTGTTTTTAAACTTTGGTAAATGTGTGGGACTTGTAAAAAATTATTTACCTCCATATCAAAATCTATTTACATCCCTATGTTTTTTTTTTCTTTTTGGATGAACTTCCTATGTTTCATAAAGAACAAATTATATGTAAAAATTATTTTATTAACATTCACGTAGTTATAATACACATAAAATATCTTGCTTTCTATGTCTTAACTTTTCACATTGTTGTTCAGTACTTCACACACTTCTTTCTTCTTGCTGTGAAAGAGATGTTTTTCTTGTAGCATGGATAATGCCGACCTACAGAAGATTAGATGCACAACTGACAGAGCAGCAAGCCAAATGTTTTTAGCAATTGCGAACTACATCATTCCTAATGCAACTACGATTAGGACGACAGCTGCTAGCAGGAAATAGGACATCTAGAAGGCCAAAAACCAAAGGGAATCAGGAGAGAGGTGCGGCTGGATCATGCATCTAGAAGGCTTGGGGCGCCACCTTTCTAGGGACTTCTAGAAAGGGTGTTATTTGGCTGATTTTGGGGTTTCTAGAAGGGGATAGGTGCGGCACCTTTGTAGGAGGGGATAAGGTTCCTAGAAATCAGGTTTTTAGGTCTCCTAAACTGAAATTGAATCCCTTTTGCAGCAGGAATTAAGTTAAGAAAGGATTAGGATAGGATAAGATAAGGTAAGATAAGATAAGGTTTGGATACGATAAGGATAAGATAAGGTAGTTTTGGATAATGTTTTGGATAATTCTCCTTCTTTGTAGCTGATTCCTTATCTTCTTTGACTTGGATTTATTTCTTCAACTCTTTTGCACATTCTTAGCCTCTCTTGAACTTCAAATTCATCCATCCATCTTGCTCCAATCTTGTGCTATCCATTCAAAGTCCAAAACTGCTCTAAAATGCTCCAAATTGCTTTGCTTCTAGGACCTATAAACACACGAAAATGACTTAAGACACTATAATAAGCAACAAATAACTAAGTAAATGCAAGAAAACACACTAACTAAGTGGCATAAATATGCTGCGAACCAGATGGTAGAATCCACACATGTCAAATAAGGGTAAATGCGTCATTTTACTGTTGAGCTGAAAAAACTGAAGCAGAAGAAAGAAAAGCAGGGGCGATTCCATCCTTTTACTGTGCATAAGAACAGTGAAGCTCCTGAACTGAGTTTTAGTATATATAGAACTTACTGAAGAAATTAACAACGTTACAAACCACAATTATCTACTGCACATTTACAATTGATTTTATCATTTTATACAATCTAAACACAAGGTGATAAAAACTCAACTGCATCTTCTTATCCTCCTCCCACGTTCAAAACTTCTTTGCTAGCTTCTCTATTCCATCGTTATCTGTTATTTACCATCTTGTCCTCACTTTGTAAATTTATTGTAGCTTCACATTCCACCAATATATATATTTATTGGTTCCGTTTTAGGCAATCGAATTCTTTTTTTACCACGATTGAAGTTCAAAACAATTTTTGAAAATAGAGCTCTGGTGTTTAGAAAACTCGACCTTGCAAACGAATGCTAAGAGAAATTCAAAAATAGAGAATTCGGCGACCCATCATCGGCGACAATCCACGAGCACGAGGATGAGGAAGGGTTTGAGTTCCTCCGGCGACGATCCACGATAGCGTCGGTCCAGAACTCGACCCATCTCGGATTCTTGTCTTTGTCATTTCATCATTTGGATTATTGTTCTCCTTTTCAAAATTCTTGGAATTTTTTTTGACCATTTTACTTAATGGGGTTTTGGGTTTGATCAGTTTCATATATTGATTGCTATACATACATCTGTTGCATAAGGAGAAGGAGAGAGACGACAGAGATATAACGTCGGTCTCTGCGTGAGATTTGTCGACAAGCCAAACAAGCCAAAGTCAGTAACCCGTTGGCGGTGGGTGTCCTCTGAATTGGCAGTCACATAACCAAAACACGTGGAGTGGTAACTTCCCCTTGTACACCGGTACCTCCCTCCCTCCTCACTAACCCCCATTGTATTATTGTTAATACTAGCTTTTTTGCATGCGCACTCTGTTAGACGAAATTAGCGTGCAGATATTTCACCATAATTTGAGGAGTTTGACTCAGTTCAAACTCCTTATCCTTTCAGCCATTTCTAGTTTATAGGACTCAATTTTTTTTTTTTGAATCTGCGCATATAATCTTATTGGTTTCTGTTTGTAATTTGATTTTCAAAAGTTCCATGTATATAGGGTTTTCAAACCCAAGCTGTAATTGTGAAAGTATTATAAATACATGCATCCCATTATTGATTGGGTATGCAATGGAAGTGAAACACTGAGTTAGTAACTTTCCTACTATCTAACGACAACGATCCTTGTTTTTTTTTGCTTTCATGCTTCAATGGTTGGAAACAATGCTACCTCCTCATCCCCCAATACCACCCCCTCCCAATAATCTGTTCCATCCATTCTCCACTGTTGTCAACATTCAACTTGACAGGACCAACTACCCACTGTGGTTGGCCCAAATTCTCCAAAGTCTCAAGAGTAGAGATCTAATGGGCTATGTCGATGGTACCTTTGTGTCTCCTCCAAAGAACCTGCCTGGTGTAACAACCGTGAATCTTGCGTACACTACTTGGGTCCAACAGGATCAAATGATCCTCAGTTGGATAAATGGATCCTTGACTGCTTATGTCTTGTCTGTTGTGGCGAGCAAGAGGACTGCTCGAGCCACCTGGGAAGCTCTCGAGCAAAGGTATGATTTTACTTCACAAAACAGAATTTTGTTTTTGAGAAACGAATTGCTGCAGACAAAGAAAAGTGATCTTACTATGGTGGATTACCTGGATCACATGAACGCGATTGCTAACAACCTTGCCCTAGCTGGGCAACTAGTGAGTGATGATGAACTGGTCAAGATTGTGTTGAATAATCTGGGACCTACCTTCGAACTGACTGTCAGTGCTGCTCAAGCTCGTGATTCACCAATCACTTACCCAACTCTTGAGGCACTGCCGTTAACTTCTGAGCGTAGAATGGTTGAGCACATTGCTCCCTTGGTGGAATCTGCGTCTGTCAATGCGTTTGTTGCTTCTCGGGGTCGAGGTGGTGGCCGCACTCGAGGGACTGGGAGAGGTGCCTCTCAATCCTATCGTGGATTTATTTTCAGCCAACGTGGAAACAATCCTCGTAACAACAACAACCCCCGCAGTATGCCATGTAATGGAGAGAGGGTTGGTTCCAATAGAGAAAGAATTGTTTGCCAAATCTGTGGCAATTGTTTGCCAAATCTGTGGCAAACCAGATCATCCGACCCTTAACTGTTATCAAAGAATGAATGTTTCCTTTGAAGGAAGAATTCTAGCCAAAAGACTCACAACAATGTCGTCTTCTCCTATCACTCTCAATAAACAACAGAATGGTACCTGGCTGTTAGACACAAGCGCTAATGCTTACATCACTCCTGAAATTCAAAACTTGGTCAATCCTAAAGAGTGAAATGGTAATGACACTATTGGAGGTGTAAGTAATGACTATGGCATCTCTATCTCTCATTCTGGTTCGAATTAACTATATACTAAAGATTGCTCATTTGACTTGCACAATATCCTTCATTGTGTTAGACCGAGTCGTTTGTTTTTTGAAGTGTTGTATTTGGTTTCAAAGACTTATCTCTTCGGAGTTGGATAGGCTTAGGACTTTGTCAACGTCTTTAAGATTTCTGTTTGTATATTTGAATTTCAAACCTCCCATGTAAATATGGTTTTCAAACCCTGAATGTAATCTGTATATTGGCTATAAATATACGCAACCCAAATCCTTTTGGGTATGCAAAGTTGATGTGAAACAACCTTCTTGTCGAATATACAAAACATGCAGTTCTTAAGTTTGTATATGGTACACAGAGCGTTTTGAGTCCAACGACAACGATCCAATTTTTTTTTCCAATTGTCCACTACCGTCAAAAGTTAACACCAATGCCACCAACTCCAGCAACCCCACCACCAATCCCAACAACCTTAACCTTACCCCACCACCTACAGTCAATCCATTTTCCTCCGTAATGACCACCATCGTTAACATTTAGCTGGACCGAACCACTATCCTTTGTGGTTGGCACAAATTCTTCCTATCCTGAAGAGTCGAGATTTGATGCGATACGTGGATGGCTCCTGTGTTTGTCCTCTAAAGCATCTTGCTGGAAACACAGCAATCAATCCCGCGTACACTAGCTGGGTGTAACAAGACCAAATGATCCTTAGTTGGATCAATGGTTCCCTCACCGCCTCTGTACTGTCCATCGTGGCAAGCAAACGCACTTCGCGTGTAACCTGGGAGGCTCTGGAGCAACGCTATACGTCATCTTCACAAAACAGAATCTTGTTCTTGCGAAACGAGCTGCTTCAAACCAAAAAAGGTGACCTCTCTGTTGCTGATTTCCTTGACAAAATGAATTCTATTTCTGATAACCTTGCCCTAGCTAGTAAGCCTGTTGATGATGATGAGTTAGTTCAAATTATTCTTAATAATTTAGGACTGGCCTTTGAAATGACTGTGAATGCTGCGCAAGCACGTGATACTCCTATCACCTACCCTACTTTGGATGCTCTTCTTTTCACTACTGAGAAGATAATGGTAGAGCAGACTATTCCTTTGGTTAAAATTGCTCCAGTGAATGCATATGTAGCTGCAAGAGGACGTGGTGAATGTTCTCGAGGCGGGGGACGTGGTGGTGGTCCGTCCAATCGTGGTTATTCTATATCTTAGCGAGGGAGTGCCCCTCGAAACGGCAACAACAGTAACAACAATCAACGTGTGTAGTCTGCAGACAGGTTTGGGTGTGGAAGTGGCCGTATAACGTGCCAGATTGATGGAAGAGAAGGGCATCCAGCCCTTGACTGCTACCAACGGATGAATGCTGCATACGAGGGGCGTATCCCAGCCAAGCGTCTCAGTGCTATGACATCATCTCCAATCACACTTAATCGCCAACAAAATGGGTCCTGGTTACTTGACACTGGGGCAAATGCTTATGTCAATCCCGACCTTCAGAATCTGTTATCAAAGAATGAATGTTTCCTTTGAAGGAAGAATTCTAGCCAAAAGACTCACAACAATGTCGTCTTCTCCTATCACTCTCAACAAACAACAAAATGGTACATGGCTGTTAGACATAGGCGCTAATGCTCACATCACTCCTGAAATTCAAAACTTGGTCAATCCTAAAGAGTGAAATGGTAATGACACTATTGGAGGTGTAAGTAATGACTATGGCATCTCTATCTCTCATTCTGGTTCGAATTAACTATATACTAAAGATTGCTCATTTGACTTGCACAATATCCTTCATTGTCCCACTGCCTCACAAAACATTATATCTGCCTATAGGTTTACTTTAGATAACCATTGTTATTTACTAATTTTTCCATATTTTTTCCTTGTTAAGGACCTCAAGACTTGGAAGACGTTTTTCAGAGGGAGATGTGAGAATGGGTTATAGCCATTTCCAAGTGGCAGTGGACAACTCACGTATCCAATTTCAGCCTTTGTAGGGATTCAGTGTTTAGTGAAAAAATGGCATACTCGGCTTGGTCACCCTACCAATTCAATAATTAAGTTTTTAATTTCAAATAAATTGGTACCAATTCATGGTACCTAGGATGTAAGCTTTTGTGAGTCATGGCCCTTAGGAAAGAGTACTAAGTTACCTTTCAAAGTGTCTAAGTCAGTTTCTTAGTTTCCTTTGCAACTTTTGCATTCTGATGTGTGGTGTTCTCCAATTATTTCTAATGAAGGCTTTCGTTATTATGTGTTGTTTATGGATGACTTTTCTCGATACTCTTGGATTTTTTCCATGAAAAACAAAAGTGAAGTATTTGAAATCTTTGTAAAATTTAAGGCCAATGTCAAAAAAATGTTTAATTTGCAATTAAAACTCTTCAGTGTGATGAAGGTGGAGAATATAAAAGCCATGCATTCCAAAACTTTCTCACTGTCAATCTAAGTACGCATTAGATTTACTATCTCACACCAAGTTTACTGAAGCAAAGCCGATTTCTACCCCAGTTCCCTCTGGACAAAAACTTAGTGCAAATGTGGGAGAACCGTATGACAAACCAGAGGTGTATCGTATTGTTGTTGGTGCACTACAATACCTCACAATTACTCGCTCATATTTGTCATAAGTTGTTAATCAAGTGCGCCAGTTTATGCATGCTCCCAAAAATACTCACTGGATGGCAGCAAAATGAATCATACGCTACTTGAAGGCCACACATAATCATGATCTTTTGTATATACTTAGTACTGCACAACTTAGTGCCTTTTCTGATGCGGATTATGCAGGGAATCTCAATACTTGTCATTCCACTGGTGGTTTTTGTATTTATCTGGGTTCGACTCTTGTGTCTTGGAGTTCAAAGAAGCAGAAAACAGTTTCTCAATCTAGTGCTGAAGTTGAGTACAAGCAATTGGCGTACACTGCCACTGAGTTATCATGGCTCCGGTCCTTATTCAAGGATCTGCATTTATATCTTGTTCATCCTCAAATTTGGTGTGATAATGTATCTTCAATATCTCTAGCTTTTAATCCAGTATTTCATTCACAAACCAAACACTTGGAAGTTGATTATCACTATGTCAGGGAGAAAGTGGTTCGTGGTGAATTATTGGTTAATTATATTTGTTCACACGGCCAGCTTGCTGATTTGTTTACCAAGGGGCTGTCTTCGTCTCGGTTCAAGTTACTCGTGTCCAAGCTTCCAGTTGTTCCCAAACCTGTCAGCTTGCAGGGGCTGTTAGACGAAGTCAGTGTGCATATATTTCACCACAATTTGAGGAGTTTGACTTAGTTCAAACTCCTTATCCTTTCAGCCATTCCTAGTTTATAGGACTTGCTTTTTTTTTTTTTTTTTTTTTTTTGAATCTCTGTTGTAAAGCTAAAGTTGCATATATAATCTTATTGGTTTCTGTTTGTAATTTGATTTTCAAAAGTTCCTTGTATCTAGGGTTATCAAACCCAAGCTGTAATCATGAAAGTATTATAAATACATGCATCCCATTATTGATTGGGTATGCAATGGAAGTGAAACACTGAGTTAGTAAGTTTTACACGCTCATGCACATGCAAAAGAGTTGCGCGCTAAGAATTGGTACTGGTAGAAATATCAATATGTAAATTTATAGAAATATTGACGGATATATCGAATATTGATACCAATACCGGTTGCTTTTGATAGAATAATGAAAATTTAAAATGAAAAGGATTGTCAAAACATTGGTCTAGACAGAATATAAGAGTTTCTACGATATTTAACAGGTGTGTCAGAAATGTCGACGATATATGTCGATTTTAGCCTAAACTTGAAAGTTTCTTTGATATGATGTAAAGTTTAGACTTCCTCATTTACATATCTTTCTCAGATTTTTTTGAAAAGTGCGTAGGGAGAAATTTTAAACATTGCTCGAGACTTACACATTCTAATATATTTATTTGAGTGGACTACTTCATCCTTTTGTTCATTATTTTCTTGCTTTATGAGACAAACTAAAAACAGAAAAGAAAGGCGATCATCCTGTCCCGTAATACATGCAGAAATTTAAACTTACAGAAGTTGAGCGAGAATATTTATGGCCTAATTAAAACATTGTTCGGGGAAAATCCAGTGGGACAAACTCCTAACGAAGAATAAATGTATGTTAACATTTAGAACAATATGTTTAAGTAGAGACGTTAACACTTAGGACAATATATTTAAGCAGAGACTCATTTCTAAACTTATATAATAAGAGTATATTACATCCTTTTTCCTCTTCTATAAATAATAATAATAATAATATAAATAAATAAAAAAGTGTTTGAAATATGTGGAAATCAAATTTTCTGCATCCAAAATCAGTGTGACCTCTATATGGCTTCAATTATTATTTGACACGTATTAAAGTTTATGATAATAAAATTAAGAAATTTAAGTTTATAAACACGTGTCAGCCAATACTTGAGGCACAAAGAGACCACACTCATTTTAGATATAGAAGATTTGATCAAGCATTCTTAATCTAATTTTAAATAACAAAAATTACATATATTTGGTTTACCAATCAAATGACATTAATATCACCTAAATCCTAAAATCTAGGAGATATATTATACCATAATTCATTTCAAACGACACTTTTCATTACTCAAATAGAAGATATCATCAAAATTCTAAAAATACAACTAACATCCTATTAACTATATCGTACCAATTATGGACATGATATATGAATGTACATATGTATTAAACATAACGTACCATAATTGGTACATTATACAATCTTAACTTTGGTACGTATTATTATTTTGGTACATTAGAGATTAACTGACACACCCCGACTCGGAATATCCACTAGGACTCCGAATCGAGCTGTGATGGCCGACACCTGGAAGGTAACGAAGCCATAAAGTGTAGTGATGTGGAAAATGTGAATAAATTTAAACCTAAAAGTGCCTAAATACAAGAGTGTGCTGTGAGCGGAAATGAACCCATTTCACACGTGATGTCAGAGCATAAGTAAAGTACAGTAAGATAGAATAAGGATTATACCCTCCAAGGTAGCCACCTATACTAGGATTTGCCAAGAATCCTCGTCAATAAGAAAGCTCAGCTGCTAAAACCTGGAGGGGCGAAAAACAAGGGTGAGTGGGCTTGAAAATAAAGTTTTATAAAAACCTTTCTGAAAACATTGTAACCCCTCGTCGTAAAACAAGTATAATTTCCCGAAAATCATACTACGTATAAGTATGAAATCAAATGCATGCCAACAATAAATCCAGAAATATGCCACAGCAGAATATCTCAACGGCAATATGAATATAATTATGTGCTCAATAATCTATACTAACACGCAAGTCGGAGTCATCTAATGTGACTTGTATGACTGCACCTATTGCCTATCAATCTATGCTAACACACGAGTCGGAGTCACCTAATATGACATGTACGACAGGCTAGGTATAATAATATACGCTCTAGTGCTATGATCACATGAAGGCTAGCGCTATGCGCGGGTCACCTACGAGTCAGAGTTGCCTAATGTGACCTGTACGACATGCTAGCACCTAACTTGGATCCAAGGCGAGCGTGCGGTGCAGGAGGTGAACAATCACATGAAGGCTGGCCCTAGCCCGGGGCGGGAGCACTAACAACGGGGTGCAACAATGATGAGCGAACTATATGAGTATAAGCATGCCATAATAATGCAATAACTCCAATCAACGTCATAAACTTACCTGAACTTACCTGCGCATCCCGTAAGATCATCTTGGTATTTCACAATAGTGCAACATTTCTCATAACATAATTTAATCATGGCATGAAATGCATAAATCAATTCAAAAGCATTTGTGAAAAATATCAATCATATATATATATATATATATATATATATATATATATATATATACTATAAAAAGGAAAAGACCCATTCACCTGAGGTCCGCACTACAACTCCCTAGCACGAATATCGAGGCGTCACGAACGATCGGCGCCTAGAACAATTATCAAATCATGTCTCAGAATTCTTATCAATAGAACATATAACTTACATAAACACATCCCCACAGACGTTCTAGAATGGTTTGAAACCCATTGACCAAAACTCAATTGTCGATCGAAGGTCGGCGATAGGGTTCATAACCCTACATAACTCAATCCAAAAGATTCACACATCAGATTTTGGATCCGTAACTTCCAAAAATCCACATTATATTTCTAGAACATCATACTAAAGTTTCATTACGATCCAACGGTTGGATCTCCGCCAATTGCAAATTCAAGTGGCGGTCAACGTTTTATTTTATGAACTTACAAATCCAATTCGGGAAGATCTGTACATCAGATTCCCGATCCGTAAGTTTCTAATATCCTTAAATATTACATACTATAATGTATTAAAGTTTGGTGACGATCCAATGGTCGGATCGTCAATTCATATAAGAATCAAGTAGCGGTCTCTATAAAAAAAATATGTTCAAACAATGAGATTTCATCAATCGGACTTCACATATATAATTGGGGTATCAAATTTAGCCTAGGAAGGTTAGGGGATGCCTCGGCCCATGCGCCGCCGCATACGGCGGTCGGCCGCCCTGACTCGCCGGAAAAATCAACTATTTCTAAAAATTCTCAAATTTTACAGGAATGAAGATCTCAATGAATAGAGCAAGTTACATACCTATGGACAAGTCCAATTTGGCCTAGAAAGCTTCAAATCGCCATGAACCAGCCGAAACCCTAGAAATGGGTGGCTTTCGATTCGACTTCTCTGGGGCTCCGCCACCTCCAAAGTTGTTTGGGCTTTGTTCTAGGCCTCAAGGGAAGTCTAATTGTGGTGGTAATTGGAGGGAATCGTTTCGCAAACGGTGGTTCTCGCCGTGATTCCTTCGGAACCCCTACAGGTTCGATGGTTTCGTTCTCCTCAAATCGGGGGTTAAAGGAACTGGGTTTTGGTTGGAAATGGAAGAGGTGTTGATGTTGAGTGACTTCCAGGTGGTGGGTGGCTGCGAATTTTCAGAAAAACCGCCCAAAAGGGAGTCAAAAAACATGGTGGAAGTCGGCCGGGTCGCACATGGGAAACGGGTCAAGGTGGACCTGGGTTGGCTGCGTCTCCGACTATCTCATTTCCTTCTTGACCCTTCGCCTGATTGGTCAGACTCCCATCCCTCATCTCCTCCAATTGGGCAGCTCTGCCCAATCCCTTCTCCTATGTTTCTCCTCATTCCCGATTCCTTTCTTTTGCCCTCTCAGCCACACACATGTAGCATAACAATTTAGTATAATATAATTAAAATAGTGATTCCTTCAAAAGACTATCAGATTCGTAGCTCCGTAAAACTTTAACCATAGATCTGATTTCGATTCCGCTTGCTTCTACGCGTTCGTATCGTTGAGTACTTCAAGAATACGCTAAAAGAATATTTCGTACGTCTCACTATACGTTGGTCAACGAAAGTCAATACCCTCGCCTCTAGGGCATTTTCGTAAATTCACATTTTTAAAATAAATAAAAATGTAAAATTAAGGACAGGTTGTCACATTAACATAACATACCATAATTTGTACATTATACAATCTTAATTTTGGTACGTATTAGTATTTTGGTACAATAGAGATTACTAAGTTTGGTACGTTATGTAATTCTTGTTTTAGTATGTACCAAGCTACTGGTACGGTGTATTAACCTAACTTTGGTACTTACAAGTTAATGGTACGTTATGACCCTTTAAAAAAGATAAATTTTCATATTAAAACTTTGAACTAAAAATTTGATATAATAAATTCATAACAATTAATTATTAGGATAATGACTCAATTAAAATTTTCAAACTTATTTTCTTCCACGAATTTAGGGATTTTAGTTTTGATCAGTTTCAATATAAAAAAACTCTTTTTTTCATTTTTTTTATTTTCTTAAAATGATGAGTTGGAAATTAGAAAATGACATGGATAAAGATGGAAACATCTTAATCAGAATTCAAAGCGTTTTAATAAAGAGTTGAAAACCCACAAATGTTTAATTAACAAGATGTAGAACTGGGGCACTTTTATCTAATTAATCCTATCCATCATTGTCTAGTTCCTCCTTTTGTATTGGTTTTTATGATAAAATTACCCATGTGAATTTGTTTTTATTATTTTCAGTTAGTTTTGATTCTTTTTGTTTCAGAGATTTTTTAGTCCTATTAGTTTTGGTGAACATTTTGACCTCAAAGTTAGGTTCTCGCTTTCTAATAACAAAAGTAGTGTGTGGATAACACACCCCTTACTTCATACACATTATTTTAATTTACGATTGTTGAATCGACTGAATTAAAAAATATCAAATAACATAATTAACAAAAATGTGTGAGAAATAATACGCAGTGTGTAGATAACACACCCCTAATAAAATTATTCTCATCTCTCTTCAACTTTTTTTTTTTTTTTCCTTCCTAATATTATATGAGAGCTGCTAGACCCATCTTATTGTCTTATTTCTCCACCCACGTTATAATTTCATCCACCATAAAAAGTTAAAATATTATTTTCTCACCTACTATTATTCCTAAACTAACCTCTAATATATCTAAAATTGTAAACTTGTCTCTTAGGAGAAACAGAATAACTTCTTTGCCCGATTCCACAATAGTAACGTCACAATAACAAAACCATTGACCTTCCCAACTTCTCGAGCCCATTATATTAATTCTTCTCTGCTCTTGAATAATTACGTGCCAAAATTTCACATTATGAATAAACATACAAGAGTATAATTTTTCACACAAAACACTAAGAACCTTATAAGAAATGCGAAGGAAAACAATAGCTGCATAGAAAATCTCAAAAATGATATCACGGGGATGGAGAGGAAGCTATTGGACTAGAGAAAGACAGGTTTTTCAATGTTGTAAATGAGAAATATGAGAACATAAAAAATTTCCAAGTAATGGCATCGTCATTAGAGCAAGACTTGACAAGTGCATATATATTGTTCTTCTCAGAACTTCTCAGAAGTTGTAGAAAATCTGGTTACAATTGAAAAGCTTACTGAAGATTTGAAGAAGGCCAAACATATGACAGAGCTAGAGATTGAAGAGAAGAACAAGAGAATTGTTGATTTGGATAAGGAAACATCTGGTTTGCGGAAAAGTATGACTAAGTCTGGAGGAAGCCATGTTTACTGAAAAACGACAAGCAGGTGAACTTCAAGTCTTCAAGCATTATTGGAAGCCAACAAACTGGAAAATTATAAACTTGGAACCATCTGAACAACTAAAATTTCACATCATGAATAAACACCAAAATTTTTCAATTGAGCGGGAAGCAAAAATCACTTTATGTGCTGCTAGTGGTTTAGATGTGGCTGTGAAATTATTATATACTAAGGTTCTTATCCGTCATTTTATAAATGGGCAAAATTGTATTAAATTTTTTATTATAAAGGTGGGTGAGAAGATAAGACACTGGGGCTGAGAATAACAGTTCTCTATTATATTTGATTTGATTGGATCAGATTGGATTACCCACTTTCTCCACTACTCCCATCTTTCGTGGGAAAACTAAAATGGAAGGGGATCCTTTCGGGATCCCTTCCACCAAGTCCTCATGACCCACCAATTCGGACTCTTGAAATTTGATCTAAAGGCTAAAGTTATTATAATTTTTAATGAGCTCCATTTTTAGCCGTTAGATCAAATTTCAAGAATCTGAATTGATGAATCATGAGGATTTGGTGGAAAGGATCCGGAGAGGATCCCTTTCCAACTAAAATCACTAGAATATCACTGTTTCACGTTTTATTTTTTTATACACTGTTTAAAAATAGAGTTACGGTGACATAAACGACAAAGAGTTTTGGGTGCATAAGATTTTAGCTATATTATTCAAAACCACATGCATAATGACGCCACGGCCATGAGAATGAGTAGCCTATTGGAATGGAAATCAACGCATCATCGTAAATCAGACGCAATCGCTCTCCTCCTTCCGAGTCGTGATAATGAAATTTTTTTACAATGCATTAATTAATTAATTAACTGAATAATATAAAAAGGATAATGTTAGAAAGATTAAGGGGGTGTATTCAATTGGGATTTTGAGAAATTTTAATTATTTTAATGAATCTAGAGGTATTCAATCAGGATTTTAAGTGATTATCTGAAATTCAAGATGTATTCAATTAGAATTTTAAGATAGTTTATTAAAAGAGTAAATTGTAGCTATGGTCCCTTAACTTTAACTCAATTGGAGCAATGGTCCCTCAACTAAAAATCCATTACCATTGGTCCCTCAACTTATCAAAACGTGCAGCTATGGTCCCTTAACTAAAAATTTATTACCATTGGTCCCTCAACTTTAATTCAACTGGAGAAATGGTCACTTAACTTTAACCCAATTGTAGCAATGGTCCTTCCAATATAACTCGTTTTGATAAAAAATTTGACATAGTTGACGAAAAGAACCATAATTATACACTTTGATGAGTTGAGGGATCCTAATTGTATAAATGGTCATTCCAACATAGCTTATTTTGACAAAATTAATGAAAAGGACTATAACTACACATTTTGATAAGTTGAGGAACCAATGGTAATGGATTTTTAGTTGAGGGACCATTGCTCCAATTTGACTAAAGTTGAGGGACCATTCGTACAATTTACTCTTATTAAAATCCTTAGAAATCCAAATATATTCAATTAGGATTTTAAAGAAGTTTATAACATTTCAGGTGTATTCAATTAGAAATTGATTTTAAAGAATTTGAGAAAGTTGAGGAATTAGAGGGAATTGGAGAGATTTCGTAGTTTATTTTAAGCATCCACAAATCTCACCTCTCCCCATGAAATTTTGAGGGAATTGAATCAAAATTTTGTATGAAATCTCTACAAATCAATTAAACTCCATAAAAATCCATGAATTTATAAATCCATTAAAGTCTCTCAAATTCTCAATTGAATACACCCCCTAAATTTGAAAACTAAAAATGATGTGCTACCAATAAGAGTGAGCACATTTACCAACGCTTGAGTAATAAACCAATCATCAACTTACATGTCCTTTAATTTTTTAAATTTCCAAATTTAATCTCTCCACTACTACCCATATAAAAATTACATTCGACTCAGCCTGGACAAACCCAAACCCTTCGCCATCTCTCTCAGCACAAACTTCTGAATCTTTCCGGTCGAAGTCTTAGGAAACTCGTCTGTAAACACCACCGTTTTGGGCACCATGTATTTCGGCAGCTTCTTCCTGCAATACTCCATGATCTCTTTCTCCGTCGGCTTCGGCCTCACCTCACTCTTCAAGCTCACGAATGCGCACGGCGTCTCCCCCCAAAACTCGTCCGGCCTCGCCACCACCGCAGCCTCGTTGACAGCCGGGTTCGTATGTAGCACCGACTCCACCTCCACGCTGCTCAGGTTCTTGCCCCCGCTTATAATAACGTCATTGGATCTGTCCTTAATTTCCAAATAGCCGTCGGGATGCATCACGCCCACGTCACCCGTGTATAACCACCCGTCTTTCATGCACTTGGCAGTTCCCGATTGGTCTATCAAATACCTTAGCATCACGCACCCGCCTCTCAAAACGACTTCGCTGAGCGACAGGCCGTCGCGTTTTACGCTGAGTCCGGAGTCCGGGTTTACCACGTCCATTTGGGTCAGCCCGACCGTCCTCACTCCCTGCCTCGACTTCAGCCTCGCTCTCTCAGTCACCGGCAACAAATCCCACTTCCTCTTCCACGCGCACGCGCACGACACCACCAGCCCAGCCGTTTCAGTCAGCCCATACCCGTGACTCACCGCAAAATCCATGGACTCGGACCGGAATAGAACCTGTGCCGGCGGCGGAGCTCCGGCGGTCAGGATGTGAACCAGGTACTCGAGCTTTTCGGTTTCGGACGGGATGTTTGTGAGCATGTTTAGCACCACTGGCGTACCGCACATGTGGGTAACTCGGTATCATTTGATCATGGAATAGATTATTTGGGCATCGAACTTACGGACGCAGATGTTGGTCCCACCGACGGCTGCCATTCCGTAGGGGTAGCTCCACCCGTTAGCGTCGAACATTGGTAGGGTCCACAGGTACACCGGCTGTTTGGGTACACCCTAGTCGATCAGGGAATCGACGGTGATGATGAAGACCCCTCTGTGGCAGTGAACGACTCCCTTGGGAGACGATGTGGTCCCCGACCTATAATTCAGCGTCATTGGAACCCACTCGTTTGACGGCGAGACTGTTAGAATTTCTCTGTCCCACATTGGCCAGAAGGCTTGAGAACAAGCCCTTTATATAGAATTACACCACTCTAACTAACATCGAGGCATTTTGTATTAAAACCCCACACCTGACGGATTGAGCAGGTAGCCAAGTGGGGACAGTATCGATGTTGTTGGAGTGGGCCCATGATCCGTCTACCTGAAATTTAAGATGGTATCAAGAGCTAGGTCGAAACCCTAGTTCTTGGCGCTGCCTGTTTTTTGCTATTTTTCAATAGCCTTCTTCCGTCAACCATTATAGCCACTAACGAACTTTCCAAAGGTGATGCGGCTGATGTCAAGACTGATATTTCAAACCCTTTGTTCATCCATCATTCAGATCACCAGTTTATGATGCTGGTTTCGAAGCCCCTTAATGGGGACAATTACTCTACCTGGTCCCGTGCAATGAGGATCTCCCTTAGTGCCAAAAACAGGCTAGGATTTGTTGATGGTACTGTCACACAGCCTTCCGAGAAAACCAAACCCGCCGACCATGCTACATGGCAGAGATGCAATGACATGATCGTTGCATGGATCATCAATTCCATTGATTCAGAAATTTCTGATAGTATTTTTTACATGACTGATGCTCATACAATTTGGGAGGAATTGCAAGAGCGTTATTCACAAAGCAATGCTCCTCGGATTTTCCAGTTACAATGAGACATTGATTCTCTTACTTAAGACCAACTCTCAGTTGCTGCGTACTACACAAAGCTGAAGAAATTGTGGGATGAACTGGCGTCATACAGTGACTCCACTTTCTGTACGTGTGGATCGTAGAATGAAAGGAATAAATTAATGTAGTTTCTTATGGGCCTCAACGAGTCCTATAGTGCCATTCAAGGGCAAGTCTTGCTGATGAATCCTTTAGCAACTGTTCGTCAGGCCTATGCTTCAATTTCCCAAGAAGATAAGCAAAGATCTCTTACTGCCTCATGTGGAGTCACTGAGACAGCAGCTATGGCTGTTCGACAAGGTGGTTCGCGATCATCTGGATCCTCTAGTCGCAAGCCCTTGCACAGTACTCATTGTGATCATGACTATCACACCATTGATACTTGTTACCAGCTTCACGGTTATCCACCAGGGCATCGTCTTCACAAAGTCAAGCCTAAAAAGGGGAGCAAGCCTTATAAAAAGGAAGGCAGTTCTTCTTCGTCTGCAAATCAAGTTTCAGAAGGTGCCACTTTGGAAGAGATGAAGTCGGTAATGTCTGGGTTATCCGACACCCAATTCCAGCAAATTCTTCACATCATGAATAATAATAAAGGAGGTGATGTTTCTATTCCTCCAAAAGCTAATGACGCTGCCACAAAGACAGGTTTGTCGAAATCTTCTTTACCTTTACGTCGATGGATAATCGACAGTGGTGCAATAGACCATATAACCTCCTCACCAGATTTGCTTACTAATGGTGTCAAAAACACCAATTTGTCACCAGTTTTATTACCAAGTGGAGAGCAAGCTCGCATAGTCTCCACTGGGAATGTTCCTTTGAATTCTACCTTTTTGTTGCGAGATGTGTTGTGTGTGCCCACTTTTAAAGTAGATTGATGTCTGTGAGTCGAATTACAAGTGGATTGCATTGTTCTGTAACTTTTTTCCCTTTGTGGTGTATTATGTAGGACTTGACGACGAAGAAGGTGATTGGTTTGGGTAAGCAACGAGGAGGACTCTACTATTTGGTGGCGTTTATTCCTACCGTCTCTGGCAGCTCACACCGAGTCTGCAACCTTGTTCTCTCACCTAGGAAGTTGTGGCATCGACGTTTGGGTCATTTATCACCTTCTAGGCTAGATTTCATGGCGAAACACTTGTTGCATTTTCCTTTCCAATCAAATAATGCTTGTAATGTTTGCCCCTTAGCCAAGCAAAGTCGTTTACCTTTTAGTGTCAGTTCCATTACAACTACAAAACCTTTTGATTTGATCCATTGTGATATTTGGGGCCCTTATAAAATTGCCTCAACTTCTGGAGCAAAATATTTCTTAACTATCGTAGTTGATTACTCTTGTTTCACATGGATTTTCCTTATGCAACACAAATAAGAAACACAACACATCCTCAAGGATTTTTTTCTGTTTTGTTCAAACTCAATTTAATACATCCATTCACCAAATAAGAGTAAACAATGGTAGAGAATTTTTTTTTCCCTTCGTAGTTTCTTCCAAGATCATGGGGTCATTTATCAACGCTCTTATGTCTATACACCCTAACAAAATGAGGCAGTCGAGCGCAAGCATCGTCACATACTTGAAATTGCTCGTGCTTTGCGTTTCCAAGCTAATCTTCCTCTTTTCTTTTGGGGTGACTGTGTCCTTACAGCTGTTCATATCATTAATCATCTTCTTACCCTTATCATTTCCCATCATACGCATTTTGAACGGTTGTACTCAAAGCCACCTTCTTTTTCCTACCTTAAAGTATTATGTTGTCTTGCTTATGCAACCAACACACATCTCTCCCATAAATTTGCCCCCTGAGCTCACAAATGTGTCTTCCTTAGGTATCTCGTTGGTCAAAAGGCGTACAAACTTTACAACCTTACCACTCATACATTTTTTACTAGCTGGGATGTTGTTTTTCATGAACACATTTTCCCTTACCATTCTTCTCCATCCTCTACTTCACCTAACCCTACACCACTGCCTACATCCTTACCTCATCCTTCTTTGCCTGAGCCTCCAGATCTTACCTTATCGTGTAGGGAATCTCCTTCTTCACCACCTGTGTCTAGGGACTCTCCCACTGCTATTTTTTCGCCTGAGTCTTCTACCGATTCTAACCTCCATCCTGATGCAGCCTATTCCGAGTCTTTTTCTGCTCCATCTGTGCCTCTTGCACCTCCTGCACCGGTGCTTCGCCACTCTAGCCGTCACTCATCACCATCTCCAAAGTTGCGAGACTATGACTGCCCTACTCTTAAGCTTACCCAACTAGATCCTCCATTGTCTTCGTTGTCTGGTCCCGCTACAGGTACACGTTATCCACTTGCTAATTATCTCACTTATCATCGTTTCTCACCTGCACAACAATCTTTTCTTGCAACTATTACTCAACAGGTTGAACCCCAGACTTATGCCTAGGCTGCTGCTTCTCCCCATTGGCAAGCTTCTATGGCTTCTGAATTACAGGCTCTAGTCCTCTTCCCATTGGTAAATCTCCCATTGGTTGTCATTGGGTCTACAAAATCAAGCTTCGTTCAGATCGTTCCATTGAGCGTTATAAAGCTCGTTTGGTTGCCAAGGGTTACACACAGCTTGAAGGTATCGACTTTCATGATACTTTCTCTCCCACTGCTAAAATGATCACTGTTCGCTGCCTCTTAGCTCTTGCTGCTTCCTGTCACTGGTCTCTCCATCAACAATGCGTTTCTTCATGTTGACCTTCATGAAGAAATCTATATGCTTCATCCTCCAGGTCTCCGGCGACAGGGGGAGAATTTAGTATGTTGCCTTAACAATTCTTTATATGGACTGAAGCAAGCATCTCATCAATGGTTTGCCAAGTTTTCTAAAGCTATTCAATGTGCTGGATATGTCCAATCAAAGGCTGATTATTCTTTGTTCACAAGGCAATGAGGCAAGTCTTTTACAACACTCTTAATTTATGTTGATGATATTTTGATCACTGGGAATGATCCTGATGCCATTAGTGCTCTTAAAACATTCCTTAATAGTCGTTTCAAAATCAAGGACCTTGGTGACTTGAAATACTTTCTAGGCATCGAAGTGCCACGATCAAAGAATGGGATTTTCATTTCTCAACGTAAGTATGCTTTAGAGATTCTGAAGGATTGTGGTCTCTTGGGAGCTCGCCCAATTGAGTTTCCCATGGAGCAAAATCTTAAGCTTTCCGACAATGGTGAGTTACTTAAAGATCCGGCACAGTATAGGAGGTTGGTGGGTCGATTGATCTATTTAACGATTACTAGGCCGGACATAACATATTCAGTGCATGTGTTAAGTAGATTTATGCATGAACCTCGCCGCCCACACATAGATGCAGCTCTCCGAGTTTTGAAATACATAAAAAGTACTCCTGGACAAGGTTTATTTTTCTCTTCTAAAAATGACTTGACCTTGAGTGCATATTGTGATTCAGATTGGGCAGGATGCCCTACGACACGAAGATCAACCACAGGTATTGTGTTTTTTTGGGTTCTTCATTGATTTCTTAGAGATCAAAGAGACAAAAAACAGTGTCTTTGTCATCAACTGAGGCCGAATATAGAGCCATGACTGGAACTTGTTTTGAACTATCGTGGCTTCGATATCTTCTAAAGGACTTGGGTTTGTTGCATCCAAAATCGGCCTTATTACATTGTGACAACAAAGTAACTCTTCATATTGCTGCCCAGTTTTCCATGAGCGGACTAGACATATAGGGATGGATTGCCATTTTATTCGAGATAAAATACAAGATGGTTCTGTTGTCACACGATTTGTTTCTTCTTCACACCATCTTGCAGATGTATTCACGAAAGCATTGGGGAATGAATCTTTCTCGTCCATTATACACAAGTTGGGAGTTCTTGACATCCACTCTCCAACTTGAGGGGGAGTGTAGAGAAGTCAACGATATCATTCCTGATATCTTGGCTTAGTTTAGGAAACAAATTTGTAATTGATTTGTATAAGTTTATTTTCCTGTTGTATACCTAGAAAGTAGGGTAGTTTACTTCTTGGTCAAGAATTCTTCTTTGTATAAATCTCTTTGTATCAATAGAAGAAAACACACTTCCGCAAAATATACTCTTGTTTTATTTTACATGGTATCAGAGCCAAGGGATGGGCCCGTACATCCACGTGAACAGGTGGGTCCCCTTTGACCCCCCGCGAATGGGTGAGCCCCGACTTGGCTCCACGTAGGCCAAGAGATGCCACGTGAATGGGTGGGTCACTATTGGCCCCACGCGAATGGGTGAGCCCCAGGTTGGCTCTACGTGGTTGCCGATTTGTGGAACTTCACGTGTGACCCATAAAATAGGGTTTCACGTGCGGGGTAGTGTTAGAATTCGTTAGAATTCCTCTGTCCCACATCGGCCAGAAAGCTTGAGAACAAGCCCTTTATATAGAATTACACCACTCTAACTAACACCGAGGCCTTTTGTATTAAAACCCCACACCTGACGGATTGAGCAGGTGGCCAAGTGGGGACAGTATCGGTGTTGTTGGAGTGGGTCCATGACCCGTCTACTTGAAATTTAAGAGAGACACACTCGAACCTCTCGTCGTCCCTGTCCACGAGGTCCTCGTACGTGCAAAGGAAGTCATCGAGTGGTGTTGCGAGTGACGGCGCGCCAGAATCTTCGGCGATGAGGACGAGTCGAGGGGAGGGGGTGTTTGGTGGGAAGAGAGAGATGGCTTCGAGGATTAGGGATCGCAATTCGTAGTCGATGAAGACGTGTTTTGACTCGCTGTGGCGCAGGAGTACAGAGACAGTGCGGGTGTCCAGGCAGGTGTTGATGTTGTTGAGGATGGCGCCGGACATGGGCACGGCGAAGTGGAGCTCGTACATGGCTGGGATGTTTGGGGAGAGAATGGACACCGCGTTGCCTGTCTTGATACCAAGGGATGACATAGAGGAAGCCACGCGGAGACATCGACGGTGGGTTTGCGTCCAAGTGTAGATTGTGTCTTCATAGATAACGGACGGGCAGTCACCGTAGACGGTGTCTGCTCTTTCCATAAAGCCCAAGGGTGTTAGAGGGGATGAGTTTGCTGACGTGGGCTTCAGCTCTTCCATTATTTTTCTGTGGAGTTCGCAGATGGTCTAAGCTACCTGTGTTGTTTAGTTCAACCATGGAGTGTGTTTTATTTAATATATATAGACCGACATAGATGAGGCCGACGACAAAAATATTAGCAAAAAAAAAAAGGAGCTTATGTGACTTTGATTTCGTCCAAGACATTTCACAAATAATATAGCTCTTTTGATGGATTTTTTTTGGCTCAAAAGCTCCTTCGATGGATAGATGATGAGTCAATTTTATATTATATATTTTACCCTATTCTTAGTGTATTTTGGTTAATATTTTGGAAGAATTTTGATACTTTGAATTGTATTTCCAATATAGGACTTTCGACTTCATCTGGAGTAAAACATGGTCAAACGGATGAATTTTAGAGTAATTCTAGTTGGAGAATGTTCGTGAGTCACTTAACTTGATTGTTTCAAAATATCAGATTTTTATACCTAGCGGTGATTTTCTGGGGATAAAATAAAGGAGTGATGTGTAGTGCTAGAATAGTGACGTTTTCGGCTTGAATTGCGTTTTTGGAGCTTAAGATGACCTCTGATGGATTCGTGGCCTTCTGGAGATGTGTTCAGAACGTCCTGATCTTCAAAACAAGCTATTATGGGCCAGATTTGGAGGATATCTGAGGCTAAAACGTGGCTGGACAAGTACTTGACAGATTCTCCTAGTTTAATTAGGACTTTATTTTCTAAGATATTTTATTTATTATTTAGTTTCCTAGTTAGAATAAAAGGCTTTGTTTTAGGGTTTGTGCGAAGGTTGAGGATGGGATTTAAGGGTTTGCCGTTCTTAGTCTTTGCTACGCTTTCTTTTATGCAATTTTGGAGACAGAAGGAATTGCAAGGGTTCTTGGAGATTTTTTACTTTAAGGTGTTTTCATTCTTTTTCTAGTTAATGATATTTTCTATGATTTCAATTATGAATATGCGTAACTAATTCTCGTTTGCTAGGGCGAAGCCTTGAGCCTTAGCATGAATTTGTAATTTTTATTCAATTACTTATGATTGATTGCATGCACGCTTTGAATTATTGATCACTGTTTTAAACTATCTAATTGTCTTGATGATTGGCCACCATTAGGATGTTTAGACAAGTAATTGGATGCCATTCGGTCGGAATATCACCGAGGATTGAGTATTACTTCTTGTGATTGATAATTGTAATTTCATCTAAGGCGAATATCACGCTCTTAGGGGTTGCATGGTTTTTCAAAAGGTTTTCATAGAACTTAATGAGTCTTACATGTTCATATTTGATATGAATATCACAGACGGATTGCATGTTAGATATATGTTCTTGCTTGAATATCACGAGGAGAATATAAATTAGGAAAACCTAACCTTCAAAGTGGCATGTGTAAATCATAAGTAATTGGTAGAAATTCATAGGATTGCTAGGTGATGGTGGAACCCTAGTGCTTTTATAAATTGGTATTTAAAACTCTTTTATCTCGTATTAGTTTTTACTTAAAATCCGTTTTAAATATTGCTCA
Source organism: Heteromeles arbutifolia (assembly GCA_024362995.1). Lineage (NCBI taxonomy): Eukaryota > Viridiplantae > Streptophyta > Magnoliopsida > Rosales > Rosaceae > Heteromeles > Heteromeles arbutifolia. The sequence continues at coordinate 34,890,987 of JANCRC010000007.1, read as the reverse complement.
ATTTCAAAATCATCTTTCTCAACTTTTAATTCTAAGTAGCTAATTAGGAATTGTTTTTTACATAAATTATTAAATAGTTCTTGAGGAGAATGAGCTTGCATGATCATCTATACTACAACATCCTTGTATTCTTGCAAGTATTTCATGTGTTTTTATCCTTACTTTTGTAGGTGGTAAAATCGCTATCAATAGATACAAAGGATAATGCTTGTATTTTCTCATTTGTGAATGAACTCATATATTTGTAAATGATGTATCTCTGACTGTACATATTTTACAATAAGAATCGTTTAATTTTTTTTAATTTTTATTTAAAGATCATCCATACAAAAATCACTTATATTAAAGATAATTTAGTGAAATTTAAATGTATAGAACAAGTATAAGTACCAAGTAACATATTTATGATGAACTGTCTATTTATTTGATGCATTTGAATGGTTAAACGATCTTTAAGTCAACTAATTTTTTTGTAGGAATGATCTTCAAATGAATATTAAATAATTTAATAGTTTCAATTGTCAATTTTATTCAGTTAAGATATGTTATTCGCAAATGAAAGATATGTGCTTCCCCTGCGCATGAGGATTTAAGTATTACCCAAATTCAAATAGTTTACTTATATATTATCGAAAAATGTAAAAGAGAGTTCTATTATAGTTTAGAAAACATGAATTTGAAAGCTCATTTATTTTTCCCTTTAGAGTGGTGTTACATGTATCAAATTTGTGCACCACATGATGTGGCACATTATACACCAAAAAGAAGAAACAATTTAATTCATGCACTACAAAAAATATGGGCACTGCGCACAATAAATTATATGTGCCCTTTGAGGCCAAAGAGCACCAACATATGTGCCCATAGACCAATAGCAACAATGCAACAACTATATTTGTATCTATGCCCTCTATGGGCGTTACCTTTTTGACAAGAGGGCACGATATGGCTATTGGTGCTCAAAGGGTTGAGCACAGATAAGGGTTTTTTTGTGCCCTGTTCTGACACCTGTGTCAGATGACACTTCAAATTCATGTTAGCACAATTTTTGTAATTGTGCCCTATGAGTTAAATAAATAAATAAAATAAATAAAAAATAACATCACCGTAACACCTTACAACCTGAAACAAACATTTGAAAACACCAGATCGGAATAGGAAAATGTTGCTTAGTTTCTCTTTTTGACAGATTAGACTCAACCAAGTAATCAACATTATAAATTAAAGAAAAAAACAAGGCAACGATTTCAAACGTATATTCTTCCTTTCAGCCATTCATCCTTCGGTGGAGGCGTCTGTGCTCCAAGTGCCATCCCCAACAGTACCACGCACAGCTCCACGCGAGCAATTACGACCGCTGCCTGCAGCTATACCAGGGGTTTTAGAATCCGTTTTGGGTCCAAAACAAAATCATTTTCAGTAATTCAAAAGCCCAAAAAAAGCTACGAATGTAAGGATTCAAAATATACCTTCCTCAGGGCCATTGGGCGGCCGGTGATAGCCTAAAATCAGCCTGAAACTCGCGGGCCTCACCGGAAATCTGGGGAATTTCTCCCGAGTTGAAACTGCATCCAACCTTAAACAAATTAGGCATACAGTGCACGAAAATGTCTCTAAACAACCTAAAGAACCTAACTAAGGTGTTTTCGAGACTCACCTATACTAGATTCGATGGAAAATCTTGCCGGGAAGTCAGGCCACGACAGAGCTCGTCACTTCACCGCGTCGATTTTGGTTTCCAGAAAGCAAAGAGTAATGGGAGTCCGTGGTGACAAGAGGAAGAAAGCTGGTGGTTGCCTCACCAGAGAACGGCAGTTCCCCCGTCGTGTGTCAAGGAAGAAGCCGAGAGGGAAAGAGGAGAGAGAGGAGATAGAGAGTAGCAGTGTGGTGTTTGGGTGGTGGCAAGGTTTGCTGGAGTGGTGAATGAGGTGGACATGGTGCTGTGGTTTTCTGTGCAGTGAGCACATAGATGGTGAAGGATATGACAGAGAATAGAGTGGAGAAGTAGAGAGAGTGAGTGAGAGAAGGATTGAGTGAAGGAGAGACGGAAGAGTGATGTAGTGAAAAAAATAGTGAGTGCACGGGGAAGCGTGGAGACCCACGTGGGGGTCCCACGAGACACCAAAAACCCATCAAAATATTAGTAAAATACCCACATAAAACTCTGGTGCAATGATGATTGTTGATTTTTTTTTTCTTGGCTTAGTTTTAAATAATTAAGACCATCTCCGACCCTTGGGCTAAGAGCCAAATTTTTTAGCTTGGAAAATTTAGCTTTTAACCCAAAAACAGTTTTTCTACTCCAACCCTATTGGCCTAAAATTTTAGCCCGAAATTATTAAAGAATGAACTTAGGCTAATTTTTTTTCTTAAATTAACTTTAAAATGAAAAATTATGTAGACTATCGTAAATTAATTTTATGAACATTTTAAAATATTTAAATTCCGGTAAATATTGAAAAATCACTAAGGAGGGTGTGGTCAATCTGGATTTCAAAGGATTTTAATAGACTTTATTAAGTGACAGATTTCAAAGGATTTTAATAGACTTTTCAATCCCATATAGATTTTGAAAGATTTATATGGATTTTCATTATAGATTTCAATGGATTTGTGTAGATTTTGATTATGGATTTCATAAGATTTCTAAGCATCATCAAACCAATACAAACAGACCAAATCAACATAAATTGAATTTCTTGGAGATATTTCAGAAAGAAGTTAATTATCATCATCTCCAACACATGCCCCATGGTCTTTCAAGGCCTTCTTCTTCTTCTCACTCCCTCTTCCTCCACACTTCAGCTTCTTCTATCCCATTCTCCCACTCCATAAAACCCAAAAACCCTCTTGCGCTTTTTATCAAACACCTGGAGGACCCAATTCACCACAACTAAACAAACCCCGCTGCTCTTTTTTTAAATACCCATCACCTACCAACTAAACACACCTCTTCATCCAATTCCCAGAACCCAAGTCATAGAAATCAAATCTATGGATGGCAAGAGTTCCGTGAGATTCTGTTACGACCCGCTAGGGTTTGGGAGAGGAATGAGAGAGGAAAGAAGGGAGTGATAAAATGTGAATAAGCTGGATTGGAAATCCTAGGGGTTGAGCTGTGATTCTTTTTTCTCTTGGTTATGTATATTTGTGCTCACAAATCCAACAAAATCCACAACTTAATGAAATACTGCCAAATCCTTGTTTTTTTTAATACACCTAGATTTATAATCACTTTAAAAATCCCAATCAAAATCTAAATTGACTACCCATAGATTTGGATGTATTTTTAAAATCCTCTAAAATCCTAATTTGACTACACTATAATTTCAAAGTCTTTTAAAATCCTCTTTCAAAATCTTGATTGACTACACTCTGATTTTAAAGTCGATTAAAATCTTTTGAAATATTATCAAGTCCTAATTTGACTACACCCCCCTAAATCTTTCCACAAAGCAAGCTTTCAACTTTCACCAATCTTTCAACTTTCACCAAACTTTTAACTTTCACCAACCGTTCAACTTTCACCAAACTTTCAACTTTCACCAACCGTTCAACTTTCATTCTCTATATAAACACAGGTCCAATATCAGTTGATCACAATCTTTCAACCTTCAAGCATCCTTTATATTCACCAATCTTTCAACTTTCAAATTGTTTTTGTTTCCCAAAAATCCTCAATATCTCATCAATGGGTGATAGAAGAAGGCGTAGCAAGGCAATGCAGATGGCACAATACCAAGCAAGGCATTGATAAGCTCATATTTATATATATTTCACATCAAATTCACTTGTCTTTTCTTAGTTAGTTCCTTATATTTTTGAGCTATTTACTTTGTTTTTGTGTTTTGTAGGATTTGTCAAGCAAAGAGAAGAAAAATAGCACAAGTGGGATTTTAAGTAACAAATTCGTCAAAATTGCCTGTGCAGGTCAGCTGACTTTGGAAGCAATTTGCGAACAGCTCAGAATGAATTAGAGAATGAGCCTTATATGTTTAGAAAGCTATGGATGTCTATTTTTTGGTGAATTAGCGGATTCCTAATATCATTTTTCTAGAAGAAGTTATGACCGTTTTAACACTGAAAGGTACACAAGGGGCTGAGCAGTTTGTAACTGACAAGAAAGCATTGAAAGCAATAAACCCAATGAATCTAGCAGCCAAAACTGATACAGCCAAAAACAAACCAGCTGACACCTATTCAAATATAAGAGGAAATGAAATTAAAGATGAGGATTAAGAGGGAGTAATTGGCATAAAGACTACCTAAAGAGTTACAATTGTTTTACCATTTCCTCTCACTTATTGTCATCACAAAATGGCTATTAGTGGGGGAGTTATGGAGCAGAAATGGGGCATCAAGCATAGGCATAAAGGCTGCAGGTTGCAGTGGCAAAAGGGGAGAAAGAATTTAGAAAAAAAGAAAAGAAAAGAAAAGAAGGCTGCAGGTGCAGCGAAAAGGAAGGAAAAAAGGCAAGGCAGCAACGTTGGGGAAGGAAGGAAGGAAGGAGGAAATCTTGGCATTCTCTTCTTTTGGTTTTATCTTCTCAAACTCATGTCTTTCTTTTGGTTTAATTTGAGAATAATGTGTAACTAAATTTTTAGTAGTTAGGGGCTGTTTTGAAGCCCCGAATATGATTGCAAATGTGTTATGACATTTCGTTTCAATTTCTTTTATGAATGGATGAAAATTGGTTCACTACTTGTCTCATTGATGAATTCTTTATGTGTTTTCTACGGATGCATACTTAGTAAGCATATTTAGGATTCTAATGCTATGAATATGTGTGTGCCTGCCCTTGTCGAATGAGGACCTACATATGTTCTAGAGTAGTACTTGTTAATTGCGATTAACATGTGAATCAATTTCTAGGATAAGTAAGACAACGCCATTACTTACGATGCCTTGTGATGACTCAAACTCTTTTCGTTCTTAATGATTTCTACTTGTTAAATCTATGAACACGCCATTCTAGATTGCATGCTAGGGACTAAGTTAAGTTGAAAACGCCATTCTCTTAACATACTACATAAGAAAGAGTAATAGGTTGAGTTCTAACATTGAGCCAACTTGAGCATCTTCATCCGGAAATAAAAGGAATTTGAATGAAACATAACATGTTTGCATGATTATTTGGTGGTGGATAGCAATTCCCCTAACTCGTTTTTCTTAATTTGTGAACTACTTAAAATCTGTTTCTGTCCTGTTTTTGTTCGATTTAATTTAAATAGCAAATAAACTCCAAAAATCTCAAAAATTTGTGTGAGTGTAGCTTTGTGTGTCTAGTGTCTTCATATAAAATTTCGTAGACTTTAGATAAGTGTAAGTCAGTCTCATAATTATTTTTCGGTGGCTGGTCAGTAGAGACAGCAGCCCAGTTTTTGTGACATTTTAAGTAGTTAGATAAAACAATCTTCTGCGGGAAAGACCCTTATTTTCATATGCTACAATTGAAAAATCTTAGTGTTAATAAGGAAAATCAATAGGACATTTGTGTGCTACTTTGTGGTGTGCTTTTAATCCTATCAGGCATGACATTGAGGATGTTGAAATGATCAACGCCGAAGTTGAACTTGCAAACTCGCTTATGAAATATGAACACCATGCCGAATCTAGCCGTCGTGGTTCTGTCACGGGGCATTCATTTGTGCAACGTGATAGAGAAGAGTGTCATGACCGAGTGATGAAAGATTATTTCATCGAGCGTCCGAGATTTCTTGCTCATGATTTTCGGAGGCGGTTTCGGATGAGGAGAGAGCTTTTTGATAGCATCTTGAATGCAGTTGTCAATCATGACCACTACTTTGCAAGGAAGATAGATGCCGTTGGCTGACAAAGTCTATCACCTCATCAGAAGCCCACTTTTGCATTTCGGATGCTAGCTAATGGGTGCTCTACTGACTCAACTGACAAGTATTGCCGACTTGCTAGATTAATAGAAACAATAATTAATACACAGGACAATTAATAAAGTACATAAACTTAATACAAACGACAATTAATAAACCACATAAGCCACATAAACTTAATACAATCGAAAATTCATAAACTACATAAACTTAATAATGATATCCACCATCTTGATTTGGTGATGGTGGACTTGGAATATAGCCTTGAGATGAATTATCATCTTGAAATATACTCCTTCTAGCATCCCTTTGCTTACCACGTGAGTACTTCTTCCTCTCTGGAGTGTATTTGTTGAGGTCCTCCATCATCAAATTTATTTCGAACCTCTCTTGCTCCCTATCCCCTTCTTCCTTCATTTGCAAACGCATTCAGGCCGCTTCTTCATGGCGAGCACTATGGATTTCGCTCAATTTTGCAATTCTGTTAGCAATGTGTCCACTCGAAGGATCTTGGGACTTTTCTTTTCTTTTTGCTTCCTTTTGCTTATATCTTTCCAGGGACCTTGCAAAAGAAGGAGTTGGGGTCATTTCATTGACATCTTCATTGACACCTTCATCTCCGGCATTTGTCGGTGCGGCTTCACGTTGAAATAATCTTCCCCATTGTTGGTCTACATTGGTTCCCCACCTCGGACAATCCTTGAGGATGTCCCAAGCATGTTGCAACTTAAAAACTTGATTTTTTGGTGTTACTCTTGTCTTGTAAATTTCCATTGCTTTGTCACCCTATGCAAAAAATACGTAAAAACAATTAGTTGCAAAATAATATTATGTACATAACAAATAAAATATCAAGAAAAAAACTCACAATTTCTGTGGCCCTCCTTCCACTAGCCATGCCAACCACGGCTCTCTCCAAGCTTCCCTTTCATAAAGTACATGCTTTGTTGATAGTCTTCCACCGATCGTAAACACCACCACTGTCCTTTTCGATGCCGTTGCAGTTTTCTTGAAACTTTGCAATGATTTTAACCCACAAAACCTTTTTATTTTGATTTGTGCCAACTGCACCATCTTCGCTAACAGAAACCCATGCCAAGCATGAAGCAACATCTTCCTCACATGTCCAATTACGACCTTTAATATGCTCTCTTGCCATGTTGAACAATTTGGAAATGGAAAGAAATGGTAGAAAGAAAAATTGGAAGAATTGTAGAAGAAAATTGAGTTTTGTGTGGATGTTTGAACAAATACATAGGTATTTATAGAGTTTTTGGGTGAATTATTGAGTTAAATAATTTTTTTTAATTATTTTAACCGTTGGATTTAAATTTGGGTCGTTAGATCTTTTTTTAATTGTTAGATTTGATTATATTCGATCTCAGCCGTTGGATTCAATGTATTTTAAAATAACATTTTTTTTAAAAATAAAATTTGAATTTGGACCGTTGGATCAACCAACGGTCCTAAAAATCCTGCCGTTGGATGAGGAAAAAAGCCGTTGGGCCAGGGAATGTGGCCGACAGCGGCCCTGATAGTGGGTTTATCGCTGTCGGGCGCTGAAGGCACGCGGGCCGCGTAGAGCGCATCGGCAAATGAGCGGGCCGAGACTGGGTATTTTTTGGGCAAGTCCGCATGTGTGGGCTAAATCTGGGGGGGTATTTGGCCCAGGTTTAGCATTTGGCATTTAGCCCAATGTTTTTGCTTGGGTTGGGTGGTGTTTGGGGGGGGAATAAATGGGGTATTTTGGCTTTCACCCCAGGGTTGGAGAGAGTCTAAGAGTGTAAAGGAGTTGGGAATAGGGAAAAAGTAAATGTAAGGGACACAAAAACATATTTTTTTATTTAAATATATTCAATTAAAGGGCACAAATGCCTTTATTCTCTGTGTGTGTAAATTAATAAAAAATAATAATTCTCTCTCTAACATTTAAAAGGACATTTCAAATTTTTGTAGGCACAATTACATGACACAAACTAATGTGCTTATTTGTTAGACTCTCTCTAACCCTGGGCTAAAAGCCAAAATGCCCCATATATTCCCCCCCCCCCCCCCCAACAAACACCACCCAACCCAAGCCAAAACATTGGGCTAAATGCCAAATGCTAAACTTGGGCCAAATACCCACCCAGATTTAGCCCACACACGCGTGGACTCACCCAAAAAATACCCAGTCTTGGCCCGCTCACTCGCCGAAGTACCCCACATGGCCCGCGTGCCTTTAGCGCCCAACAGTGGGGGGCCCACTGTCAGGGCCGCTGTCGACCACATCCCCAAGCCCAACGGCTCTTTTTCACATCCAACGGCAGGAATTTTAGGACCGATGGTTGATCCAACGGTCCAAATTCAAAATTTATTTTTTTTAAAAAAAAATGTTATCTTAAAATACATTGAATCCAACAGCTGAGATCGAATATAATCAAATTTAATGGTAAAAAAAATATCTAATGACCCAAATTTAAATCCAACGGCTAAAATAATTAAAAAAAAATTATTTAACTCAATAATTCACTCAAAAACTCTATAAATACCTATGTATTTGTTCAAACATCCACACAAAACTCAATTTTCTCCTACAATTCTTCCAATTTTTCTTTCTACAATTTCTTTCCATTTCCAAATTGTTTAACATGGCAAGAGAGCATATTAGAGGTCGTAATGGACCTGTGAGGAAGATGTTGCTTTATGCTTGGCATGGGTTTATGTTAGCGAAGATGGTGCAGTTGGCACAAATCAAAATAAAAAGGTTTTGTGGGATAAAATCATTGCAAAGTTTCAAGAAAACTGCAACGGTGGCGGGAGGGACGGTGGTGGTGTTTACGATCGGTGGAAGACTATCTACAAAGCATGCACTTTATGGAATGAAAGCTTGGAGAGAGCCGTGGTTGGCATGGCTAGTGGAAGGCGCGCCACATAAATTGTGAGTTTTTTTTTTTGATATTTTATTTGTCATGTACATAATATTATTTTGCAAGTTCTGCTTCGGCGTTGATCATTTCAGCATCCTCTATTTTTTTCAAGGTTCTCAAATTTCTGTGATGTTTGATATGTATTTTATGGTTTGTGTTTTGTGGATTTTAGGAATTTGGATTTGGTATGAACTATTTGCACATATTCTGTTGAATTCTTCTGCTATATTAGTTAACCTTGGTCTTTGGTTTTCAAAATATGTTTTTTTGGGTATAAATCTCAGGATTTTGGGGTTTTTACAGTGGTGTGTTTTTGGTGACTCACAGTTCGATCTTAATCTAACGATAGAAGAAAAAAGTACAATAACAAAAGTTAGATTTCTTCCGCTATTGGATTAAGATCGAACGGTGGATTGTCACATTTTTTTTTCAACCATGATTTGTAGGAAAACATACTAATGTTATTTCTGCCAAAATTAATGTTGAGGGCCAAAAAGGTACCTAGATTGCAGTCAATTGAACTTCAGAAAAGAAAAAAAAGAAGAGAAATGTAGAGATTTATGTGTGGTTCTTATTGTAGCAAGCCGAGCGATGTGGATCTTAATCGGTTTAATAGTCTAATGGAATAGTTGATGAATTCTGCATTATCTAATCTTTCGACCTTTATATGTATTTGCTTAACATATAGCAAACATTCTGAAATTCCGTTGTTTGAACAGTGACAAATTGGGATTGGTTTTTGAATTCCCCATTCAAAATACATAGCAATTCCAGCTACTCTTTGTTAAGCAGCTACATAGCTGATAATTAACATCTGTTTACTCTCAAACTAAACCTTTCCCAATCCTCAAATACATAGCTGATTCAATTAAACACACATTTGATTGCTGCAATCATTGTCAGATATGCCTTGGGAGTAAGCATTGTTCAATTTTAATCGCAAATGGTAGCTGAAATTATCTAATTTATTGCCACTGTTGATTTGGATTTGTAATACGCAATGTTTAGATCATTTGATCGTTACTTAGTTAAATTTAATACTGGCGGTTTGGTTGTGATCGAATTGATCCAATCTCAAAAAATGTGGCATGTGAGGTGATAACAGACTAACAGAGGAGAATGAGTTGATACATCTGTGTTTGATTTACAAATTTTGGCAAATTCTTGCCATTTTTTTTTTGTTTCATGGTGATATATATCTGTCTTCATAACCAAATAGCGATAACTTCGAGTTTCTAGAAGTTGTAATGCGTTTTGCGTCCTAACGTCCACACAAAGTTCTCACTAAGATTTTTTGGTTTCTGGCTAATTTAGTTTTTCAGCATTGAATTGTAGGATTAAAGGGTTTAGGGTTTTGGACACTTGCTATTTGTTCTGTCAACTAGACTACTAGAGTAGAACTATAGAAATATCTGGTGAAAGCAATGAAGAAATCACTATGATTGATGTGCAAAGAAGCTCTAATAAGTTACAAGAGAGAAGCTAGAGAGAGAAGTCTACTTAGCTTAGCTTAAATTGCAGAATGTGGTTTTTACATTGTTATATGGAATTCCCACTAGGAAGAAATGGCATTGAACACATTTAATTGACTGAATGCTGAAATTCTTCCTTAGGCACCAAATTGGATTAGTAAACAAAATCACATTTTGATGTTCTATTCACTTCTTTATGACAAGATCGAACAAATTTAATTTGCCTTTATATCTGAATGTATTCAAGTCATTGTGAGTTGTATGCCATTACTGTTCAATTATGGCCTTGGCCGAGGCCCCTTGCAGTTTACTCAGCATTTCACCTAGGCCTTAAGCTTTCGTGTTCTTCGTTGAACCAAATTAGTTGTGCTGGATTCAAAATATTTGTAAATTTTTTTTTAAATTTTTTTTTTTTTTTGTGTCTCTCTTTGGTCATTTAGCTAAAATTTCTTTAGATTTGCTCTTTAAATTTGAAAGTCTCTGAGTTACTAACGGATCTACTTTGTTTGCAAATTTCTGAAATTTGGATCGTTCAAGGAAGAAGTTGGTTCCATGCCGTTTTGAGGTATATAATTATACGCCATCATTTTTGTTCAAAGCCTATTTAGCTATCTACCTTTTTTTATTTATATTTGTTAAGCTTTCATGCTTGGATTTTAAATATATAATTCAATTGTTGTCGTTTGAGCTTATATTGGAACTGAGTTTCTTTCTATTTAGTGTGTGTATCTGTATCTGTCCATTATGTCAAGGTTGAGATAACTAAGCATCCATTTGGTCGTTTGAGCTTTAGAATGGAAGTGAGCTTCTTTCTATTTTGTGCACATATATGTATCTCTCTATTTATGTAAAGCTTGAGATAACTGAGCATGTATTTGTACCAAACCCCGTTCCAATTGAATGGTTGATGTATTTGTTCCAAACGCCATTCAAATTGGATGATTGGTTTATTTGTTCTAAAGCCCATTAGAATTGTATTTGCTTGGATGGGCTATTAGTATAGGGATAGTTAGATTAGGAATTTTGGATCTAATTACAGGTTTTGTGTTGCATGTCTCCATGTTTCGGTGTCTGTCCTGTCTGTGTAGTTAGTTTGGGCTGTTTTTAGATTCTTAAATAGTGCTTCTTAATATTGTTTGTAAGGTTATTTTTACGATTGGGGGAGCAGGGGTACTGTAGCAACTGAACTTAGAATTGTGAACATAACTGAATTGAGAAGTAAGAAAAGTAGTGGGAGTACTTTCATGGGTAAGAATAAGATCGCCATTTTTTGCATCCTCTTAGCTCAATTTGGTAATTAGATGTCGATTGAAGACACAGTCAAGGTTTAGATTCGATATGTTTTCTATAATTTTGTTTCTTAGTATTAAACAAGCAAGAAGCCACCTTTCAAGAACTGAAGCATATGTAAGAGAATACGTAAGATTGAAAGCCATTTATAATTACAAAAAAGGGACGGATTTACGGGCCACATGAGATTTTGATGTTCTGATCAAATATGTCATTGGTTGTAAATTCATACAAAGGGTACCGTTTATAATTCGGTTTAACTCAAATGTAAAGAGAAGGAAAAGGATATGTACTTGTGAGTTTGAATATCTTTTTCTTGAGTTGCTCTGCACAAGCCTCACAGTGCACGTTAACTTCGAGTTCTGTAGTTACAACTCTACTAACCTGAAGCAAAAATAAACCACCTTTATAAGTCCACTGCTTTAACAAATGTAATTTTCTTGCCTCAGCCACTTGAATTGTGTTCATTTGGTGTAATTGTTAGTCTTATTTAGTTTAACATAGAGTAATAATTTCACAGATACTTTCTTATCAGACAAGTCGCAAGAATACTCTCAACAGATATGAAGTTTAGCACTTTTTATGATCCAGCATCATTTTCCACTGCATAAAGTCCATTGTTAATTTGTGCCTGCATGGGTAAATGGAATGGAAATGCATTTTCAGATTAGCTAGATTTGTATGCAAAAGAAAAATGTTTCAGTTAGTTTTAAGAATTATTCTCATGATGCCCTGAGAAAGCACAGTAGCATTTGTTTGTTTCATTGCCATTCGTACATTTTTTGGGAAATGAGTGTTTAACTCTGCATGCACATGGCTCTGTTTAACAAAGGGCTGAAGGGATTCTTGTCGAATGACATAAAAGTTGAAAAAATTAACTACAGAAAAGTATTTAAGAAACGATACCAAGACATACAATGGAAAATTAACTACAGAAAAGTTGAAAAAATTGTCTACCCCATAAATGATGGATGACAATGATTAAGGAACCCCTAGAAGATAAAACTTATATCAAAACTAATGATGTTCCAGATTGGTTTTTCTTCTTTTCTTTTTTCCAGTACATTTCATGTCACGGTCTCAATACATTTTATGGGTGGGGATGAGTGGTAAAAATGTTTGGTTTTAGCACGTTTTTGTGTTTATCGGAAGGTTTCAGTAACTTTTTTAAAGATAATCTATAATCTCAGATGGAACAATTAAATGCAAACACGGTCATGCTGACAAATGATACCTTCCCGTGATTAGCTACTTTCCTTTTGTGAAATGTGATTATGTCATACATTAAGACCGTTGCACTGTCCCAAATTGAGTTCATTGCACTATTACAGATTGAGTTACTTTTCCTACGGTTTGCACATCAAATCCTTACTTTAAATCTCGCTGCTTTTTTGCAGATTAGATCGGACTATCATCACAACATCGTGATCAACTCTTGCTACTGCCATTAATCTAGGGGTTCTGAGGCATTGCATTTGAATCAAGGCTTTGGTATGTCACCTGAACTTCAATGAGTTCTTTTCCGGTGCTTTCTGTTTCAGACAACGCAACTTGATGAATTTTTTATTTATTGTTCAGTTTGATCGCCTTATATTATTCATTTGGTTTCTGCTTTGTTTCTTTTTATTGTTGTCTCTGTGATCCTCTGATTGTCCAGAGGTTGGCTGGTTTTTTTTTTTTTTTTGTTTTAATTATGTCTGCGATTCTATTAAGGTTGAAGGTCCCTTGCTATCTCTGTGATCCTGGTTTACGCCAGTGTTCTTGATTCTTTATTGAATGTTGTTAGGCATTTTATGTTTGTGATTCTGTTATTGGTTGGTTGGTGTTTTCATTAGGTTTTTCTGATAGTTAATTGTCTCATCCTCCCCGAAGTGCTTTAACATATGTTGTTCATAACTGCGCTTTCCCAACGAATCAAAAAAAAATTATTAAAAAAAAACCCGTGTTTATGAAAATGAGTGGCTTTTTAACAGCGCATGAATGCATCTTAGATGTTCAGAAAAATTCATGGATATTTACATTCAAACCGCAAGATGCATTAACTCATAAATAATTAGGTTATCTATCTTCTTTATAGGCTATCACTTCAAAATTTGATCTACAACATTGTCGAAATGCTTTTTGATTGCGTTTTCTTTAATGATTATCTAACTTTCGCGAGCTCTTCTACACTTACTTTATTAATTTGAGTTTTAAACATTTATGACAGTGTTATTCTTTAACCTACAAGCTACAAGATTTAAAAAAAAAAACATCAATATTGATGCTATATTTAATTTCTGATTTAGGGTAAATAAAATGGTGAACGAGATTGATCGAATAGAACAACAGATTCTAGGAGGAGTTTTGGTAAAAAATTTAAGGGAACTGGTTAAGGCTCGAAACGATGAACGAAATTGAGGGACATTAGTGTGGTATTTTGACGCTGCCCTGAGACCTGGTACAAAGAAAGCAGTTAAAATAGAAAAAACAAGGATGGGTTTGCGTCTTTATGGTAAGGGTGCAAACCGAAACAAGTTGGTGGTCCATACTATGTATCGACCTGCAAATCATAATAATCTGACGAAAGAAAAAGTTTCGTTGGATGAAAATGTTTTGCGACGATTTTTGGGGTATTTCGGTGGGATCTGCAAGTTTGGTTGCTGGAAGAAGGTTGGAGTTTTGTTGCTTTTGCTTGCCTCCACCGCAACGGCCTTTTGGGTTTTAAATGTCTAGATACGAGATGGGTCTTAGATAAGATAAGGGTAGTGTGAACTTTTTAAGGGCAATAATGTAAACAATGAACCTTTTAACCGTTCTAAAAATCAAGTGTTATTAATACTCTTTTTTGCACCTTTTTGGTACACTTCTATCTCGCTAATTAATGTTTTTTAGTGATCTTTTTACTGTTTTAAAGATAAAATGTTGTTGATACTCTTTTTTGCACCTTTTTGGTACACTTCTTTCTTACTTATGAATGTTTTTTGCTGGCAACAACCTCATTGTACTAGGATTATGTTTGTCTGCTTATATTTTTATGGCATTTATGCTGTTGTTGATGGGATGCTTTGGCCCATGCTTCTTTGCTGGTTATACACTTTTAAGGCGGTTGTTGTGTTGATGTTTTGGTTTTCTTTGTGAGCGGCCCGTTCTCATGAACAAATATTTGTTTGCTTATGTCGTCTCATGCTGAACAAAGCCCATGTATGCAGCAAGATTGCTAAAATTCAGCGGCATTGTTTTCCAATTGCACCTTTAGTTGGTTTATGTGAAGATTCTATTCTCTTTTTTAACTCCAAAAATTTTAGTTGGTTCCTTACTTCTATTTGTATGGATGTTTATGCTATGCGAGTTCTTTGTTTTCGGCCATATCTGGCTTCTTAAAAATTATGGTGGTTAATGTGGTTTGTGGGTTGATTTTACAACTGGGGCAGAAGGGGTGGGTGGGGGATTTATATTGTTATTCTCGGTTGGTATGTAACTATTAGAATATGGAAGATATGGATATCGTGCAAGAAATGCAATGTTCACATTCACCTCCTTGTACGCTTTCTCGGCCTCCCTGCACTCCCCACCTGATCCGCCTCCCCGTTGTCTCTCCCTCTCTTCCCGCACCCCGCCCCAGCCGCTGAAGTTTCCGGCCCCTTCGATGGCCTCCCAACCCCTCTTTTTCCCCTCCCAATACTCTCCTGACTCCTTCTTCCCCCTCCCCTCCCCTCCCTCCTCCGCTTTCCGTTGAACTCCGCGTCACCCTCTCCTTCCTCTCAACCTCCGGCTTCCTCCTACCCCTCGTTGGCTTCTTCTTCTTCTTCTTCTCGTCCTCGCTCTCCTTGCTATCCTCCTCGGTACCATCCAAATTCTCCTTCTTCACTTCAGTACTCGAGGTCTGCTTCATTCGCTTCAAGAAACTCACCGCGCCTTGCTTCTTCCTTCCATTTTCTTTCTTCTCCTTCTCCGCTTTCAACGCGTCCAAACCGTCATGTGAACTTAGTTCATTGACACCATACTCGTGCGGCTTGGTCGGCTTCGCTGCATTCCTGCCCCTCGTGCTCGTGCCTCTCCGCCAGCCTCTTTCTTGCGTCCTCCGTTTCCTAACCCCCTTGTCCTCAACCTTCACAAATGCAGCAACATCCGCCTTCTTCACATTCGCTGCCTTCGCTTTCTCTTCAATCTTATCTCCCTTCCGATTCTTCGCATCAGAGAGTGCATTGACAGAACCAAGTTTTCCACACACAACAATGGAAGACTTGGTGGGTTTCTCAGAGCCATGGGACTCGATCTTCGGAGCTTTGTTCAATTTTTCGGTTTCAGTCTCAGATTGTGGTTTCGGGAGCTGGTCGTTCATTTCCTTTTGCACAATGGAGTGGAGCTCTTGAGCTGCGTTGTGCTCTGGAGAGTTCTTGCGGAAGAAGACGACGGCGTTGTTGAAAAGGAGGAGGTCACGGAAGAACAAGCGGATGCAATCCTCTGTGTAGACGCCTTTGTTAAGCTTGGATTGAATCATATGTAGGTCCACGTGTTGCCGAATCAATCTTTTGTACCTCATGGATTCCTGCACAAAAATTGTAGGCTTTTGTTATTAATATTTAGTACTCATTAATTTTTTTTTAAGGGCAAACAAGAAACCAAAAAAGCATCACAAATGCTAGAAATTATTTTTGCTGACCAAATCACTGTTTATCATTGTTAGATGATTTTAAACTGTGAGGTATGTCTAGCAAATAAAAACACAAATTTAAAAATTTAAACTTATCCAACGGTTATATAATGATAATAAGTAGGGCTGAAAAAAAATCCCAAACATCCCAAACCAAACCGAAAAAATCTCGATCCCAAACCGAAAACGTCCCGAACCGAAAATCCCGAATTGTTCGATACCCGATCTCGAACTGATCCCAAAAAATTCGGTATGGGATTCGGGATCACATTTGCTTTCATTCGGTAATCCCGAATCGAATCGAAACATTTATAAAATATATATTTAATTTTAAATAGGTTTAAGAATTATGTGGACCGTCGGATTAGTTGAGATTTAATCTCAACCATCCAATCCATCTTAAGTTTTTCAGTCCTCTCGTCTCTGTCTCTCATTCTGATTCACAGACACACACTCACACACATTCTCAAACTCTCTCAAGTTTCAACCCAATCTCATCTCTCTCAGTCTCGACTTCACAGTCGTCGAGACGCCGTCGTCGTCATCCAAGAGTCGTCGCAGAAAAAAGAGGCGTCGTTGTCGTCAGAAGTAAGGAGGCGTCATCGTCAAGTCTTTTTATGCAGAAGTATGAAGGAGGGGCCATCGTCGTCATCCAAGAGTTGTCGGCGTCGTTGTCATCCAAGAGTCGCCGCAGAAGATCTGACAACTTCGATTCTGCATATTATACCGAGTCCAATGGTTTCGATAGCCACAACTCCTCTCCGACGATGAACTTCAGGGAGCGGAAAGAACGAAGCAGTCGTAGAAAAAGCAGCCGCCGCAAGGAATGATGAGATTTCTGGGTTGATTTCAAAATATAAGGTTTTATTTCGAATTCTTTTTCTGGGTTGATTTTTAGGGTTTGTCAAGATTGGGGTTGAATCTGTTTTGATTGTTTCTTGATCTGCAATTGGAAAAACTACTTTGTAAAAGAATTTTGAATTTTGAATAGATGAGTTTTGTATAATCCAATCCCGAACAGAAATACCGAAAAATTTCGGGAATCTCAAACTTCGGGAGTACCGAAATATCGGTTCGGTTTCGGATTTTGAAATTCCGTCCCGAAAGGGATCAGTTTGGGTTTGAGTTTGAGCTTTTCGATTCGGGATCTCGTCCCGAACCATCCCTAATAATAAGCATTAACAAGTGGTGAGCAAAAATAAGTCTTAAATTATTACTTTATATTAATAATAAAGAAAATATGGTAATGCACTGTGTAACGTCTAACCTACCTACTCTTACTACGTGGATCGCACATTTTCCATTTTACTAAATCTCCATCTTCTATTGTGACATGAAGTGCTACACTTATTATTTATTTGTATCACTTTCTAATAGAGGTAAAGTTCATCAACACATGTGAGTCTCATCTCTATTAAAAAGATTGTATAAATAATATTACAAATATATGGTAAGAATAATATTTTTGTATAAGTTATATATGAGTGAAGTAGATTGATGCTTCCCTAACAACTACATTTATGTCCTCCTAAATGTTTGTGAAAGAGACAAATTAAAGCAATTTCTAAAATAAAGGACCACCATTTAGAAGAAGGTAAGAGTGTTATACACTTTTTTTAATTTATTTATCAAGTTTTATTCATTTTCCTTGTTTTGCTGATGCAAGTCGTGTGAGATTCTGGCATGTAATCGGAAAATTTATTTTCGCTTTGTACAAATACCGGAATATTTCCTGATTACTTCCAAATTTTTCTTGATTTGGTGATGTAAATCTATCGAAATTCTTATACGTAACTAGGGATATATTCACATCTATGTGTGCAACTACTTGACTCATATAAATATCATGAGTGAGAAAGATACTAAATATATCTCTAGTCAATCCCAAATTTTCCTTGGTAAGATTTTGACATGTAATGGGAGATATATCCTCGTCTTTGTATCTCATTAATCAGGTGATGACTGATAAAAAGAGACAAAAAATATCCCCAGTTACGCCTAAATTTTTCTCAATCTATCTTCTTTTTTATAATGCTTAATTACTTTTTGGGTAAAGTACAAAAAACTACCTCAATTATTGGTGTCACGACACTTTTATACCTCATCATTTAAAATTGACAATTTCATACCTTATCTTTAGAATTTGGTCCAATGTTACACCTTCCGTTACTTGGCCGTTTACTTTTCAGTTAAATGCTAACATGGCTTGATTGGGAGCACACTTTCTATTAAAAAAATTAATAAAATATTATTAAAAACTAAAAAAAAAATTTATTCAATATTTTTTTAAATAATATAGAAAAGTAAAAAAAAAAAAATCCCTCTGTTCGTCCCTTCCCCCCTCTCTCCCCATCTTCATCTTCTTCCCTGCTTAATCTTCAGCAAAAAAAAAAAAAAAAAAAAAAAAAAAGAAATTGAAAACCCATCAACCCCCTAACCACCCCCCCCCCCCCCCCACACACACACACAAAGAAGGAGGAGGAGGAAGAAGAGAAGAAAAAAAAGAAAAAAACCCAACCCGACCCAGTTCGCCCCCCCACCCCTGCAACCCAGAAAGAAGAAGGAGGAGGAAGAAGAGGAAGACGACGAAGAAGAAGAAGAACAAAAATCCCAACCCAACCCTGTTCATCCCCCCCCCCCCCCCCCCCCCCCCCCCCCCAAAAACAACAATCCAGAAAGAAGAAGGAGAAGAAAAAGAAAGAAAAAGAAATCCAAAGCGAACCCAATTCGTCCCCCCCCCAGAACCAAACCCCCTGCCAACCCCAAATCCACCACTCTCATCCATTCTCCACATCTTCTTCCGCACCATCCTCCACCTTGATCTGGTTTTTTTTTTTTTTTTTTCCAAATTGGAATTTTTTATTTTTGGCTGGGGGTTGGAGGCTGGGGGAAGAAGATGAAGATGGGGAGAAGAGAGAGGACGGGGTGGGGACGAAATGAGGGTCCTTTTCTTTTCTTTTCTTTCCTTTTTTTTTTTTACTTTTCTTTATTATTTTAATATTTAAAAAATATTAAATAATTTTTTTTTAGTTTTTAATAATATTTTAATGATTTTTTTTATTAGAAAATGAGCTACGAATCAAGTCACATCAGCATTTAACTGAAAAGTAAACGGCCAAATAACGGAAGGTATAACATTGGACCAAATTCTAAAGATAAGGTATGACATTGTCAATTTTAAAAGATAAGTTATGAAAGTGTGACACCAATAGTTGAGGTAGTTTTTTGTACTTTACCCTTACCTTTTTCACCCTTGTTCCACTTGATTAATTAAACATAGGATGAAGATTAACAAGCAACCCCAAGACAAGTCCAAGTCTCAAACCAAAGGGAAGAAGTTGAAAGCAGCAGCCATTCGCACACAGAGAGTGACAGTAAAAATTGCACAGAACATGCAAGCCTCAGTAACTCTTTCATGGTCCCTCACAAACAGGACTGCTCTACCTCCGTCTTCAGTGATCCAATCGCCACTGAATGTCCCTGCCCCCTGATTTCACTTCCTTCCCCGTCACTTCGTTCTTTCTTCGGCGCAGGCATGCTGTGAGGACCTGTATTTTAAAAAATAATTATATATAATTATGTGTTGTATATACTTATTAATTTCAGAAAGTTTTGTATTACTTCTTAATTAATCGTTAATTCCTTTATTTCATTTTTCTGTACTCCAATTTACGATTATTTTGAACCAAATAAGTTCAGTACACCATTACGGTAGTATTTGAACTATATATTCATATTATTCATTTTCTTTTCTTTTACATTATTTTATTAAGCTGCATGTTTTGTTCTATTCTAATTGGACCAAAAACCATAGCCAATTAAAGGGCTTTTAGTTCATTCCTAACTAAGAATCTGTCGACTTTGTATGACTATAAGTAGAAACCCAGGGCTGTAGAGCGGTGCGGTCTGCGAGAGCGAGAGAGAAGTGATAATTGGATAAAAGAGGGAATGTTTACAGAGAAAGATGTAGAGGCACAGCGGGAGAGATTAATTTGCTGGAAAATACAAAGTGCTAAGTTGTTTATGAGGCTGTGGTATTGAGAAGGCAACTCTTAGGGAAACAGATGAAAATGCAAGAAAGGGAGTTGTTGTATAATCAGTAAGCCACTGCTTGTTCTCGTATGCTACTTTACCGAAGGAGTATTCGGTGTCTGAAATAGGTATGATGTTCAATTCGAATTCGATTAACTACCAATTTACCAAAGTCGTAGTTGGTCTCTTCTTATGTTGTGATTCATTGTGTGTTTTGTCCACTAGTCCTGATCATAACATGGATTTTGTATGATATGATGGATTGTTGCAGTGGAGTAAATTTATCCCTTATATATAGCCACTAATATTTAGGGCTAGTTTTATGCATATGCTTTCTTTAATCTGCTATATATAAAAGTTGTTGGTTGAATGCAAAAGACTGTTATACTTGTATGGATACCATTTCTACTGCATATTTTATTAGAGGAGCTGTTGTGCAGCAGTTGTATAAATATGGCATCCGCTCATCAGTTTATGAATTGATTAATTTCAAAAGAAAGCATGTTTTGATTTTAAAGGATAATATATATGCAACTGGTTTTATATCTACACTACCTATGCATCTTTCAAGTAAAGCATCTGGTTGAAGTTGCAATTGGTAATATATACATTCCACCATCCATGTTTTCATCACAAAGACTATATATGCATGTATGTATTGGAGTTAGAACCAAACTTATGGTTCACGTTTTCAAGCTATATGTCTACTATATTAATAAACCACCTTATATTTAGAGTTGGAATTATTATATTAGCTACATATATCTAATTCGGATAAAGCAGTATTTTGATGTACTGATCCTTTATCAACTATACAAACACATCTTATTTATTTCTTAAAAGTATTTGAGTCTATTTGTGTTGAATTAGTAGTCACAAGTAATTATTCAAATAGGATTAGAGTTGTAGTTGTGCATTTAGTGATTTGCTTATACATGTGAATAGGACTTTATCAAGGTGGTGGATTCTTGTGTTAATAACCTGGATCAATGCTTTGGAATCTAGGTAGGGGAAATACGGCAGACCTTTACGCAGATTGATTTTATTAAATTTCGTGAAATATTATATTCTTCTTATTGATCTTCTTGTTGATTAATGGGATCTGGCTTGCTAATTGGATAAATACTGCTTTTGGGTGTTTACTTGTTATTGGTTACGGAATTATCGATGAAATTCTATTCGCTGAGAATATGTTGTGGTACATGTGAATGATGAAATGAGATTATTTGTGCATCACTCATGTGTGAGAATAGTTGGAAGTTCGGTGTTGAGGAAGGAATTCTGGAAATGAGGGTAGTTGGAAATATCTTTTGTGTAGTTGAGTCAAACTCTTAGCAGGTACCAAGTCTCAGGCGAACCCACAGTGCACAGATTCTTTAAGGGTAATTCGGGACTGGCGACGAAGAGTTTAGGCAAGATGACTAACAAAAGGGGAAATCAGGTTGATTGAGTTACAGGGATTTAATTTGTATATTAGAACATTTGAACCACCTCTGCATGGGTAATATGCATGGTATGGGACGTGCAGGTCCGCGTGTTTTATTATATAAATTAACGGGGGTAGCCGAAGAGGTTCAATTGCATTCATGCATTATTATCAATAATGATTTGATATTTGGCTATATGATTTCATGACACTTAATTTAATATTGTCAATTTACTGTGATAAAGTTATGTCCCTACTGAGCTGTTGAAGCTCACCCCTCTATTGTTATGCAGGTTTAAGGACTAAACAGTCAAAAAGGGTAGACGGGATGAGATCGGATTAAGTGCGAGGATAGAATTTTGTATTTATTTATTTTAGTCTTGTAAAGAATTATCGATTTCTTGTATAAGAAGAATTTCATATTTTTCCGCCCAGTTTCACTTTCCTTTTATTTATTTTTATTTTTAGCTCGCGCGCCGGATTTGGGTTCGAGATTTTTCCTATTGACACAGGGTCCGAGGCGTGACACATGCCCATGCCGATGTTGCCTTCAGTGAGTGGGAGGGTGACGGTGAGAGAAAGAGAGAGTGGTTGTTCGGATTACAGGGAGAGAAACACAGAGGGAGGGGTTGGGATGGTGAACAGAACTGAGTAAGGCCCCTCAGTCCATGATTCACTCTCGATCATATGTTCCCTTTTGCATGTCGGATGAGTGGCTGGATTTCGAAAGCTAAGTTCAATTTTTAATTCGATTCTTTACTGTTAGCATAGATTGTCATCATTTCTGCCTTTTCGCTGTGAATTATTTCCGGATTTTGTTGCACTGTTATGTCAGGTTTTGGGGGTTCCTTTATTTGTTTCGTTTTCTCTCATTTTCTCTCATTTTGGGGATGCATCTCTCTGTTCTGTGTATTGTTCTTTGTTTTAAGGTCAGTTTCCTTTCTTTTTTTTTGGATTTTTTTTTTGTGGGTTTTCAGTTCGTTAATTTGTGACTGTGTTTAGATTTTTCGTTCATGTATGATTAAATGGGTATTGGGTTTTGGTTGTTGAAAATATGATTTTTTTTTCCTGCTTAATCTTCTTGCTCTTTTTTTCTAGGATTTTTGGATTTCAGTTGCAAGGGTAAACAGAACACTAAAATCTCATAAATCGGTATTGGCATTTGTATTAATGCATTTCCATTTTCGTTGCTTTGCAGGATAGGTGCATTGAGACCTAAAAATGTATGCATGAACTTCATACATTTTTGTGAGGCTCAAAACCTTGAAGGGTAAGTTTTTTTGCTTCGTTGTGATGTTAAAGTTGTGTGTCAGTTTAGGGTATTTACAAAAATTTGCACCATACAAACCTAGATGGATTTATGCTGGCTTGAGTAATATTTTCATGTCGTGACTATCAATCTATCCAACTGTTGTCTGTATGAAAAATGATTGATTTACATTCAGCACCATGATTTTCCTTGATGTTTTGCTTTCTGGACAGCTTCTATTGAGGTTCCGGCCACGATTAGTGCCTTGCTTTTGCTATCGTGACGAGTCTTATACTCTAAATTTTTTGTAAAAGAAATGGAAAACCAAATCATGAATGATAGAAGTTTTGTTTATACCAGGGTCTATAGCCATACATGCATGGTAAGTTGTTCTGTTTAATCTATTCTATGTGTCTATACATGTTTGTTTGTTTAATTTATTCCATAAGTCTTGATAAAAAAAATAAAGACTGCAAACAAAAGAACTACCCCAGTTTTTGGAACTTCTAAGATAACCCTAAAACACTGAATCATCAGCTCATCAGCACAACTCTTCTTTTTCTTTTTTTTTGGGGGGGGGGGGGGGGGGGGGTGTTGTGGGGTGGGGTGGGGGGTTGTAGGTGTGTTGGGGTTTATGTTTTATAACTGCTGTCTTTCAATTTGTGTTCTATATTTTTGTTAATTTGGATGAAGCTTTAATAATTTTGTTTTGGATCAGTTGTGGTCCTCTGTTAGGATTTTCCTGGCTAAGAGGGTATTTGCGTTTTTGTTGCTCGGTTGGTCGATTTACGAATAGCTCTGCTGGTCCTGTTATTTTTTTGGCATGTTTTTTCTCCTTTATGGTTTTTTCCCGGTTTGGGCACCCATTCATGAATGTTGAATTAAAATGTGTTTATAGTTTTTCGGGAGAGATTAGAAAAGTGATTTCAATTTGGGGAAATTTAATGTTGGTTAAAATTTGTTTATAATTTTTGGGAAGGAATGAGAGGACCCGTTGAAGTGTGTGTTGTTATTATTTTTATTCATATTTTTAACAAATTGGGCATGAATTGGTAGGTTAACTATGTGTGTTTATTATTTGAATAGGCCATGTTTGTCTTTCTATGGTTCTAAAAAATTTGTACAGGCTGTTAACTTGGAAGAAAATGGGATTGAGGGTGAGGGGAAAACGGCAGAGAAAGCATGGAAGAGAGATTTGGGATTAGGGATAGGAAAACAGATGAAAAGAATATGATAGAGGAATGGGTTCAGTTCATTTTCATTATTTTTTTTAACTGATTTGGATTTTGTTTGGGTTTGAGACGATCATTGGCATTAAGACGTTTATTGTCAGACCGTGTGTGTTTTTTGCTAACTTTTATTGGTAATTTTTATGTTGTTCTAACATCAATGAAACTCGAAATAATTTGTGGGTTTCTTTTTTTGTGTAATTTTATTTGCTGGGTTTGTTTCTTCGTTGATTTTTATTTGAAAATCAAAACAATTTCTGGGTGTTTTGCTCTGTCTCTAAAAAAAGGTGAAAAAGTTTCAATTTTTTGATGCTAGCATCAATGGAACATGAAAACAAATTGTGGGTTTGTTCTTTTGGTGGATTTTTATTGTGGGTTTTTGATTTGCAGAATGCGTAAGACAATGAATACGAAGAAGGGGTTGAACCAACACTGGAATTTGTGATGACAAAGAAGGACATAACTGGGAGTGGAGCTTCGGCTACTCTGCTGGTTTTTAATAATGAGGTTGGATTTTCCAGGAAGGATATGGACTCCATCTGTAGTGTAGGACGTTCTACAAAGAAGGGGAAGAGACAACAGGGCTTTATTGGAGAAAAAGGTAAATTAAAAGGTTATATATAAACTTATTGAAGTTGGAACTCCTATCCCTAATAGCCTTCCCTTCCCATTAGGATGTGTTTTACGGAGACTGCAACTAGGAATAAGTAGTTAAGCGCGCTCTCGGTTGATAACCATTTCGTACCACCGTATCTTAAGCACCAAGGGTTTGAGCCTTGCAGTTTTTTCCTTTTCCATGAACCTGAATGTTGAATATATTTTTTGTGATTAACTTTGCTTTCAATCAAATCTGTTGTTGGAATTATATTTCATCCCATTAATGTCTCCGCACCACTTTTTTTTTTTTTTTTTGGAGATCCTGTATTTGTGTTCCTTATAGCAAGTTATTTTTGTATGTTCTGCTTTAGGATCTTTTGGCATTTCTTAGGCTAACTTGGCCTGGGATTTTATGCCTTCTTTGTTTCCGGCTGAATAGTTGGGCTCTATGTGAAATTCCCCGCCCCACAGTCCCTCTCCAAGTGGCTCAAGCCTCAATTGCTCTCCGACTCTCTGGCCTCTTGGGGGGTCAAGCCCGGGACCAAGAACGTCCACAACCTCTGGCTCGAGCTCTCCGAAGGCGAAAGCTCTTTAGCCGATTCATCCCCTCCAGTTCAAATGGTTCAGGTTGTGACCGTACGGATCATATGCTTATTGATTATAAAAAGGAGATTAATGTCTAAGTAATTGATTTATAAAAAAACAATGTTGTGTATTTTTGCTGCTATATGTAGAAGAGAATGCTTTGAATAAATATTTTATTCTTCTCATTCAGAGGTATATATAATCATATACAATCCTACTGAAAATAGGAAAGAATAATTACAAGACAATATCTCCTAAACTAGGAAACCCAAGATTAAAAGGATCCCGGAATAATAGGAAATATATACAAAGTCAACACTCCCCCTCAAGTTGGTGCATATATGTCACACATGCCCAACTTGTCCAAAAACTTTGAGAATTTCTCACTAGAGCCGGCCTTAGTGACTATGTCTGCTACTTGGTCCTCGGTCCCGATTGGAGGAACTTCAATTACTTTCCCTTCCAGCTTTTCTTTAATGAAGAATATGTCAACCTCCACATGCTTAGTCCTATCATGTTGTACCGGATCATGAGCAATATCTCGTGCAGCTTTGTTGTCACAGAATAACTTCATTGGCTCACTATGTCTAACCCCCAAATCTTGTAACAGGAACTTAAGCCACAAAAGTTCACAAATGCCAAGAGCCATACTTCTATACTCAGCCTCTGCACTAGACCGTGCTACTACATTTTGTTTCTTACTTCTCCACGTCACTAGATTACCGCCCACGAAGGTAAAATATCCAGATGTTGAACGTCGGTCATCTATCGAACCTGCCCAATCAGCATCAGTATATCCTTCAATTCTGAAATGCGCGTTCTTTCTAAACAAAAGTCCATTTCCCGGACTTCCTTTCAAATAGCACAATATCCTCATAACCGCTTGCATATGTTGTTCCCTGGGATCGTGCATATACTGACTGACCACACTCAAAGCATGGGCAAGATCCGATCTTGTATGGGCCAAGTACATTAATCTTCCTACCAACCTCTGATATCTTCCTTTATCTACCAGTACTTGATTCGGATCTAAACTCAACTTCATCCCTTCGACCAACGGAGTAGTGACCGGCTTACATGCTGACATCCCGGTCTCTTTCAACAAATCAATAATATATTTTCTTTGGGACAAAAATATCCCGGACTTGCTTCTCGATACCTCGATCCCGAGGAAATATTTCAGACCCAAGGTCCTTCATTTCAAATTTTGTGGACAAATACTTCTTCAGTTCCGATTGCTCAAGTGGATCATTTCCAGTAACCACCATGTCGTCCACATATACAATGAGTGATGTAATCTTCTCATTCTTGTGCTTTAAGAACAAAGTATGATCTCAATTGCTTTGTCTATACCCAAACGCCTTCATTGATTTAGTGAACCTACCGAACCACGCCCTCGGTGACTGCTTCAACCCATATAAAGACTTTTTAAGCCTACATACCTTTCCATTTCACATGTCTGTTCCGGTACATCCTGGTGGAAGGTTCATATAAATTTCTTCGGTTAGGTCTCCGTGTAAGAACGCATTTTTTACATCGAACTGTTGCAACGGCCAATCTAGGTTTACTGCCAGAGATAATAGAACTCGAACGATATTGATCTTAGCTACTGGTGCGAAGGTGTCTGTGTAGTCTATGCCATATTTCTGAGTGTATCCCTTTGCCACTAATCTTGCTTTAAACCTATCAACCGTTCCATCTACTTTGTATTTCACTGTATATACCCATTTACATCCTACAGGTTTCTTGCCTTTTGGCAAGTCTAATAGTTCCCATGTAGCATTCTTCTTCAGCGACCTTAGTTCCTCGTTCATTGCTTCTTTCCATCTAGGATCCGCTAGGGCATCATGTACATTGTTAGGAATACATACAGTAGACAATTGATTCACAAATGACTTATTTGATTCAGATAGGCAATAGGTAGATACATAGTTGTTTAATGGGTACCTCACTATCGGGTTCTGGGTTGATTCACTCACTGAATATTTAGTTCTACACTTAGGGTCTGCCTCGTAAGTGGGTTTAGAATACCTCGGTTACTCCGTTCCGGAAGACTACGGAGTCGAGGACCATCTAGCGTAGAAGACGATTGGTTATGAGAATCACTGATAAACGAGTCTGCATGTATTGTTTCCTCCAAAAACGTGGGATCCAACTGCCATTGGTTTCCATCATCAATCACCTCGGACTGTGTTCTGATGTCATCCAAGGGAACTGTGCCTTCCTCCTTCTCAGATTCGACAGTAGGCTACCACCTCCTGGCTTGCTGCTCGGTGGTAGGCGACTGTGCAGTGGCATGCTCCTCGGCAATAGGCTGCTGTGCAGCAGCTTGTTGCTCGGCAGTGGGCTGTTGTGCAGTTGCCTCTTCCTCGATAATAGGCTGATGTGCAGCAGCCTGCTACTCGGTAATATGTTGTTGTACAGTGGCTTCTTCCTCGGTTCCATAATTAAACATTCGAACTTCATCGCCCTGAAACTCCCCCTGAAATGAGGACTCAGAGGAACCAAAATACATCTCATTTTCATGGAAAATGACATCTGCAGTGATAAACAATTTCTTGGTTGAAGGGTGATAGCAACGATAACCCTTTTGAGTAGTAGCATACCCCATAAAAACATAATGAAGAGCTCGAGGTTTTAGTTTGTTTTGCCGTTGGGAGGAGTGCACGTGGACAAAGGCCACGCATCTAAGGACCCGTGGGGGAAGATTAGGAACTGGTGGACAATTTGTCAGAGAAAGAAGGTTCTGGAACGGTGTCTGAAAATCGAGGGTACGAGACGGAAGCCGATTAATAAGATAGGCAGCGGATGTGAGTGCCTCACCCCAATAGTGTAGTGGAAGACGAGCCTCAAGAATCGAAGCACGAACTACTTCTAACAAGTGTCTATTTTTCCATTCAGCCACCCTATTCTGCTTAGGGGTGTACGGACACGTAGTCTGATGAACAATACCATTCATATCAAAAAATGAGCGAAGTTCTGAATTAACATACTCGCCTCTATTGTCACTGCGAACCACCTGAATATTCATATTGTACTGTACTGAGACCATTTTGTGAAACTTTTGAAAGGCCATACTAACATCACTTTTCGATTTTAACAAAGTAACCCAAGTCATTCTTGTACAATCATCAATAAACGTGACAAACCAATGAGCCCCACCAAGAGAGGCGATTTTCGAGGGGCCCCAAACATCAGAGTGTACAACCATAAACGGAACAAAACTCTTATTTAAACTTGGAGGAAAAGAAGTTTGATGGCTCTTAGCCATTTCACACAAATCACACTTAAACTGAGAAACATAGTTTTTCACGAACAAACTAGGAAATAACTTATGCAAATAACCAAACGAAGCATGGCCGAGACGACGGTGCCACATCCAGATGTCGGTCTCTTTATTAGTTTATGTTGGAGTCCCATTCACTGACAATGCTTGAGTGAGCAACCCCGAGCTACTAGAATTCAACTCGAGGAAATACAGTTTCCCTCGTCTAATACCATAACCAATTGCGCGTCTGGATGTCCTTAAATACACAAAAATAAGGCCGAAAGACAATCAAACAGTGTAAGGTAAGGGTTATTTGAGCAACTGACAATAAATTATAATTTAAGGAGGGAACCACAACGACAGTATCAAGTTTCATGGTATCAAAAAGAGAAACAATGCCCTCCCCAAGAACTGGGGCGGCATCACCATTAGCGACATTAACCTCGGTGTAGGGGATTTGTTTAGTGATGAAACCTGTTTAGAATCACAAGTCATATGTTTAGTAGCTCCGGAATCAATTATCCATGTATTATTCATAACATAAGTGGAAACATTAAGTGCCTTACCCTCGGTACCTTCCGTGGCAATCAGAGCCAATGCTTGGCTTGCTACAGTTGTTGAAACATCCTTGGTCTCTACAACGGAGGCTCGAGGTTTGTTGAAGCGAGGATCCCGAGTTTTATCCCAATTCTCGGGATACCCAATCAACTCAAAGCACCTACTCTTGGAGTGTCTCGTCATACCACAGTGTGGACATTTACCCAGAGGACGATAATGATTTGCTTGGCCGGTTCGTGGTTGTCTGGACTTGTTCTCAGACCCTCCTCGGTCAGTTCGGTTGGAGGGAGCTCGGGCCTTGACTGCCATTGCTGTCGTTTCAGAACGTGGGTCCTCCATTTTCATGGTTTCCTTGCGATCCGCTTCACGCCGAACATATACATAAACAGCCTGAAGTCCGAGCGGTGGATCTTTGCGCAATATTTCTCCACGACCCTGATCAAACACATCATCAAGTCCTCCAAGAAATAAATACACCCTTTGTCGCTCAGTTGTTTTCTGAAATATCTGGACATCTTCGTTACACACCATGGCCACCTTGTTAAAGTGGTCCAACTCCTGAAAGATCTCTGTCAGCTGTCCAAAGTAGTTAGCCAAAGACCATCTATTCTGCCTAAGACGTGAAGCCTTCTGATTCAATGAATAAATTTTGGCCTCATCATTCTCATCAAAATAAGCAGTCTTGAGAGAATCCCAAATTTCCTTCGAAGTTGACAATCGAATGTAGCATTTCATAATTTCCGGCTTCATCGTCGACAAGAGCCAACTCTTAATTCTCTAATCTTCAGAGAACCAATCATCATATTTAGGATCATCCTCGTTAGGTGCCTTGATAGACCCACGAAGATATCCCATCTTCTTCCCTCCAGCAATGTGAATCTGAATAAGAAGAGCCCATAAATCATAGTTCTTCTCATCCAAAAACATCCCAATGTTGAAGTTTGAATTATCCGACTGCACCATAACTGGGGCAGTAACGGGAACCACCTTGCTATCCTCAGCAGACATCTTCCACTAAGAATGATAATTTATGCAGCGGCAAAGGTAGGAGTACGGAACAAGAAACGGTTGTTAGAATCTGGCATACTCCGGTAGCACCCCACGAACCTAGAACAATACTTGAGCAGCAACGACACACGTCGCTCGCTGCAGCTGGGGCAAAAAACAGAGAACAGCAACGACAACAAGTCGCTCGCTGTGCGTCGGAGACGGGAGACGCAGTAGTGGTGCTGGGCAAAGCACGGCAACACAAACCCAGTTAGGGTTCGACGTTTTCCTTTTTCTTTTTTCTTTTTTTTTTTTTTACGACTTGGCTCTGGTGCCAAGAAGAGAATGCTTTGAATAAATATTTTATGCTTCTCATTCAGAAGTATATATAATCATATACAATCCTACTGAAAACAGGAAAGAATAATTACAAGAATAATCAAGACAATATCTCCTAAACTAGGAAACCCAAGATTAAAGGGATCCCGGAATAATAGGAAATATATACAAAGTCAACATATGTTTTCTTTTCCATTTCGTTTTCTTCTTCTATTTTGTTGCTAAGAAATCTGTGTTGTTTATCTAGCTACAGTGGTTTCAACAATTCTCAGAGTTTCAACCAAACCCGTTGTATATTTTGGGAGAGTCTTATGTTGGAGTCTATGTGCCAACTCTTGCTTCTCAAATTGCAAAAGGTATCTAATTAGTTAATTGGTGTTTACATAATTACAACATTACACTAATTGCATATGTATATATGTATCTATTGGATTTAACTTCTGGTCTGTTACAAAAGGTATCTAATTAGTTAATTGGTGTTTACATAATTACAGCATTACACTAATCGCAGTTTCTCGGTAGCCAAAACAGACCCTTTACATGATTTTGTCTAGAATTCGTTTAAAGATTTAAAATTTATCTTCACTCTGTTAATGGGTTTGATTTTTCCCCATCTGTTTTGCAGTTTGAGTCTACTGAGTTCTGCGGATTCACTCAATTGCAATCATATCTTCTGCAAGTAATTTCGACGTTCATTGTTATTTGTATATGAATGTTAGGTTTTATTTGGATGTATTACTACTTGGAATGTGCTTGATCATATTGCCAGTGTTTGCTTTTTTTTTACGGCACTTGCACCGTGAAGTCGATGAAATCGGGTTCCATTTGTCCAGTTTATAAAAGGGGTGTGCTAACCACACACCCATTTTTACTTCTCATACACCATTTGTTAATTTATGTCTGTTGATCTTCTTCATTTCATCCGATCCGACGGCCGAAAATTAGAAGGGTGTGTAAGAAGTAAAAAAGGGTGTGTGGATATCACATCCCTTTATAAAATTCCATATCAGCGCAGAGGTATGAATCATGATAATTTTATGTGTGCAATGATCAATTGGCGATGGATACATCAATCTTTTGTGTTTCAGTTTCTTTCGTGTTCGTGTAACTAATCCTGGGATGTTTGTTGCAGGCACTGGGAAGACGACTCTGTCTACGAATCATAATCGGTATCTAATTGGAGATGACGAGCACTGCTGGAGCAACAATGGTGTGTCAAACATTGAAGGTGGTTGCTATGCCAAGTGCATTGATTTGTCAAAGGACAAGAAAGCAGAGAGCAAACTGAGCTTGGCTCAAACTATGTATCCTTTCATTAGCGGCTACACTGCTTTGGTATTCATTTGATCTTCTTTTCAGTTTGTAGTAGTTGCATGCATTGTACGAGATCTAGTGGTGGACCGCCGCCAAAAAACCATACAAATCTGCTCTGAGTCAGCTCATAACAGTTGAGTACGACTCGGGCGACGTCGACCGCCACCGCCACCAGCTCGTCGGCTCCACGCTTTCTCAGGTATTCAAGTGTTTTTTACTTTTCTGGGTTTTTCATTTTAGTGATTTTTTTTCCTTTTTTTTAATTTTTTTTATGAGAATGCAGGTTTTGGATTTAGCATTTGATTTTCTTTGATGGGATTTTGAATTTATTGTGTGGAAATTGGGTTTCGTCTGAAAAATCTGAATGTTTAGGGTTTTTGTTTGCTGATTATTGTTTGTTTTATTTGTATTTTTTGAGTTATATTTAATTTATGTTTATATTGGGAGATGTATTTAAGGTTTAAAACAATAGATAAGTGGGTTAGGTTTCTCAACTTTTAAATTGTTTTGTTATCAACGTGCAGCACCCATGCTCACAAAGTCCTAAACTAATCTTATAAAATTAAGGAGTTGGCAGACCACTTGCAAAATGATGGACTCAAGGAACAAATAAAAACTGGTCCATTTCCCACTGTCCTAACCCGTCTCCCCCTACCATTTTCGGCCGTCCATTAGCTCCTTTAGCAGAATTAAATTTTAGTTTTGAAGTATGCCATTTCGGATAATTTGGGATTGATTTTGAGCACGTTGTTAAGATCATTAAGCACACTTTTTCATGGTAATTTAGATGGAAAAAAAATGCTGAATTTGGGGGCATGGGGGAGTGCAGAGATAGAATTATGGGTTGAGTAGTGATGCTGAATTTGGGGGTATGGCGGAGTGGGAATTGCAGAGAGAGAGAGTGAGGGAGGGATGGGGTTGGTTTTGAATGATTTGCTCCACCTAGGATTGTGCCTGTAAGATTTCGACAGCGTTGTCCGTCTTCTGAGTTCCTCCCCCAACGAAGCCGTCAATCGCCTCCTCGCTCAAGGTTCTTCCCATATCTATCTGTCCTTACTTTCTCTCTAAAATTTGTACCCTTTTCAAATGGCGTTTGTAGGGTTTAGGTTTCATCAGATGGCGTTTGTAATGTTTATACTGAACTGTCGACTTTTTATTCTTTGTAGTTGAAATTGAAGGTCAGTAGATCTCTTAAATTGATGAGGGGGCTACAATTCGTACAGGGAAACTAGCCAGAGATATGCTACTATTTTGGAAGAGAATAGCTAAAGAGATGGTATCCTTCCCTTCTCCTCTGGAAATGCATTGAGTACAAGAAGTATATGCATGAAAATTAGACCTGGCATTCGTGTCGTGTTTTTCGTGTTCGTGTCGTTTTCGTGTCATACCCGATATCTTAACGGGTCGTGTCGTGTAACACCCGATAAAATAAACGGGTAAAATGACCCGACCCGAAATCGACCTGATAATATTAACAGGTAATATGATCCGACCCGTTACCCGTTAAGGAAAATATATTTTAAACCAATAAATAATAAAATGAAAAACATAATACTAAATAAGTATATACATACCATATTGTCACATCTAAAACATAAAAACGCATTTCCTTTTAAGTATATTTTCACTTACCTAAAGTCTTTAATAGTTTTTTAATTAATGTAGAAGTGTAAAAAAATATATAAATGCTCATAATGACAAGCATGAAGAGCTTAACTTCGAAATTCGCCACTATAATCATATAAATCATAAATCAAAATTTAACCGTTGATTGTTGTTTACATTTACGCTTCATTGTTCTCATCAAAATTTGTTTTTTCAGATTTTCTTTTTTGAAAACATGATCTATTAGATGATGCAAGAAGATGAACGGTTTGGATCGTTGATATTATATTCAGAGTTTTACGGTTAGTGAAAATATTACTTGATGTTTATAAAGTTTCTACAAACTATATGACATCGACTCATATTTCAGTTAACTGTAAATATCGAAACGTGATATCAAAGATCTGAGCCGTTCATCTTCTTACATCCGCCAGATGATCATGTTTTCAAAAAAGAAAATTTTAAAAATGAAATTCAGTAAGAAGAATAAAGCGTAAATGACAATCGACGGTTAAATATAAATTTAAGGTTTATGGATTATAGTGTTGGATTTCGAAGCTGACCCTTCATGAAAGTTGTAAAGCTTGTCACTATGAGTGATTGTATATTTTTTTTACATTTTTTACACTTCTACAATAATTATTATTAATTTTATTAATTTTGCCCTCAAATAAAAAACATTATTCATGAGGGTTTGGAGTAGGCCTAGCAATTCCTGACACGACCCGATAACCCGACATGAAATTAACAGGTGTTCGGGTCGTTATTGGGTAACCCGATAAGCACCTGTTAAGATAACGGGTTGGTTCGGGTATACACGTGGGTAACACTATACACGATAAGCAGAATATTAATTTAATAATTTTATAACCCTAAACAAATACTATAATAATTATATATATATATATATTTAACAATTTTATACCCCTAAAAACTATAATAATTATATATATATATATATTAAATTTTATACCCCTAAAAACTATAATAATTAATATGTATCTGCCATCCATTCCGCCCTTTGAAGAAAAAGGGAGGGAAAAAGTTTTCAAAAAAAAAGAGGAGGGAAATAAGAAAAGGAAACAAAAAAGAGAGGGAAAGATGGGTGTACCACTACCAGACTACCAGTACCACTGTACCGTGTGGTGTAGGTGAGGTAAGGTGTCTGCCCTTTGAAGAAAAAGGGAGGGAAATAGTTTTTAAAAAAAAACAAAAAGGGAGGGAAAAAAATGATAAGAAAAGGAAACAAAAAAGAGAGTGAAAGATGGGATACGCATCCTATGAAACTAATTTCAACGATCTAACCGTCAAACATGTTTGTATATGTTTCAAGATCGTATACGCCAAAAATTGCAAAAAAAAAAACATTCAGAGATCAAGTAACGGGACAAAGCTTTTCGACGGTTATAAACGAAAAATCACGATTTAACGGTTATTTTAACTCCGATTTTGATGATTTTTTACAGCTACACTCCTTGACCCTATATGAATACAATGAATGAATTTGATCTTCAATTTAAAATATTTACACAAGTGGATACCACAAAATCTTATGTTATACTTAATGAAAGTATAAATAAACTCTAAGTGTTAATCAATCTATCATTTTGATGGGATACGAATTCTCCGAAACTAATTTCAACAATCCCAACCGTCAAACTTGTTTGTATATGCTTCAAGATCACATCAGCAAAAAATCACAAAAAAAAAAAACATTCGGAGATCAAGTAACGGGACAAAGCTTTTCGACGGTTATAAACGAAAAATCACGATTTAACGATTATTTTAACTCCGATTTTGATGATTTTTTATAGCTACACTCCTTGACCCTATATGAATACAATGAATGAATTCGATCTTCAATTTAAAATATTTACACAAGTGGATACCACAAAATCTTATGTTATACTTAATGAAAGTTTAAATAAACTCTAAGTGTTAATCAATCTATCGTTTTGATGGGGATACGAATTCTCCGAAACTAATTTCAACGATCCCAACCGTCAAATTTGTTTGTATATGCTTCGAGATCACATCAGCAAAAAATCAAAAAAAACAAACATTCAGAGATCAAGTAACGGGACAAAACTTTTCAACGGTTATAAACGAAAAATCACGATTTAACGGTTATTTTAACTCCGATTTTGATGATTTTTTACAGCTACACTCCTAGACCCTATATGAATACAATGAATGAATTCGATCTTCAATTTAAAATATTTACACAAGTGGATACCGCAAAATCTTATGTTATACTTAATGAAAGTATAAATAAACTCTAAGTGTTAGTCAATCTATCGTTTTGATGGGATACGAATTCTCTGAAACTAATTTCAACGATCCTAACGTCGAACTTTTTTGTATATGCTTCGAGATCACATCAGCAAAAAATCGCAAAAAACAAACATTCAGATATCAAGTAACGGGACAAAACTTTTCGACGGTTATAAACGAAAAATCACGATTTAACGGTTATTTTAACTCTGATTTTGATGATTTTTTGCAGTTACACTCCTTGACCCTATATGAATACAAAGAATGGATTCGATCTTCAATTTAAAATATTTACACTAGTGGATGTGGATATCACAAAATCTTATGTTATATACTTAATAAAAAAGTATGAATCAACTATAATAATTATATATACTAATTTAACAATTTTATACCCCTAAAAACTATAATAATTATATAATATAATTATATATATTAAATTAATTTTAATTTTGGACAAATACTATATTAGTTTTAATTTTGGACAAATACTATACCTGTGCAAATACTATACTAGTTTATTTTAATTTTGGACAACAAAATGTTATATAAAATTTATCCTAGTAATGATAATAAGGAACTCTCATAATAAAAATAAATAATGACAAAAACTTTTTTTTTTTAAACTTATATAGAATAATAATACAAAACTATATATTTAATATAGATTTTATTGTATATATTAATATGGCTATTGTATTTTATAATAAATCTTTTAGTAATTAAATTTTAAAATTATCAAAATAGTTTTTTTCTTAACAGGTCGAAACGGGTTACCCACGTGTTACCCGAGTGTATACCCGTTAAGAACCCGCTATTAACGGGTCCTTAACTAGTCACCCGATAATGACCCGATAAGTTATCGTGTTTACCCGAAACCTGTTATTTTCGTGTCGTTTTCGTGTCGTGTCAGAAACTGCCGGGTCTAATGAAAATATCAAAATGCATGTCTTTTTATCCTATTGATCTTCCTATTGATCTTAAATTTAGTCCTCTCTAATGATGTGTAGTAGGCCTCAAATTCATATCTTGAAATATTCATGTCTAAAGTTCTGTACATCTTCTGTTTTGGGTTTTTTCCTATTTTGGGCCAAATAAAAAAATTATTATGAAGTCGGATAGTCATTTAGAATTTTGGTGATAGTGAGAGTTGATGAAGTAGGTGATGAAGGAGGAGGGGACGGAGAAGGTGAAGGTACTGACGGAGAAGGTGAAGGTACTGATGGAGATGGTTATGAAATTGGTGAATTTAAGTCTGAACGCACTATTACCTTGCTAATTTGCACCACTGCTGCTTCGTCAGAATTAGCAGTTGAAACAATCGAGTTTATTTAATTATGATTTTCCTTATTAATTTGACCATGAAAATTGTCAATTATTTTCTAAATATTGGATGCTTTAATTCCTAAGTTGAGCAGTTTGTGTTACCCCTGTTAGTCATTTTCATGATCATTATTTAATCGCGGACATTACACTAAACGTGTTCAATCGGTTTCATAATTTCTGATAAGTTCATGCCCATTGAACGCATCAACTTATTATATATATATAAAGCACATATGAACGCAAAGGCTCGAGGATGTACGACAACTTGGATATGATAGGGTACAAGCTGTGACATTTCTGCAAATTTAGTTTTTTTTTTAAAATATTTTTTTTCATTTTAGGGGTTTTTTAACTGTTTAGTTTTTGGGTTTTGTTTAATTTTTGTGGTCTGCTTTATAGATTGAACACTTTGGAATTCCAGCCTTGAGCATCTTCTTGCCTGGTGCCTTCTCATTGAGTATTGGAGCATTAAAACACAGGTGTGTGCGTTTTGTCGACGTAAGAGGAGAATGACATAAGAACTTCCGTCTTTGTATTTTTTTGTGCTTTTTCTAACCCATCAATTTCTTTTGAGCAATGTTTTAAAAAACTAGCCTCGGGGCGCGCCTAGGGCGCCTTTGAGGCTAGGTGCTAAGGCTAACGCCTCTGTTTTGCTGGAGTGGGCGAAAGGCTTCGCCAGAGACGCCGAGGCCGCGGAGGCACCCCTCAAGGCATCCCAGGCGCCTTGTCTCCCTTTTTTTTTTTTTTTTTTTAAAAAAAAAAAATACCCACCCGAACCCCAAACGAAACATGAACCTCCTTGACTATTGTAGAACACTCCATAATCAGTTGTTCCCTTTACATATCTCAGAATTCGTTTTGCTGCATTCAAATGCTCCATGTACCTACTGATAACACTTACTCCATACATTAAATCAGGTCATGTGAAAGTCAAATACATAAGACTTCCCACGAGTTGCTTGTAAAATGAACTATCCACTGCTGCTCCATTGATATCTTTACATAACTTCAGCCCAGGCTCTAATGGTGTTCCAATCTCTTTACAATCAGCCATTTTAAACTTCTCAAGGATTTCTTGTGCATATTTCTTCTGACAAATAAAATTCTCAGCAGCCTTTTGAATGACTTCAACTTCCAGAAAATAACTCATAGGCCTGAGATCAGTCATCTCGATTTCCTTCATCATAGACTTCTTGAATTCTTCCATCATCTCAACATTGTTGCCAGTATATATCAAATCATTGACATATAAGCAAAGAATTAACAATTTACCTCCAATTTCACTTTTAACATAGAGTGAGTGATCATAGGGACATTTCTGAAACCCTAGCCTTCCAAAATGATCATCAATTCAACTGTACCAAGCACAGGGTGCTTTTTTCAGTCCATAAAGTGCCTTCTTCAGTTTATACACTTTTTCTTCTTTTCCCTTCTTCTCATATCCTAGTGGTTGATTGACGTACACTTCCTCATGCAGTTCTCCATGCAAGAACGCTGACTTT
This sequence comes from Heteromeles arbutifolia, assembly GCA_024362995.1. NCBI lineage: Eukaryota > Viridiplantae > Streptophyta > Magnoliopsida > Rosales > Rosaceae > Heteromeles > Heteromeles arbutifolia. The sequence continues at coordinate 34,852,540 of JANCRC010000007.1, read as the reverse complement.
ACGTCCAATTGATAAATCAACCAAGAATATTGAGCTACAAGTGAGATTACTAACCTTATTGAGTCTTGTTTAGCCACGGGAGCAAACACTTCTTTGTAATCAATGCCATGATTTTGCTTGTATCCTTTTGCCACTAAACGAGCCTTGTATTTGTCTATTTCTCCTTCCTCATTAACTTTGGTCCTGAAGACCCAGTTGACGCCAATAGTCTTGTGTCCCTTAGGCAAACTTGTCAGCTCTCATGTATTGTTCTTTTCAATAGACCTTATTTCACTTTCCATGGCATCTTTCCACTTCACCTCCTTTGAAGCTTCTTCAAAAGTAATCGGATCACTGTCTATAAACAGTGCAAAATGTGCATTCTCACTTGACATTGTTTCTTGCTAAGATCCCCAAAACTTGGCTCGTATACCAAATGTTGGTTTGATTACCAAAAAACTTAAGAACCCTAGCAATGCTCTTAAGTATGAAAACTCACGTAAAATTATTGAACTGTTATTCTCATTAATTTCAAAGGAAGATTACAGTTTTAAAAGAGAAATACTGAAAACAAATAACAACTTCTCTCCAACGATCTCATGCAGATTTTGTGGAGATCATATCCATAAGCAACGGAAGCAAACCTAATCGTGGTGAACATGCTCAACCACGACTCCTACAAACTAGGACTTGAGCTTGACTATGTCTCTACATAACCAGTCAGCATTATTTAATTAAAAATACTTAATTAAACTTAACTAAAACTCTTAACGGCGGCTACACGTACATATATATTGTGGAACATGTCGGATAATCCTAGGCCTTTCTTTAGCGAGCTTCTATTTCTGTACATGTCACATCATTTACAGAACTAGCTCCTTCAGTACTCGTTGATGGATCTACTCTAGTACGACTCCTCCTCAACAAAAATGCAGGCTGTGTTGGGGAAGGAACTGCTGCCTCGTTACCTAGCATGAAAACAACCGCCGACATGGTTGGCCGGTCAGCAGCAAACTCTTGCACACACAAGAGGGCAATTTGGATGCATCTCACAACTTCGTTGACATGGTACGATTCGCCTATGGATGGATCAACGATTTCCAAGGCATTGCCTTCTCTCCATAAGTCCCAAACCTAAAAGAGTTTTGAAAAAATCAACCAAGCATGAATAAAGTAGGGGATAAACTTGTGGGAAAATCATTGTTTACAAATAGGTTATAGTTAGCTTACATATCCAACCAAATTTGAGTGGGGATATTTTTTGTGGTGATAACCGGAATTCCTTCTGCCAGTTATGATTTCTAGCAGTAATACGCCAAAACTGTACACATCAGATTTTACTGAAAAAATTCCTTCCATTGCATACTCTGGTGACATATAACCACTGCAACAGTATAAGGAGATCATGGTGAGACTTGTACTGGGAAGTTGGAACTATTAATTAACCTACTATTTTGGTAGGCTCTAGCCAACGTGTATCTTCAATTTTGATGAAATTTAATTAACTTACTATGTTCCGACCACACGATATGTATTTGCTTCACATTGGTCCCCAAGAAATATTCTTGCCATACCAAAATCTGCTATTTTGGGGCTCATAGATGCATCCAGTAGAATATTACTGGCCTTTAGATCTCTATGGATAATCCTTAATCTCGAATCTTGATGAAGATATAAAATCCCTCTAGCAATCCCACAGATAATCTCAAAGCGTTTTGTCCAATCTAAAAGATTTCTTTTTGTTTCATCTGGATACAGTAAGAAGTTGAGACGAAATAACTTCTTGTTAACTTTAGTTTCAAAACGAAATTAAAGGAAAAAAGGAAGAAGACATACCAAAAATAAAAGAGTCCAAACTTTTGTTTGGTACGTATTCATAGATTAACATCTTCTCTTCATCTTCAATGCAGCAACCTATAATCTTGACAAGGTTCCTGTGTTGGAGTTTTGCAATTATCACAACTTCATTCTTAAACTCTTCAATTCCTTGACCAGAGTTCTTCGATAGTCGTTTCACCGCTACTTCCTTTCCATTATGAAGTACACCCTGAAATTATAATCCAAATACTTATGTTACAATTCATTTTTAAAGGCATCAAACATGAATTGTCATGTTTGTTGTAAGCTTCAAGGTTAACCTGAAGTTATGCATGGTTCGGAAAATTATAGGAGGCTAAGTACCTTATAGACTGAGCCAAAACCTCCTTTCCCAAGCTTGTTCGCTACAGAGAAATTGTCCGTGGCTGCTGCGACGGTTGTTAGATCAAAGAATTGTAATTCTGAGTTTATTGTACTTTGATAATCGAGATCTGTTCTATCTTCCATGAAAAACATAAATTTTCTCTGCCTCCATGCTGTCATGAAAAACATAATTAACAAGCAATGCAATGTTATAGCCTTATGGTCATAAACAATCCGTATTGCACGACACTACAATAAAACTTACAAATAACTGATGGCATTGTTGTACAGAATAGAGTGAGTAAAAAGCCTCATAGTATACCCGGCCCGTAGCCATTAATAAGTCTTTTACCCATCTCAATTCTTACAACTAATATTAGCGACTATATAGAGTCGTTTATTGTAGTGTTGATGTAATAGAGACCAGCACAAGAGGGATACCAATTAAGATAAGAGAAACAAAATTTATTTACCTTTGCTCTTCCTCCTTACCAACCAACACAAAAGGAATACTAGGCCAAGGAACACAAGAGCGGATAATATTGAAATTGCCAGCCTTGCCTTCTTGCTAATTACAGAACCATTTGCAAATTGAGCTACAAGGATATAAAATAAAAATAAAAAACCAACGAATTCAACAGTTGTGAACTGTAAACAGTAGCAAATCACTATAGAAAATCAAGGAAAACTATGGGGTTTTCTCATGTGTGAGATAATTGTGGGATATAATTAGCCAGGTGGATCAGGGCAAAGTACAGCCGGCCAATCAACTCGCAACTACTATCCAACAAGATTTGTCTCGTTTTAGAGAAATTACGGTAGAAAGTGTAGAATACAAATATTTTGAGAAAGAAAATTAAAGTGGCTACCTAGAGTAACTGCATCAACTCGTACATACAAGTCCTGCCCAACATTTGAAAAAAATCTTGTGTCTATCAAGTCCCCGTACCACGTCACACAACCCTTCCCTCCTCCCCTTTCATCTGCACTCGCGTATGCCATGCAAGAACAATTCTTCATGCACTTTTGCTCACACCCTTTCAGACTGAGACTCATATTCACACGTGCCCCAGATGAGTCGGGTACCTTCACGCTTGCCACCTTAACAAACCCTTCCCCTTTTTGGCATGTAGACGCTCCCGATTTTCTCAGGCATCCACCCAATCCATCTTTCAGATACCAATCCTGGGGGGACTTGGGTTCAAATCCGGGCAGACAAAGGCAAGAAAAGTTATAATTACTGTATGGGTCACAGTTACCATTTGGACCACACTGTCCATAGTAGTCACACCACTCACTAGGGCTAGAGCTTAATTCGATCCATTTGTTTTCATGATATCGCCATACGAACCGTTTAACAATTCCTGATTCATCTAGCACCGCCCTTAAGAATACTGAGCTATCTGTAACATTATACGTTGTATATATCTCATCTTTGTCGTTCACAAAGCTGCGGATACTATTAATTGTGTATGGGGGGACCCCACTCAATCTCCGGCCGGTCCAAGTTCCGGCTCGAAACCATTTGGTTCGACGACCCTTGTACAAAATTAACTGCGGAAACTCAGTTGGGTCAATCTCATACGAAAAATTCCCCGATCCGGGATCATCGTGGGACTTCCAAGATGTTAGGAGCCACTTCAGCCCTGACCGCCGGTTCAGCCCAATCTTTATCAATGGAAGCGCTGTATCTGTGGGGTAATCAAAGCCTTGCCACAGCACCCTTGCGCTACTACCATTGTTCTCAAGCAATACAAGATTTCCCGTATCCCAAAGTTTGGCTATTACGGAATTGTTTGGCGAAGGGACTGTGACATTAGCAGACCAAAGAGGCGTATTTTGGTCCTTCCCATAAATAACAAGGCCTCCTTGATTTCCATGAACAGCTAAGAGCCCAGCTCCAGCAATAGGAATTACGGGGTTGTCTCTGTTTGCAGTCCAGACGATGGTTTGGATTGGAATTTTGTTGTACCAAACTCCAAGATAACGATTATGAGAATTGCCTGGGCTAAAAAACCCTAGTGCAAAGATTTTAGTGGTGGATAGAAGAACGTCGCCATCTCTTAGGGGTTGGTTTGGTGTAATGGCGTCTAGGGCAATCGAAGGGGAAGAGGGAAGAATCACAAGGAAGATAAGCAATATAATTATGACGAAAAAGAATTTAGTAGAATTCATGGTTAGTTTCTCATTGAGGAGTTTAAGTGCTAAAAAGGTTGCTTCTTTTAATGGCAAGCAGAAACAAAAAGCCAAAAAGGTTGGATTCTTTTTCTTTGGAGATTGAGTAATGCTAACAGCGCATGGGCGAGCTCCAGTCATTGATGCTACGGTCAACTCACCCACAACTTCCAGTCGCACATATCGATAACTGATCCTAGCTAGAAAGCTCCACTTCATTCATTCTGACCACACTCCAGTTGTATCCAGTCGATTGATAAAGACAATTCTTATTAACGTTTCTTTGACGCGAAAGAATGGTAGAACTAAATTGGCTCCGAATGGAGCCAAGTTTGAATTTAGCGAACCAAAAAAATCTCACATCGAAAAATTGATAAAATAGACTACAATATATAATGAATGGTTATACTTTTTATTATTGTGATAAAGTCCAACATATAATGCGCTCCTAGGTGGTAAGATGCTAGGTGTGATTAGTAGTGGACACTATAATAAAAGAAATCCGTGATAAAATGAAATAAAGATAAACCAATTTGAAAAGTCCTAGGATTTTTTATTTGGCATGCAAAGAATCAGAGGTCAACATCTTTTCTCCTGTATGAATCCCAGCCGTCCAAACCTAGACAAAAAATCTTATCTGCTTCCCATGCTATGCTGAAGTTTGATTAGCACAAACCTCTCATTCTTCAGCACTAATTGATGTCAATGTCTGTTAGCGATCAAGTTTCCACCATAGTACATCACACAATTGACAGGATTAATTAGCTAACTAGGCTAATATAATTTCTCTTCAATTACCTAGCAAATTCGCAATCGTACCCAATAACTCTGACTCCCTACACGTCAAAGCACTCAAAATATCTTAAAAAGTTTAACTTTAGCGAGGTTCTATGACATGTCACATCTTTAAAGAATTTTCTTCTTCAGTACTGAGTTGGGGACTTTGCATGTGGTCCAATATCCTAGTGGATAGGATGTTGGGTTTTCACCCATGCCCCTTAGGTTCGAAACTGCCCCTCTCCTAAGTTGTTGTAACAGTTTTGAACCCTACCCTCCCCTTAATAATAATTATAAAAAATAAAATAAAAATAAAATAGGTGATGGGTCTCCACTATTATAACTCCTCTTCAATAAAAATGCTCGTTGTTTTGGTGAGGAGCTGCTTCTGCATCACCTAGCATGAAAAAAACCGCCGACATGCATTGTTGGCCGGTCAGTGGCATACTCTTGCACACATAAGTTGGGCAATTTGGATGCATCTCAGAGCTTGGTTGACATGGTACGATTCACCCTAGTTGATAAATACATTTATATTTGTTACTTCAAAGTGTTAAATCCCCTAATTATCTTCATCACCATTCATCATGCTCATTAATTACTTGACTATTATTCTTAGTATGGTTAATTTCCGGTGACTATTCGTGAATACTCTGTACCAAGACGGGGAAAACAGAGTAACTAGGGTAGTCTTTTTCGGTTATTAACCGATATACTGGGAAGCAATATTCTACCCTAAATTACAACCAAGAGCATTTTTTGCTTGAGCTTGGTAAGACATGACATTACAAAAGACAGTTGTAAGAAATTTTCTTTGAATATGATGTACAACCCTAAGTCATTAGCGCACTTCAATCATGGTTATCGGTAAGTATTTAGTGAACAAATTTCTCCTTGCGATGCTCTGCTGAGTTTGGATTTCTGGATTGTAATATAAATGCCGGTGTCTGGGGAGAGGGAAGAGTTGTTTCATTACTCAACATGAAAATAACTTCCGACATGGTTGGCCTATCCGATGCACTTTCTTGCACGCAAAGTAGCCCGATCTGAATGCATCTTGAAACCTCGTGTGTAGGATATGACTGATCCAAAGATGGATCAACTATGCCTAATGCTTGCTCCTCCATCCACATATCCCAAATCTGATGCAATTAGGATCATTTTAGCGCACACATTCAGAAATAAAAATTGGTAAATCATTGCATACATATTTTAGAAGTTTAATGAATTGCCTACATGTCCAATTAAATTTAGGGACGGACACTCAATATCACAAGTATTGTTCATTTTGCCGCTAACGATCTCTAACAGTATGACACCAAAGCTAAAAACATCCGATTTTGTTGAATATCGCCCTTCCATTGCATATTCTGGTGACATGTATCCACTGAAGTTACACAACATGATATAAAATATTGAGCATGTTAATTGTTTGCTAATCGTTGTATGTTTCTAGCTGTATATACTCTGTGAAATACTGAAACACTTACTATGTTCCGACCACTCTGTTTGTGTTTGCTTGGATTTAGTCTTCCCCAAACATTTTCCGCAGTCCAAAATTTGAGATCTTGGGGTTCATTGTTGAATCCAATAGAACATTACTAGCTTTTAGATCCCTCAGTCATGATTCTTGATGAAGGTATAAGACCACTCGAGCGATTCCAATAATAATCTCACTGCGCTTTTCCCAGTCCAACAATAACCTTCTACTTTCATCTGGTCCAATAACATAAATTCAAAGTATAAAGAGTAAATAAAGCGAAAGATAGCATTGACAAGCTCTGCTGTAATTAGTTCTTCGTTATAGACTTTAGTTCATTCGAGTTATAGAAATCATTTAAATATGAGGTGAATAAATCAAAAGACTAAAGAAGAATCAAGGGATAAACAAAAAAGGATGCACATGAGGAGAAAATGGTGAGCGGAAACACTTCCCATGAAAAAAATGTTGCAATTTGTAAATTAAAAGGTATATTAATTGTTTTCATGGCTAACTAGCCAAAATGGACCATGAGATTTGCATAACTCATCACTTTGGTCCCTGAGATTTCAAATCAATAGAAGTGGTCCCTAAGATTGTCCACCATCCATCATTTTAGTCATTCCGTTAAAAACTCCGTTTAGTGTCCCGGAGCTCTTTGCCGGAAGTTTGGGCAATTTTCAAAGCTTCATAACTCAATCGTTTCTTAACCAAATTCGACCCATAATATATCAAACTGAAGATAGGAAAGTGTAGAATAAGATTATACCTATTTGGAAGACCAATGGTTGCCGGAGATGGCAGGAAAATAGCCTCAAAGTTGACTGGTCCGAGGGAAAACTGGAAAACTCGCCGGAAACTGGGTAAACTTTAAATATTCATAACTTCTTCAATACTCAACGAAATCAAGTGATTCAAAAACGAAAAATCATACTTCTCGACGAGACAAAGAGAATGGTACCTTTCGACGGCTAACTCTTCATGGTTTGGCCGGAAAACGGCTCGAAAGTGGCTAACTCGAGACCAAGATAGCCACTTTCGAGCTGTTTTCCGACCAAACCACGGAGAGTTAGCCGTAAAAAAAGGTACCATTCTCTTTGTCTCCTCGAGAAGTATGATTTTCGTTTTTGAATCACTTGATTTCGTTAAGTATTGAAGAAGTTATGAACGTTTAAAGTTTACCCAGTTTCCGGCGAGTTTTCCAGTTTTCCCTCGGACCAGTCAACTTTGAGGCTATTTTTCGGCCATCTCCAGCAACCATTGTTCTTCCAAATGATATAATCTTATTCTAAACTTTCCTATCTTCATTTTGATATATTATGGGTCGAATTTGGTTAAGAAACGATTGAGTTACGAAGCTTTGAAAATTGCCCAAACTTCCGGCCAAAAGCTCCGAGACACTAAACGGAGTTTTTAACGGAATGACCACAATGATGGATGGTGGACAATCTCAGGGACCACTTCTATTGATTTGAAATCTCAGGGACCAAAGTGATGAGTTATGCAAATCTCAGGGACCATTTTGGCTATTTACCTTTTTTTTCATATTAGTTATTAGTCCAACACCACATCAAACACTACGCTAAATTAGTTTAAGCTAGTCTAGCTTAGTTCCTGACAAGGTTCTAAAAAACGCTAGGCGCTAGTCGAGCGACGAGCTGGGGCCTAGCTCCTAGGCGGCTAGGTGGCGCCTAGGCGGACTAGGCGGATTTAAGTAAATATATTATATTTCGTATAAATAAGTGTTTGTTTATACTTAAAATATATATAATTTCAGTCTGGCGCAGGATAAGACCATTTTTGTATCCCAAAACCTTAAACTCGCAGGAAACAGCCTTGAAAAATACTAAAAGCATCTGCTAACCCATGATTTTCACTAAGTGGTACCCGACAGTGAGCCATTATTTCATCTATTTAGCCTATTCCTTCGAAAACCAACCTTCCTGCACTCTAACCCCTGTACTAATTCAGAACCACTGTGACACCTCAGCCTTGCTTCAAGCCTGGAAAACTAATGAAAAGGGCTTGAAAACTTTGAGTTTTAACGATAAGGACAAAATAAAGAGTAAAGTGAATAGTATCAGGATTGACTTTTTAATGTAAAAATGTGATTTTTCGTTAAAATGAACAGTACCGGGAGCTTTTCGTTAAAATTCTCTAAAATTAATCCCCCAAGTGTTACTGATGCCATGTGCGCTTAAAATGATATGCTCCCCACGATTTTCACTGCAGCAAGTTGCACAGCTTTTGTAACCAGGTAGATTATTCATGTATGTGAAAAAATGGTTGTATCACACACTTATCAGTTTTGGTGGTGTTTGGTACCCAAGAATGTTGCAAGAAAAAAATGCGTACAAATAGATGAAATTGGAATCTACGTTTGTCTAATTTTTTAAAGTTGTGCTGAAATCCAAAGGCTTATTTGACTGTCCATATATTTGATTTGAGCACAGGTTCTGTTATGGTTTTGCATTTAGTGTGCATCCCATCTAGAACAAAAGGAGAAATGTGAGATTTGTGAAATCGTTTTCGTTTGGGTAAACTTTGTTTTCATTTGTTGTGCTGTCTCTATAGGGACATTGGGTTTTTTTCGTAAATAGGTCACATTATCTCTCAAACAAGCCTTTATCCTGGTCCAGGCACATTAGAGCAGACACATTCAATAAAATCATTAATCACCACGGCGAAAACAAGTCTACTAGTAAATAAAAGTCAACAAAATTTCAAATCATAATTAAGTCCAAAGAAAATATGACTACCTGGTCCACAGTGAGATGTCCGTCAGTCGAGGCGCACAAATTACTGCTCCCTCTTCAAGAAAACCTTCCTTGTAAGCATGGAGCAATACTCTAACAAAACATAATTTACGATTGTACTTAAATCAAGTAAGCTGATCTTGGCCCGGTTCAAGCTTGATTTCATCCCTCATAAACTTCGCAAAACTTGTCTCCTTATCAGCCACATAAGGATACATAGGTAAATGACAGCCTTGAATTTCATTCAAGAAATTTGTCAGCAAAAAACTCGTCCGTGCTACAAAACCCATCAAATGAATCTCCATGACAGCCAGCTAATGTAGCATCAGAGGTTCCACACTCTGAATTATTCTTCAAAAGCATAATCGGGCAAGACTGTCAGCCCTGTGACGTGGAGGAAGTATTTACTGCCCTGAACTTGAATCATCGAGGCAGAAGAAATTCCTCTTCTGGTCATGTTTTTCCTTGCAAAGAACAGCCTCTTCCACTGGAGGGCTTACTCCACTGCTAACATCCCACAAATTGTTTGCTCTGATCTTGCCACTACCTGCAGGTTTATCTGAAAATTGTCCGCAGATAATATGCTATGTCTTCAGTTCCTAGTACATCACCTAGTATACTAGCAGTACCTAAAACTTGAGCATCTGCATTGTTTCCCTTCTCCGTCAATGTGCGAGGATCCTTGAGATTAAGGGACAAAATTGCATGAGAAGGAATTTCCTCCTCGTTTTGAAGATAAATTGTAGATTGGGAATCATCATCCGCCTCAACAGCTGAATGTCTCATCAACTTCTAAGAATTATCTCTAGTCCTATTCAGCCAGACAACAAAATTAGCCATCTTTAACCTCATTACTTTGTTAAATCAATGAAATCCTCTCCGTAACTCACTTGGTAGAGGGGATTGATGTCCTTTGAAGGAGTTGAAATGCTTTTGATCCCGCTAATTCTAATTTTGCAAGTTGACCTTCAAGTGAGAAACAATTAATCACGATGTCCCTGCCCTCCATCTAAGATAATAATTCATTATATAAATAACAGTAAATAATCTACTGAGAACATGTAGTATCATCTAACAGCAATGCATTCTCTATACTGACATCTACCAAGCCTAGACTAGAGGCGAACTTTGACACCTAAGCACAGCACATAAACCACTTGAGAGTAGCATTTTGAAAAAAAATGTCGGCTTATCAGAGTATCAAGTACAAGCATAGTAGTAGACGAGTTTCAGTATTGCCAATTTGCCATAAATCATCATTCACTCAAAGATTTAAATACCAAACCAGTACTGTTGCATTCTATCTTAAGATCCATAAATCATCACATACTTCCTTCCGATGTGGAGTCAGATGAGATTAAGCCTCTATACACTTACGATTGATGTTTGTGTGAACAAAACGAAAGAATGGGTACCTCTTTTTGGCAAGCTAATTTCAGAGTGTCATAAGCTTCAGAGAGAGCAGAAGCATGTATCCACACCCAAAGCTGACGATCAGTAGAAGAGTGCTTTGTACCCTCTGGTCCATTACATTCATTGCCTTCACAGGCAGCGGCATCATTATCTCTATTTGGTTGGCCAGAAGGCTGCCACATATAGTTCACAGGAGCAATTGGTTTTGAAAGAGGTGCTCCCAAATGATGAAGCTGCAGAAAATGGGTCATATAGTCAATACCTCAAGTCATCCACATTCACAAAGAAAAGTGCAATAGTATAACTTACCATAGCATTATTATATATGAGACCAGAAATAACAGAACGGGAAACATTTTCAAAATGAGTTGACGGGGGAGGCACCATTACCATGCCTAACACTGATAGTAACGAATCCTGGATGCATATGAAAAACGTCGTAACATCATAATTTAGTAGCAGAAAAGAAAATAGTACAACACTTTACCTTTTGAAGAAAAATAAATTAAAGGGTATACAATTTCCTAGCAATAGATTCATAAGATGGGAAGTAAAGTAAATGCCTGACTCTGGGCCCTCCAACTGGATAGCTGCATGATAGCTTGCATCATGAACAAGCATTCCATCCTTGCTCAGCTCTCCTACGAATGAGACGAGGAACATTCTTCTTGTCATCTTTCTCTGTAGGCAACATCAAAGCATTACTCTGATCAAGTTTTCGCTTCTTTCTACATCTTTTTTTGGCGGCTTGACTGTCGTAAGCAGTGGTTCTTCTTCTCTTGCTTCTCCGAGACCGGAAATCATTGTTCAATCTGTTAGATGCAATTGAATGGAGTGTCTCAAGCTCTGAACCCCGTGATTCTGCAAACTTTTGGACATTGATTTTTTGAGGCGGAGCAGATGAAACCTGTTGCCGTCTGAAACCATCGGTAGCCATTAGACACAATTAAACCCCTCAGATGAATAACAATATTATACAAGTCTGCCACACAAAATTATAATCGCCTCTTCACTCTTCGGACATCATTGGTCTCTATTCGCAATACTAGTCTATTACTCTGAAATGTCCAAAAACAATTTGTAAGATTCTTCAAAGCTTAGCAATCGCAACCGTGGTTCCAATTCCAAATAAATATAAAGTTGGAAACAATAGAAGACATGAGATACGAAATTCAGTCTAACTAACATCAATGATACAACAACTTCAACTTAACTTTTAAAAACCAATATGTAAAGACACAAAGCTAAATATATAAAGATTGAAACAAAGAAAACTATAAGATAAGAAATTCTGAATGCCATGTGAGTAACAAAATCAATTACTTGGCACTGCCACTGCAGGAATTTAACAAAAGAAACTCCTCGCATCAACCACCAGTTGCGTTTTGTGTATCGAAAATCACCAGATATGCTCACTAATTCATTCTAATAATTAGTTTAAAAACAGAAACAGAAGCAAAATAAGAACAAGGATGCAGTGCAGTGCAGAGCAGACTGACCCGAAAACTATGTGAGATTGCGAAATTATCGGAACTGAATGGCTTTGGATTTGCGTTTCAGGTTCTGGTTATCTAGAGGTAGGCGTCACAAAATTATATAGCAGCCAACGAGTGCAAGCAGCAAGAATAAAGTTAATTAATTTCAATGAAAATATTGAAAAATAAAGAATAAAACTTTACCATGGGAATCTGCAAGCAGAGAGAGAGAGAGAGTACCTGACAACCTGACGACTGAGAGAAGAAGAACAGGTGAGAGAGAGAGAGAGAGAGAGAGAGAGAGAGAGAGAGAGAGAGATTTTGCAGCAGAAGTGTGGAGAAAGAAAGGAGAGAAAAAGGGCACCCGAGCAAGCGGCTACCTATTTGATACCTGGAGCAATTTAATTGATTACCGTTGGATCAATCTCAACGGCTGAAACTAAACACTTTCTGTGTCCAAGAAAAAACAAGGCATCGGACTGAAAACTCCACTCAGGACTCGGACTGATTCATCAGCGCGCTCACTCTCTCTCTCTCTCTTGTTTTAAGTGATGGATCATATAAACTAGGGAAGTCAGATATGCGTCATTGTTTTCAGAGAAACACATCTTGTTCGTGCAGGAATTTTGTTGGGAAAGGTCTCTGGCTCGAGCACACAACTCCCTGAGAAGTTGGTACTTTGGTTGATCGGGCTCCTGTTTGTCAAGATACTGCAAAATGAGGACAAAGTTAGTTCTGAAATGTGCATTTGTGGGGCCTTAGGTGTAGGCCTTGAGGCTCACAATCAAAACTAACTGAGTGCTAAGGCGTGCCACTGCCATGTCAGTATGGCAGATGTAGAACAAGTGTGTTTAAGCCGATTACTTGCGCCCCAAGTTATTCTGACTTCTTATTATCAAATGATTGTCGTAGATGGGTTAAGTCTACATTAAGTTCTTTTTTATGCCTTGAGATCAAGGACTTTTAGTTCATTATCTTGTATGCTTAAAGGGTGGAGGTCCAGATCTGATCAAGTCATCAATTTAATTGTCATTTAGTCTTCTCATGACAGTAAAACTACTAAGTGAACCAGATCTAAGAACTGATGGAACTTTGAATCATCAAAAGACTGGAAATGACTTGAATATATACTGAAGAATACATCATAACACCAGATCTATTAATTGAAACACAAGACAAAGAGAGTCGGGCAAGATTTCACCTTGTCGGGCAAGGTTAAACGTCTTACTGTCTCTTCTCTTTGTAGTTATAGAGGGTTGCGTGCTAAAGAGGGATGAGTAGTAAACGAGTTTACATGAGAGAATCGATACTACAACATTTAGAGAAGGTATCAGAGCTTTTACACTAGACAAAAGATGTCTTTCTAAGGGGAATCTACGGTCAAAATGGTGTAGAATCTGGATAAAGCGCAGCTTTCTGGGTATTTGCTTGACTGAGAGGCAAGTTGTGTATTTGTTTGTTTGATTGGTCGAGTGTCATTGTCTATAGGGCATCTTCCCCCTTTTATAGGCAAATTAACCCGACTGTACTGTCTCTGCTCTTGCCCGAAAGCAACTGGAGGGTAGTGGGTCATCATCATTTTACTTGTATTGCCACTAAAAAGTGTTTTTTGGCTGAATATGAGTTAGTCTCCATCACTTGTCATTCAAATTATAGGCACATAGCCTATGTATTAATGAGGAGCTGTCATATTGTCTTAAGATGGATGGTTTGGGCTTGATGCTGGGCCTTAGTCGAGTCTCTTCACTTTAACTCTCGGGCTTTCCTTCCTTTAAGTTCAAAGTTCAAATATTAAGCCGAACACATATTCTTCTCGGCCCTCGCCAATCTCTCAACTCCGAAACACACACACGAGGGAGGCCAAATGGGCATCAAAGACCACCTCTCTACCACTTTCGCCGATTCAATCCACGGCTGCGGCGGCTTCGTCGAGATAAAAGACTTCATCTTTTTCACTGTTAAGAGTTAACGGGTTTTACCCTTTTACCTGATCGAGTCTGTAATCGCACTGTAAACTTGCAGGCTAGTTCTTCTCTGATCAAGGCCAGGAAGCCGACCGATGCTAAATTGGATTATTCTCACATCACGGTAAAACAATTTTTGGAATTACTGCCTGAAATTTACTGCATTTTCGTCACTAATCTAAACCCAGATATGAGATATCGAATAAGTAACAAATTGATTCTGGGATTTTAGGTTGAGCTTCGGAGAGTTGATGGGTTGTTGAAGGATAGCACTCAATGTGCTCCCAATGGTTACTACTTCATTCCCGTATATGACAAGGTATTATTTCTTGATCTTTTTCGGTGTCGGATTTCGCTGGATCTTTTGCATTTCACGTGCCCTCATGCTTCAGTGATGATGTTGTGTTGTCTGTTAAATTATCGGAGGAGATGGCGAAGCGGGACCTTTCTGTGGCTTCAATTACTATTTGACACGTATTAAAGTTTATGACAGTAAAATTAAGAAAATTTAAATTTATAAACACACGCTAATACTTGAGGCACAGAAGGATCACACTCATTTTAAATACAGAAAATTTGATCACTGAAAGAAGCCCTTATGGCTTAATATTATCGACAAAACGACCCACAGCAACAGGAAAACTCTAAAGATTATTTAAAACTCCAGATTAAGGAGACTGAAATTCTATTTATTCTGAAATGGTCGTTTTTGAAAAGTGCGTAGGGAGAACGATGATGAAGTGGGGTGAGAAACGAATTGCAAGTCTGGGACTGGGTATCTGCCAATAAAACTGCAACCCTATTTTCGCCAACTTCTCCTCAACCTAGATCTCAATACTTTTACTTTCAATTTTTAAGTTTTAATTAGTGTTAAAATTATCTTAGACAATTATTCAATAATCTAATCATCTACAACCACATAATTTGGTTTTCAAATTTAATTTAAAAAATTTAGTCTCCATAACATTACTCATTATCTTAACAAGTTGTCTAGTTCCTCTTTTTGTATTGGTTTTTATGATAAAATTACCCTTGTGAATTTGTTTTTATTATTTTCAGTTAGTTTTGACTCTTTTTGTTTCAGAGATTTTTTAGTCCTATTAGTTTTGGTGAACATTGTGACCTCAAAGTTAGGTTCTCGCTTTCTAATAATAAAAGGAGTGTGTGAATAACACTCCTTCATACACATCATTTTAATATGCGATTGAATCGAATAAATTAAAGAATATCAAATAACAAAATTAACAAGGAATATGTGAAAAGTAATACATAGTGGGTAGATATCACACCCCTAATAAATTTATTCTCATCTCTCTTTAGCTTTCCTTTATTTATTTTTTGTTCCTAATATTATATTTGATTTTGATTGGATCAGGTTGGATTAAACCCACTTTCTCCACTACTCCCATCTTTCGTGGGAAAACTAAAATCACTATAATATCGCTGTTTCACGTTTTGGGTGCATAAGATTTTAACTATATTATTCAAAACCACATGCATAGAGACGCCATGACCCTGAGAACGCATCATCGTAAATCAGACGCCATCGCTCTCCTCCCCTTGAGTCGTGATAATGAAATTTTACAATGCGTTAATTAATTAATTAACTGAATAATATAAAAATGATAATGTTAAAAAGATTAAATTTGAAAACTAAATGATGTGCTCATAATAAAAGTAAACACGTTTACCAACGTTTGAGTAATAAACCAATCATCAATTTACATGTATTTTAATTTTCAAATTTTATTTCCAAATTTAGTCTCCCTACTATTACCCATATTAAAATTACATTCGACTCAGCCTCGACGAACCCAAACCCTTCGCCATCTCTCTCAGCACAAACTTCTGAATCTTTCCCATATTAAAATTACATTCGACTCAGCCTCGACGAACCCAAACCCTTGGCCATCTCTCTCAGCACAAACTTCTGAATCTTTCCGGTCGAAGTCTTAGGAAGCTCGTCCGTAAACACCACCGTTTTGGGCACCATGTATTTCGGCAGCTTCTTCCTGCAATACTCCATGATCTCTTTCTCCGTCGGCTTCGGCCTCACCTCACTCTTCAAGCTCACGAACGCGCACGGCGTCTCTCCCCAAAACTCGTCCGGCCTCGCCACCACCGCCGCCTCGTTGACAGCCGGGTTCGTATACAGCACCGACTCCACCTCCACGCTGCTCAGGTTCTCGCCCCCGCTTATAATAACGTCCTTGGATCTGTCCTTAATTTCCAGATAGCCGTCGGGATGCATCACGCCCACGTCACCCGTGTATAACCACCCGTCTTTCAGGCACTTGGCCGTTCCCGATTGGTCTTTCAAATACCCTAGCATCACGCACCCGCCTCTCAAAACGACTTCGCCGAGCGACAGGCCGTCGCGTTTTACGCTGAGTCCGGAGTCCGGGTTTACCACGTCCATTCCGGTCAGCCCGACCGTCCTCACTCCCTGCCTCGACTTCAGCCTCGCTCTCTCAGTCGCCGGCAACAAATTCCACTTCCTCTTCCACGCGCACGACACCACCAGCCCCGCCGTTTCGGTCAGCCCGTACCCGTGACTCACCACGAAACCCATGGACTCGGTCCGGAACAGAACCTGCTCCGGCGGCGGAGCTCCGGCGGTCAGGATGTGAACTGGGTACTCGAGCTTTTCGGTTCCGGACGGGACATTTGTGAGCATGTTCAGCACCACGGGCGCACCGCACATGTGGGTAACTCGGTGTCGTTTGATCATGGCGTAGATGATTTGGGCGTCGAACTTACGGACGCAGATGTTGGTTCCACCGACTGCTGCCATCCCGTAGGGGTAGCTCCACCCGTTAGCGTGGAACATCGGTAGGGTCCACAGGTACACCGGCTGTTTGGGTACACCCCAGTCGATCAGGGAGTCGACGGTGATGATGAAGACCCCTCTGTGGCTGTGAACGACTCCCTTGGGAGACGATGTGGTCCCCGACGTGTAATTCAGCGTCATCGGATTCCACTCGTTCGACGGCGGGACCCACTCGAACCCCTCGTCGCCTCTGTCCACGAGGTCCTCATACGTGCACAGGAAGTGATCGAGTGGTGCTGCGCGTGACGGCGCGCCCGAATCGGCGATGAGGACCAGTCGAGGGGAGGGGGTGTTTGGCGGGAAGAGAGAGATGGCTTCGAGGATTAGGGATCGCAATTCGTAGTCAACGAAGACGAGTTTTGATTCGCTGTGGCGCAGCAGTACGGAGACGATGCGGGTGTCCAGGCGGGTGTTGATGTTGTTGAGGATGGCGCCGGACATGGGCACGGCGAAGTGGAGCTCGTACATGGCGGGGATGTTTGGGGAGAGAACGGACACCACGTTGCCTGTCTTGATACCGAGGGATGATATGGAGGAAGCCACGCGGAGACATCGACGGTGGGTCTGCGTCCAAGTGTAGTTGGTGTCTCCGTATATAACGGACGGGCAGTCACCGTAGACGGTGGCTGCTCTTTCCAGAAAGCCCAAGGGTGTTAGAGGGGATGAGTTTGCTGATGTGGGCTTCAGATCTTCCATTATTTTTCTGTGGAGTTCACAGATGGTCTGAGCTAGCTGTGTTGTTCAGTTCAATCACGGAGTGTTTTATTTAATATAATCTAGACCGACCTAGATGAGGCCGACGACAAAAAATTAGCAAAAAAAATAGGAGCTCATGTGACTTTGATTTCGTCTAAGACATTTCACAAATAATATAGCTCTTCTAATAAAGAAATTTTTAATTGTGACGAAAATATAAGTGGTACATTACGTGTTTTTATGTAAGTGCTGGAAAATTTTATTTTTTAAGGTATTAACTTTTTAACGCACATATCCAACAATTTGTATAGTGACACGTGATGTACCACTCTGTGTGCCGGTCACACTAAAAAATCTGCCCTTTTGATGGATTTTTTTTTTGGGGTCAAAAGCTCCTTCCATGTATAGAAACAAAGGATAATGCTTGTATTTTTACATAGGAAAACTAATGAAAAGTCCAAAAAAACTTCTCTTTTAACGAAAAGCCCTTTTTAAAGGTATAATGAATAGTATCAGGTAAATGTAAAAAAATGGTTTTTCGTTAAATGTGAACAGTACTGAGAGTGTTTTGTTAAAACTCATTTTTTACATTTGTGAATAAACTCATATATTTGTAAATGAAGTATCTTTAATTCTATCGATTTCATAATTCGAATCGTTTAATTTTTTAATTTTTATTTAAAGATCATTCATACAAAAATCACTTTTATTAGAGATAATTTAGTGATTCAAACGTATAGAACAAGTATAGGTACAAAGTAACATATTTATGATAAACTGTCCATTTATTTGATGCATTTGAATGGTTAAACGATCTTCAAGTCATATAATTTTTTTGTAGGACTGATCTTCAAATGAATATTAAATAATTGAATGTTTCGATCGTCGATTTTATTTAGTTAAGATACGTTATTCACAAATAAAAGATATGTGCTTCCCCTACAGTAGGAGGATTTAAGTATTACCCAAATTCAAATAGTTTACTTATATATTATCGAAAAATGTAAAAGAGAGTTCTATTATAGTTTGGAAAACGTAAATTTGAAAGCTCATTTATTTTTCTCTGTTTAGAATGATGTTACATGTATCAAATTTGTGGACCAGATAATGTGGCACATTATACGCCATAATTTTTTTTTCTCACAATGTTGGGGTTCTTTAAACCACATGGACTCGTTTACTCTATTAAATCTAAAAGGATTAATCCCACTGAGTAAAATCTAATAGAGAAAAATCAGAAAGAACTCTTTTTACTTTATGTAAAATATATAAAGCTTTCAACCCTGGTAGAAAAACACTTTGCACAAGCAGAGGTCGTCAACTGGCACACTTCATATCCCAACCCTAACCCCAAAGCCCACCACCTGTTTTTGTGCCATCACCACTCAAGCCGTCGCCTTCAGCCGCTCACCTCGCGTTGCTCAATTCAATTTTTCTTCTTAATTTTTTATAGGGACTCCTGAGATTTGAATCTTGGATCGGCATGCCACTGTATGCTACATCATTTGACTTACAAATTTAGTATACCTAACATTATTCGTCTTTAAATTGACCTTCTAAAGTTCACTTGATTTCGTCTTAAGTCATTTAACATCTCAGAGCATTTTTAATGAAGAAATGCAAAATATATAAAGGTTAAATTTGTGAAAGTATCGAAAAGCGGCACGCTGTAAAAACTCATAAGTCCCCTAAAATAATTCAAAAATGAAGGAAGCCTAAAAAAAAAAAAAAAAGAGTAGGTGAAGTGACTTGGATGGTGCTTGGGAGGAGAGGATGAGTATTGCACATTCCAAACCAAATCATGCCCGTAAAGAAGCAAATAAGTCACCAACAGGTGGGCCAAATAAGTAATTAGAGAATATCGAAGGACCATTTGGTACAAGAAACCTCCTGAAGTTGATTGGTCTTTCTTTTTCGAAAGGATGGATGTCTTGTTATTGTTATTAGAAATATAAATTAAGGGGTGTGCTATCAACGCACCATATTTTACTTCTCACACACCTCTTGATAATTTATGTTCATTGATCTTCTTCAATTCATCCGACCCAACAGCCGAAAATTAAAAAGGTGTGTGAGAAGTAAAATGGGGTGTGTTGATATCACACCCCTAAATTAATTGAGATGTGGAACACTTTTTTCCCTTTTAATCCCTTTTAATTATAAAAAGAGTTTTATTTTTTAACAAACGATATTATCTATATTAAGTAAAGGAAATGAACTTAACCTCATAATGAGCTAGTAATAATCTGGTTCAAACTCGCCTTTAGTGTTATAAAAGCATAGAAAGATAACTTATCGATATAAAATAATATGACGTAACAATGTGTTATCCACACACATAGTTACTTCTCACACATACTCCCTAATTTTGACAGTCCGAACCGAATGAATTAAAGAAAGTTCAATGGAAAAAAATTAAGAAAGGTGGGTATAAATGAGTGTGTGAATTATGTTTGGCAAATTGGTCGTGTGTTGTCATGTTTGTGTCGTTTTTGTGTCATACTCATTATCTTAATGTATTCTTAACAGGTGCCTCAATAACGACCCGATTTATTAACGGGTCGTGTCGTTCCGTGTCAGGTTAACAGATCATGCAATAAATTGTCATGCCTAATGTCAAACGATATTTTATCGGGTTCTTAACAGGTGACTTGACAACAAGCTGACACATTAACAGGCTATACCCGATAACGATCCGAATCGGTAATAGGTAGAATTGAATCTCGTTATTTTTATATCGCTTTGTGTTGAGTTAACGAGTCATGTAAGAAATTGTCAGACTTAGTGTGGATGGCACTAAGAAAGTATTTATCTTCAATAAGTAGGCCAATTTCACATCTCACCTCTCAATCTTTGTTGTACAGATAAAGAGAGGCTAAATAATTTACCACCATGCAAATAGGAAAAGGATGTTGCCCATGCCGTGAGAAAAACTTGGACGCATTCGTTGAGTGTTAAATTGTTTGAATTCGATCAATTGTTGGATAAGAACAACACATTGTTTGTCTTTTATTCCCATTAGCTAAACATCATTTTCTTATTACAATTATAGAAAATATTTTCTAAATTAGGTAGATTTTCACAACGTATTTCATATGTGCACAAGATTTTAGTAGTAATGCATCATATATAAACATGTCATGTCCTGCATATGCGATCATTGGTGCAGGGATTAGTAGCTCAAATATTCTCATTTGGGATGGTACACGTCCTTTTTGTGTAACCCAAACCCTTTACTTTGATTGTACTGATACACACACGTATTAAAGTGTATGATAGTAAAATTACGAAAATTTAAATTTATAAACACGTGTCAGCCAATACTTGAGGCACAAGGAAACCGCACTCATTTTAAATACAGAACAGGAAAACTCTAAAGATTATTTAAAACTCCAGATTAAGGAGACTGAAATGCTATTTATTCCGAAATGGTCGTTTTTGAAAAGTGCGTAGGGAGAATGATGAAGACGTGGGGTGAGAGACGAATTGCAAGTCTGGGTATCTACGAATAAAACTGCAAGTCCGCGCTTTGCCTTCCCCTATTTTCGCCAACTTCTCCTCAACCTAGATCTCAATACTTTTATTTTCAATTTTTAAATTTTAATTAGTGTTAAAATTATCTTAGACAATTATTCAATAATCTAATCATCTACAATCACATAATTTGATTTGCAAATTTAGTTTGAAAAATTTAGACTTCCTAACATTACTCATTATCTTAACAAGTTGTCAAGTTCCTGCTTTTGTATTGGTTTTTATGATAAAATTACCCTTGTGAATTTGTTTTTATTATTTTCAGTTACCTTTGATTCTTTTTGTTTCAGAGATTTTTTTAGTCCTATTAGTTTTGGTGAACATTGTGACCTCAAAGTTAAGTTCTCGCTTTCTAATAACAAAAGGAGTGTGTTATTCACACACCATTTTAATTTGCGCTCGTTAGATCGACTGAATTAAAGAAGATCAAATAACATAATTACAAAATAAGGGTAAATTACATTTTACCCCCTCAGGTTTGGGGTCGATTTCAATTCCTTACAACATCTTTAAAACATTTCAATTTCATACATTTACTTTCATTTTATTTTAATTTCATACATCCCGTTAAAAATTCTGTCAAGTACACTGTTAATTGATGACGTGTCAGTCAAATTTGTTCACATAAATAAAAATATAATAAACAAATAAGTTTTAATTATTTAAATAAAAGCAAAAATGAGTAATCCCCACCCCTTTCAATTCTTCGTCATCCCTCACATCCACCCTTGCTAACCTCCCCTCTCCGACCTCCCCATGCTCACCACTAAAATAAGAAGGGCCTCATTGTGACATCCCACATCGCCCAGGGAAGTGATCCTTAAATGTATATTCCCATCCCTACCTAGCATGAGGCCTTTGGGAGCTCACTGGCTTCGGGTTCCGTAGGAACACCGAAGTTAAGCGAGAAGGGGGACAGAGCACTCCCAGGATGGGTGACCCACTGGAAAGTTACTCGTGAGTTCCCAGAAACAAAACCGTGAGGGAATGGTAAGCCCAAAGCGGACAATATCGTGTTACGGTGGTGGAACGGGCCCGGGGAGTGATCCACCCCGGGCTGGGATGTGACAATTGGTATCAGAGCCAATCCCTAGCCGGAAGTGTGCCGACGAGGACGTCAGGCCCCTAAGGGGGTGGATTGTGACATCCCACATCGCCCAGGGGAGTGATCCTTAAATGTATATTCTCATCCCTACCTAGCACGAGGCCTTTGGGAGCTCACTGGCTTCAGGTTCCGTAGGAACTCCGAAGTCAAGCGAGAAGCGGGTCAGAGCACTCCCATGATGGGTGACCCATTGGGAAGTTGCTCGTGAGTTCCCAGAAACAAAACCGTGAGGGAATGGTAAGCCCAAAGCGGACAATATCGTGCTACGGTGGTGGAGCGGGCCCAGGAAGTGGTTCGCCGCGGGTCGGGATGTGACACTCATCTTCCCCCTCCCTCTGTTCCCGATGCTCTCCGGCAACCTCTCTCTACCTCACGACTGCTCGCTTGGCGAACTGAGATCCGACGATCTGGTCCATCTCCAAGCTTCTGCAACTTCTGCATTTCTCTTCCATGGCGCAAGTCGAATTCGCCCAAGCTTTCCTCATGAAGGCAGGCCTTTCCTTCTCTCACTAACCCATCATCGGAAAGCTTGTCGCTTTCGCGTCGCTGTCTCCATTGGGCTGATTCGCAAACGCCGAGCCCCTGTTCGAAGAGACCACCATAGACGACGTTTTCATCTACAACATCGTCTTCCCCCATCAGTGCTATACATGTTTACAACCAGGAGATGAGTGTTGGCCCCAAATCAATTGAAAATTGAAACCCTAAAATCCCCATTAGCCCCAAATTCCTGTTGAGATTCTTAGATGAGTTCTGTTGCAGGATATCATCCGGATTCAAATATGGGTGCCCTTCGATTTCCCCTTTCTTGTTATCCGTCGATTTTCTAGGAAATGGTGAGCAGTGCCACCGGCGGTGCTGCATTTTGCTAGTATTGCAGAGTGAAAGAAAGCAAGGGAGAAGGAATATGGGAGAAAGGAGAGAGAAGATGAAGAGTGGGATGAGGGATGATGGTGGTGCTGGAGGGAGAAGCTTCGGGCGGAAGTGATGGGGGAAGGGGGTAGTGATGGGGGATGGAGTTGGTGATGGGCGAAACGATGGCTCCGGTGGGCAAGGGGGTGGTGGTGGGAGAAGGGGTGGGGAAGACGAAGAATTTGTATTTTTTTTTAATTTTTTAATTAATTATTTTAATATGTTAATATTCAAATTAGATTTTAATTTTTTTATTAATTGTTTATGTCACGTGTCACAAATTTGACAGCCACGTCAGCACAAATGTGGATCTCATATTTGCTCCGTCATCACTTAACGGATTTTCTAACGGATATATGAAATTGAATAAAATGAAAGTAAATGTATGAAATTGAAATGTTTTAAAGATGCTGTAAGGAATTGAAATCGACCCCAAACTTGAAAGGGTAAAATGTAATTTACCCAAAAAAAATATGTGAGAAGTAAAACGCACCCCTAATAAAAAAAGATTGGATTACCCACTTTCTCCACTACTCCCATCTTTCGTGGGAAAACTAAAATCACTAGAATATGGCTGTTTCAAGTTTTATTTTTTTATACACTGTTTAAAAATAGAGTTACGGTGAAGATTTTAACTATATTATTCAAAGCCACATGCATAATGACGCCATGACCATGAGAATGAGGAGCCTATTGGAATGGAAATCAACGCATCATCGTAAAATAATATGACGTAACAATGTGTTATCCACACACATAGTTACTTCTCACCCATGCTCCCTAATTTTGACAGTCCGAACCGAATGAATTAAAGAAAGTTCAATGGCAAAAAATTAAGAAAAGTGGGTATAAATGAGTGTGTGAATTATGTTTGGCAAATTGGTCGTGTGTTGTCATGTTTGTGTCGTTTTCGTGTCATACCCATTATCTTAATGTATTCTTAATAGGTGCCCCAATAACAACCCGATTTATTAACGGGTTGTGTCGTTCCATGTTAGGTTAACAGGTCATGCCTAATGTCAAACGATATCTTATCGGATTCTTAACAGGTGACTTGACAACAAGCTGACACATTAACAGGCTACCCGATAACGACCCGAATAGGTAATAGGTAGAATTGAATCTCGTTATTTTTATATCGCTTTGTGTTGAGTTAACAAGTCATGTAAGAAATTGTCAGACTTAGCGTGGATGTCACTAAGAAAGTATTCATCTTCAATAAGAAGGCCACGTCATAATTTCACATCTCACCTCTCACCTCTCAATCCTTGTTGTACAGATAAAGAGGGGCTAAATAATTTACTACCATGCAAATAGGAAAAGGAAGTTGCCCATGCCTTGACAAAAACTTGGACGCTTTCGTTGAGTGTTACATTGTTTGAATTCGATCAATGGTTGGATAAGAACAACACATTGTTTGTCTTTTATTCCCATTAGGTAAACATCATTTTCTTATTACAATTACAGAAAATATTTTTTAAATTAGGTAGATTTTCACAACGTATTTCATATGTGCACAAGATTTTAGTAGTAATGCATCATATATAAACATGTCATGTCCTGCATATGCGATCATTGGTGCAGGGATTAGTAGCTCAAATATTCTCATTTGGGATGGTACACGTCCTTTTTGTACAACCCAAACCCTTTACTTTGATTGTACTGGTACAGACACTACTATGTCATTTCTTGGTAGGGATAAAAAAATTTTAAATTTCGACCAGGTTGAAATCTTCGAAAAGATTTTTATGGAGGCTCTTGTACTTATTCATTTACCTCATCAATAAATATCATGCCAGTTTAAAAAACGATATTATTATTCTAAGCTACACTAAGAGGAAAAAGATGATTTGAACACAAGAAAACACAACAGGTCGAAAAGTAGTATCATGTTCACTGAAGCAATCAACCAATTGCAAAATACTGACCCTTACTTGACTTTTGATTAGTAATCTATTTTGCATGATCGTGTAGTTGGTGCGTCTGCGTGCCTTTTAGTTGCAAAAGACTAGAAACCACCATTTGGTGGTTAATTCAAATTCACAAAAGATAGCAAGAGGAGATGAGTTTGCTGAGGTTGGTAGCTACTAGCTATGCTTTTTATTCAGCTGTGTATTCCTATTTAATATACTTGTTAATTAAAGGCCTCCTAGTCCACGATAAGGCCAAACCATAAAAACATTGGCAAATTGGCACAAAAGAGAGATAAAATACTAGAAACCTTGACAAGCAAGGAAGATTCTACCATTGGGCTTGGACTTGTTCCAAGTCATCATTTGAGTATATTATAATACTTAATTAGTTCTTAAACGATTTAGGTTTGATTTTGGGAACTTTAACGAAAAGCTCCTGGTACTGTTCACTTTAACGAAAAATCATATTTTTACACTAAAAAGTAAATCTTTGTACTATTCACTTTACTCTTTATTTTGTTCTTTTCGTTAAAACTCAAAGTTTCCAAGCTATTTTTATTAGTTTTCCTTATTATTCGATAACACTGTTTAAATGAGTAATATTACATTTATTTCTACTTATTACATTTGTATCATCTCTCTAATAAATATAGCGCCCACCAACATATGTGGATTCATCTTTATCAGAGATATGGTACAAATATGATATGAAAATGTGGTGAAAGTAGACTTTTTATACTTAAATCTACAATAGAAAGAAGGGGGAAATGTTTGAACATTGGTTGAATAAAACATTAAGCATCCTAACCACCAAGAAAAACTTATGTGAGGCTCAGCTTGTCATTGAACTTGACTGAGTGACACTACAGTTCACTTAAGAGTCAAAGCCCGCCGTGTTGTAAGTTTCAAATATAATCTTCTATGATTTTTTTTTTTGTATTTAGAAATCTCATAATTATTTTCCCTACTAAATAATATACACCATGAGATTGATCTAATGGTTTTTTTTTTTACTCTTTTCCTCCCTCTATTTTTTCATCCCAAATCGGCTCTGCCCTTTGTAGTCTTATTCCCCACTCTGTCTTTCCTTTTTACATATTTTTTGGAAAGAAAAATTAAAAACCTAATTGGGGAAGAACAACTGCTACATGGTGGAGGGATAAGAAAATGAGCGGGTAAGAAAAAAGGATCAAAAAAACATGTGCCATTCGATGAATCTAACTGTATATATTAATTAGAAAATAAATTAATTGTAATAATTTCAAAGATAAGTAGGTTGTGAAAAATTATACTCAAGCTTACTACATGGCAAATTTGAAATCCTTTGTAGTGCAACTCAAGAAAATTTAGTGATGAACTCTCACATGACAATTCAACAATTGCTTTAAATAATTATGTTAATTGACTTAAGCCTTAACTTAATTATATTTTACACTTGTCCCCATATTCATTCCTCTTTATTAATCCAAGATTACTAATTCACTTAACTCCAACATATTATAATTTATAATACGCGCCATTCACAATGTTCCAACTTGTCTTTTCCACGTTTAAATAAATAATTTTAATCCATATCCTCCACACCTCAATCCTTTCTGCTGAGTTGTTGTAAAGATGATGATGGATTAAAATATAAATACCACTTGCAATAAAAAGAATTCGGATTCTCGTCGTCTGTGAATCATATTCGTTTATCGTATATCGTGCGATCAGAAATCATTTTGAATATTTTTATTTAAAATTAAATATAAATAGTACCTAACAAAATTAATCTCACGATGTACGATGAACAGACACGATTTACGGATCCCCAAGATCCTCACCAAAAGGATCAGGAGAGGATCCTCTAGGCAATAAAAAAAGATAAAACAAAATTAGGTTATGTGAAAGGAGAATAACTTTATTGAAATGAGTTCAACTTGATTATAACTCATTGTGCCTTTATTTATAGTAGTAAGAAAGGATAAATCCTTACCTTAATATGATTACAACTCTAATGCCTCGTTTGGCACGCTGGATAACACATTGGATATGATTCATAATACGGAAGCAGTTGTTTGGTGCGCTTTCACACTAAATAAGCACCCGCTTAATCATCTAGTCCATCAAATTTTATCATGTTGACACTAGACTATTAAAACACCCCAAAAGCTCGGGATAATTAGTCGGGCCGCATCCTCTCCAAATTCACGAAGCCGCCTTTAACAACTTCTCAAAGTGGGATATCGAGCAGTTCCTCGACGAGTTCTCCTCCCCGGCCGCCACTCCTCTACAATCAGTTCCGAGCAATTTCTCGTCTAGTTCACCGCTTCTTATTCCATTGCATCTCAATCGTCGACATTGAAGTGCAACGATGTGGACGAAGATGTAGTTCAAATCAAGAAGCCCAATCTTCATCGTCAACAACAATAAACTCAGCAGCTCAATCATCCCGCAGCTAATCGGATTAGTACCATAAATTGATTTGTTTTCTTCATCAATTTGCATCTTCAATTTAATTAGTAGTATTGTTTTGGTGGTGAATCGATATGGGTCTTGGGAGATTGAAGAAATTAGTAAGGGGGTTCTTATGGGAGGGTGGGGAACATGAAGAAAGGGAGGCACGCTGGGAGATAAACCTCAACCTGGGTTTTTTTCCCTTTTTTCTTTAATTTTTATTTTATGATGATTAATTCCTTTTTACTGTTTTTATATGATTTTCTCTCTTTTTATTCATTTTAACTACAATTATTTTAGAAAATTATTATAGTGCAACGTATTATCCGATGCACAAATTAATCTGACAAAACACCAAACGCCCGACTAATTTAGTCAGTACTATCCGATGACTATTTATCATATTCGACTGAAATAGTTAGTACAGTCCGAGCTACCAAACGAGGCCTAATAGGATAATATCTAACCCTATGGAATATTTCAAGATATCCCTAGATACACTAGGATTTACACAATCACATTCCTAATCTAATAAGACTGCAACATTCCCCATTGAGTGTGGAAATACTTAACTAAATGGCGCATCAGGTCTTCAATGATGAAGTCAGTTCAGTTGATGAAGTTGTCGGCATAATAAGCGAATGCGAGTCTCAAATTAACGGAAGAATGCATAAAAGTAAAACTCACGAAACCTCGTTATGGTAAAACCCAAGGTGTGAGAAAAACCCATAGACTAAGAAGAAAAGTGAGAAGTTGCATTAAGTCAAAACTATACGTCTTCTGGACCCAAGTAGAAATGCTCTCAAGGGTATGACCAGCCTAGGATGGATGCCTCGTCAAAACCTAGTTAGGTAGCAAAAACCTAGTGGGAAAAATGCTCCTAATCGTAGGGAAAAAGAGTACATTAAGATCAAGTGAGTATACATCTGGATAGTCTTCCTGAGTTTGACAGAACTTCCAAATGAGAACTATAAGTATTGCATATGAATAGTTAGGCATAACAATTCCTCAAACAAGCTTCTGGAAGGTTGAATTCGGCAGTGACGTCGTGTAGAGGTCGGCAAGGTTGTCTAGGATCGGCTTGCATGACTTCAATCTCCTTGTGCTTTGCTGATGTAGAAGCAATAGGTTTTGGCCTTGACTATGTGAATGTAACATGGTTTGGTCGGGTTGATACATGCAGCATAGTTATCATGGATCGTCGTCGGGACTCAACGATGGATGAAAACAACAAGTATTTCAAATATGCTCAATAAAGGCTCTCAACCATGTCTTACATGTGGTGTAGTGAATTAAAGTGAGTTTTGGGACGGTTTGAAGATTTCGTAACTAAGGTCATATCGTGAACCTCCAAGATATTGCGATTTCCCTAACGATAAAGACATAACCATTCAGGGATTTGCCTTGTCCGGACAGCATCAGCATAACAACAAAGCAAGCATCATTTGGAGGATCAAGAAGGTCGGATCCACTCGAGATGCATTGGGATTAGCCCAAATTCGTAGTACATTTCAGGGTAGTGGAAAAACAACTTTAATACCAATCCAGTGGTTGCGTGTAGGTGCAGTGCTGCATCTTTACCAATAAATCAACAGCGAAGGAGATGTCATATCTAATGCAATGAGCTAAGTACAACAAAGCGCAAAGTTGAACTTAGATATGGAATTTCTAATTCCATAACCTTTTCAAAGGTCTCATTTGCATATAGCATATGGAAGATCATATGTATACTCAAAGGTAAGACCTTCGGGGTGTAGTTTGACTGGTAGACCAAAGTATCGTCAAAACAACGCATGAACTTCAAGTCAAGATGAGTTTTCCCAATATCCATCATCTCAAATTTTGTCTTCAGGTGTGAGACAGTTTTCTCAAGCTCTTCTAGAGTCTTAGTGAGATGTATGTCATTGACATAAACTGTAGCAATTCGGAATAAGACTTCATAGTTTAACACACAAAGGCATACTTCATATCCCTAACTGATCAAATAATCACTTAGAAGGGTATATCACATCCGCCGGATTGCTTTAATCCATAAGTGAACGCCTCAAACAAGTTGAGAGGGTGTTCCATGGTTTGGAACTATTTGAACTAGTCCATGTAATTCTTTGAGAACTTACATGCAAATTTCTGTATCAATATCACCATGGAGAAACGCTAACCACATTTCATAATGCTGCAATCAATTTCAATGCGTTTGAGAGAAACCTTGCATCGTAAGACGTGCATCATATCGCACTATTTCATTCATTTCATAACACTTCCTTTCTCACTAGTAACATGACAGGGTTACTTTGGGCAGTGTAGGAACTACAGGTCCAAAACACAGTTTGGTAAGGAAATTTACCTGGATTGTAATTTCGGTTGTCCAATCAGTTCTACGTTGTCACTAATCAATAGAACACGATTCGATATCGTCGATTTTTATTTATGTCGGTAGCTACCATATAAGTGAAAACATCATCGATGATAATCTCATTCCAATTCCATTATCTCATCCAAACTAGTATACTGGACCAAGAACTTCAAGTCTCGGGAGTAATTCAAATTAATCTCATGAAATGGAAATGATTGAGACAGCGATTGAGTATAGATTCATTTTGTGTCGTGGACTTCCTCTTCTAAGGAAATGAATCCTATGAACTGAGTCATATGTCAAGCTTCAAGCCAAGACTGATTGATTGGCTATCCGCCGGTGTACCAGACCGTCCAACAAGAGCGGCCAAACCGTCCAATAGAGACGGCACACCCTTCGGGGATGTTGACTCGACGTTCTTTATGTACGTCTATCCTTGCAGACATGTTTGTAGCTGGTTATCTGGAGCAGCATTTTGAAAGCTAGAATACATAGCACTTGCTTATCACACTTATGCGGTACAGAAATCGAGATGAGACATAGTGGGCAACGTTCACGTAAATTCGCGTCGTTCTACAGGAACGTTGACATTCTTATCTCCCCTTAACAGTGAGAAGACTGTTTCATTGAAGTGACAATCAGCAAATAAGCGGTAAAGAGATCGCTTGCAAGGGCTCTAAGAAAGCTAGTGCGAAGGAGAATCGTAATCGACAAAGATTCACAACCTTTTGTGAGGACCCATATTGGTACGTTGTGGCTGTGCAACTTAGCACATGGAATACACACCCAAAACGCATAAATATGAAGTGTCAGGTTCATACCCAGTAACCAACTGTAACGTCGAAAATGGTTGGGTGGCAATGGGCCTTAAGGCGGACCAATATTGCTACGCACAAGATTGCATAACCATAGGCAAAAATTGAAAGCTTGGTGGGTTCACCAAGTTTCGGGTGATCAATTAAATTGCACTTTATGATCACTTTGCGAGCTGTTTTGGGATAATTCGATGTTCAATTATAAACCCAAAAGACATACAATACTTATCGAAGCATCTTCGATATAAACTTTCTGGTATTATCTAGTCTTCCAGACTTTATGGGATAATTAAGGTGGTGAACCTTTTAAAATCGGCCAAGAGGTTTAGCAGCAATGTGAGTGGACAAAGATGTGCCATTTTGTCGATTCATCAACCAAAACCATAAGTATTTATATGGTCCACAATTTGGATGAATTAGTCCACATATATTCATTGAATCCATTGTGAAAAAAGGGTCGTTTTGTATCTTTGCTAGGGATGATGTAGAAAATCAATTTCCCCAATAAGCAGGCTTGGCAAAGTGTGCTTGTAGACATAAGATCCTTACTTATGGTAAGGAGATGCATGGTAGCATCATTGTTCGACCTAAGTGTCCCAAATGGTCATGCCAAGGCAAGTAAACTACTTGAATCACCAGGCTCTAGGCCGGCCACATATGGCATATCCCAATCAGAAGGTAGCCCATTGGCCCTAAAATAAAGCTTCAGGCTCATTTTTAGAGGTGGTGTAAAGATATTTCACTCTATTTTCCATCAGTGGTTTCATTCATGATCATTTTCATCTTGAATATCCTTAATGCTCAACGATGTTCTTCCAGAACGAAGAGAATATAACGTCTCTGAAATGGTAATTTAGTACCATTCATACAACGAGAAGCGTGCCAATGCTCTTAATCAGGTTGGATAGACCTAAAGTCGTTGCTAGAGATGTGATTTATATATAAATTTAGTGTGCGTAGTATCGCATTCATCCAGACAACTAACTTTTCCACATTTGTACCTAATCACGGGTTTAATTGAATTCGGTCACATGTTTTAAGAAACATGATTCAATTAACTCATATTCGAGGACAATATCAATAAGATTATCCATAAATAAAACAACACCAAATGTGAATCCAAGAACATTAAAAACAATGTTCATAAAGTAAATGGTTTACTAAGGGGATTTAGCCAACAAGGCCATCCATGTCAAAATTCTGATCTTCCAATGATGTTTGGTGAAGCAAAATTAGTCTCACATATTAACTATGAGAATGGTACTCCTTAATGACATTGGTAGGGGCACGAACAGGTGCATAACCAATGATCTATTTCATCAAGACAGAAGTAGATTCTGCAGGGTTAAGGTTTGTAAATATTATCCCTTATTCTTGAAGTTTTAGGTCTTAGGTGCCAAGGATCACACTTCGAGCGTGATGCCACACCTTTGCAGGCCCTAATTATACCATAGGTTGTGAAAACAAACTCGAAATTGGATTGTGAAAGAGACAGACCCAGACTTGGGTTCAGTAGGCTCCAACCGAAGTTGGAAGGGTTTGTTCTGTAGGCCTCTGCCGAAGCTGAGGAATACCTTTCGATGCACTTTTGCTGAAGCAAAGCATGCCTTTCGATGCATCTCTGTCGAAGCAGGGCACCACTATTCGGTAGACTCCAGCCGAAATTGGGTGTATACTGTTCGGTACCTCCCAGCCAAGTTGATGGGGCACCTTTCTCTCACAAGTGCGATAATAATCAGATCCAAGAATTTGATAAACTTTTACTCTCTACGTTGCTGCTTCAAAAGCGAGTTAAAAATAAGGAAGGACGAGAATGCATTCTTTAGTCAAAATTCGATCGGATTTATAAATTTCAGAATCATACTCATTCATGGACGTAATCATGGTGTGCTTCAGGCAATATCTTGCATGATCAGACGGTCCATAGAAGCGAGACAAAGAGCCATAGAATCCTCGGTCAGGAGGTATTTCCATTTGTAATGCTTTAGGCAGTGGAGGCTTATTAAGTTATTCCATGCCATTGTTGGCTTCAATGGTTTCTATGCTTCTTGATATTCAAATGGAGATTCATGTCTTGTACCTACATATAGTGGTTTTTGTCAAGAAACGTCCAAATCAGTGAAATTGAACTTGTTACGGTTCGACAATCCACTGAATGGAGGGAACAAGATTGTGATTGGTGCTATGGAAATAATCTCCATAAACATCAAAGTTAGAACATTCGGGTTCTAAGATATGGTTTACATGAAAAACGTCAGGTTTTCATGGGTGTATTATTTTATGAAAACTTCGGGTTTCAAAGTCACTAAATTCGAAACTACATGTTCAATTTAGTTTATGAACACTTAGTTCATAAAAGAGAGGTTCCTGCAAGAACACATAATACAATATACTGATTTAAGTGTAGTGGATTTGAGTTGCTTCAGGAACTCAAATGTGCTGCTTCGGGACTACGAAAGGGAGTCAGCAGTTCAAAGAAAAAAATGTCCAAAAGTGGGCTTCAGGCCAATAATTTTGGATGTCTTGTCAAATTAATGGACTACTGGTCACTTTAATTAATTCAAAGGATCGAGACCATTCAGGATCGATCATAGAAGCAAAATAATATAAAGATTCAGGCCTTTGCACAAAAGTCATGTTGGTTGCGTGACAATTAGGAGGTAGCCCAAAAAAATTTGGGCTCAAATCTGCTGTGGGCAGCCCCAACCTAAGTTGGGTTGCGGGCCAAATAAAAAAAGAAGCCCAATTGGACTTGGTCCGTGAAAAGAGGCAGCCCATGCTGCTGGTTGTCCAACCAGCGTGAGCGGGTATGAGCTTTGGGGAAAAAGCAGCCCAGCTTCAGGCTGGCTGCAGATCTAGGGGGCTACAGGCCTAGAAAAGAAAAAGAAAAAAAAGGTTGAAGCCCAAGTGGGTTGAACCTGGACAAGAAAAAGGGCGGGCCGAGGTAAAGGGAAAACGAGCCCAAATTATGCTGGGCATAAGACTGTTCGGCAAGGAGCTGCAGAAAGATGGTCATTGTCCACTGAGTTTCAAGACGCCGGTGATGGTGGTTCCACGATGGAGGGTTGAGTCAATGACTCCAAACCGTTATCGCCATCTCGGATTCAGTCGAGAGAGGTGAAGGCGATGGTTCCTGCAGGCCTGGGTGTGCACACCAGTAAAGATGGGTGCTGGGATCCATCGAGCATCGATAGGATACCGGGAAATCGTAGAAACGATCTGCCTTGTAGCTGCGACGACCAAAACAATGGCCGAATTCAAGGTTGCCACTAGAAAATATGGTGAATCTCGGCTCTGCAGGTCAAGAAGCGCCAAAAACGACGTCATTCGAACCTGAGTGGTTCCATGCGTCTGGTTTTGGAACAGAGCCAACTCGGCTCAGCTCTACGGCTTGGCGCGAGCGTAGCTTGCAGCCGCGGCTCCAGCGCGAATTTCTTTTTTATTTTTATTTTTTATTTCTAAGGTTTTCAGAACTCATAAATATAAAATAAAATAATCATGCTTTTATTTTATTGTGATTCTTTGACTCACAAATTCTATATTATTGTACCCAACCATGGCATCTTCACTATGCATGGCTAGATAAAAAGACTACCTTCAGCACAATGGTTTTGTGAACAATGCTTCGACGAACATGCCACAATATTACTACTCCAGTACATAAGACCCAAGTAGTGGTACTGATTCCTCTCAATATGATCCGCCGCAGATTGGTACGACTGGTTTTGCCGTTTCGCTGATCAGGCACACTACTTTGTTACACAAGACTACCAGCCATACTACTTTGTAGCCGATCCCACCGTTGCTTCTTCACCCGCGTCCACCAATCTTGATCAGAATCATCAAATCAACGATAAGGATCAAAATCCACTTCTTAACTTTGACTACACCCAATTTTATGATTGTGATGGTGATGACATCAAGCTTCCTTATCGGCAAAGAATAAGTTTCATTATTTTTTTATTAGGGTTCAAAGTCTGAATCCAAGTCTTGATCGAAATGGGAATGGGAGAACCAATTTCAGTTAAATTATCTTCCTTTTTTAATTATATTTTTAATTTTCCAGATTTTATGTTTTTTTTTTTCAGTTTTTTTTTATCTTTAATATTAGTTAAAAACCACATAAGCATCCATGTCATTTAATAAATAAATAAGAACCATTGGATGTCATATAATCAAAAGGCTTAAAAAGAGTGTAAAATTATTTGTCCCTTGATCCTATGACACACCCCGACCCGGAATGTCCACTAGGACTTCGAATCGAGTTGTGCTGGCTTCATCACCTGGCCAGCACAACTCGATTTGAAGTCCTAGTGGACATTCCGGGTCGGGATGTGTCATCCTATCGCTATATATATATATATATATATATATATTATATCGAAAGGAAAATATAAATATAGGGGTTCATGCATCATGGGGAATGTTTTCATGCTTCATGGTTGTTTCAAATATCTTAATTTATTTTAAAAGAACCTGATTAGTAGAAAACAATTGAGCCTTTGAACTTGTAGAAGATCCTTCTCAGAAAGCCGAAATTGCATCTCCAATGCGTTGTATCACGTTCAACAAAGAAAAATTAAATTGAATCAATAACATGTAGATCAATTCAATAAAATAATAAATTTATCATAAAAAGAATGATTAAAATGTAATACTCCCCTGATTGAAGAACAAACTCGCTTAAGCGCAGCGTCGAGAACGTGCTGATAACGTGTTGTATGCATAATTTACTAAACAATTATGGAGGCCATAGAGAGATGTGCGGCACAAAGAGAGAAAGAGAGAGATGTGTAATTGTGAGGTATGTGTTATCTCACCCCATTGTGCCTTTATTATAGTAGGGAAGGTTAAATCTTTATCCTAATAGGATTACAACTCTAATAGGACAATATTTAACCCTAGGGAATATTCCAAAGATATCCCTAGATACATTAGGATTTATATAATCACATTTCTAATCAAATAGGACTGCAACAGCCACATTTAATGATGAATCAATTTCATGTAAAAGATGTTAGGCGCTAGTCAGGCGGCGTATAGGGAGCCTAGCGCTGACTACCGCCTAAGCGTCTAGGCGGGGGCCTAGGAGGTTTTTTTAATTTTAATTTACTATATAAGATATAAATAAATGTCTACTTGTACTAAAAAAATACAAACTGTACTGGGATATATAAATTACAAAATAGAATGACATATAGATTATAAAGTATTAGAACCTATTGAAAACACGAGGAATAAGCATAAAATGAGTGTTCATCCAAGTACCTAACAAGTCTCTTACAATTTATTGAAAAAATAAAATGCAAAATGAAAGTTATCTATTTTCTCTTCTTCTTTTTTTTTTTTTTTTTTGAAAAAGAGACCAACTAGGTGCTTCGCCACGACAGTCCACCCTTCCACGTCTAGGCGGGCTAGGCGAGTGCTTAGGCGGGCTAGGCAGGCGCCTAGGCAGGTCTAGTTTCCATGTCTTAATTTTTCAAAAGCTTAAAGATCAATCAAAGTGATGACCAGTCACCTAACGCTTAAACGGTGCTAGTTAAGAACTTTTGGAACACTGCATGTAAGTTTTTCTTTAAACTAGAACGGCCCTAAGTTTTTGTCGGTGCCATGACCTATGACAATGAGTAGGTGTGTTCCAGATATTGGAGGATTCGTCTATTAGTCCGCACATATTTAGATTTAGGTCCAAAAAATCAGCTACTTTTGGATTGAGTCCAATTGGATGTCCTTACTAGTTTAGGTCTAATTGATCTCGTCTTATTCCTGTTTTGCCCTGTATAGAAAAACCCAAAACATATGTAAAATTCCTAATTTATGCATTATTTACTCAAATTTTAGTTTTCAAATTTCTCAGTCCACTATTTAAGGAAAAAAGTTAAAAGTAAGTTCATGTGTATGGAAAGAGATAATCTCCGGATCACTTTCTCCAAAGCTTAGGAATCAAGTGATCCGGGCCTTTGAAATTTGATCCAACGGTCAAAAATTATTATGGCTTTTAAATTTTTTTACTAACTTCTCTGTTTTTAACCGTTTGATCAAATTTCAAAGGTCCAAATCACTTGATCCTTGGGCATTGGAGGGAGAGATCCAGAGAGGATCTCTTTCCCATGTGTATGACTATAAACCCACGACTTAAGTTGAAATGAATGATATTTTAAAAAAAAAATTATGATATAGGTAGATTATGAACAAAAACCTATGATATAGATAAACTATGAACAAAAACCTATGATATAGGTAGATAAATACTTTTTTACTTTGAATTAGAATATCAAGAAATAATGTGTGTATGCACTATTAATCCATGGTATAAGGTGGATAGAACAAGATAACCCATTATATAGATAGATAAGCATAATTAATTTGAGATAGATTATCAATAATGTGTGATATAATCCAATTTATCTATGATACAGGTAGTATAAAACACACAGAGGTAGACTAGAAAAAAATGTGATATATAAACACCAACAAGATCTATGATGAATAAAAAGATGATACTGAGTAGGGGTGCAACTTGGGTTGGGCCAAACTGAACCCGTTCATTTCCAACCCGACTTTAAACCCGAATAAATGGTTTTTCTTTTAGTTATAACCCACCCAAACCCAACCCAATTTCAACCCGTTCATTTATTGGGTTAAGTTGGGTTGATCATTTGCCCGTCCATCCCCAACCCAACCTAACCCGACTAACCAAACCCAATCTAACTAGATTGTAACCCATATCAATTAATGTTCATACTACACCCAAGTGTGCCAAGTCCAAAAGCCAACACCCTTTCTAATATTTTTTTAACAAATTACCATTTATAATTACTTAAGCTTTTCTAATATTTTTTTAACAAATTACCATTTATAATTACTTAAGCTTTTAGGGAATAAGAGGCTTTGATCAGTCAACCTATATTCGTAGTCTCTAAACCCTAAATGTCACATCCCGGGCTCGGCTCCGCGGTAGCACGATATTGTTCACTTTGGGCTTACCATTCCCTCACGGTTTTGTTTCTGGGAACTCACACGAGAACTTCCCAGTAGGTCACCCATCCTAGGAATGCTCTCGCCCGAACTCGCTTAACTTCGGAGTTCCAATGGAATCCGAAGCCAATGAGTTCCCAAAATACCTCGTGCTATAGGGAGGGGAGCATGTACATATAAGGCACATCACCCCCTCTCTGTTGGTCGATGTGGGATCTCACGCTAAAGCTTTATAGTAGATTGATTTATGAAATTAGAGTAAGCTAGCTTTGATGCTACTTGGCTTAATTTTTTTTTTTAGGAATTCTTGGAAACTAAGTTGTTACAAGATTAAACTTGAAAAAGTTGGGCAACCCAAACCCAACCCAAGTAAACCCTAATCCAATTAAACCCAAGTTCAAATGAACCCAAATGAAACCCAACCCGAACCTGAGCTCGAATTGTAAAAGTTGGGTTAGGATTGAGTTGACCTTCCAACCCACCCAACCCGCCCAAGTTGCACCCCTAATACCGAGGGAGTAAAACACAAAGAAGAAAGAAAGAGTTTTTAGAATAGAAAAAAAAAAAAGAAAAAAGAATAGAGAAACATGAAAAAAAAGTAAGGCTGACAAGATTGGCTAAATTCTACAAATCAAACCAACAATAGAAATTAAAGGTTGGACATCTTTGGTCATCTATAGAAGTTGCCGTGAGGCAGAAGGAGACATCGTGAGAGAGAAAGAGAAGGAAGGATAGGAAATTAATCCGATCATTAAGCATAAGATAATCTATGAGTAAGGATTAAAATCATCATAAATAAAAAAATTAAAAAGTATATTAATTACTTAATTAGTCAGTTTAGAGATAAATTTGACAAGAGAAAATAAGCTGGACCTAACTCAATAATCAAGCAAAATTGAACTATACTTAATAAAAGCTCACAAAATTAGACTCATATCAAATTTCCCCATTTTGAAAATCTTCATCTGAAAAACCTTGAAGACCATGCATGTTGTTTGAATGCGATCTATGGTTGTTAACAATAACACATTGTTTGTCTTTTTATTCACATTTTTCAGTTGGGCAAATTAACTAAAGGACTAAACAGCCTTTGCTTTCTTTCAAACATGTACATTCCATATAATATTCTCAATTAGGTAGCTTCACACTAACTAGTCAAGCACTAGCAGAATTAGAAATTCATTCTAGAAGGGGCATCATACAATCAACATTATATGAAAGAATCAAAAGCATATAGAAAACACATTCTAGAGGGTGCTCTCTATCTACTTAGAGTAAAACCGATTTTTAAAAAAAATCCAGGATAAGCCCGTGCCCCTTCTACTTCTTAAGTGGCTCCGCCACTGTAGTCAAGGAGTGACGAACGCTTTGAGCTACAAATACATGTCTTTGAATTGAAAAATATCCATAGTTAAAAAATGATTTCAATAGATTAATAACCGTGACTTTTGTTAGGATAGGTTTTACCTTTTTTTTTTGGTAATTGGGTTTTCTTGTTCTAGTAGTTCTCTTAAAATCCAAGGAAATTAGCTTTAAATTAAAGGATTTCAACCATAAGGTGCTGAAATAGCCTTTGATGGTGTAAACATTTTTAGAGCATGGCAAGTCCAAAAAGCCAATACTTATAAACTCCCTTATGCATTAATCCTCTCTCACTTTCCTGAGTTTCCTTCATTTCTCTCTCGATCTCAATCTCTCCTCTCTCACTATGTCGCTCGGCCAGGCAGCCTCTTTTCTGTGTGGGAGTCCTCAGCCATCCACTCCCTCATATCCCATCGGCTCCAGAAATCTCCCATTTGGGCCATCAACCACCCATAAATCTTCTCTCATACTTTATGCGACTCTCCCTCTCTCTCCCTCTTTCACCAAATCACAATCGATTTCAACTCGTTCAGAGCTCAATTTTCATTCGATCTATGTTCATCCTTTCTCTGTGGATCTTTCTGCTTGTGATTGCGAGAGAAAAATATAGGGTTTGGTGACAGCGTCATGGAAGGCGGTGAGTGAACAATATTGTGAAGATGTAGATGGTATATTGAACACATATCAACATCTATAACAACGCATTGACAATACCGATGACCATTATCAACAACATTAATAAGACGGTTTATACATATTATCAACATCATATGAACAATATCTACACCATATATAAATATTATATTGATATAATACTTATGTTATATCCATAGTATAATTACGTAGGGGTATTTCAAACATTTAACTCCTTCAATACTTTGTCATTCATGTCTTTCTTTC
Organism: Heteromeles arbutifolia; assembly: GCA_024362995.1. Classification (NCBI taxonomy): domain Eukaryota; kingdom Viridiplantae; phylum Streptophyta; class Magnoliopsida; order Rosales; family Rosaceae; genus Heteromeles; species Heteromeles arbutifolia. Next base: position 34,812,506 of record JANCRC010000007.1, on the reverse strand, counting down.
TGTTTCAGCAACCAAACTTTGATCAAATAGTTCTTTCTGTTTCAGCAACCAAACTTTCATTCATGTCTTTCCTTCAATACTTTGTCATTCATGAAATCCTTGTTTTATAGTTAATTTCTTGAAAATCTAATAGTTATTTAACGTCCTTGTTTATTTGTACTTTGTTTTAATTAATAATGAAAGTTAAATATTAAGTAAGTAATAAGTAGTGATTACTTTGGATTATCTGTCGCTCATACTTTAAAGATAAAAAAAAAGTAAATAATCTCAACGCGTCTTAGAAATGTGTTTCTAACTAATGATATCATTTTATCATTAATATTACAATCTAGTAATATTCTATTTTATTTACAAAAGATAAGTTTCAAGCTCAACTCTCCGAAATTATTATTTGAGAGAATAATTTGATGTCCACAACCGTATTTTTTCAATTTTCATTCTTTAAGTTTTCATTTTTTGTATTGTTTAGTGCTAATTATTTATTTTATGAAATAACGAGATGTTGTTTTGTTCATGACTCGCACGTACGAAAGAATATGGAATATTCGAAATCCAGAAAAAATCGAAAGCAAAAGGTTTTCAGAAAAAGGGAAGAAAAAAAAAACAACGCAACGTTTATGATGCCCTCAGTTGGGAAAAGCCATATTACGTCGGGAGAAATAAATCAAGGGAAAAAGGCAGGCGCGAAAAAGAAAGAGACTTGCAGGCGAAGGAAAGGCGATTGCTTGAAAACTCCCCCATTTCAGTTTTCTTATTTTCTGATTTGGGGATGAATTGAGTTTTCGCCATTCCATTTCCAATCCCACAACTTTACAGTTTCGATCGAGAGAGAAGGAAGGAATGGGAGTGCTGTCGAACAAGATCCAGAGGGATCTTCTGAAGCCCGGAGATCACATCTATTCATGGCGCCACGCCTACCTCTATGCCCACCACGGTCCTCCTCTTCTTCTTTCCCTCCTTTTAATTTTTAATTTGATATGAAGTTATTCGTTTATTTGCGTATTAGGAACTGTTTGTTGATGATTTTCTGCTTTTATTTTTTGGGTCTGGTTTTACTGCACTGAAACATCAAAAGCTTGGATTTTTATTCTTTGTTTTTGGTGCAAATGGTATGTGTGGCACTTTTGGACACCCAAAAAACCCAATTCCAGTTTTTACTGCTTTTGGATTTGGGGTCATTTGGGTTTGGAATTTCCGGTGCAGTTTTATGATTGGTGAAATCTGAGGCGATTTTCAATTGGTAGTGATATGGGTTAGTTCGTACTAGATTTTTGTTCTCTCATTAGTGATCACAAGACGATTAGATTCTGATTACAGAGTACAATATCCCATTAGTCTACTTTTTGTTGTTGTTAATTAGTGGGATCGGATCATTTGCAGAATGCGTTATTTGTATAGCATTGGACCCACCTTGTATTTTTCTGTATGTTGTTGTGTGCGTGCCGAAATGACTGCAGGTGACAATGGGTTGCCGTTTATATTTTGTTTATGCGAATGTTGCTAGTAGTTATTGTTCAATCAGGGGAATGGTATGGTTTATTTCAGCTTAAGTGGAAGAGGAAAATTCGAATAGCAACAGTCGGAAAAAAAATAATGATGCTTTAACATTGAAGAACTTAATTCTTTTTATCAGACAAATGGTTTGAGAGACAACATTGAGTTTACAGTCAAGCAATTTGCATGGTTAGTTAATGGATCAGCATATTCAGCACTAGTTAGGAATTGTGGTTACAAGAATGTTAACCAAAATATTATTTTGGGTCAGTCTTCCCCCGGCGCGCGCACACACAAATACTATGAGATTGAACCGTTGGAGTATGAACCCATTACTTGTTTGATAGGTTGAGGTAGGAGAATTGAGTGGTTTGTTTAAGTTATAAATTCCATTTGGAGCAGGTAACCAAGGAGTCGTCGCGTTTTAGACTTTTAGTTCTATACTTGTGTTTCTGTCGTTTTGATGGTTGGCGAACTTGCGCAGTTGAGTTTCCTTTTCATGCATAGTTTTTCGTCCTTCTACTTTCCATCAGTTTGTGTTATTGTATGAGGAGAACTTTTGTGTTTTTGAACTTTTAAATCCTGCATTTAAGTCACAATGTAAAACATGGCATTGCTGATCGTTTATCTGCTATGTGATCTCAGGGATATATGTTGGTGAAGGAAAGGTTATTCACTTCACTCGAGGAGCTGGCCAGGAAATTGGCACAGGAACAGTGCTAGACCGCTTCCTTGTAAGCAGCTCTCCATCGCACTCTCCGGACAATCCCTGCCCAAACTGCGGTGATCAATCGACACTTGATGGGGTCATGTCTTCTTGCATAGATTGTTTTCTATCTGGCGGTTATCTTTACCTCTTTGAATATGGTGTCACTCCAGCTTTCTTTGTTGCCAAAGCTAGAGGGGGTACCTGTACCCTTGCTCGGTCTGACCCTCCCGAAGATGTCCTTCACCGTGCTTCTTTCCTTCTGCAGAATGGCTTTGGTAGTTATGACATTTTCAAAAACAACTGTGAAGACTTTGCCATATATTGCAAAACTGGCTTGCTCGTGTTCAGTAGCGGGGGCAGGAGTGGACAGGCTGCCTCCTTCGTAGCTGCCGCAACTGTTGTTGTTTCTTCACCGCTTCGATTTATGACTACCAGTTTTCCTGGTCTGGGTGCTGTAGGTTGTGGCATGTATTGTGTTAGTAGATTGGTTTCTGATATCGGAATCCGCCGAGATGTTAGGAAAGTACCGGTGGAGAGACTGATTACTCCCTGTACCGCCCTAGGCGAGTCAGTGGTTGCAACTGAAGTGCTCAAGAAAGAATAATTTGTGTGCGTAAACCGAATTCGTATGGCTTCAAAGGCCGAATCTTTCGGTTGTATTATACATTGTATTCGTAGTTTGTAATTGCTCGTATTTTCCCTGGTTGTCATGATAACGGTGAATGATTTGTTCATTTCACTCGTTGGTTTATTTATTTTACTTCGATTTCTTCACTTGATGTACTTCGTTCATCTACTTCATTGCGATATTCCCCCTCTGTTTTTCGCTACGTTTATATTATGCCTGCGTAATGCCCTGTAAATTTTGCTGTCGAATAACCCGTAGACAAATATTGAAAGCTGTTGTTTAATCATCATATAATTACATGTACAGAATACAGATACAAATACAAATACACGGATGGCAGATAATCTGTTGTGTTACAAAAAAGTCCCAAGAAAATCCGAATGATATACCAAATGTGTATCCAACGATGAGATATTCCGCTAGTAAGGCCAAATACTAACGCCACCGGGCTTTTTTACGAGAATCTGACCGTATTCCGGCTTTGATGTCTGCAGTTTACACATTCAATTGTTAAGATTCTGATCCATTAAAACATTTAACCAATTGAACATTTACCAAGTCATCTTGAAAGGTGTAATCTATCATTCAGAAGATACTAAATGCAGGTTATTCGACAAAAAGAAAAGGATACGAAATACACGTTGAAACTGGAAAAAAAATCCTTAAGGCTTTTTTTGGTTGAGGGATTGCCAAGTTCCAAAGGATTGAGACCAAGTAGCAAGGAATGAATCACAAAAAGTTGACAGGAGGGATTAAGAAATGCACTCCATGATCACTACATGGGTATATAAGAAGGATTTGCAAATGACGCCTTCTAAGTAGGGATTTGCAAATCCTTCTCACATGCCTTTGTAATGGTCATGGCGGGCTTTTGTAATCCCTCCTATTTAACATTTTTGATCAATTCCTTAATAACTTGGCATCAACCCCTTGGGACATGGAAATCCCTTGCCCAAACATAGCCTAACATAGGTATATACCAGCCTAACCCTCCAACCTAATTTTATTTTCCTATTAGGTATAGATCAATCTGCCACACTCATCGGCGACCAAATATATAGGCCTATCTACTTCATTGCTACACATTTTTCATCCGGACGTAATTTTCTTTTTTATTTCTCTTCACCGACTACCAGGATTCCAACTTTTCAAATTCATGTAAACCTCAAGAATAGGGTTGACTACCACGAAACAGCTTTGAAACAAAACAATACAATATATTCTGAAGAATACAGGATAAAACATGGATGACTATCTAGGTCTCTCTCCGTATATTGAAATAAATGAAAGTGTGGAAAGGTTAACTTGGTGCATTTTTTGCATTGACGATGTCAAATGTAACCTATGGGTTTTGTTGTAAAAAAAGCAGAAGATGATGAGGAAAAGGGCTTCAAAACGGTTGACCAACTAGTGGTAGGACTATTGGAGGTTTCTTTCCATCATTTTTAGTTAGCCTTTCATTTTTCTTATAAATTTCTATGCAATAGTTTCTTTGGGAGGTTGAGGACTTAAATGAATCCTTTGTTTCAAATTAATGCAGTGTAATTGGCATATTCTGATATTTAGTTCTATCTTTGGAGGGTTTCTCCTCTACTTGTTAACTTAGGAATGGTAAATTCTTTGCCAGGTTTCGTTTATTCTTATTTAACTACAATGCATTCTGCGATCAAATCAAATTTCGGCTTATTGAATTAGGTATAGGTTTCCATGGGATGACTGGGGTATTTTGCTTTTCCTATGAACTTACATTTGAATTTTGACACTAAACCAAAACCATTTTGTAGTACTTTCTTTTTTAACTTAGCTTCCTAGAAATGCATAAGCCTTAGAATACTTTCTGATGTAGGACATACGTCAATATCTTCCTTATGTTAAACCTTCATTTTGATTACATTCACAAGAGCCACGCCATTTCCTTCCTAAGCAACCCACAAATAGTAGACTAAGATTGCTATCCCTTTATACAAGAGTGTTGGGATCAAAAGATCATTTCGAGGGTAAGGCCTGCGGAAGTAACCGGAAACTAAACACTTCTTTTATAAAGTTACTTAATTTGTTATACCATCGATCTTGGGGGAGGGAGAATCGAACATAGAACCTCAGGTGCAAGGGTAAACGCTCTTAACCACTTCAAGCTACAATCCACTTGCAAGAAAAATTGAACCTTTAATGGTACTTCTCTACCCCAAGAGGTCCCAAGTTCGAATATCCCTATCCCTATTGATTAAAACTAACTACTAGCACACCTTTGGTCAATAATTTAAAGAATCTGTACAATTTGTTAGTCCCTAAAATTAACACATCACATGAGCTGATTAATTATATGAAAAGAATCAATTTCTAGAAAATTAAGTTACATAATTAACCAAACTAACATAATATAATGATAATTAGGAAACCAAAATGCAAAAATCAAGAATCCAAGCAAAGAATCAGAAGAAATTTGAGAAAAAAAAGGAACTGGGAACTTACGAGATCTTTGAAAATGATGAAAGCGATTACGAAGAAAAGAACAAAGAGGATTTCGAACTCGGCGAATCGAACGAAGCGAAAGACCGACTTGACGCCCCGAGTCAATGCGGACTCGTTCGAGTTCCGGCTGCCGACTCGCTTCGCCATGGCTGCGATGGTGGCTCTGTCTCCTGTGCCTTCGTTTCGTTTGGTAGTCGGTAGTAAAGGGGTTCGCGCGTGGCAGGTCGAGGATGGCATTTCACGAGTTCCATTTAATTTAAAGAATAAAAAATAATAAAAAAACAGAAAAGTCAGATTCAGATAAAAAGTAAAAATGAATAGTCAATTTATAAATTTAGCTAATTCACACAATGTAAATTTATCATAAGGTATTCCACACTTAATTATATTTTTTAAACATATAAATATTTGAAGCTAATAGAAAATTTGACGCAAAATTAAGCGTATTGACATTCTAAAATTTATATCGCGGAGTTTATTTAATAGAATAAGGCTTGATTGTTTTTTATTTCACTCTAAATTATACTAAATTAAATTTTAAGTTTGATTTCTAATATTATTGCGGCAAGTTTTTTAGATATGATCTTGCAACGAGTCTGTCATTGTGTTAATTTGTAATTTTAACTGGTTTTGTTGTGTTGTGTCAATTAGTTAAATTAAGCGGTATATCCAATTGGGGTTTATAAACATCTTAATTCTCTTTAAAAATTTAAGGACATTCAATTAAGATTTTAAATGAATCTTTAAAATATAAGAGGTATTAGAATTTTTAAGAAATTCATACATTCCATGTGTATTTATTTAGAAGTTGATTTGAAAAGACTTTTAAAAAATTGGGAAACTCGAAAAAATTAGAGATATTTCATAGTATATTTTAAACATCATTCTCAAATCTCTCTCTGAAAATTTGAGGAAATTCACTAAAAAATTTACATAAAAGCTTTAAAAATTATTAAACTTCATCAAAATTCATAAATTTATAAATCTATTATAATCCCTTAAAATCTGAATTGAGTACACCTAATTGAAAAAATTCAAATCTAAACCTAATATGAAACAATCACTAAATTACGTAGAAATTCTAAGCCAAATCTATAAAGGATTAATTACAACAATTCTTTTTACCAAAACAAAATTACAACAATTCTAATACGATGTTGGAATTATTTTGAGTTTTTGAGGGTAATATAAGTAGAAGATTTGGGGCCTGAAACTTGCTTAAATCCCTAAATTGCCAATTGAAACGAGAAAGAAAAGAAGACAGAGAGAACGAGAGGCTCCCCCGTCTTCCTTTGTGCTAGTAATCCATGGCGTCAACGAGTCAACGATCCCTCCTCCTCCTCCTCCTCCTCATCGCCCTCCTCTCCCTCTTCGCAATCTCCGCCACCGCATCAAGGCCCTGCAAAACCCTCTTCGTTTCCTCCTACTCCTTCTCCCTCCGCCGCCTCCCCTCCTCCTCTTCCTCCTCCGGCTTCGTCACCATCGTCACCGAGATCAGCCAGATCCGCCCCGTCCACCTCCACCCCGCCCGCTTTGACGACGGCTTCGTCCCACACCCTAACCACGACGCCGCCAGCGAGAAGCGAACTCAGACGGCGCCGCTCTTTCCCTTTAGAGGAACGGACTCGGAGTCTTCCTCCTACGACATCAGCTCCATCCGCGATCGCACCAAGGACATTCTGAGCGTCGTCGTTTCGCTACTCTTTGGCGTCGGCTGCGGCGCTCTCACCGCCGCCATCCTGTTCCTGGCTTGGTCCGTTTTCATCAGTCGCCACGACGGCGGCTGCAGCTCTTCCGATGACGATTTTGAAGACTTCAGCCCTAAGAAGATGGGTTATGTCAAGATTCCGGAGGTGACCGCTGACTCCGTTTCCCCACCACCGTCTACAGTCAAGGAAGCTGCCACCGCCGTGTGAATATCGTGATGATGATGACGGCAAATTGGTAATTCTATAAATATCTTATAATTAAACAACAATGTTTCCTTTGGACGATGAGAACTTTGTGACTTAAATCGTACGCTGTGGTCTGTATTTATCGAATTACGACTTAATTATTGTCATCTCACTCTTTATCTATATATAATGATACTACATTTGAAATGCTGTTGCACGTTGTTATATGCCCGTAATTATTTTTACCTTCGATTCATCGATTGATGCTGGTGGTGGATGGGAATTGGGCATGCATATCCATAATGTTGAAGATGTTGAGCATTAAACCCTTACTATTAGAACACTACTTATTCTGGGGGCCTTTGTTAACCGTTTTTAGCCGTCTAGGGAATTGGCATTCCTCGGAAGAATTGGAGAGATGATCGGTTTTCTGCAATGTCTAAATTTCCATTTCAAACCCATGTATTGTTGGCAAAGGTGAAAGAATGTATTCCTGTTTTATTGTCTTCCTTCAGCTTCATCTTGCTTTATGACGACTCGATTGATTTTCATGGTTATTGGGGTGTCAATCTCGTCTCTTACTTGGATGGGGAGGAATAGGAGGACGAGTATAAGTGTTGGTGGGTTATCACAATTGAATTTGATGCCCATTGGGTAGTTGCTGAGCATATTGGTGTCAAATTTGAATTTTCTTACTTTATATGGCTATGTTTGCCGTCTTTGTTTCCTATGAAAAATTACTTTATATTTGAAACATATGATCTATAGCAGGCTGGGTTATTTAGTGGTTGTTAGCACTTCGATTGGGAAGATATGGATGAACCAGATAACATACTTCAAATTGCGAAGAACATGTTACCGCAATAGCTTTAAAGTGTTTGGTTTATCAATTCTTAGGTGACAGATGAGCTTCTTAATGTGTTTGCAGTGAGCCTTCCGTTAGTGATAGAGAATGAACTTGGGAGTTATAGGATATGAGGGCAGCTAAATTACGGGAGGTGGTGGTTCATAACCATGATCAACAGATTGTTAGGTCATAAGGAGATGGGTTATGGGTTGCAGGTGAGCTATAAATGGAGAGGTCGAGTTTTGACCGTTGTGAAGGCAGATGATAGTTCTAACTCTCAAAGTAGGCAATTCAGTTGTAAATCTTATTTCATTTAGCCAAATCTGCGTTAAGGAGAGATTAAACCAAAGATTAACCCGAGGCTTTGAAATAACCATGATCACTTAACCAAAAACTAAAATGTTTCCATGTTCGGTGAAAAACTAAAAGGTATCTGTAGTGGTATGACAACGACTCGTTGGAGTTTGGAGGCGTTTGTTCTACTTGGACTGCAACCTGGTATATAATTAGTTACTTTTGAGATCATTGTTGGTTGTTGGGTTAATGTCTCGTCGTTGTAATTGGTACCTTATTTTCAGGTAATTGTAAATTGAGTTTTGAAACATGTAGACATAGCTCTAATAATCGACAATCGTGTTTGGTACCTGTTAGCTAGGCTGGTGTACTCGGTTAGCCTTCTTCCTGCAAGTAATCATAGTGTCCATGAGTTTTACTCTTCCAGGTGATTTCTGATATGAATCCGTATGTGGATCTTTTGGTCTTCAATGCATGGAACTTTTGATAACTTCAATCTTCACCATTCATTTTGCCTAAGATTTTCGGCCGGTACTACCAAGAACCAGTACAAATCACAATATCCAACAACTGCATCCTAACAACGACCCCTGCGACCTCTCACTTTGTCTGCGAATCACGAAGCGAGCTCTCTGGCTGAGGAAAATGTCCTCAATTTCAATGGTGCAGTATCGGTTTAGTTCTTTCATGGATCTACATCGTAGCAGTTAACAAATTTCGATTTCTCTGATTTTTGAAATTGCCTCCGATGACAACCCTAAAGAGACATCCTCCATGATGAATTAGTTTGTAAAAGAGTACACCAACTCTCTGCTAAAGCCTGAGTTATTCAGTTAGTTTGTCATCATCCCCATCAATCCAAAGAGACTTCAAATGCTTGTCAATCGCAAGCGACACCAACATGATTTCGTCCATGAGCACATCCAACCTATCTCCGGCAACAAACTCAAAAACCTCTCCATTGACTTCGACTGAGCTACATCCCGGCACCTTTCTCACCTTTTTCTCCTCCATTCCCTTCCTTAGCATTGTGACCTCGTCCCACTGGTTGGCGGAGGCGTAGATGTTTGAAAGAAGAACACGCACGCCACTGTGGTCTAAGCTTTTCCCAGACAAGCGCTCGACCATTTCTTTACCTAACTCAACATCTCCATGAACCCTACAAGCGTTGAGCAATGCACCCAAGACGTACGAGTCTGGTTCCATGGGCATTTCTCTCACAACTTTCTTTGCCTCTTCTAGCAAACCAGCTCTTCCCAGTAAATCCACCAAACAACCATAGTGCTGGACCCCTGGCTGTATCCCGAAAATGTTATTCATACTTTCAAAGATTCGCAATCCCTCGTCCACCAAACCCATCCGACTGCAAGCACTCAACACGCATATGAATGTAACTTCATTGGGCGCAATTCCTTCATTCTGCATTCTCGCGAACAACGAAATGGCGCTCTCACTTTCACCGCTATTTGCAAGCCCCGAAATCAAAGAAGTGAAAGCAAAGACATCCCTACTCGGCATCTCATTAAACACAACATGAGCAGTTTCAACACAACCGCACTTTGTGTACATGTCGACAAGAGCAGTGCCCAACACTCTATCTAATTTCATCCCCTTGCGGCTCACATACGCATGTATCCACCTTCCTTGATCCAGTGCACCAAGAAAAGCACAAGCAGTGAGTGCACCAACAATCCCGGCATGGTTAGGCAAAACCCCAGAAACCTGCATATCAACGAAAAGCTCCAAAGCCTCACTGAACAACCCAACGTGCACATACCCATTAATCATAGCGCTCCACGAAACTGCATTCTTCTCAGGCATTTCATCAAACAGCTCCCGTGCAACCTCAACTTGGCCAGACTTCACGTACCCATTAATCAACGCAGTCCAGGTAACAACGTCTTTATAAACGCTCATATCGAACAGTTTCCGAGCTGGGTTTATGGAATCACAAGTCACATACAAATGGATCAACCCGTTCTGCACAAAATCGTAGGATTCCCACCCCAACCGGATTGCATGGCAATGGAGCACCAAACCCATTGAGAGATACGAGAGGTCGGCGCAAGCTCGAAGAAGAAAGGAGAAAGTGTAGTTGTTGGGCAGGAGGCCGCTTTGAATCATGTCGTTGTAGAGAGACAGAGCTCTCATGGACTCATTTCTCTCGGCGAAAGCTCTGATCATGACGTTCCAAATGTAGGTGGTCCGGTGTGGCATGTGGCGGAAGAGTCGAAATGCATGGCGTAAATCGCCGGAGTTCGATTCGGAACAGAAGGCGATGATCTTGGCAGCTGCGTAAGGATCGAAAAGGGTGCCGGAAACTGTGAGGTGGGATTGAGTTTGCTTGATATGCGCCGTTGTGAGGCATTGGTCCAAGATTGACAGAGCTCTCCTGCTTGATTTCATGTAATCCTTTCGAATTTGGAGGCAATCTGATTTCGTTTTAAGTTCATTCAATACATATTGAAAAGAAAAATATCACGAAAATGAAAAATCAAAAAATAACCCCATAAACTCTACCATGTAATCTTGTGTTCTATGATCTGATTTCCCAACATAAAAGAGAAAATTGGAGTAATAGTCTTTGAAATTTGGCCCAAGTTTTGGTTCCGAACTAAAAATCCGTGAGTATTGGTCTTGAACTTATTATAATGTGGAGCAACGGTTTTTTATGTCAAACTCCGTTACAACATTCATTCACAATAAAGGGTTTAAAGGGACAAAAAATATATGAAAGTTCTAAGAGAGTTAGCCAAAAGAATCATTGCTCCGTATTATAACAAGTTCAGGAACAAATACTCACATATTTTTAGTTCAGAGACAACTCCAATTAAGTTAAAGTTGAATGATCATTGCTCCAATTACCTCCAATGTTTATTATTTATTTTGTTTTTTATCAATAATGTTTTCGTTTTCTTGAATTGGCTGTAAAGGACATAAATAACTAATCAATACAATTCATTAAAAACATATCCAATCTAACCAGCTATTTGGTTTGTTGTCGTTTCTCTTCTCAATGTTAAAAGATGCCTTCAGTTCGAAACTCTTCATCCCTCCTCCATTGTCAAAAGAAAAAACATCTAGTCCAAATTTCGGTGGCGGGTTCCGAACCCCAAACCTTATGCTTTGGAAATAGGGTTGTGCCTCAGTTTGGAAACTCTTAACTGCATGCATGGCTATTTTATTTGACAGGCTAATGATGCAAGACTCTACCGCACAGCATTACATGTAAACAGAAGTCGACAGCCTAGGTTTGGGAACTGCAGCGACTCTCTTGTCCTTTTGAATTGTTAGTCCCACTTTTTCTTCCATATTCTCCATGGGTCTGATCAGGAGCACATTCCCATTCAAAAGCATGTGGAGCATCGCTGCCAAGTAAAAGTGCACCGTGCGAAGAGCAAGGGGCCATCCCGCACATACCCTTCTCCCAATCCCAAAAGGCAGCAGAGCGAAGTCTTGGCCTTTGACATCGATGCTTGAACCAATGAACCTTTCTGGTTTGAATTTGAAAGGTTCTTCCCAAATACTCGGGTCCCTCACAATCACCCAAACATTTACCAGAGCAAAGCAATGCTTAGGAATATGATACTCGGAAACCTCACATGCCTCGTTTGTGCAACACTATATGACTGGGGCTGCAAGGTGGAGCCGGAAAACTTCTTTCACTGCCGCTTGAAGGTAAGGTAGATTCGCAATGTCGGTCTCTTCAACAAACCTGTCCTTTCCAACCACTTGGTCCAATTCCATAACTATTTTCTTGTATGCATCTGGCGTTCTTAGGATTTCTGCCATTCCCCACTCGACGGTGCTTGAGCTCGTCTCCATTCTTGCAAGGAATATGTCCTGCAAAACCAAAATAAATTTGGTTTGATTTGTTAGGTAACAATTAGTCCCAAAAGTTTAAGCTATCAGAAGATGAGTCAAAATTGTATATCAAGCTTCAATGATTGACTTACAAAACGTATCCCTTTGATGATATTTCTAGGAAGGCTTTTCAATTCGTCGTCTCTATCACTTCTCCATTCCAGTAACACATCTAACAAGTCCGGCTTGTCATTCTTAATACTCTTTTTTATTTTGAAAGTATAAATGTATCTTAAAAGCCGGATATGTGTATTCTAAATATAGGATACGCGTATCCATCATGTCAAATTTGTGTCCATCAACCAGGATACGTGTTAGACGAGTATCCGAGAGTATTGGGCAAGTATCGTATCCGATCAAGCATTGGATACGGGACCAAACAGAAGTATCTGTGCATCATAGATTGACATGCTTGAATAATGGGATGAAATCAGCAACATTTGGTATGCCGAGAATTTTCACCAGTTCCCACATTGTCTCTTTTAGTTCTCTCCCTTCCTTTTTTGTGCAATCAAAAAGGCTCTTACTACATACAAGGTTACTCATAAGGTTGGCTAAGGAGATGAACGCTCACTCTGCAATGTCCACCTGATTCTTTGACATTGAAGTTGAATAGAGTTTCTTCAGTACCCCATGAACTTACGATTAAACAAAAGATTCAAGATTATTGAAGAAATGGAAAGAGTACATCCAGAACTGGAACTGGCATAAGTATTGAGGATTAGACAAGCAAGACTACACTCCGACTCCGTCGTCAACTCTTATTCTTTCAAGCTGCATACTCTTCCCTCGCGTAGAGCAATGGAAGAGAAGAAACCATAGATATATAGAAAAACTTTCCATCCCTCCAACAGACAAAAACTAAGTACTAGAAACTACAATCTTGGCACAAATCATCGAAAAATTGTTTGTTCTTTGAATTAAATTGGATCATACCACTAGTACTATGGTCTTGTGATATTCCTCTTTCACTTGTAGCACTATTCTAAAAATCCTTGCTTAGCGCCGCCTAGGCCCCGTGTGCCTAAGCACTAGACGGCTGGCCACCGCCCCGATTAGTCCCTAGGTGCTTGAAAATTAAAAAAGTGCTCCTAGACAAGCTTAGGCGTCCGCCTAGCCCGCCTAACCTGCCTAAACCTGCCTAGGTCGTGACTCTCACTTAGAAAGAAAATCGATAACTCTCTCTTAAAGTGTAATTTATGGAGGGCTTAAATTGTTACATGTGAAAATCCATTTCAATATTTAGGACTAGGAAGGAATTGAAGATCAATCTCAGTTGCCAATTAATCCGAGCTGTATCCATCATCGAGCACGTAAAATTTTAGATGCGACGGATAAACCTGTTGCTTGCGATTTGGTTCAAAAGCCTTAAGGGCCTTAAGAGAGAACACCTCTTCCGCCAATATTCTTTTTAGCACTCTCCACCGCGTACCCACCAGAGAAAAAATAACGGACACCCCTTCGCATGACATGATCCGGAAGGCCACGGTGACGATATGGCTGCAGAAAACATCATCGTGTTGCCGAAAGATCTGGCATGCCATTTCCGGTGAAGATGCCACAATGACGGGCTGTGAACCCAATTTCAGGCTAAAGAGTGGGCCATAAATTTTTGATAGCTTAAATAAATCTTCGTGCAGGCGAATGCTGAGGTGAGGAGGGCTCCCAAGTATCGGCCATCCAACAGGTAGTTTTTCCAGTTCTTGTTTCTGTATCCATGGACTGCATGAGTGATGAAAAAATATGCAACAATCGACGACGATGTAGCTGCAAGAAGTAGCACTGCAACGTCGGTAATGCAGAGAGGGAAGGTTGAAGCTGCTGCTGCTGAAATTGAAGTAAAATGCAGGTAATCCATGGTGTTATTTCTGTATCTTTTGGTTATTCTCTCTGAGTATATAATCACGTATGTGCTTACAAACAAACAAACTGAGCATCTTTCTTTGAACAGTTGTCCGAAGCATGCTCTCTTTCTCTGATGCATGTAACGCTTTCTGGTAGAAATTGAGGTGGTGATGACAAGTTTACAATGCATGCAATAAAGTGCTTCTGGATAAACAAAGACAAAAACGGTGTCGCAAGCTAGAAGAAATGGAGGGAAGTGATTTATATCTTTTGATAGTATGTGAATTTTTTTAAGAAAGAAGCTTTTTTTTTTCAATGACAATAAACAAGGATTAGGCAAGATTAGTGATGAGTCAACAGTCGTATGCAAGGTACCAACCCTCTACCCTAACCAGGAAATGACCGTTGTTAAGAAGAACCTGGCCACATACAACTTCACCATCCTAGATAAAAGCAACATAAAATGTGTCGCGTCAATCTAATCTCAATATCCGCTACAAAATAATTCATTCGGCAACAACTTATAGGTAACCAAAACAAATAATGGACGAATTGACCGAACATACTCCTTCATTTTCCGTGAAGTTTATCGTGTTCTCACAGCACACACTCAAGTTCGAGAAATTACACTGAACACTTCTTGACGTGTTGTGATACCTCTGTCTATTTTTCTTTTCGCGGATGTATTTGAAGAATTGACACACACTCGAGGTTTAGAAGACGTGGTAGAAACAACGTAGAAGGTACCTCCTCCATCTATTGTCATATTAAAATACAAGTATTTGACTTTATGTTTTGGAAGATGTATGTCAAAAGCATTCATTTTTGTAAAGATAATTTGCCAATTAGCACCACGATCTAGTGGTGTTTCTCGCAAAGCCAACAACACAAGATCCGGAATCAATTGGTCAATGACTACTTTGTCCTGGATCCTCTATACTCGGATGAAGACTTCACACATTGACATCGAATGAGGCATACTCTTGAGATAAACCTTCAAATCGTAAGGTCGTCTCAGTTTCTCGCCCCATCAAAAACTTACAAACGCCTACGCAAACTCAATGGATCAAATTGATGAATCCTTGAGGACATTCGAGTCTGCATTCGACTACGGACCTTGGTGAATTTTTTGGTACAATTTACAAGGCTCAGTACCTCCGATCATTAACATACATGTAGAGACGAGGCTTCCCTGAGATGATAAGGATCGCAGAACTGCATCTTTGGCATTGGATCTTGAAGAATGTCCAATTCGATGGCAAGAGAGGTTCAAAAAGCCAACATGCACCACGAGTCTATCTTTCTTTAGCATCTTAGGAACTCCAAACGACATAGATTGGCTGCTGGAAACAGGAAATATAAAAAGGATACGATGCTACAAATCTTTAACGTTTAACTATTTTCCAAAGTTGAAATATATTTAACCATAAAGATCTTTTTCATCAGAGCTTAATAGTCTCTGAAAGATAAGTCATACAATACCGAGGAAATACACGCTGAAAGAGGGGGAAGAGGGGAGGGGGAATGCAGAGAGAAATAGATTGAGCATCATATCACATGCTAATGCATTCAACCGGAAGTTTCTCCCACAGTAAGCGGACTGGAAGCAGAACGTGGAACGGTTTCATACAATCAACAAATTTCAATATTCAAGTGAGCCGAGAGATGGTAGCCCTGAAACAATGTCTTGCCCTTCACCGCCACTGCTGTTCAAACTTTGACCTGTATTTGGGCTAAAGGATTCAACTGCTTGGTGCCCCATTTTGTGCACATCCTCAGGAGAAAGTATCTTGATATACCAAACATTGTTCACAAAGGACCTGCATATGATTTCATATACTAGTGAGACCCGCAAAAATGTTGTATTACTTGTTGCTCCTTCATATAATGTAAAAGTTAAATATACTTAAGTAACTCACTAAAAGGAAACGTTCAAGAGAAGACTAAAGAAATTATTCCTTAGGGGTTAAACCACCATTTCTATATATTTCGATTAGAATGTTCTGGCAAAAATTGTTTTATATCCTAAAAACTTCCCCACACATGGCCTCCCGCCACTGGAGCTGAACACGTGGCGTTCAATATAAATTAGGACTAGGAGGTTGCAGTTGAGAGAATTCAACTTAAAACCTCATTCTGATACCATGATAACATTTGCTTGTTCCCAAAGATGAAAACCACATTCCATTTTTTTCTATATGATATCCAGTAGTTTAACCAGTCAAAGGATTAAATTAGTATACAGGTAATCTAATGGTAGCAGAGTGATATGTAACTGATCTGAGAACTTACTCCCATGGATCGTCTCCAAGGAGAAGCACATCATCCTCCCTGTCAACGAATACAAGCTGCCAGCCTGATCTAAGACGATCCTCCAACTTCCCCTCAATCCCAAACATCTGTCCCAGCTCTTCTCGCAGCTCATGATAGCTGCTGAACCGGGATATGTCCAGTGAGCGGCCAACCGACCCTGATTTATAAACCTGCACTAGCAACACAGTATCATCCGTCCAGCAATTTTAAAAAATGAAAGCAATAACATTGAAAAAGCAAAACACCTAATTACTTTCAGCTCACACCTTGACAAATGTACAATTGTTGGGGGTCGGTGGATCAACTTGCCCTGCACTGTGCAACAACTCAGAAGAGTCTTGCATGCAACTATACAGAGAGCTCTGCCGTCCCGAGTCCCCTAAAGGCATTGAAATGTCAGCATCATTTGACGAAGTCGCAAAACTGGGCGCACTGGTTGGGAATAGAAGTCCAGAAGATTCAATATTAACACCAAACAGAGTAGGATTATGGGTATCTGAATTTAAATTCTCTTGCTCAACTGCATTGCCTTTCTCATTAAATGGTGGAAATGACATTGAGTTGGCAAAAGCATTGGCCTGTCCATGTGCACACTTCGAAGCCCAGGATTGTTGAGGTGACTGCTCAGTTGGCATTGAATGACCAGCTCTGGACATGCTCAAAAGATTTCCGCTCCCATCAGGACACAGTGTACCAAGCATGTTCTGTCTAGGAGTAGTAGATGCTGAGAACTTTGTGCTTGAATCACTGAAGTCCGTTTTCGGGAACGACGGAGATGACACATTCATTTGCTGACTCTGATGGAGTTGTTCATTTTGAACCTTGAGTGCATCCTGATAGGCATTTTGCTGTTGCTGAGCCTGCTCATCTGTTTGATTGTTAAATTGTTGCTGGAGAAGGTGCTGAGGCATATTCTCCATTGAAACATGTGGCTGTCCCTGCAGGATATTATGAGGGTTCGACTGCTGAATTGCTTGCTGTTGTAACTGCAGCATCGGATTGTGGCTACCCGACTGCTGAACATACTGAAAAGGCTGCTGAAAGTGCATCATCTGTTGTCTTAGCTGATCTCCACTTCCAAGATTCTGCGAACCAGCAGCCAACATGGCCTGGTACTGCTGAATGTGATCATTTCCAATCAATGTCGAATCCAATCTTTGTTGCATCCATGGAAACATACCAACATTTTGAAAGTTCATGGACTGAAGACCTTGCTCTACAGCTCCCCCCCTTAGCCACATTAAGCTATTAGATTCATCCCTATTATCTGCAGTAACAATGAAGCAAGAAGAACAATTAAGCTATTTGGACTTTCTAATGCCCCTATGAAGCGAGTTTTTGTAGGTAAAGGAAACACTACATCTGCCTTTATAGTGAATTATACAGTATGCAATGAAATACCACAGGTTTGACCAAAACAATACAAATGCCACTCTCTTGACTGAAAGCATGGTAAGTGGAATTTTAAATGGGTCATGCTATCTCATTGGAAAGCAAAACCTTTTGCATGTTAAGTTGAAATAAATAAAAGCAATATGTGCCATTGCCTTCTCACTCAACGCATTTAATATGAAACTGTGAGATGATGATGATGCATAAAAACTCAATGATTAATATCTTAACATGAGATCCTTTAGAGCATAACTAAAGGTGAGAAAGCAATAACAAACAAAAAATAGTCTTTTTACAATTTATAAGGCAAGAGCAACTTAGGAACTCTGGTGAATTTCATAGGGTCCAAAGCCCCAATTATACCAGAGGTTTAAGTCTAAAATCTAAACATGTAAGGCCTAATGAAAATTGCAGCCAATACCCCTTGGCTAAAGACTCAAGTAATAACACTTTTTTCTCTCATCAGAATACAGAGATCCTTTAGAGCATCTCCAAGGGACTAGGTATCCCATTAGGCAAACTGTGTTTGCCTTGCCACGTCACCATTTGTGTCTCCAAGGACTCAGTAATAAGGTAAATTTACCATGACCCTCACATAAGGCATATATACCTTGTTGGAAAGCATGATGTATATTGGAGTCCACACAAGTTTTCCAGTAAACAATATATATAGTGACTCTACATGTTCCTAAGGGCGACCCCAAGCCAACAAGGCTCCCACTTTGCGAGGGTCAGGGGAGGAACGTCTATCGTACACAGCCTCTCCTGAATCACTTTAGCCTCAGATAGACACTAGAATGGCATGAAGTAGATCCGAGGAGAAAGCACCATAATATTACAAACATTAAACAGCTTATATCATGCATAAAGAAAAGTATTTTACTGGACCATTTTGAAATTTCAAACCTACACTTCTCCATAAAGAAATTTACTTGACCTCATCTATATCACTTAGAATTAGCCTATCAAACATAAGTGTATCAAATTCAATCCATTCAATGCCAATAGCAAAAAAAAAAAAGTTTAAAAATAGCATTGAATTTTTCTGAGGATAAAGGCACCAAATAATAAAACCACATTTGAACATAGGCTTTACCATGCATAGATGAGGCCCCAGGATGCCAAGGACGTTTCAGTCGAAGGGGAAACAGTGATGGGTACATGGGGAAAGTTGTCAAAGGCTCAATCTCCCATAATGATACCCTTGGCTGCCTCTCATCTGCAGTAGACTCATCCCAACCAACCTAAAGAAAGAAAAGAACAAAATGTTAAGAACAAAACTTTATACAAGGCAGAAACAAAATGGCCCAAATTCATAAATCCAGGAAAAAATTACGGAACATGGTAACAACATACCATAAAGAATACCATGTGTATTCTGCCCAATGGTTTGCGAGTTTTTTTAGAACAAGGTGTTTCATTTCAGGTACCAATGGGTCTAAAAATATTATTATTCAAAGTGCAAATTTATATGTGTAGTATAAATATACGCCCCTTATTATAGTTAAGAGTCCTTTCACTAGGTATTACTGTATTAGCACCTGGGAGTCTATTTTCTTTAGCATTGGTAGTTTTTCTCCATTAAGCTTTTGTTAAGTCAGCCACATTTTTCATTAGGTATTAATGTATTAGCAGTGCACTTGCATTCATCGTGCCCAAGCCATACAAAGACTAGAGAACACAAGTCAGAGAGGCACCAATAGCAATGGAAGCCAAGGTAGGACACAACCAATGGGATGAGGTGGAGGGTACGTGGAAAAAGAAAATGAAGAAGGGTATAGGTGGTTTTCAAGGTGTGAAAATCTGAATTTCTTATTTGTCTACCTTTTCATTTCTTCTTTCATATTTCATTTTCCACATCAAATATTTTGTCTACTATTTACCACATTGACCATTTAGTGGTGAAAGAGATGGAGACTGCTTAAGGGCCTATTTTGAGCTTTTAAGAAAGAAAAAAAAAGTGAAAACTCTAATGATAATGGGTTTTAAATACCATAATTCTTTGTAGAATTTCGTTGTGAACAATCAGAGTAGACTGCCACATATAAAGAATGGGAGATTTTGATACGTCTCAAATGCATGAGGGAGGTCCTTGTACTTTCAAGCTGAGATGAGGTTAGCACAACTTACACTTACAAAAGAAACCATGAAAAATACCCTCTGGTCTTCTGATAGAAACTCGGTTTTGATGTGCTCACTTGTGTTTGGACCAAATTTCAATAAACTAAATTTGTTTTTAAGTACATCCTTGTGTGTATGTGTGTTGGGGGATGGGGCGTTTGAGTAAATACAAGAAACCAGGAAAAAAATTGGTCCCATAGACAAGTTGGTGTCATTGTATTACAGGCACACATATAGGAAAGTAGATGGAGATTTGTTCTTCCTATCAGAGGTCTTAATCTTTCATTAAACAGCATTAGATATATAACATCTGATGTCTTACCTACTACACTATACAAAATTATAAATGGAGTCCAGGGCATATATTCACAAGGAAATGCAATTGTATGACTACAGTAGACAAATTATGCATCATTACCTTGACAGATCGCCAATGAGAATTTGGCCACCGAACAGGATCCAGATCACTTATGCCAGTTATCGTACCCATGTACCTTGATAAGCCCAACATTGATCATGTTAAAAGTGTACATTTAAGTATATCAAAGCAACACACATCAAGAAAAAAATCGGTTGGGTGAACACTATTAAGGAACAAACGTCTATATTTTCTGCTCTAAACTAGTTTATTCAGTATCGGTGGAATATACACATATGCCAACTAACCCTCCATACACGGCAGTCTCTAAATAATACCCATGCAACATAATTAATTTTACTAGCCTCGTTTAAACACATCTGAAAATTTTCTAAATATTTGATGGATGTTGGCACAATATAAAGCACTGATCTGGTTGGTGTTTCACTTCTAGAGAACTTAGTGCCAAAATCAATAAGGTTGTTCATGCTCTAAGTTATAACCAAGCAATAAATTATTCTATGGTTGCAAGAAAAACTGTACAAATGACATAAGTGATCATTAGGTTAACAACATGAATATTGTAGTTTGACCATGAATAGCTACAATACCTTCTGACACTAGACTCTTCAGTCTCAAATAGCATCCGGAATCGCATCCCAACTGAAACACGTGTGTGAAATACTGCTTTAATGTATTTTGATAGGGGTATGACAAACTCAGATGGACTAGCCCTGGACATCATAAACATATAAGCAGATGGGTAATAAAAGCATTACAAGGAAACAAATATCTGGAGACTCTTTGCCACCTTGGATTATAAAAAACTGTAAAACAGCTGTTAGTTGAAGCCGCATGAGCCGCAGCAGCAAGAAGTCCAATATGCATGCTATCACTTGACAAAACAGAAGACGGCATCACAGTTTGTGGTCGAGTGGCACGACGAATCCCCAAAAAAAGCTGATTCTTTTCATTCCTATTATAGGATGTACCCAAGATATCAACGCATGATTTATATGCATATAGAGAAATCACGGGAAAAGAGAGACGAAAAATATACCAAATAAAAAGAACAGAATCTCCAGCAACAAGCCTTTTGGCACTAACAAACACACTCCAGCCTGTAGTAAGAAGATGTCGTTTCGGTTGTCCTGCAAGACGAGCAAGGAATGGAACAGGTCAGTTTTCAAGAATTTCCTTAATAAGTACTAGGTGACTGCCTTGCACACAAAACAGCATTATCCAGTCAGCAATGCAGAGCATTTTTTTAAAGTAGTTTCAGCAATAAAGATTCCAGCTTGTTTAATGATTAGAAGAAAGAGAGGATGCGGAAAACTAAAGAATAGTTTATCCATAAAGGAATAACTTGAAGATATTACATTAAAAACTATCCCACTTAAAAATAACAACAAAAAAACTAATAAAACTATAGAACTATATCTCTTGATCATATCTGCATTGCTGAAACTATATCCATCACGGAACAAGTAACAACATTTTAAACTGTTCCACTTACAAATAAGTCAAATAACAGAACGGGAAAAAATAAACTATATCCCTTGATCATCTATGCAATATATTCAGCTCATGTATGTCATCCTCCTTTGCCCTCCCTAACTTTAAAAAGATTTTATTTGATTTTATCTTTGATCATATTCCACTAACCCGTACCAACACCGCCATCTCAGCACTCACTTAAGAGGCAAGTTTTGAGAAGAGAGTAGCCTGCTTTATAAACTATAAAGCATAAATCTTCAAAAATCTTTTAAAAGTTTACTTTTTGACATTTGACAATGGAAGCTAAAAAGAAAAGTTATCCTGATCTTAGGCACACAAATTTATAGAGTAGTCATTTTCATTATATTTTATTTACTATAATTAATAATTCATTAGTCATTTGACCTTGTTTACAATAATCTAGGATATTTTATTGCATGAGATTTCCATATAACAAGATCTAACTGTGGGTTAAGAAAAATAAATGAACAACTATATAAGCTAAAATGAAGAGTGTGTAAATCACCAAAAAGGTTTCGGATAGCCTAGTATTTTCATTCTAGGGTAACAAGATGGTTAGAAGTCCATTGATTTTTCAATGGATCACATTCTTTGATTTGACAATAAAAATGTGAGTTCATCCTCCTTTGCCTCTCTTTCTCCTTAATCCCTTTCTTTCCTTAAACCTCTACTCCATTTTTCTCTCTTACTCTCCAGGTTCTTCTATTCTCTCTCCACTTCCTGTTACACATTAATTTGGCGCCAAAGCATCTATCAAATCCCAAATTCAAATCATTCTTTTTTGCAACCATTCCAGGCATCACCTATTCAATGAAACGTAGTCATTAGCCACCTCGGATCCAGCACGAATGTACATACCACTGCAGAAACTATGTAGATTGTACAGGCCACAATCTAATCATAAGTGTAGTTTCGTTCCCAAAGAATAAGAGACAGCATAAGAATCAGAGCATGTATATCCTCTGTTTCCTGGATATGTCATCTGGAGATATTGCAGCACACTCCCCCACAGACCAGTAGAAGTCTGTTGTTTGGCCTCATGCACTGAGTCCATCACGGAACTGCTCCATCAAGCAAGGGCACCACAGGTCTCAGAAAGAGCTAATCTAATAGAGCACTAGTAACACAGTCGTGCTTGACCAACAGCTCATCCAAGATGAATCAACAGATGAAGAGATTTGTGTTGTCTCAGTGCTGCAAATCTAACAGGGAACCTGGCCGTGTGGAAATATGAAAACTATAAAAAGAAAAGAAAACAAACTTAAAGCACTTGGAGTCGGCAACCAGTAGAGCTCAAAAGCTTAAGTCGTTAATGAATGGACCAGCATTGTGTATCAAGCTAACACCGGGAACAGCAGGTCAAACATATTCGAATACAATCCTTTTTTTTTATCAATCATCCATATAATTCAGCTTCATCCACATCATACAGCCAACATTAGCAGCCCTTCCCTAAATGAGCTTCGGCATGGACTACATGTTCTCTTATCAACAATAATGTTCGTTACCAATTAGTCATACCATGATATTGCTCCACACTTTAAAATAATGCAATGGCCGTCTCTTCATTACTTCAGTTGACTAAACTCTGTGAATGACCACACCAGGGTAGACTAAATCTGATCAAACAACATCCCGTTGACAAAAATATCGTTCCAAGATGATTCAAGTCAACTTTTCATCATAGTGGCGAGTCTAGTGATCCTCAATATAACCATATGAGACTGAGGGTTGATTACATCAAAGTCTCCATGTTTGAGATATTGCGTCCCTCTGAAGCAGTTTTCCATGCATGCATTAATCAGAGCGTTTTATCAAAATCTCTTGTTCACATTAGGGACTTGGGACTTCAATATTCAGTGGGGTCAGTGGAAGGGTTATAGAAATGATTATATACCATGCCAGGGTTATACATTTATGTGGTAAACAACACCTATCAGAATCCTTTAGCGATGCTGTCAACATAAAGGATACATGACAAAAAAGTGGACTAGTCCACTGAGTGATCATATATGTATAACACCTGCAGTCGTTATACATTAATGATTTGAACAGACAAAAGTCATATCCTAGAAGTGTAGATTAGCCCACTAAATCAGTATGTACCATGGAATTTTCTCTGGTTCGTGCAGAATACTGGAATTACGATCATTAAGGCAGCATGAGCATAATTTTAAAATTACAGTACCATCAAGAAGTTACTTGGGCATCAGCTGAACCAGGGTTTAAGTAAACAATCATTGATGCGAGTATATTTAGCTTGCCATATACATGTTAATTTGTAAAGCAGATCAAATCCCCCAAAACACAAGAACCGGACAACCTAATCAATCCTGCAGCTGCATGAATGATTCTAGCCTAAAATTTTCTTCCATTGCATGAACAGAAGAAGAAGAGACCACAAATTTGTGCTTTCCTTGCACGAATTATGTCTGATAACAATAGTTTGATGTTGCAAATCATTGAAGGAATACAAGCAGTCAAAAACTTCCAAACTTTTTCAAGTATAATTCTAACTAGCAACATATTATATTAATGAAGAAATTATTATTTCCCAGTTACCGAAGAAATTATTTATTTTGCAAAATAGATGGCAAAGTGTGATATAAAATCCCCTACAATGCAACGCAAGAAAGACATGCGCCAAGTCCAAATCGTACCTCGAAAAATATGCCTAAACTTCCACTCAACATCATGGAGATCCCTAGCAATAAGTTCCTGAGCTGGTGGTTGTAGCGAAAAATCCTGCAGGACATTATAAAAATAAAAGGGTTTCAATAAAAAGCAACACTGCCCAACTAGAGTCAAATAAAAGAACAGAATAGACAATAGCAGTTTGATGAGGGTAGTACAAGTGGAGGAAAAACTTTCTCGGCAGCACGACGAGGAACAGAGAAGCCACCATGTGTACTAGTATCACTCGCGGTCAATGTCTTGCAAAAGTAGTTTGTGGGTTGCTTGCTTGGAAGCCCCAACTCCATTGGAAGAAATGTTTCTTTTTGTTCTTGCTGTGTGAGAATTTGTGCAGTTTCAAATTGCAACTTATTACAGTAAGATAGAAAAACTCCAACAAATTAAACAGAATAAAAAAAAACATAAGCATTTACCTGCGTCAAAGGCTGCAATGTCATTTGGGCATATACTTCATCTGTCTCCACATCTGCCTGAAGTTCAATGGTTAATCAATTCCAGTTCGGGTTTCAATTTTTAACTTGTGTTCTTTCTTCTGTAAGTCATAAACAAGTGAAGGTAATGCAGCTGAATCAAAATTCAAAAAAGGCAAAGGGAACCCACATGCATGGTGACATTGTGGAGCTGACAGATCAACTGGGGCGGCAAGCTCGGGTAGTTTGGTAGGTGGGCATCAACTTGCTTGTTGGTAGTGGCGGCAACCTGGTCGCTGTGGCCTTGCGGAAAGTAGACCACACGAGTCCCACGTGTCGGCAGGGACACCAGAGGCCCAGCACACGCATGCCACAGCTCCGAATTCAAGCATTTCTTTTCCACTCCTCCTCCCCCTCCTATCATTTTTCAGTTCAATTTCAATTTTTTTATATATGTTTTCAGAGATCACTAACAACGAAAGCAACAATAATAGTAATTAATGGCAGATATTTAAGAAAACTACACCTAAAATCCAGAAATATAATAAACAAAACCAAAAAAATATATAAAAATAGGGTTTTTACCTTCATGATCCTGCTGACCCAGCCCTGATGCTGAAAGCTTCATATCACTAAAGATATATAAATATTAACCTAAACCTTTCCCTAATTATATTTAAAAATTCACACATAGAAAATAAACTCTACTGAATACTACTACTTCAAGTTATCCAATTTTTCCATCATTCTCCACAAAATTACCATCCTTTCCTACAGTTTGAAGCCCCAAATGGAGGAAACTGGAAACCCCTCCCCTCCCTCCATGCAAGCATCACGCTCTCCTCTAAGAGATCGCCATGGAAGCAGAATAAGCAGAAGCTCAAAGCTGATTGTTGCTACTCAAAAAGCTTTTTCCTCCTCCTTTTCCGGTCTATCACTGTCCATTCGATTCAAACCCCCAAAGCCAAAGGGAGAGAGAAAAGTAGAGAGAG
Organism: Heteromeles arbutifolia; assembly: GCA_024362995.1. NCBI lineage: Eukaryota > Viridiplantae > Streptophyta > Magnoliopsida > Rosales > Rosaceae > Heteromeles > Heteromeles arbutifolia. Next base: position 34,786,660 of record JANCRC010000007.1, on the reverse strand, counting down.
AAAGAAACAGGAAGATTTTGCTTTGAAAGTTGAAACTCACAGTGCCGAACAGAGAGGGGAGAGAGAGAGAGAGAGAGAGAGAGATGAGAGAGGGAAAGAGTGGCGGTCTTTACTCTTTCCCTTGTTGTAAGGGTCCCGACCGAGCTGGACCTCATACAAGAAGAGAGAGTCTAGGCGCGTTATGGGAAACCTCCGATCTGGGCCGTCCAGGGATCCGTACCTGTTAATCTCGACCGTTGAGTATGGGACTGATGTGACAGCATCCATGTGCCACCATACCTCGGTGGTCCTTGTCAGAGTACGTACGTACTATGTTTTATTTTATTTAAAGTGTTTTACGTAATATTTTTCAAGAGAAATTCCCATTAACTTATAATTCAGTAGCGATAGCGTCATATGCAATTTGCATGTGAACTAATTCCTCTCATAAGCGTTTTTATTAAAAGTACATCGAAATTTTTAAATGTAATTACTTGTATCAACGCATAGGTGTTTATAACTATTGTCTATTGTTAGAAGTGCTTTTAGAGGTCTAAACGCTTTTATTACCAATTTCAAACCTACCTTACAATCGAAGAAGATAAGAGAACTTATTATTAAGAAGAAAACTTATTCTAAAATATGACTCCTTGGATTAATATGACATAACTTACAATATATACAGGGTTTGACAAAATTTATATGTGAAAGGAATCCTAAAATACTATAATAAGAAATTACATTTCTATTATTATGGAAAAGATTCTGGATTAACTAAATCTATTATAACACCCACCCACCCCGCAAGCTGGACGAGCCTAATCCGACGAGTTTGGAGCAAAGAACACCATAATGAGGCTGATGGGCAGTGGTGAAGCCAGGATTTGCTAAGGGGAGAGGCAAAATTTAAAAGAGTGCAAGGTTCAATCAAAGTAATTGTTTTCACATTGGAGAGTGCAAAGTTTTATGTCAATATTCATAACAAAAAACTGTCTCTTCACCAAAGCGATTGTAAGCGGTAATATTAAAGCCATGTAAGAAGCTTAAATTGGTTAAGATTAGATTCTCAAAAACGTTAGGCGCTAGTTAGGCAGCAGACTGAGACCTAGCAACTAGGCGCCTAGGCGAGATTTAAGCATGAGCCTAGATAGATTTAAATGAATTTCTTTTATCGTAAAATAAGCATTAAACAATATTTACATTATTTTTTAAAAATTAATACAATATTTATTGATAATATGAGAGTTTAAGATAAATATGTTAGGAGTCTTAAGAGAGGGGAAAATAAATACAAGAATAATAAAATAAAATAAAATAAATGGATTAACAAACCCAAAAAAAAAGGTGGGGTTAGAAGAGAAAAGAAAAGAGGGATAATACTTAGGTCCTAACCTGTTAGGATTCAGTATACTGAACTTATTATGTGGCACAATAAAAGAATGATACATGTCCTTGTAAATTCCCAAACACATAACCTTGCATTATCTATTCTAATATCCAAACATACCCTATTCTACTAACCAAACATCATTCTTCTCTCTAATTGGAGATTCCCCAAGCTTTTAGATTCAAACTAGCAATCATCTCCGCCGACCAACCCCGTTTCCTCCTTCGTTAAACCCCCCACGTGTTCTCCACCATTGATCGAACCCAGTGTCTTCCTCCAACTTCTCTCCTTCGTCGACCCCACCACCGTCTCCTTCTCCAACCCCTCTCCTCCGTCAGCACCACTATCCCACCCATATACCAGCCTTCCATCCCATTATCCCAAGCCACCATCCTCTGCCACCCCTCGAGAGACTGCCCTCACGAAATTTGGAAGGACTTCAAATTGGGGTTTCTCGGTTAGGGACTCGATGTCGACTTATCGAGTAAGCTTGAAGCTTTGCACATGATGCTAAAGCCGACAAGGCCACGGGATGAGGTTGATGATGGTTAAAGTAGGATAGGACTTCTCATGTTCAACGAGAGCAGAGGGGCTCAACTAGCGCTCCTAGGCATGTTTTCCGACAAAGGGAGGGACGGCCGCCACTCCTCGCACTCACGTAATTTCGTCTATGCTGATGGGGAGCTTTGGTAATCAATTCAGCAGAAAAAATATAACAAACCCGTTGACTACCGAGTGCTACTCTCACACAAACAAAATGATAATCAAGTTCAATAAGGCGAGTGGGAGCATAACGAACAAGATTAATCAAGATAAGGGGTATTAAGGTTACCACATGATGACCAGAACCTGTACGGACAAGACCACATCTAATAACCTTAAATACAAAATCTAATTAGAAATATTGTGAATCACTTAAGATTCCTAACTAAACTCTACTTAGGCTTGCACAAAACTATATCTTATAAAATATAATCATAATACTAACCTCTTTAAATTTATTTATTTATGTATTTGTTTATTTTTGCCAATAACCTCTTAAATTGAAAAGTAATGAAATAGTAACAAAAAAAAGATTGGTGAAACGGACCATCTACAGAGTAAAAATGTTAAGTTTTTAACCCAGGCCTAATCCCAACACCAGCCCAACCCTCCACCCCAACCCACTCCCCATAATCCCACGGTCAAGACATTTTTCTCTATCCATATCCACTGTTTGTTTGCTCTGTATTCTTATGCAGAAGAACAACAATGACATTTAGGGTTGGTTTGGTATTGCTGTGCTTTGAAAAAAAACTATTTCTACTCTGTTGTGAGAGTAAGCTCATTTTTGCTGCTTCATGTTTTCAGTTTTTTTTTACCCAAACTGTGAAAATAAGTTGTTTTTAAATATTTAACAAACATCTTTTTAAGCTCAATTTTTTTTATATTCATTTTTTTTATAAAATATCTTAGTACCAAAACAGTGCTCAGTCATACTGCAACACTTAAATCCTACAAGGAAGAGCTCGTCGTTGTTGTTGAAGAGATTTTTACAGACAGCTCTAAGGAAGAGCTCGTCGTTGTTGAAGAGATTTTTACACCATAAATCAAGGGGAAGCGAGACCCTAAAACTCCATAGCCGAACCAAGGTCGAATGTGTAGGAAGCCACCATGGGATCACAGAGGGAAGCTCATCAGTTCACCAAGCTAAGTATATTCTTGGGTCTTTCTATACAGCCGTGAATTTGATGATCTTGAATTCTTGTTCCTGCATTTGTTAACGATTTTCGGGTTGACGTACTTGCACAAATGAGGTATGCTTTACTTCCTGTTGTTGTTGGATACTTGATTAATTATACTGCTCTTCACTCTACAAGAATTGTATTTCATTTCATGAACTTCAGTTGGGGTGGGTTTCTGGTTAATTCTGGCAATTGGAATTGTCTGACATTTACTTGTTAATGGATATCTAATCATATTTCTCTGCTTAAGTGTGCAAGAATTGTATAAATTGGACTTATTGAGGTAGTTTTCTGAGATTTCATATTACGTATGCTCTCTTATATTTGTTTGTTGAACCCGGTTGAGTTGTTATGAGTTTGTTCAAATCAACATATTTTATCAAAAACACGAAAGAAAACAAAGAAACCCAATAAGGCACCAATGACAATTTTTACAATTTCGTACTGAGGCCACCAAGGCACTTTTCACACGGACGCCACCAAGACCAAGGGCACTGGTCATGGACGACTTACCCCAAGACCTGTTGTTTGAAATCCTTGTTCCTGTGAAATCTGTTTTGCGATGCAAAAGTGTGTGCAAGTTCTGGAATATGTTAATAGGCAGTCATCTTTTAAACAAAAATCATCTCAAAAGATACGTCTCGGAAAATGGATGTGGTTATGTATTAATGTGGACTATGAGATAATCACATGACATTTTTCAAGACGAATCTTTTGAGATTTTTTTGTGAAAATATGATTGCCTATTAACATATTTCAGGACTTGGAAACCCTTTTACATCGCAAAACAAATTTCACAGATACTGCTGTAAGGATTTCAAACATCTCTTGGGGTAAGTCGTCTATGACCTGTACCCTTGGTGCCTCAGCGCGAAATTGGGAAAAATGCCATCATTCTTCGGTGCTTGTTGAGCTTCTTTGTTTTCTTTCATGTTTGTAAGACATGTTGATTTCAACAAACTCACAACAACTCACCTATTTCAACAAACAAATACATAAAGCATACCAAATCGGAAATCCCATAAAACTCAACCTCAAGAAACCCAATTTATATAATTCTTGTACACTTCAAGATAGAAATATGATCAAATATCTATCAACAAATAAATACCAGATAATTCCAGAGGCCAAAATTAACCAAAAACTCACCTCCACGACAGTTCATGAAATGCAATTCTTATAGACTTCAACTAAGCAATATAATTAATCAGATATCCAACAACAAATAATAATTAAAACATACCTCATTTGTGCCCAGTACGTTAACCAGAAAATCATTATTGAACCAAACAAACGCATGACACATCTCCGAATTCAAGCACTTCTTTTCCACTCCTCCACCTCCCCTCCCCATCCTGTCATTTTTCAATTCAATTTCAATCTTCTATATATGTTTTCAAAAATCACTAACAATGACAGCAACAATAATGGTAATTAATGGCAGATATTTGATATTTGAGAAAGCTACACTTAAAATTCAGAAATATAATAAACAAAATCAAAAAAATATAAAGATAGGGTTTTTACCTTCATGATCCTGCTGACCCAGCCCTGATACTGAAAGCTTCGTATCACTAAAGATATACAGATACCAACCTAAACCTTTCCCTATTTATGTATAAAAAATCACAGAGAATAACCCTAATTTGCAGAACCACCCTCACCCCCAAACAGTGGTGGATGCATTGAGGGCCGCTGGGGGGGGGTGGGGGGTGTCAGCTAACCTCCGAACTTCGGTGAATGTCTATAGATACTTTAGATGCTGATCCTTCGAACTTTGGTGAATGTTCATAGATACCTTGGGTGCTGCCCTTTTAAAGATTAGAGTTGGTTTCATACATGCCCTCCAATTGTTTGATAAAATATCTAAAAGAAGAGTGAATGAAATGATGATCTCAGTGAATAACAAAACATCATGATTCTTAGACAAACATATTAATGTTGGAAAATATTAGTATTTATGTTTATTTTAGTATTTGGGTTTTCCTTGTTAGTTTAGGAATTGGGCCTAGCACATCCGAGTTAGGGTTTCTTAGGTTTAGTTTTCTATAAATATAGCTTGTAATTTAGATTGAATAACAAGTTAGTTGCGATGTAGCCTCTTAGGGTTATGTAGCCGTTTTGGCATTTTCGTTTGTTTAATAATATTCCTATTAGTTTGTAGTCTTGGTTATCGTGCACTCTGATATTCAACTTGGTATCATAGCAGGCTTGATAATCTGCTTCTGTTTAGTATCTTCTTCGTTGTTTGTTTTTTTTCCAGTTTCCATCTGTAGTCTTCGAGACGGAAAAAAAAAAGTTCTGTTTTTGAAAAAAAAAATTTGGTGAATTTGTCTCACACCCAAATTTGAAAAAGCTCCACTGCACCAAGAAATCTGCATCCCTCCAGCCCCACCACTGCATCACCACATCCAAGCCTGCCTGGACCACTCATGCACCAGTACAAGATCCGCTGCATCACCACATCCAAGCCTGCCTGGACCATTCCTGCACCAGTATAAGATCTGCTGCATCTGCACCAGTTCGACTCACCCCACCTCGCCTGCATGACTCACTGCCGCTATGTGACATCCCATATCGCCCAGGGGAGTGATCCTTAAATGTATATTCTCATCCCTACCTAGCACGAGGCCTTTTGGGAGCTTACTGGCTTCGGGTTCTGTAGAAACTCCGAAGTTAAGCGAGAAGGGGGCTAGAGCACTCCCAGAATGGGTGACCCACTGGGAAGTTGCTTGTGAGTTCCCAGAAACAAAACCGTGAGGGCGTGGTCGGGGCCCAAAGCGGACAATATCGTGCTACGGTGGTAGAGCGGGCTCGGGAAGTGATCTGCCCCGGGCCGGGATGTGACACGCTGCACCCAGAACCTGTCTCTAACCTGATCCTTCCCCACCATTGTGATTCGCAACGATCCTCGCCGTCTGCTGTGCTTGTTTTTCAGGTATGAAGAAGACCAGATATCCGGAAAGGGAAGTAAGAAAAAAGGAAGAAAAAAGAAAAGAAAAGAAAAATAGAAGCAAAGGAAGTGAAGGAAAAAAAATGAAAAAAAATATTTGGTTGTTTGCTATTGCTCTAGGCCCACATGGGCAAAGAGAAAAAATGGCTAAGTTTGTTTTAGGCCCACACAAGTTATTGGCTTTGTTTTGAAGTTTGGGGTATCTGCCATAATCTTTTTTGGCGTTGTTCGTTTGTTGGTACAATTGAGATATGAAAATCTCGTCCGTCTAGTGATGGGGAGCACTCATGTGCTTTATTTTCATACTCACATTAGCATGTAAGAATCAGAATCACTTTGCAAGATAAGTCAAGTTCGCAAGTTCGTCAGTCAAGTCAAGTCATGTCAAGTTTGCATGCCTACCAGTCCACCTAACAGAGCCAATACGCATCTGCTTGTTTGAAAACTCATGTCGTATACCGTCATGAGTTTGACAGGGGTGTTGGAAAATATTAGTATTTATATTTATTTTAGTATTTGGGTTTTTCTTGTTTGTTTAGGATTTGGGCTTAGCCCATCCGAGTTAGGGTTTCTTAGGTTTAGTTCTCTATAAATATAGCTTGTAATTTAGATTGAATAACAAGTTAGTTGTGATGTAGCCTTTTAGGGTTATGTAGCCGTTTCAGCATTTTCGTTTGTTTAATAATACTCCTATTAGTTTGTAGTTTTGGTTATCGTGCACTCTGATATTCAACTATATTAATGGGATGTAATGATATCAAATGTTGTTAGTGTGTTCAAGATAAATGTGTTTCTTTGTTAAGCGATCATATAGGAGCAGCCTTAGAACATGTTAGTTACCCTCGTAAATGAGACATTAACATGTGTGCAGTATACATTTCCAAATGACTTCAGGCCTACCAAGACTCGATGAAATGGCGATATGCATACTATTTCTGGTAAAAAAAATTAGCGCACAGTGCGTTATTCTTATTGACCTCCATAATATTATTTATTGGATCCGCCACTGCCCCAAAGAAAGAAGATGAACACTACTAACTGCTACTACTTCAAGTTAACCAAATTTTCCATCATTCTCCACAAAATTACCATCGTTTTCTACAATTTGAATTCCCAAATGGAGGAACTGGAAACCTCTCCCCTCCATCCATGGAAGCATCACGCTCTCCTTCTTGAAATCCGTTTGATTCAATCGAAATTCCTCCTGCGACTTCTTGAATTCGTCGAATTTTTCTTCCAAGCTGGAGACTCTGGACTCCATGGAGTTCCTCGACGCTTGCCGCGTCATGCAACAGAGAAGGATTGAGAGAGCGAAATGATTGGCTCGATACCAATTGTTACGATCCTACTCGACGTCTTCTTCTTGCACAGAGAGAAGTAACAGAAAAAGGTAACAACAATATTTCAGTAACTGTCTTCCTTTGTTTACAAGCTTCTTATTTATAGAAGTTCTACTAATCTTCCCACTAACTAACCCCACAATTCTCAACTAATTCCAACTAATTATGCCACCTGTCATAGTCACCTAACAGTAAGCGCCCATGCAGACTCGATCGGAGAGCATCTCCTTCTGGTGGTAAAGGAAGGCGTAGGTGCAGAAGTAGTTGGGGAAGTCGACGCCTTTGTCCACCGGGGCGCCGCCAACGTCGCCATTGCTGGTGCCGCTTTGGTCCTCGCCACGGCCGCCGTTTCTATAGCTCCCCATGTAGCTAGTGTAGGAAATGGTGGCGGCGGACTGGTAGTGATCAATCAAATGCTCTCACTCGGGGAAGAGAAAGGGAGGAAACACAGAGAGATATGGGGGGCATGGCTTTCGGTTCTTAAAAAAATGTTATAATTTTGCATTCCATGGATGTGGAATGAGTTGTTCCAGGGGGTGAGGCGGAACGAAAATTCACCCAAAACTCGTCCCGTGGAACAACATGTTCCACCCGTTTTAGGTGCACCAAATGTGAGACGGAACGCCTCATTCCACTCTGTTCCGTCCCGTCCCACGTACCAAACGGTACCCTAAGGAACTGACTAAATACGCCATGGGACCAACAGACCGAAGCTTTGACACAAATTATTATTTTCAATGTATAATATTTCACTTAGAAAATTAAAATGTCCCAATATATGTATACAAGTCTTGGAGAGCTGAATAATTCCTCAACTACTTGTTAAAAGAGCAAGAGAGAGGAGAGCCACCTGCACCTTCTCAGCTTGCTTCCAAATTTTAGTGTGTCGAAGAATGGTGGATGGTGGATACAAATCGAAAACTGCATCAAGTGTGTAACCCTACACACACTCATTTACCCTACCTAGCTTAGCTAGCTTGTGCATTGTCTGGACTCTGGAGGTGGATACACTTGAGGATCGAGTCCTTATCAACCATGGATATGGATACGAGTACAGCAATACGATTACGATGTGACACAACTGGTGATTCGAAAAATTTCTAAAAATTAAGATATGATACGTTATGAATGTGGCAATAAAAATATATATAGCAAGAAAGATATACAATTTAAAACATAATTCTTGAAATATTGATGTCAAATATTCAATTAACTGCAACCAGAAAAGAGTTTCAGTCTCTCACACGTAACTTACCATTGGTTTACATTGCTAGCAACACTAAAAACTTTCTGCTTAGAAATCTTAGTTAAAGAAGGGAGCTAACTATCAAAGGTATCGAATACAAAGATATCTCAGTCCTCAAATCAAACTCTTAATCATCCACCAATGTATATCCAATTCGATCAAACTTCTGACTGAGTGGTTGATTATGTAACACTGAAAACAGATTTTACTAGCTATGTGTTGAAGACATTCTTCCAAAAGACTTGTATAACACCGAACTCAGAAGTAGAAATTCATTCGAGTGAAATTAGATTCTCAATATAAGCATCGATATAGTGATAACTTTACCACATATGGATTTCAGTATTCAAAGCTTCCTTTGATGCAGGATCATAAAAACAAAGTTGGCAGCTCGAAATTTACAGTGCTCCCAAGTATATGAACTATGTCATTTGTTGTAAACCCCAACGGCCATGGTACAGATACTTGTTGTGGAAGACCAATAGTGCGCTCCATTGTCCAAGTATTTGCTTCTGCAACCCATATGTCACATTACAAACTATTCTCACTTCCTCTTACATGGAACAAAGAAAGTGATTCTCCAAACACTCGAGCAATAAGTACTATACGGTTGAACTGTGCACATAACTAGTTGTGGATGTTTCATTATTTTCCCCTTTGGATTTTCTTCAACGTCTTATGAACCAAAAGAAGAAGAAAAAAATTCGGAAGTCAGAGGTGAGAAAAAGTTTTGACCTCTTAGTTTTGATATTTTTCTTCTTTTCTTCCATGTCAAAACTCCAAACATGTGAGTTCTTATATTTGATTCTCGTGGCGAATATGAACCATATTATTACTAATCCGTTGTGAAGCTTAGCCCATTCTTCCATTTTTTAGTATAAATAATATCTTTTATTAAAAAAAAAAAACAATTTCAAATCCATTGAATGTTTATTAGCATAGGACCTTCAATCGGATCGGGTTCGGATTGAGGTATGGCCTGACTCGGATTAAAAAAGAAAATTACCCAAACCTGCCTCATATCCGTTTACACTCCTCCATAACCGCCTCATATTCGAATAAAATTTCCATTAACATAATCTTTGTCCTTAAAAAAGGCATTTAAAAGTAGAGACCGCGGACTGAACCAGTTCGAACCAGTCCGATTCAGCAACCCAGGTCCAATGCAAGCAGACAACTGAAACAAAATTCGACGGAAAAAGAGACCCTGCGAGAACGAAAAGGCAAACAAAGGTTGGGTGTGTACGACGCCACGCCACCATGGGAAAGACGGTGAAGCCCATCAGCTCCTGAAAAAACCAAGAAATGGGGTTCGTGGTGCGTTGTGTCTGAGCGTGGATTCGATCCTTAAGTGTATCTAGGATGCCGGCATTCGCTTGATTGAGTAACAAGTAACAGTTAGGGTTTCGAATTGAAACCCCATTGGCATACATGAGGTGGATGCACTTCTCGGCCATTTATTGGATTACGTTTGTTTAAATAACTGGAGTATCCAAGAATTGCTGTGCGTGTTCATGTGCTTTTGTTGATTGGGTTTCTGGTAACGGTGTTTGGAATTGTCGTGTTTGATCTTATAAGCGAAGGGGCCTTCAAATTCATACATCCCTAACTAGCACAGCCGTCTCTAAAATTTCGGGAGTCTGTGATGTTTTCTAAAATAGGTAGAACTATGTATTGATGCTAGAGAAGACTAACTTAAATCAAAACAAACTTTAAAACTTACTGATTGTAAGTTCACTAATATCATTAAATAATAAGTAAAAAAAGAAACAAACATATAACATTCACTAAATAATCAAAAGCAGTTCAATCTTAAACAACCAAACAAAAAAAAAAATTCAAAAACTCTTAAAATTTTCCTTGAATATTTAGCATTATTATATAATAAAATTGAAAAACAAATCGTTTTTTAGGGTATTGTTATTGGTACTCCAAATAACTGATTGCGCACTCTAAATATTTCTATTTACAAAAAAAAAAATTGACACTTATAAGAAGGGCACAATGAGATTTAAAAGTGCAAGTAAAAACAATTTTTTTAATTTATAACATTATTACATATAAATTTTTGATAAAATTTCTTTTATAAGGACCCTTTCAAATTTGAAACTTGTGGGATTGCACCTTTCGCTCTCCATAGCCGCCTCTGCTAGCTGATTTATGAATAAAAGCACCATTGGACTGTCTAGTTACTTGAAATAGGTTAATCATATAATATTACTCGAGATTTTGATCCATCTCCAGAGTCCAGACAATGCACAAGCTAGCTAAGCTATGTAGGGTAAGTGGGTGTCAGCTAGAGTGTGTGTGTTGGGGTGGGGTGGGGGGGGGGGGGGGGGGGGGGGGGGGGGGGGGAATGGTTTAGGCACTTGATACAGTTTTTGATTTGTATCCAACCATCCACCATTCTTCAGTTTTTGATTTGTATCCAACCATCCACCATTCTTCAACATACTAAAATGTGTGGAAGCAAGCGGAGAACGTGCAGGTGGCTCTCCTATATCTCTTGCTTTTTTAACAGTAGTTGAGGAATTATTCATCTCTCCAAGGCTTCTATATGGTGGGACATTTTAATTTTCTAATTGTAGTGTATAACGTGCAGGTGGCTCCCCTATATATGTTGCTTTTTTAGTAGTAGTTGAGGAATTATTCAGCTCTCCAAGGCTTGTATATGGTGGGACATTTTAATTTTCTAATTGTAGTATATATACTTTGAAAATAATTTCAAAGCCTTGGTCCCACGACGTATTTAGTCAGTTTCTTAAGGCATTTGGCTTTTGTCACGACAAATTCTCGTAATCACATTTCATCGTTTATATTTGTAGAGAAACAAATATGACTGTCGATAAATTTACAATATTAGGGTGTCGTTCTATCATTCTTTTGCATGCATGGATTACTTGTTTTTTTTTTTTTTAATGATGGTATTCCCAAAATACAGTTTAGATGTATAGGTTTTCAAATTGCGGTTTATATATCTTTTTGATAAAAGCAAAGCATTCCTTAGAGGTAAATGAAGAAGACCATTTATTCTTTTTATTGACACAACTAGTTTGTCACACAGCACACATACATATTACATATACATATATAGGGGGAAAATGTAAATCAATCCAACTTTTTTTCTTATACTGATCTCTTTCTCTCTCTTTTAAATAGAAGTAGTAGTCAGCGCAATAATAAATATGACACAAATAACATTATTAGTCTTTTTTCTTGCAATTTTCTCACACAATGTAGGATTTCTTTGGTATTTTTTTTCTCCTCCTCTCAAATCTTTCTTCTAGGTCTCATATATATATATATATATATATATATATATATATATATATATTATGAGAATCTTTCCGCACACCTCTTTTTTATTTTATGTATCCACACCCATATTTTTATTTGTCCCTTGATTCTCATCATCAGACTTATTTAATCCAAAGCCTAAAAATAACCCGAAGTGTGCATGCATCAGTGAAAAAAGATGTGCGGAACTATATCATATATGAAGCACAAAGTACGTATGACTATCTAGTAGTCACTAGCAAGCTGCATTAGTTTCTTCCAAGAAGGCCTGTTGGATATGTCCTCCCACCATGCATTCACTTTCTTCCTCTCAGTCACCAAATGCCCCAGTTTAGCTTCATCAATCAGATACCTAATCCCAGGTAGATGGCTCAGATCAGCCAGAGTGAAAGTTTCTCCAGCAAGATATTTGCTCTTTGACAATCTTTCCTCATAAACATCGAACACCTTCTCCAGTTTCTCCTCACATGCATTGATCAATGCAACGTCGCCCCGTTGACCCATCCGTGGCAGGACAAGAAGCTGGAGCACCAGAGTGTAAACCAGGTCGTTGAAGTTGTGGCCTTCCACTTCCAGCCACTGGTCGACAACTGCCTTCTCCTCCAGAGTTGTTCCCAATAGGTTGGGACCACGGCCCGCATACTTGGCTGCGTAGTACCTTATGATGGCCCTAGATTCTGGAAGGAGAAAAGATACAAAGATTCAGGCCATAAATGAACACGTACGTAGGACCATGCGTGTGCATGTGTTTATATATGAGAAAGACTTGGCTCCTCAAGGATTGAGGAGGAAATTCTCCTTGAAATACGTTGTAGTTTTTTTTTTGGAAAAATTATAGTAGCCGGTCTCTAGTTTCTAATGTTTATTGACTAAGATCTTATCAATTTTTACATTTTAATCAAAGCCTCTAACATTAATATATTAAATGAATTACATGTAAGTTACATAATTTTTATAAAAAAAAATTAGTAATTGATTTAGAATTTTAATACTAACACCCTTATTAAACTCCTAATTAATTTTCAATTCAAACATTTCTCAAATAACAAAAATAAAATTATAATAAGTTTGTACCGATAAAATTTTTATAAATTTTTTTATATGTATCCATTCTTAAATATACCAATTTGTTAAAAATGTACCCATTTTTTTATAAAAAAATTTCATTCATTCTTTTCTCTAATCCATTTTTTTAAACTTATATGGGTACATTCTATTTCGTTGATTTGAGAATGTATCCATGTCAAGTTTAATAGAAGAAATTTAATAATGTTATTAAGCCTAATATCTTCTTTTTTTGTGCTTTTGAAAAATGTACCCATGTTTTGTACAATAAATTTTTGGTTAGTTTTGATGAATGTACCCATGTGCGTATATATATATATATATACACACAATCTATTGGAGAGTATAATTCATCTTTAATATTTTCAATCCCATAATTATGAATTTTATTTAAAATCTCATCAACATAAATAACTTCAATTTTAATTTAAAAATATAATAACCTACATAAAAATACATTATCACATTAATGTCAGGGACTTCGATCAAAAACTAAAAACCACAAAGGTTTCAGTCAAAGAACATTGGTAGTTAGGGACCGCATCCAAAGCGTCCCTTTTTTTTCTTCATAATTTCGTGCTTATGATCAGAATAGTTCATATTATAAATAATTCTGTAATTTATTTCTACAAAAAGTCAATTAAAACAAAGATCATTTACTGTATAAAAAAAGATAGATGAATTCGGAGTATTATGATCCGTTTATCCATTTACTGCAATTAATTGACTAAACGATCTTACTTTTAATTTATTTTTTGGAGGGATAATTTTTACAAAGTGATTTATAATATGGACGGTTTCGATTATAAACACGAAATTTTGTGAATAGGCCATGAAATACATTATATACATGTATATGTATGTGTATATATATGGTTCTCACCAAAGAGCCTGAAGTCACCATCTTCTACAACTGGAACTTGCCCAAACGGCTGCAAAACAATTAAACATATATCAATATACATGAATATATATATATATATATATATATATATATATATATATAGACACACACAGAGGTTAAATATTAACAGCCATATTCCATCATCACTCCACCTCCTTTAAGGGCTTTGTCTTAGCCCGCAAGTTTACAGAATTTTGCTGACGCTTGATTTAGAATTACATTTAACTATTATGTATGTTATGTGCACACTTTATGTTTTCAAACTGTAAATCAAAAAACTACCTGACGGGTGAGAAACTCGGGTTGCTTTTGCTCTCCTGCCTCAAGATCAACATCTACAATTTCAAAGTTCACTCCTTTCTCCAAAAGGCAAACCATCACCCTCTGGGGGCAGGCTGCCATTACTGGACCATATACTTTGACAACCATCTTCTTGTACAACAAAGAGCTAGCCAAGAATATATGTTGACACAATCGAAAACGTGCAAATTAAGTATATATATATGAGAATTGCACAAATCTATGTTTTGGTTTTTGGCATTTCAGTGAGGACTCAAGCTCTCTATATATATACATGCATTTAGCAAACGACATGACTCGATGCCTTTGGGTTCGCCGTCGCGGGGGTTGCTACTTGCCACGTGAGTTTGACTTTCAATGGCTTGTACATGAAGACGAGTGCTATTTATAAGCTACCTAGCCAGGTTGAAAGTATAAATGTAAAAGAGAGATTAATTCAAGAGTAAATACACAATTAATAATTCATTTCGTCACTATACTATATAGCAATGATATGAATTTTTTTATTTTTTTTAAAAAGGGACCGACTTGTGGCTTCGCCACCGCAGTCAACACTTTTGGGGGTGAAGAAGACTCATAGAGGCATTTCAGCTTCCCTTTGGCCACCATCGTGTGTTTCACACGCTCTAGGAATCAAAACCAAAAACGTGCCTTGTGGAATATAGACCTGTAATTTGTCCACAACCACAATGCCACCCTGTGGTGGTTATAGCAATGATATGAATAAATAACATTGGAAAAATTGCTAGTTAAAATGTTATTTAAACATAAATGATCATATTGCATATACAATTTACAATAGAAGTTAACTTTATTATTATATGTGAGATCCATCAAAATTAAAGTGTTTCATGTATGTATGTTTTTCTACAAATGACAGAGTGTTTCCAAGACTTTAGGGAGGACACTACCAAGACGCAGTAGATGCCATCCCCCATCACTCTCTATATTTTGTTCCTTCATAGTTGGCATTTTTCTTTACTTTCCATGCTTCATGCAATGGCGCTAAAAAAAGGCTAATTCATGCACTTTCCTTCCAGCAATCCCCTTTCAAAAATTGCATAAACTATATATGTGAAGATTATTGATGCATTCTTTTGCATGATTATACAAAATTTTGCATACTATATAAATTATGCTTCCTCTTAGAAATACAATGGTTGAGCAGTCACCTAATTAAATGAATTTTTTTAGAGACGATATTTAGATAATAACAAAGATAATGAGTTGTTTCGATTATAACGTTTATAGCTAAAAAGACTCAAACCATGGTTCGAACCAAATATTCTTTTAGAACGGGGCAACATGCACAACAATTTATGCTGTAACAGTTTACTACAACTAGATATTAATCTCATAGCAAAATATCAAAACGCACGAACGAGGTAGAAACTGTGTTATGGGGGGAGGGGGAGGTGGTGAAGGGGGACAACAAAGGAAGACTTTGGGATGAAAATTAGGTATATCATTGTATTGTGGTTGGTTGATGGGGGTTAGCTCATGTCTGTTAGCCGGTGAGTAAGACAAAACCAACGCCCTGTTATGATTATTCACCCAGTACACGATGAAATTTACTTTCTGCAACTGTGTGTCTGGCGCCCATGCATACACGTCTCTTCTGGGGATTACGTGCAAGTGTACGTCAAGTTCAATTTCAACGTTCGACTTTGTCCAACAACAAAAAAATAAAAAAAAATAAAAAAAATTAAATTCAACGATCGACAGTTTCGAACGGACGTGTACAATACGGAATACACTGGGTTTCGTTTTAGTTATATCCACGTTCTAAAGATCAACAAATGCAAATTGTGTTTGAACAGGAGGATAGAAACTTTTTCTGCAACAGTGAAATAGTTTTTGTACTGGTGTCATTCGTATAACTGGTGTTTGCCACGTATTTATAATGTACATTGTCAATTTAATAAATGTTTGTTGCTTGATATTTTTTTTATTTAATCAGTTGGTGACTTTTTCACGGCAATTCATTATTTCGGAAGCCGAAAAAACTCAAATATGCATTTCAACCATCTATGGCCACTTTTATATGATTCACGAGTGTCATGAATCAAACTCACGACGTATTGGATGAAATATGGACTTGAAATTCATTCTAAACCACTAGGCAACCGCGTGGTGGTTGTCACATGATGTCTTCGATTACAAGATAATTTATCTCGTACAGAGAGAGAGAGAGTGTGTGTGTGTATCCTCTCAAATGAATTCGGTCTCACTTATCTACGAGGATGTGTTTTGGTTTAGCTCAGTTTTCAACTACTTCCAAGTTTAGATCACTTGGATCTTTTTCACGTCTTGAGCTGCCAAGCTTTTTAAAACACAATTTTCTAATCCCTAGTATCAACTACATGAGTACATCTATGACCATAGACCAAAATATCGAAAATATCGCTGATATTATCGTTTTTTAGTCCGACGATATTTTGGTGACATATCCTTTTATTATCGTTAATATCGCGATATGAAACCCTCAAATGAATTCGGTCTCACTTATCTACGAGGATGTGTTTTGGTTTAGCTCAGTTTTCAACTACTTCCAAGTTTAGATCACTTGGATCTTTTTCACGTCTTGAGCTGCCAAGCTTTTTAAAACACAATTTTCTAATCCCTATTATCAACTACATGAGTACATCTATGACCATAGACCAAAATATCGAAAATATCGCTGATATTATCGTTTTTTGGTCCGACAATATTTTGGTGACATATCCTTTTATTATCGTTAATATATCTCAATATTATCGATAATACCGCGATATGAAACCCAAAAATACTTGAAAATTTCTGAAAAATCTCAATTTTGGGCATAAGGAGATTCGAACCCCTCCCATTTCACTTCTTCAAGACCTTAACCACCATATCACTTATGTTTTTGTGATAATATGCTAAAATAATTATATGTATGGTTTTGTTTTGAATTCTTTTTGCAAGAAACAAATTTGCACATATTCCAAATTTTTTGTGGTATTATATTTTAAATTGTGTCAATTAATTACTTAGTCAATGACATGTGGTTTTTAATTTTTCTATTTTTTATTTAGTCACTTACATGTAGGGCTGGAAAAAATTCCCGAAAATCCCAAACCAAACCGAAAAAGTCCCAAACCCAAACCAAAAAATCACAAACCAAAACCATCCTGAGGTTCGGGAATCTCATCCCGAAAAATACCAAAATTTTCGATATGGGATGGTTTCCAAATGATTTTGCTTATGGACAACGTCAACCAATCTCGGATCCATATGGGTGACATGTTAACAATTACATGCAAAACTATTTTGGGGATTTATCATTTGATGACTACTCTTTACAATACACTTACTCTACACATGGAGATGATGAAGATAGTGAAAATTTTGAACCTCATAGGAACTCTATGTGGTACTAAGTCACTCATGTATCTTACCACGCAATGTATAAAGTGTAAAATATTGTACTAATTCATTATATATAAATGATTATGGTGTGTTTAAACTTCTTTCATTAATTACTACATATTTTCTACACTCACAACGTTTGCCAGCTCGCTATATAATCAAACTTAAATCAGTTAAATCCATCATGCAATGCATTTCCTTCCAATTTTTTATGATAAACTAATAGATAATTGACTAAATAAACATCCTGCAAAATTTCAATAACAATTTCCAAGTTTTTCTTACAATTTCCGTGGTTTTTATTCAATTTTTATCGATATCGATAATATCCCGATATTTTCATTGAAATTTCCGTGTTTTTGGACTACCGATATTTCCGATATCATCGATATTTAACACCTTGGGCACAACTCTAAATAAGAAAACCTGGCTGCCTTGCTATTCCACATCAGACAGCTCGCAGAATGTTCGCCCACGCAGAATGATCGCCCTCAATGGATTGAAATTTTAATGCTGATTTAGGAGCTTTTCATGTCAACCTTCCTTGTGACTGATTCTTAGATTCCCAATCCTTGTTCATATCCCTGTATTTGTACAGTATACATTATGTATATCGTACCACAATTACCGCCATCATGTATTTCAATTATCTAGTTGCCCGGACTTCGGCCTACCATTAGTCTAGCCCATCCATAGCTTCAGAACTCTATCCTTGCCACCAGAAGCAACCTTCCCACCATCTGGACTCCAATCGACAGCAAAAACCTTTCAAAAACAAATTCAAAATTAAAAAAAGGACCTCACCATATCTCAATATGAAGAGGGCATGTATACTACGTGCACAAAGCTTGTCACAGGTGCACGTGGTACTTCATTCTAAGTAATATCCAAGAACATTTAGTAAAATGGAGAATTGCAAAATTGCTGGTGTTGCCTAAAATGGTCTGCTGATTTAGTAAGAGTCCGCAGTTTAGATATGGATATCTATTTTGTTTGTCTTCCTTCATTTGCGGCATTAGCTGCTATGTCCTTAATACAGTAGAACGATTATAAAGACCAAATGATAACAATCTGGAGGACTTGGGTTCCTTCAAAGTGGCCCAACTTGTCTTTGTGAATATTCAGAGTAGAATTATAAGACTTCCGTAAGTTACATTAAGGTAAATTGATTCAGTTGATGTCATCCTACAGTTTGTAATAGGTATCTGATTTTGGGCATCTTACCATATGTGTATGTTTCCATCCTCCTCCAAGCGTGCTTCAATAAATGAAACAGTATATCAGTGCCTTTGAGGTGAAGCAAAAACATACCTCATCTGCATGGCCTGGAAGGTCTTGTTTTAGCGCCCGTGCCCTGATATCCCAAACCTATATGATTGAAAGAAAAAAAATCAGCCATAGGTCATGGATATAACCCCGAGAAATTCCACCATTAGCAAAAAGGGCATAGCACCAAAACCAAGGAACACAACAACAAAACAAGTGTAAGGAATCTGAATTTAGTTGCTCAAAAATTGGAGTTCATACATGATGAAAATATTCAATAATCTGGGATCTAAAAGTAGAGATCAAGGTTTCCATGGTTGCTAATGCCACGGGCACACCCATGTACAGAACCACAAAACACCAGGTCAAAGCTAAGAAATACGCCTTATAGTAGTGAAATGATTAACGGAAATTAAAAGACAACACTTTATTTCTCGGATGTATGAAAACAAGATCAGGATAAACAAACTCAAATTATTGGGACGTCATACGGAAACAATCAAACTAATGTCTAGTTTACATGAACTGAGATTTAAACCACTAGCAAAATTTGAGATGATTCGTATTGTGACATGTAGAATTATCAAAATGTGAAGAAGTCGCAATGTGTCAATTATTTTCTCCACGTACACCATATTATGTTTTGTGATGTGTTTCTAATGCAATGTAAAATCTTACAGTCTCACTCCTTTTGATAGGAATCCTTATCACCACCAAACAATAAAAAGTTCATAACCAGTTAATGGTTTACCTTGAGAGTGGAATCTTTGCTGCCACTTACAAGCAGCCTACTGTCTGCCGACCAGCTGTGGGGCAATATGTAATAATTAGCCATACAAGATAAGAATTTGAATAACATAAATAATTGAATTCAATTCAGACCTGATCTGGTAGACAGGGCCAACATGGCCCCGGAAAGCTGCAACAAATTTTCCAGTAGTACCATTCCATAACTTGACAGACCTATCAAATGAGGCACTTGCTATCCATTGCCCATCAGGTGAAAAGCAGACGTGGTTTACAAGCTGTTACCAAGAAAACATTTTCACCAATCCATTATAAAGCTTAAATGATAAAAACTTCCAACTACATGTATTGCTTTTGAGAATTCATCTTATCAGAAACATGAACATGAGCACCCCTAAAAAGCAAGCAGTAATCAGAGCTCTAAGTTTAAGGCCTGTGCTGCAATGAAGATGCATCGTGCGCATTTTGGGAACTCAAAATTGCCTCATTTCATCTACTATGAAATAAAACATCTTACTGACAATTGAATCTGAATTACCTTGCAGAACTAAAGATGAAAACAAGAGTCTGTTGATTGGCATGACATTTTTTTTAGTTGTAGCCAGAGGCGGTGAGGAATAAAAAAAATGGCATGTTTGGTTCATCAGAAAACAGCTTTGTGTTCCATAATCATGAAAAACTTGTTCGCCCAAAAAAGAAAAACAGAAATACGTTACCAAACAAGCTCTCACAATTTGACCCAAAAAAAAGTTCTCACAACTGTCTTGAAATTCTAAAAACATAATGATGTATAGACAGCTGCAGACCAAGGTAATGCAGGAAAGTCTCTAAAGCAAATTAAGATTAGCCATTCATTTAACCTACGAAATTCACGTAGAATGCAGTTTACAAAGACTCGACTTCACGTGTGTGGGATGAAGCACTGAACATCAAGGATAACGGTCTTCTTCAGGAGGTTAAAAGCTGACAGGTTCATCATTTTAAATCTTTTCAAAGGATGGAAGCCTAAATTCACTACCCGAGTAGCTAACTCTCAATGATTGTAAAGTAACTCACCACAGGAGGGTTGGGAGGATGAACCATTATGATTTACAAACAAGGAAGGTGTCACTACCGAACCACGCCTAAAGCTAAAATTTGACACCCCAAATAGAGGAGCGGAACTTAAGTAAGCCTTTGTTCACGAAAAAAACTCAGGTAAGCTGACAAATAAGATCTTGTCATTTTAAGTCATAACTCATAAGCACACTGATACAGAAACACAAATTGGAAAATTAAGGTAGCATTCACTCCAAATAAAAATAATCAGGAACTTGGCTTACAGTTAACAACCGAACATAGCCTTCAAGAAAATATTTTACCTGTTGATGACCTGTCATGCGAGTTTTAGGTTGTTTGCTGACAAAAGGTTCCCATAGAAACATTGTAAAATCATCGGATCCAGAAACCAATCGTTCAGGGGCATTGCCTTTCATTTTGTTATATCTTTCCAAAGCTGCCTATGTGTCCGACATTGAAAATATAATTAGTTTCATGGATGGGAAAAAGAGGTGGAGAGAGAGAGAGAGAGAGAGAGAGAGAGAGAGAGAGCATATATCAGGAGAGGTTATCACTTTAGTCAGCTAACTGTAACCTAATCACAACACTGACATGTGGCAATCAGTACAATAAAAACTCTCAAAATAAAAGCTTCAAAAAAGCTATCCTCAAGCCTAGTGAGTTATGAAAGAATCAGCATTGTAAAATCCATGATATACACTTCTTCAACACTGGTATTCCAGCGTAAGAATTGTTCAATCAAAGGTCAAGACTTTGCAGTTCCCAATTGAAAAAGAATGCAATAACGGAGATTCAAAGGAAACATCAAAGAAAATAGATCTTGTCCTCCCCAACATTAATGTCAAAGAAAAAAAAAAACAAATGCCTGAGTGGCAGGCCTGAATCCTTAAAACTAATAAAGGGGTACCAAATTTGTTTCTCTTTTGATACTAAAGTATCGCTATGAAAAAACAATACTCGTCTTAAATGAAACATATGAGACCTGAATAAAATAAACACTATCAAACCAGACAAGACTAATGCAACTCCCAAAGCAGACAAAACAATTACCTTCTTCATTTCCTCTGGAGACGAATATTGCTTGCAGGTGTGATCAAAGGCTCCAGTACGAAGAACATATTCAGTACTCAATGTAAGAGAGTTAACCCAATGACCATGACCCTAAACATACCATGTAAGATATCAAAAGTCATGAAATGTAAATTACAGATATTAAGATGCATGAGCGTCAACAAGTGCCATTCCATGGACAAGGCATATTAATTTAGACAAATAAGCATATTACTAACCATCAATGACTTAAAAGGAACAACAAAACAACAGAACAATTGAATTACAAAATTATAAGGTTGAATTAGAAATTTGAACTGGCTAATACAGAGTCTGGTGAAAGTTCCATATATAAGAAATCTAGAAAACCATTGATGGAAAAATTGGGAATATGAATAGTCTATATACCATTAAACAAAACAAGGTCTAAGAGAAGAGATGGAAGCAGATTATCATTGAGATCCATAAATCAAAACCATTATATTTAGTCAAGAAACACTTATCAATGTCTAATACAACAACGAAATTAACACATCCACAGCACAGAATAAAGCATATAGAAATAAGTTTTAGGGTATGAATAACCGACAATTTAAATGAGGTAATCAAAATGTCAATAACTTAATTATATATTACAAAACAAGCAATGATGCAAAAATCAGAGGTTCCAAACTGGCCACGACCCTATAGACGTATTACTTACCTTCAGTTCACGAATTAGTTTTCCTTGAGTGGTCTCCCATACTTTGATAGTACAATCCTGGGAACTGTGATAGTTAAGATAGAGATATTTGTTATAAATCTGTAGCCAACTTCACCTCAATAATATCGAAAATATAAGAGCCACATGTAAATGGTTGCCAGGTGGAGCATTCAAATTGATGACCATAATTATCATCCGCAAAGTCTCTATGTTGAACATACTAACACATATTTCACATTCTTATCAGAAGTAAATGTTATTATTATTGAAAGAAAGGAAAAAACATAAAATATACCCTGTATATATGACACCATCTCCGCCCCATTTTACACAAGTTACTGCAAGTGTGTGGCCACTAAGACATATAACAGATTTCCTCAACATAACATCCCATATGCGTGCATCACCATCTTTGCTAGCACTTACAAAGCGTCGACACGGAGAGCTAAGGTGGACTGGTTCCCAAGAGATTCCAGTAATCCATTTCTTGTGGCCCTAACAAAAGAATAAAATAATATTTTCAGCAAACAAATATCAAAGAAACACTTGCTTCCCAGTAAGGGACTGTCAAGGAAAAGGCAAATTTCAGGAACCCTCTTCTTTATTTAGTTGTTCTCACATAGCAGCCATCATGGCATCATCTTGATGGAGTCTAAATGGGGCATCACACTTGGACAAAAAGGTTCCATAAATACAGACAACCTTATACGTGGATGTAATCAAAATTTCAAATTGTAAATTTCAACATCCAAATCCAAGGGAGAAGATATCAACTTTCAAGTTATAAAGGTTTCAAAATTCATGACACATAAATCATTAATAACAATATGTTATAGGGTACTTATTACGTATTTAAAAAGCATACAGGCACTCATTGTTTTACTCTTTATTGGAATGGGAACTCATTACTTAATAACATACACAGAGAAAGAGGGAAGGCACATGTTCCTGTTAATTCAGCTGTTGAACATTATAGTATAGCAAGTTCCTCGATGTAGAAGAGGTTTCTCTCTATATGCATCACAAGCAACAAAGTACAATATGCCACAAACAACAGAGAAGTTTATAAAGATCAGTAATTGAAGTATAGATTCTTACGATAAGTGGATTGCCTGATGGATTCCCTGTCTGTGGATCCCAACATTGAAGTTCTCCAGACTTGCTGCCACTAACAAGATGCTTACCATCAGGTGACCATGCAATAGAAAGGACCCAATTCTTATGTCCTGAATAAAACAAGGTCCACTGTTAGTGCAAACAATATTACGACAAGTGATGAGGAATGACTACCCTCTTAACTTAGAAGTAATTGTATTATCATCTCTAATCCTACAGTAATCAAGAAAAGAAATGGTATGTTCTCAGATATCCAAATCATCTGTAATTCCTTCTCTTTTTTTATATGCAAGCTTATCTACTATTTCAAAATACTTTTCATAGTGTACAAACATAGTGTAATGTTCAAAAGTATAAAAATTAGGAATGTGATATAAAACTCAGACGCCAAACCTGTACATATGTGCAACGGTGTCTGAGTATTAAGGTCCCAAAGTCGGACAGTTGTATCACCAGAACCACTAGCCAACTGTTGACCATCAGGACTAAAAGCAACTGAAAGTACAGCTTCTGTGTGACCTGCAGTGACAAAACATAGCTTTGATTTAATAATAAACTAAATTATATTCTCAACAGCATACAAGTAACCAAAATTGGTATCCAGTAAGCCAATCCAGAGAAGGTTGATCACACAAATTACCGGCAATTGTTGCTGAGCAACGATGAACAGGACGAATTCGGAAAACAGCTTGTGGTTGATAAACTATGTTGAGTACCTTCTCCACGGAAACTGCCAAGGTTTTTCACCAGAAAAGAGTATCAAATGAAAAAGCAGCCCTAAGTTCTCACAGTTGCTGTTGTTTAATTTATGCACAACAATCATGGCAGCTGAAATACTGACTAAAATTTTTGCCATTATCTAACTCACTTTTCTTCTTCTCTGCATATTTTCCAAGTGACTCAAGAAGTTCCTGATCTTGTATATAGAAAGCATAAGGTAGCCTCTCCTCCTGAACAAAACCGAAACGCAGACTTCATTACTTATATGAGCATGGAAAGCCACAACACATGAAGCAGGATCTAAAACAATTGTCAATGTCACAAATCACTTCTTGCACATACATAATAAAGTTGGAAAAACATAGACTTAATCATTGCAATTCAATTTTTCTTACAAAATTGAAATTAGTCATTGCAATTCAACAGCTTTAACCAGGGGAATTACAAAATTCAACAGCAAGATGCAAAATTTGTAAAGAAGTAAGAATGATTATACATTTTTGAGAAGCTGGTTGACGATTTGCTGAAGGTGTTGCGGCTCAGTGTTCTGAGGAAGGTAGACGGAGCTTCCTAATGGAGTCCCATCTGGGTCCGTCAGCAGGCACAACACAGTCTTCCCCTCTGTTCCTTCCACCTCCATAGCCATTGCTGACGAAATGTCCAAGTTGGAGAATCGTTCTTCTGTAAAAGTAGAGATTTTGGGGACTATATATAGCTATGGGTTCAGGAGTTCAAAAATTGGGGGCGAGGGGTTTAGGAATCAGGGTTTAGAGATTAGGGTTCGTCAGATGCGGCAGTGGTCGCGGTTTATTGGTTTCACGATTGTGTCATGGGTTCGAGTTCCGCAACCAACAAATTAGTATTCTTTATTAGCCATTTTTTATGAATCTATTTCATTCCATGGCTAAGAAGATTGGTTAGGCTACTAGTATTCTTTTTCACTTGTAAGTGAGAGGTTTTTTTTTATTCTCGCCAAAGGTGTGAAGTTTAGGCAACTCTCCACCATTTAGTGTAGATACTATTGTTTGTTCAAAAAAAAAAAAAAAATAGTTGGGCTGTTCATTCATTGCTTTTATATAAAAATTAGAGACTCGAATAATGAACTTTGCTATTCTATAAACGTGATATTGTGGAGAGAGAATTTGAACTCGAGTTTTTAGATGTAAAGTTGAATTTTTTAATCAATTAAGCTTCAAGTCATTTTCAGAAGTATTTTTCCATGAGGCCCTATATTTGTAAAGTTGAATCTCTTACACCAATATGTATTTAGATGGTAGAAGTAAAGTAGTTGAAAATGCTAAATTACGGGGCGGTGAAAAAAAAGGGATAAAAATTTTGGGGGTAAAGCGATCAGTTATGTTAGAATTGGGGGTTTCTTATAGTTTATTTTCTCTATTTGTGCTTAAGTTGATTTGTCATTATAGTCTGAGAAATAAATACTCCGATGCTAAAATTATTTTTGGACAACTAAAAATTAGCTTTTTGACAATTAAAGTTGGTTATATTTGGAATAATAAAGCCATTAGAGAAACACATATCAGGTAAATTTACAAAAATCAAATTAAAATCTTCCACTTACAATTAAATATGAATAAAACTCTGTTGTAATACTAAGTGAAACGTCAAATCACCATTCAATAAAGTTACTGTAGTTAGTAAACTAGGGATTAAATCATAAAAAAGATACCATAATTAAAGGTCATTACTTTACTTTAGTCTAAAGTAGGAGGGGAAATCGCACTATTCATGTGAACAGTGTTTTGGATTACATTTCAGTTTATTTACAAGACTGCCACTCATGCGCTTTTAATCACCTTTCTCTTTATTTACAAAAAAACCACACAGACCCGATCTTCACCCGTGCTTCAGCCAAAACAGGTGCTCTCTCCAATTTACATCTCTTCCGTACTCTCAAACCCAGCCGCCCAACCTACAACAACTCAAGACCTCGACAAAACACAAGTCCCCTTCTCTCGCCTATGTCGTCTTACTCCGCCGTTTGCGTCAGGAAGGCCCGTCCGTGGGTTTTTGCGTGGGGATTTCAGATTTCGAGGGGGAGAGAGGCTGTGCTTTGTTTCGATCGGCCCGAGCCTCTATGATTCGACCGGACCGAGGTGATGGGTACGTGAAGAGATTGGAAGATGAGCTCAGATTTCTTCCCATTTTCTCCTTCCCCAAAACCCCCCACTGTGCTTCCCTCTCCAATTCCTTCGGTTCCTCCGATTGAACGCTCCGATCGCTTTGAAATCTACAAATTGAATCAAAGGGAAGATCTTGAGACTTGAGAGAGAAAGTAGAAAGAGAGGAGGGGGAGAGAAAGATGTCGAAGAAGAAAGTGAGTGGGAATACCATGACGCTCAAAGACTTCCGTGGCGGTTCGATTCCCTCTGATCTCCCTCTCCCTTCTGCTCCTGGGGTGTAAGGTCCTAACACATTCAAGTAAGTTTTTCATTTTGTGCAAATTCAAAGAACTGCATAATTTATAGGGTTTCTCAACCTTTGTTCACCAATTTCTGACACTAATTTTGTCGATCTCTATGCCATTTGCTGGGAAAGGATGGAATGCCCCGACTGTTTAGTTGGGGTTTCCATTTGATTAGATCAGAGTTTGAATCTCTATGCCTCGGTGAACGGAAGGTATCCATCTGTGCACCGAAAACGTTCTCTCTCCCTCTATTAATTGCTTCTTACGGCTTCTCTGTTTTGATTTGTCATTCAATTTTTTGAATTTATTGTTAATTTCAGGGTATTACCGGTTTTCTGCTGACTCTGAGGGTCTCCGCACTGCAATTCGTTTAGTCATCTCCAATTTCATATCCTCTGAGGGGGACACTATCTGTACGTCTCCCCCTCTCTGTTTGATATGTTCCTCTAATCTTTTAATTTGTTCTGTAATTATATTTTTGTCTTATTGGTATTGTATGGTAATTAAAACCAATCTAATGTGAGTAATAATACCTTTTAGAAAGGCTAGATAGGGTACATCAGTGAAATATCATTTTGAATTTCATCCAGCTTTGCTAAAATATTTGATAGTGTTAGTCTACTATAGGAACAAAATAAAAGAAAGTGGAATCATGGTATTGCATTTCGGACTCTATTTCATGTTTGACATCATTGTAGGGGGATGATATGCATAGGACAAAAGCGTTTTCGCAAAGCTTTGGAGCTTCTTCACAATGTCTGATCTATATTCAATTTACCTTCTTATACATTTAAGTTATCTTCTATAAACCAAGTCCATATTTTCTTAATCACTCAATTAATCAAGTTCTTAGTTTTCTTTCGTTTCCGATTAATTCACGGAGTTTAGGCAAAGGTATAACAGAGTTTACAGTAGCAGAAATATTATTTGACTATATACATGCGGTAAGAACAATTACTAACAAGTTCATTGCTTCATTTCAGTTTTAATACTTGACTACTGTTTATTTGCAGACGTTAATAATTTAAAGATAGTTTCTATTGCAAACGTCACTAACATAAAGTTTGCTATGTCTTTCAGCATGAGGAGCAAGCCTTTGTTGTTAAGTTTTCAGCAATTGAGATATACAATGAAGCTGTTAGAGACCTCCTAAG
Source organism: Heteromeles arbutifolia (assembly GCA_024362995.1). Taxonomy (NCBI): domain Eukaryota; kingdom Viridiplantae; phylum Streptophyta; class Magnoliopsida; order Rosales; family Rosaceae; genus Heteromeles; species Heteromeles arbutifolia. Next base: position 34,758,835 of record JANCRC010000007.1, on the reverse strand, counting down.
CACAGATAATACTCCAAGTAGGCTGCTAGATGATCCTGAGGTGGATGCCTTTTAATTACTTTTATTTTCTTGAGATGGTTATTTTCATGTACATATGAGTTTTGCTTTAACACTTCTATATTCTCTTGAGTGGGGAACCATAATAGAGAAAATCACATCGGGGAACCATAATATGAGTTTTGCCTTTCTTAGAATGTTTATTTGTTTTGATTTGTTTTGAATTTATTTTTTTTATATTTTATTTTGAAGCCTTAAATTTGTTTTTAATTTCTCTGTTAATAAAATAAGTTTGGGGATGAAATTTATTCTTTCTTAACATTATTTGACTGCAAATTCTAGGTTCCAACCCCCAGTAACGCAACATGCTCGATTCCAATTCTTAATTAAGGGAGATGATTCACAATTTTTTGATAAAAATATTAAAAGCACTTACAATATCATATCATATCATATCATCAGTTAACATTAAAATATTTCTAAAAATATCCTATATACATTAAAATATCATATCATAAAGCACAGATAAAAATATTTCTTATAAAAATGTTTTATGTTCTGAGTCATGCTTGGAGTGATATTTCAAATTCTTATCAAATATGGTTGCATGTGTTTGGCACTTTTGGAGAATGTTGTGTTCGATGACCATAATCGAGAAGTTGATTACTCAGAAATCTGTTACTGGTAAGTCTAACCGACTAATTTCGGTTTAATTAAACTCATTTTGAAAACTTTGAAAAAGTTGCTGTGAGTTGTTCGTTAATTCTAATTTTAGGAGTCCATGTAGCACAAGTAGTAGCAAGTGAATAAGATGTCACAGAGAATGATATGAATCATGGTCCATATAAAGAACATTTGCTTGGTCTGTACAACTATTTATTGTGTCCTGCTGATTTTTGGTTTGACCTTGGCAAACATTGTTACAGAAAACATGGTGAACAGGCACGAGTATGGTCCCTCAGTCCGGGATTCACTCTTCATCGTCCATACTCTATTGCATGCTCAGATAAGTGTCTTTTTCAATTACATTTTGTACTAAAATCTCAGTTTTTTTTTATTGTTTCTTGCATTTATATCTGCTTAAATGTGGTGATTGAAAGCCCAAAAAAAATTTCCAAATCTTTTTGTACTGTTTGGTTAGGTTAGGCAGCATGGTTTTTGGTTTTTTTTTAAATCGATTGGGGGATTTTCTGGGCGTCCCTTTGGTTTGTTTTTCATTCTGGGTTCCCCTCTCTCATTAGAGAGTACAAAAATTCCAAAGGTAAACATCCAATCCCTTGCTTCGCTTTTCTGTCCATAACCAAGAATTGGTGAAATAAGTGTGTGGTTCTTGGATGTGCGGTCTGAAACAAAGAAAATGTGTCTATTCTCTGTGCCAGCTAATGTATCTGTGATTTCTTTGCAGGACGCTACTGCAACACTCAAGTCTGTTTGGAAAATGGAGAGCACACGACTTAAGGATCTCGGACCCAAGGTAAAATGTAATAATCTCTGGCTTCCTTTACTGATGTACGCTTGCATGCACTAGATCTGTGAATTTTAATTATGCATGTGCACTCTCTGTGCCAAAAGTTTTTAGATCCAATGCGGTCAGGATGCTAAGTTAGGATGGTGAATTTTGTCCTATGGGTTTGGGACGGATTGGGATGGGTCTAGGTGGCTGTCATTCGATGAGGGTTTGGTGAATGAGAGCCATGCCGCCTTTGCATAGAGAGAGAGGGAGGGAGTAATAGGTCGTGTTTTATTTTCTTCACTGCACCATTAGTTTGATTGCCTATCCCTGAGTATTTGATTTCGTCTGCAAGACGACTTCTAATTCTTATAATAATGAGATACCCAATCTTCAATCCTGCTTAGTAGCAGCGATCACCACCTGTTTGATGAATGGTACACGTGAAACAGTTGTTAATATTTCGGAACCAACAGAGCTCCTTATTTTGGGGGTTTGTTTCTGTTTTTGGCAGGAGAACGATTTGGAGCAAGTGACTCACAAAGTTAAACTTCGATATCGAAATTAATGGAAACCCATTGGTACGATTTCTTCATCTGAAATTTTTGATTGCCCAATTGGTTGTTTCATCAATTAATCGTGTGCAAACATTTATGTGTAATTTTTTACTTATTCCAATTAAATGGTAATATCAAATTCAGCTAAGAACTTTGGTTTTGTAAATGTTGTGTAATTAAATTATTCATATTATCAATTGTTGATGTTCGGAAACAAAAACCTTCTTTGCAAATGAATTTCCTTACTTTCACCGATTATTTGTCTTTCATGCATGTTGGTTTTTTTTTTTTTTTATTAATTTTGGTCATGTGAATTTTGTTCTTCATTTTACTTGGATTTTGAGATTTTGTTTCTGTTCTATTTAGTTTTTTTTCCCTCTGCTGAAATTACATTTGGTTAAATTGTGTCAATTTCTTTTTGTGTGTAGAAAATTTTAGCGTTGTTTTTGTGGCTATTATATGATTGGCTGACAAATAGTGCCTTTAGCACTACCTTCTCTCTCACTGAGCCCTAGCTCAACCCCTCCTCCGCCGCTGCTAACCTATGCCCTCCACTGCCCGCACTTCGAATCGTAACTCTCAGCCTCAAATCCCTTTTAGTTTATTTTCTCATAATTATTGTTCGACTTGATTTAAATTTTGTTTTCTGTTCAGTGTATAATCAGGTGCTCCGGGTGTACGCACCAGTTCAATCTCCACCGTCTGGTCATCGTCGATGAGGCGACGGATTTCTTCAAGACAGTTCGAGTCTCAGATTTCACTTTTGACAGTTGCAAATTGGTGCTTTACTCAACTTTTTTCCCCCTTAATTTCATAAAGTTTAGTTTCATAAAGTTTAGGCCTTTTCTTAAAATTTAAATAAAAAGAAATATCTTTCTGGTATTGGTTAGTTTTGATCTTGATATTATCTGGGTTTCGTGTTAGTGGGGATGGTGGTGTCGCGCAAAGTTAGCCGTTCGTGGCTCACCAGAAAACCCCCTGATTGGGCTTTATCAGGAGGGAACTCATAATGTAGTAGATATTCCTCAATGCAAAGGTCCCAATCCTAATGACTTTATATTTGATATTTAATCCTTGCATTAGTGTTAAATTCTATATTTTTTTAGTTTAATTTGTGTTTTGTTTTCTGTCTTTGCAGCTCATCCTCCAAGTATAAATGCTGCTGTGGAGCTGCTTAAACAAGGTCCCTTTTCGGTTATTAAAACTCAATCTTACCTGCTTTCATTTCCAGTTTTTGAGTCTTCTATTTGTTTGCTTGCTGCAATTATTCAACTGATGCCGCTATAATATTTGTTCCCTTCTGTTTTGTCCTCTGCATTAACTACCATTTGGATCATGTGAATGACAACTTTCATGTATATTTCGAATAATGAGCAGTTTATTGCTGTTAATCTTTTGATCACTGTATATGTTGCTAATTTACCTTCTCAAACAACGTATATGTAAACATTTATATATAAAACTTATTTATATGTTAATAGTATGGTTTCTTTACTTTTGAGTTTGGTTGAACAACAGCATTTTCTACTTTCTAGAGTACATCCTCTTTATTTTAAGCCCAGGCCGACTCACTCCACCCTGTTTTGTGGCTGCCTTGATCATTAGTTGGTTATATTTGGGAGATTGGGTCATCTGGTTGTTTGATTTAAGTGGGATTGAGGTTATCTTTGCCGCTTTTTGTGATCTGGGTCTTGGTTATGGTCAAGTTATTGCTATTTGCTGAAATTTGTGTTCAATTAGTGTGAGTTCTGTATTTGGTTTGTGTTTGTTCAAATAACCTTCTGTTCTTGGAATGTGATTTAGCTGTGGCCCTTTAATTTGATTCTTAATTCTTTATGATTCAGCACTATGTTGATGTTAATGATGAATTTTGGTTTGCAGATGACCCTGAAGTACCTAATGTCCGACACCATCGTAACTTTTTGAAAGAACATGTTTTTAAGGAGGTTATAATTTTTTGTGCTATCGGGATTTTGGGCTATTGGGTTTGGGGCTAAGGACTAGGGATGTTGGGTAGCATCTTAATTTATATGGGATTTGGTTTTATCTTCCTTCTCTGTTGCTCTTTCAGTTTTACAGCTAGAGAAAGAAAGTATGATAATGGGAGTAAACTATACCCCTTACAAATATTAGATTCGGTTCTCATGTCCAAGTTTTTCTTTCTACTTTCAATTAAGTTTTGTTTGTATGTTATGTTTTCAAGGAATCTCTTGAACAGATTTCAATTATGTTGTACTTGAATGTCCTGAACTCAAGTCAATCAGGATTTTTTATTTATTTTTGGTTGAAACCATTGAATTTCGTTGTACTTGAATGATATAGATGTGGGGAATACATTTACATAAGGATTAATTTTAACCATTGAATTTTATTTCATTTTTCCTTAGAGCTTGAGTAACAAGATCATCAAATTCTTATATTCGTTATCTGTGAGAATAAATCCAGATGCATAACAATATTGTTACACTTCAACTTTTATTGGGTTTTTATACAGTTCGTGTGTTTGCTTTGTCTTGCCTTGGAGTTGGATGTACTTTGTGTGATGGATTGTGATTTGTTTGACAATATCTTTAGTGTGATGATTTTGAGTATAATGTGTTTTCCTAATACTGTTTTTCTCCCTCTTTGTAGTCCAGTCATGCAGAAGACCATCTCCATTAACCGGTACCAGATGAAATTGTTTGCTATCGAGGTTCCCGTGCAGAAGAGTGAAAATGCTGCAAGTGGAGGATAGATAACAGCTCAAGGCACATGGTATGAGGGTGCAGGTAAACTGTACATATGCATCTGGAAAAAGTAAGAGGTAAAGGAGGGTCGGCTGTAGCTTCTCCTTCTCGCCACAATAGAAAATACTTTTGAACTGCATTAAGCTGTTAATAAATTAAGCTTAAGCTATATTTTATTTATCAAGAATGGGTTTTAAATAGAAAAATTAAGTGCTTGTATTAGGTAAACTGTCAATTTTACAAAGTTTTCTGGTAAATTAGATATATAGTTTAATTTGAAGAGTTGTGTTGACCTTTACTTTTGGTAAATTATATAGTTTAATTGCGTTCCCTTTATCCAATCCCTATATGTCTGCTCAACTCTTGGGTCAATTGTTTGCCAGTAGGAATGTTTAATTGCTTGATCAATGATGTTGATTCAATTTCGAGAAGAAATAGGACTTTTGTTCAATAGGGATTTGAAATAGGGATTGAGACTCACATATAAGATGTCCCAATTGTTCATTGATTCTTAGGTGCTACGTCTTTTTAGTTGTTTTGTGTGAAAACTATTCATGCCTGTTGTGACTAATACATTCAAGTCCTGCAGCAACGCGCGGGCATATTTTCTAGTCATCCCTAAAACATGTTTTAGGCCCAATTTTTTATAAAACTGGGTGAATAGGTTCGTGGTAGTCGAGGCCCATAACTTGGGGCTTCTCCTACGTTTCCAATCCATGATCGAAAGTTCATTATCCTTAATACAAGTGATTGAATTTTTTTCAAGCATCCAATTACTTATATTATAGTACTAAATGTATCAAATCGTATTTTTAATGCACTGAAAAATATCTCAAAATTGGAGGGTGAAATCATTTCATTAAAGAAGCACAATCAACCTGTAAAACACTAATTCCAAACTTCTACTAAGTTGATTGTGCTTCTAGAATCGAACTTTTTTTGTTTAACACGAATTAAGCTAGTAGATGTGTAAAGTGGTATTTGCATAATTCATTCACAATAAGAGTCATAGGGATTGAACGAGACAAATAACCAAGTTATGACAGTTTACCATAGGTAATGCTAATGTGTAGACAAAATTCACAAACTAAATAATGTGTCATCAATAGTACACGTTTATCAACGCTTAAGTAATAATTCATGGGTAACACTAGGGAGACTAAATTTGGAGATAAAGTTTTGAAAACTAAGAGACATGGAAGTTGATGATTGGTATATTACTTAAACGTTGATAAACGTGTTTATTCCTATTGGTGACACATCATTTAGTTTATAAATTTAGTCTTCAAATTTAGTCTCCCTAGCATTACCCATAATTCAATCATCAACTTTCATATCATTTAGTTTATAAAATTTAGTCTACATGTCTACCTAAATTGTTTTTAACAAAAGCTAGCAAATGACATTTGAGATGAGATACATAGATGGTCCGAGTAGTGATACAGTTTTTTCCAATTAAATACTAATACTATGATGACCTGAGATACTTTTAAATACACTCATTAAAGTTCATGCCAGGCCTAACAAGCCAATGAAGGAGTTGAGGTCGAAAGAGATTGATCTGGTTCCAGTAGTGCTAGATGATTGTCATTTTTGTAGGGTTCAATTTATAATATATTTTAACAATTTGAATAGTTCTAATAATGTTAGGCCATTGTCATAAGATACACGTTTTGTGGGGCTCACTCCGTAATGTATTTCAACAATGCGAACTGTTAATTTTTTAGATCATCCTTCAAAGATCATTCTACAAATCACCCAAATCTGAAATCATATGAACATTCGATCAAGGGTTTAAGGTTTCTTTGAGAACCGTATTAGTCTATTTTCTTCACTACAAATAAAAGTTTTAATAGTTTTGAATTTGTCCAATTTTCTACAAAGATGATCTATGAATGATGTTCTAAACGATAGACTGTTCAGACTGTCAAAATATATTACGGAGTGAACCCTACAAAAACTTATGTAAAAAATTGTGCAAGAAAAGTGGTGTCATGGATCTGCCCCATATATATATATATATATATATATATATATATATGTATGTATGTATGTATATATGTATGTATGTATGTATGTATGTATGTATATACCCACACACACACACACACACATATTTATACATACACACATGACACACCACGACATAATCGAGGCATGCTGACCGTCACGTGAGGGTGACATAGCCATGTGCGCAGTGCGGAAGTGATAGAAATATGAAAATGAGGGTAAGTAAAAACCAAACTAACTAATATACACTAGATAGATATATAGGTACTAGTAAAAGTATTTAGAGTAGATACACACATAGCCAGAGCATAGGTCACAAATTGTAGTCCAGTAGGCTAAGTACTAATTATACAGGATACGAAGGATACCCTACATTGATGTACGTTTGTCAGAACTGCCATAGAATCCTCGTGAGCCACCAACACGAACTTCTATCTAGAACCTGGAGGGGCGCAAAACAAAAAATGTGAGTGGGCAAAAATAAGACTTTTCAAAATCATTTCTCTTTTCAAAAGTAATAACCACTCATCGTAAAACCCATATAATTTCCCAGAAAAATAGTACTACATACGTATAGAAGAACCATGCTCAAGAGTAGCGAAAAACAGGTGTATGCCATGTCAATCATCTCAACAAAGAATAAGTAAGCCAGGTGAAATAAATCAATATAGGTAACATATCAGCCGGAGTCACCTAATGTGACCTGTACGGTTGAATCTATAACTCATCGGTCAAATCCTGCACACGAGTCGGAACCACCTAATGTGGTCTATACGACATGCTAGGTGTAAATAAATACACTTAAGTACTACGATCACGTGAAGGCTGTGCGAAGTATCGCAAGTCATCTACGAGTCGGAACCACCTAATGTGGTCTGTACGACAGGCTGGCACCTGCCTTGGATCCAAGGTGAGCGTGTGGTGCGAGAGGTGAACGATCACGTAAAGGCTAGGCCCTGGCCTCGGGCGGAGCACTAACACCAGGGTGCAGGATATTGAGCACTAAATGCAACTCAACATAATCATACACACTACCATTACTACCATCAATATACACTCACATGAAGCTTACCTGAGTGTCCACATCGTCGAGTAGTAATTTGCATAACTATACTAATGCATATTCTAATATATAATGCATACGACATGGCATTTAAAAAGTAAAAATCATTTAAAACAATTTCTGGAAAAACGTAAAGTATATGTAGGTATATATATAGAAAATCAAAAGCCCACTCACTGGTATGTAGTTGGGTCGTAACCCCTGAGTCTCGCCTAGCTGCGCTCGTCATCCGGAAACGTTTCACCTATATGTGAAACCACTATTTTAACGTCAATTTTAAGTACATAACCAAAACCGTGTAATAACTTTTCATACGTTGCTCAATTGGGGCATTTGAATATACCAACATGATCTACACAACACCACAAACACCCTCATATTTTAAGAAAAATTTTCCGATGTCCAACGCGCTATCACGCGCCGACCAAGGCACGGCCGTACGCGCAGGCACGTTGACGGCAACCCTAACACCGTTAGGGAATATTCCGCTAAGTAATAGAATATTCCGTTAAATATACCTGACGCCGTTAGGAATATTCCGTCAAAGTTGATGGAATATGCTCTGTCTTCTTCGGTGGTTCGCCGGAATCCGTCGCCAGCCGCCACTACACTCGCCGGTTTCTGGAAAAACTTCAAATTCAAATATCTCAGTCAAATCTCAACCAAATTTCATAAACTTTATATGAATTTGAAGCCCTGAATGAGTAGAACATGTTCTTACCTATTTGGGGTCCAAAATTCAATGGAAAATGACCGGAAAAATTCTTGAAAAACCAGCTACTCCTGCAAACCCACTACCGAGCTTATTTTGATGTCCAACCTGAATTAAAAGTAGTCTAAAACACTAGAGAAGTTGTAATAATACCTTTCTAAGTCTCAATAGCAAGTACGTCGGGAAACAGGGTACCCTGCCGGAGCTTCTCAGTTCTCGGGTTCCCGTACACTATTCTTCATCCCAAAGGTGTCACTCGACTCGTAGAGCCACAAGGAAGATGATAGTGACCTTCAATCACTCGATCTGTGAGTGATTGATGGTGTTTGAAGGCTGGAGAAATTGGCCGTACGGACTAGAGGAATTTTTGAGAGAAAGAGTGTGTGAACAAGGTTGCACGAGAGTGTGTGTGTGTGTGGCTCACGGGATTTGAGGCAATTTTGTGGGTTACCAGAAACAAAATCGTGAGGGCATGGCGGGGCCCAAAACGGACAATATCGTGCTACGGCGGAGTCAAGCCCGAGATGTGGTGGGGAACCGGGCCGGGATGTGACACACATATATATACATGCATATCTTTTAAGCAAACATGGGCGTGCTAACCCTTTACACTAAAGTTCGAATCCCCCTACCTTTAGAGCATGTTACGAATGAAAATTGAAATAATTTTGGTTCTTTAGTTTCACGCATTTAGAAAAATATCAGAATGGAGAAACAGTTCACCTTTAAACTTTCCCATGTACTAACACGTAAGAAATAAAAAAAGTACTAATTTTTCTTATAATCTATAATCAAATACCTAAACAAAAAAGTCTTAATATAGGTTTCTCGACTAAACAGTTGTTGTTTCCATTGAGTTGTTAATAATATTATTCAAGTGGAGATCGAATTTGTTTCCCACCAACAAAGTTCCTGGAAAATTCTCATAAAACTACAAACTAAATAGAACTCTTAACACTTTCTTTGGAAAGTTGAACATAAGTTCTTGGAAAGTACCACACTAGTTTCTTCTTGGAGACTTGAGTTACACTTCATTTAGTGGAAATTATTTCTTAGCCTATCGTCAAGTAAGATTTATAATCCAAATAATATCATTCGTGCAACCGGAAAAAAAAATTACCGTATGAACTTTATGTTAAGAGGTTGGTTGGTACATTCCGAATTGGATCGGTTTATTCCGATTTCCGAAACACATTCTTTTTTGCTTATTTAACTCAAGAATATATTTTTTTGGGGCCTTATTTACTCAAGGGAGAGAGAGGATGCGGTGGCACAGAGAAAGATAAGGCTGAGGAATTTGTGTGATGCATGTTTTCCACACTTCTGTCTTTATTTATAGTAAATATAGCAAATTTTCTTGCCTTACAAGTAATGCAATCCTAAATGAATAATATTTTTTACTATCATAAAAATAATCAATTAATAATTTACACAATCACACATGTAATATTTTCGTTGTATTCCATGCCTTGCAAGTAATGCAATCATAAACGAATAAGATTTTCTTCTGTCATAATATAATCTATTAATAATTTATACAATCACAAATGTAACATTTTCGTCATATTTTTATCACATGGAATTAAGATCATAACATTTGCCTAATTTTTATAAGAATATGTTCTAAAAGATAGACGGTTCAGAAATACATTACAAAATAGGTTCCACAAAAATTTGTGCAAAAAATTATGTAAAAAAAAGTGACGTCACAAATTATGTCAAAAGTTGTGGAATGACCTTTTTTCTTTCTTTCTTTTTAATATGAACAAACAGTGACTCCTTTTTCATTATTCGTTTTTTCTTTCTTCCACTCGTAATATTTGATTCTTTGGTGTGATCGATGTGTGACATAGTCCTGCAAACTAAATTCCTCCAGACTACATGACCTTGAATATTCAAGGGTCGACTGTCATGTGACCTTGAACAGCCCCTAAAAGAATCTCAGGTCATCATAGTATTAGTACTTAATTGGAAAAAATCTGTATTACTACTCGGACCATCTATGTATCTCTTCTCAATTGTCATTGGCTAGCTTTTATTAAAAACAATTTAGGTAAACTTGTAGACTAAATTTTATAAACTAAATGATATGAAAGTTGATGATTGAATTATAGGTAATGCTAGGGAGACTAAACTTTAGACTAAATTTGTAAACTAAATGATGTGTTACCAATAGGAATAAACACGTTTATCAATGTTTAAGTAATATATCAACCATCAACTTCCATGTCCCTTAGTTTCCAAAACTTTGTCTCCAAATTTAGTCTCCCTATCATTACACTTGAATTATTACTTAAACGTTGATAAACGTATCCTATTGATGACACATCATTTACTTTGTGAATTTTATCTACACCTTAGCATTACGTATGGTAAACTGTCATAACTTGGTTATTTGTCTTGTTCCATCGCTATGACTGTTATTGTGAATGAATTATGTAAATACCACTTTACACCTCTACTAGCTTAATTCGTGTTAAAAAAAAATTCGATTCTAGAAGCACAATCAACTTAGTAGAAATTGGAATTAGTGTTTTACAGGTTGATTGCGCTTCTATAATGAAATGATTTCACCCTCCAATTTTGAGATATTTTTCAATGCGTTAAAAATACGGTTTGGTACATTCAATATTATAATGAAAGTAATTGGATATTTGAAAAAAATTCAATCACTTGTATTAAGAACTTAGGGCTCGTTTATTAGTCCGTAATTAGATTGAGTGGAATTAAATTGAGGAGAAATTGAATTGAGGATGAATTGAATTGAGGAGAAAACAGAATTAGATTCCTGTTAAAGTTGTTTACTAAACTAAAATGGAATCAGAATACAAATGATATTGGTTCCATATATATTGTTTACTAGTTCATTGGAATTGGAATTAAAACTATCTTGATTACTAAATTGTCCTTGTTGAAAATAAATTATTTTTATGCTATAATTATTGAAAATTAAGTTTATCGATATAAAATTAAATTTATCTTTACAAACTTGATCTTTTCTCCCTCCCATCCTCTCATCCCCATCTTTTCTTCACCGACTTCCAGAGCACTCCCATAAAACAGATGCTTTAAACAGAGAAGGGCCTAGACCTAGTCCGAAGAAGGAAGAAGAGAAGTGAGAGTGAGGGGAACAAGTGAATCGAGAAGCATCGCGGTTCGATTTGTGAAGAGGGTGTTGGTGCAGCAATGGCGCTGGCATTCAACGGGTATGGGGCAGCCCTTCATAATACTGAGGGAGTAGGAGCAGAAGTCTCGATTCAAATATTAACAGATCCTCCCACTGCCTCCCATATTCACATGTCCTCCCACCACCCCTGCCACCTCCCAATTTGGGTGGATTTGCAAAAGGCGAATTGAGAGGGCAATTTAAGAACAAAAGTCTGATTCCTGGAGGACACCAATTCAAGGAATTCAATTACCACATGTTACTAGAGAATCCGACTCCGGGAAATTCCGGAGTGTGATTCCGGAATTCTTCTGGGTCCCACACGATTTTTGATTCCTCTCAAGTTAGTAAACACCGGTGTAATCCGTAATCGGAATTCAATTCTGTTTTTTTATTCCCATTACCCTTACGTAAACTCGCCATTAGTGTACTAGGACCATGTTCTGCACACCACGAAATTTCTCCCAATATTCATATGCATGCTTGGTGAGAACGGAACCCAAATCGGTTGTTCTGTTTATTTTTGCTTGTTCTTATTCCTCTAACAACCATTTTTACAACCATCTTGATGACTTGTCCCATTCATCAAAACATTGGAAGGAACTGAATCCAAGTCAAATTCATAAAGTTTTCATAAATGCAAGTCAATATTTTGACTGGATTTCTGTCAACAACCAACAGCATGTCTTGTTTAATCTTTATGGATGGTTTGTTGGTTGAAACGAATTACAGGCTTGTATTTCATACGAAACGTTTTAGATTTGATTTCTGATATTGGTGAATCACACCATGACAGTCAGAGGAGGTTAAAATGTCTCTGTGAGTCGTTCTGTCCCTAGAAAAGATAAACTACCGTAACAATGTCACCAACTGGTCCCTTAGTATAATTTCCTTCTAATATTTCCAATATAATAGTGTGTTGTGTTATATAGAAGATGATCTAAGGCCAACAACAACCCTATTCAAGCAGTCACTTTTGCGTTTGTTAAAAGTTTTGATGTTTCTTTCCCAAAAAAAAAATTTTGATGTTACATGCATGGTTGAAAATTGCTTTGAATGGAACAAAGAAGCCCCGCAAGCCCCACAAGCCCTGGTCAGGTTGTTTTCTTGTACTGCCATAGTTGTTATGTTTTGTTTTAATACGGTTTAGCAAGTAGTGATCCATTAAAAATCTTATAATCATATTTTGGCTACAATTTTTCAACCCTTAATTTTATAATTTATTAGACAAAGCCAACGCTATGTGTGTGTGAAATTTTTAAAAAGAAAAAAAAAAAAACTATGTGGAAGAGAGAGATGTTTGAGACAGATGTGAAAGAGAGGGAGGGAGAGAATGTGGTAGATGTTTAAATTTTTGTTTTCTAGTTTTTTAAAATTCAAAATCAGTGATATGCTATGGTAACATGTGAGTCATATAGAAAAAAAAACAAAAATTGGTTTGCAAAATTACATTACTGCTCATGATTTTATTTTGTTATAGTAGATCAAATTATTTTTTCACAATGTTTTGATTGACAGAGAAGATTTTACTAATACGTCGTGAACTATATATCCTATTGAACTGAGAGGTTCACAACATTATTCAGATGTGACCTACAACAAAGAGGACAGTAATATTTTCGAGATCGAACTAAACTTATGTTCTTGTTGTGTCCAAGAGGTCAGTTATACCAAAAACCTGTTGATAAAATATTTTTCTGGGTCCTCCCCTTCTAGAAGTCATGTACAAAGCTTATTTCGTTTTCATCCATTCAATGCAGCAAGCAGATAGAAACACACATAAATTAGTGTTTTCAAATGGAAGAAAGAGATCTTTCCCTCTGACGAAGTTCTTGGAGAATTCTCGTAAGACTAAAAACAAGTTCTTCGAAATTTCACTCTTTTAACTTTGTTTGACTACAAGAACGAGTTTCTTCTCGGAGAGTTCAGGTAAAAGCTCTTTTAGTGGAGCTTTTTTTTTCAAGTCTTTAGTGGAAAGCAAACAAAGCACTCATTCATGCATGTTTCTATCAGCTTGCTGCATTGAATATGGATGATAAAAAAATAAGCTTTGTACATGACTTCTAGGCAGAGACGACCCAGAAAAGTATTTTATTAACAGGTAGATGATGGATTAGTTATGAAGAAAAGTTTACTCCTAATTGTAAAATATAGGGTTTAGAAGGGATATAACTTTCCTTCATGACTACTTCATCATCTTGATGTTTTAAAACACTTATTAATTGATTTGCCTCTTGAAATCGCCATTTAGTCTTACTTTACTGCCTGAAACTGGCTTTGTCTCACTTTGCCTCATGAAACTACCATTTTAGTCTCATTTTGTCTTAATTCATCCTTGTTCAGTCTATTCCATCAAATAAACGTAAAATTAAAGGATAGTATGTACATAACATCAAATAAATATTAAATTAAAGTGAGACTAAATTGCACTCCTCAATGCATGTTTCTATCAGCTTGCTGCAGTGAATGGATGATAACGAAATAAGCTTTGTACATGACCGCAGGCAGGGACGACCCAGAAAAATATTTTATTAACATGGTGGGTGATGGATTAGTTACGAAAAAATCTGGTAACTGTAAAATTTCTACTTTATAAGGATATAACTTTTCTTCATGACTACTTCATTTTCAATGTTCAACTTGCATAATATTTAAAAGTTGTTATCCATGCCAGGTCTTAGGATCGATTCTCGTCAAAGGTGAATTAGAACCATGTTATTATTAACCCATTGTGAAGCTACGTCTAACCCCCTCCCCTTTAATATATTATCGTTTGTTAAAAAAAAAAAAGTTTTCATCCATGCCTTCTTTAAATTCTCTTTCAAAACCACCTCTCTATCAAGCGCAGCCATGATATGACTTATTTTTCATCCGTTCATGTTCAGGCAAGAAAATAAGGAACATAATTACTCTATGGATCCTCAGTCCTAGCATGCGACTTGATTAGTCTTGCCAACTACTTCCCCATGTTTGGGGTAGTTGTACTGTCAAAAAAAGCATTGTTTTCAAAAGTAGAGATATAACTGCTTCTGTTTTCTACTGGTTTTTTTTTTTTTTTTTCTCATTTATTAGACACGATTTTAGTTCTAACTTTTTTAAAAAAAAATTTCGGCAATGTCAAACCAGCCCTTAATGTAAATTACGCCTGATTTTAGTCGTCCAAGCATGCCTTTTAGGAAGAAATTGATCTTGTTGTTCAAGTTCAAGTTAGACAGTTTTCTTTTCTTGCATGCCAAGGGAGAAAACAAAATAGTTCTAAAGTCAGACTGCGCCTTGCTAGTAATGGTTTTTATATTCAGTATTGTCGTTTAACTTTTTCACACAACGTACAAGCGAAACAGATGTTAAGTAAAGATGGCAATTCTAACCGTTAAACATGATAATCGTGGATAACCGTTTTAATGGATTGGATTTGAATATGAAAATTTGGGTATGGGGAAAAACCGTGATTATTATTCGGTTATGGTTTGGATATGGTTATAGGGTCCCCAATCCATATTCATCCCCAAATCCGAACCGAATAATATATATTATATATATTATTAAAGTATTAAAAAAATATTATATATATATATATATATTCACCGAATCCATTACCTTGAGAATACAAAAATTGCATTGTGTGAGTTGCATTTTGTGGAAAAGTTTAAAAGTTTAATATGAATAAAAATCTATGAGAATTCAATGGTACTTGTGAGAGATATTAAAGATCAAATCAACATTATCAACATTTAGCTTTAATTTTTATGCTTCACAAGATCCAATCATTAAATCATTTTACACATCAAATATTTAATGACGAAATTAATATTTACTAAATTATCATGCGTCAATTGAATGAATATATTTTTTTATTGACGAAGATGGATATAACCGTTAATCGATGGGGAATCCGTAACCTGGTGGGTATGGTTATGGATAATATCCGATGATTAATTTGCGGTTATGGATATGGTTAGTTTTCGTGGTTATGGGGATATATATAACATTTCCGTCCCCAAACTGAACCGTTGCCATCCCTAGTGCTATGTGTGAAATTTAAAAAAAAAAATGTTACTCTTACCGTATTTTTTATATCACATATGAAATCCACATTTGTTGGTAGGCGATATTTTTATTAAAGAGGTTGTATGAAAAATGTAATAAGTATAACATTACTCAATTTTTTTGTATTCATGTTGTTTATGGGTTTATCATAATTTATTCAGTTTTTGTAGTAAGTTTATTTTTTAATTTTTTTTAATCTGGTGTTCAATTTTCAACTTGTGATCTTAATCAAAATATGAAATTCGATAACTATTATCAAACAAGTTTTTGGTTTTAAAAAAATACTAAAAAACAAAACTTAAAAATAAAAATTTAAAAGCTAAAACGAATATAACCAGATATCAATTTGTTTTCAATTTTTTTAGTTTTAAATCTTTAAGTTTATAGTTTTTTAGTGCTTAAGACCCAGTAATCAAATGTTTACTATGTTAACTACCTCATTGGATGGGGATGGTATTATCTTTACGAGCATTGGTTTCTTACTTTTTTATCGAAATAATTGGTGTTTCAGGGATTAGGATCATCTCCGGAGCAATCACATCAGGATCCTCGGGATCAATGAATCATGGCCGTCCGTAATAGATCGTGTGGCCAGAAATGAATCTCTCTTCATTCGTCTGCTCCTTCCCCTTCCCCTCTTCCCTGCAATCACCAACCTCTTTCCTTACGCTTCAATTTGATTCTAATCCTGGGGGATTAAGACAACACAGTATAAATTGAAATCGGGAAAGGAGAGTTTTCCTCCATCGTGAACCAAATTGAACCCGCGGCGACCCGATTCCCATCCGACGACGGCGACACGTCAACGTCGTGTCGGTCACCTCTGAACTCATCCCCTAGCTCTGGTTCTCTCGCACTCTCCAAGAGCGGAAGCCAGCTGGAATCGTATGGAATCGTCGGAGTTCGGCTTGGTAAGGTTCGAAAAAGGAGGTTATTGATCGCAGAGGAAAGGGGAAGCTGAAGGGGAAGGGGAAGGAGAAGACTAGGCCGGAATCGTCTGGAATCACCGGAGTTCGGCTTCCATACGGCTCGAAGAAGAAGGTTGGTGACTACGGAGGAGGGGGAAGGGGAGGGTTTATTTTTGACCGCACGATCTATTACGACGGTTAGGATTCCTTGATCCTGAGAATCCGGATGTAATTGCTCTGAAGATGATCACATTAACTAAAAATTCGTAAATATTAATCTTTAAATTTATCACAATGTTGGGCAATAATTCATTTGATTAACACCCTCACAACTTCCATCTAAAATAAAGAGGTTTAACAAGCAAATAAGTGACATAATTTTTAACAGAGTTACCCAAAAAAAAGTGTTACTTCGTAGTGTAAAAAGTTGGACCAAAACTTGCGGATCAGAAACTAAGACTCTAATTAGACTAAATTTCATGGACCAATGTTCTAAATTTCTGTATTTATATTGTTAGAAATTATAAGATGTGAACCTAAAATATAAAAAAGGTTAAAAAAATTCATGGAAACCCGAAGAGTAAAATGTGTTTTACTGGAAATGGATGAAAAAGAGAGTGGTAAAAAAGAAGATTTACTTAGCTCCATCTGTCGAATGCTTACTATTCCTTCCTTCTCGTATAGGTTTGAAAAGAAAAGGTTTAAAAACAAGTATTAATACTCTATTTTTCACTGGCAAGTGAGGTGTTTTAAGTTCGATTTTTGTCAAAGATTAATTTGAACCATATTATTGTTTGTTCATTGTGAGGCTTAGCTCACTTCCCTACCCTTTTAGTGTAGATAATATCGTTTGTTCAAAAAAAAAAAATTTGACTAATATATGAGAGATACTAAGAAGACTCTCAAAGTAGGACTCTCTATGGGCTTTCAGCCACCTCATGATTTTTGCACAATGTTTTATAATGTTTGTACAAAAATTGTGTCAGAAACATAAAATGGCAAAGAATTCCACTTTTGAGAGAGTCGAATATATCAGCCTTGGAATCCCAAGTCTGGCCTTCAATTGGAACATTTATCCAACAACCAAATCATTATACACTCATCTCAATAGGCTATGCAGAATAGTATGCGCTGCTCCTTTATATATACACTAGCTTCCATGCACGCGCTCACGCGCGTGAGCGCGGGCATAAGGTATTTTTTGAATTACGACGTGCTACGTGACTTACACGTTTTAAATATATTTATATGTGTAAATTGACAAACAGAAAGTCAAATATTTGACGTAAATGAATAATCTTAGATCACGCTAGAAGAAACCCTTCATAAACCAATTAAAGCAGTTGTATCCACATAATAAAATCGGTCTCTATTGCATTTATATTAAGAATAGAGAAAATAATATTTAATAAACAACTGATTGAATCACATTATTGCTAGCTCATTGTGAGGATAAGCTCACCCCCTCCTCCCTCTTAGTGTAGATAATATCTTTTGTTCAAAAAAAAAAATTATTTGACAACTAATTTAATCACATTATGATCGGCGTGCGAAAGACATTTTTTATAACTGGCATTACAAACCTCTTAAGATGTTTTGAACGTGTTTAAAAACAGAGAAAAAATTATTTAATGAACAACTGATTGAATCACATTATTGCTAGTCTATTGTAAGGTACTAATTATTAAAATAATAAAATTGTACAAAAAAAATTTAATTATTAAAAAAACACTGTTAAAATGATGAAAATACCTCTGTTACATTTGATGTATTATTTTAAGTTGCTTTTGAAGTTTTTTGTTTGAGAGCATTTTTGTTCAATTATTTTGTATGAAGCTTGTGATACTAATAAACACTGTTCATTAGGTCCTTTACTTGATTTATAAAGATATATCAGCTAAAGTGGCCAAGCATATCGTGGGGCACTTTTGTGTGATTGGACACAAAAATGATCAATTATTTTTTATAGTTATGTATCTGTACAGAGAAATACATCCATTGAATGAGAAGAAATCAAACTTCCAAATTTCACATTTATGCTTGTACTTGAAGTTGTAGGTTCGACGCCTATCATTGTGTCAAAAAGAAAGAAGTTTCACAACTTCTACAGAAACTATATGCGAGGATATCATTTAGTGACATTTTCGTTTTGTTTAAATTGCCATTCATCCCCTAAGTTAGTTCCATATTGTCAAGTTACCCCTTGAATTATTTTTCTTGTCAATTTATTGCTTTAATTATTTTTCTCAATACTTTAAATTTAAAGTTAGATTTAAATATTTTATCAAGTATTTAAAAATTGGTGTCATTTGAAGGGCATGTAACTCACTTTTGAGCAAATGAAGTCTTCACTAACTTGGGCTCCTTAAATTTTGACTCTTCAACTCTGCACAGCAATTTCAAATAGATATTGCCCTTCAATGCTCCCTTGTGAAAGGATGAAAAGATGGTTTTGTCGCAAAAAATGAGTCACATGCCCTATCATATGATGCCTATTGATTGAAGATTGGATGAAATTTTCGAATTCCTACTAAATTAACGAATAAATTGGCAAGAAAGTTTGTTTGAGCAAATTGCCGATACAGTACTAGTTCAAGAGGTAAACAACATTTTCCTAGTTCGTTTTCTATTTTACTAGCCTTCATGCACGTGCGTGAGCGCGTGTAGAAGATATTTTTTGAGCCACGGCGTACTAAGATGGACTTACACGTTTTAAATGTTTTTATATAAAAAAATTGTACAAAAAAGAATTAATTGTGCGTTATGCGCGTGTGAAAGATCCTTTTTATAACCGGCACTACATGCCTCTTAAGATATTTTGAATGTGTTTAAAAATAGAGAAAATAATATTTAATAAACAACTGATTGAATCACATTATTGCTAGTCCATTGTGAGGTACTAATTATTTAAAAACTTGAAACAAAATTGTACAGGAAAAAGTTAAATATTAAAAAACTGTTTGTTTAACACTGTACAAAGAATAGTAAAATATTAAAACACTGTTTATCACTGTAGATTGAATAGTAAAATATTAAAAAATTATGCACTGTTAAAATGACGAAAATACCCATAGATTATTTGGTGAATTATTTTGGGTTGCCTTTGCTTTTTTTTGTTTTGGGGCTATTTTAGTCCAATAATTTTTGTCGAATTTTGTCAGATTGCGTAACCCCAAAATTTTGTCAGCATGCGGTCCACTGTTCATCAGCCCTCTCGCTTTATATATAGATGTGAGTCATACTTTAGAACATATGAATTTAATTTATACTAGCCTCCATGCTCGCGCGTGATGTGAGTCATACTTTAGAACATATGAATTTAATTTATACTAGCCTTCATGCACCCGCGCACATATGAATTTAATTTATACTAGCCTTCATGCACGCGCTCACGCGCGTGCATAAGACATTTTTTGAACCATGGCGTACTAAGATGGACTTACACGTTTTAAATGTTTTTATATAAAAAAACTGTACAAAAAGAATTAATTGTGCGTTATGCGCATGCGAAAGATCTTTTTTATAACCAGCACTACATACCTTTTAAGATATTTTGAATGTGTTTAAAAATAGAGAAAATAATATTTAATAAACAACTGATTAAATCACATTATTGCTAGCCCATTGTGAGGTACTAATTATTTGACGAAAAAAAAAACACAGCATGCTAGATAGACTTACACGTTTTAAATATTTTTATATTAAAAAAACTATACAAAAAGAATTAATTATGCGTTATGCACGTGCAAAAGACTTTTTTTTTAGAGTAAATTGTAGCTATGGTCCCTTAACTTTAACTCAATTGGAGCAATGGTCCCTCAACTAAAAATCCATTACCATTGGTCCCTCAACTTATCAAAACGTGCAGCTATGGTCCCTCAACTAAAAATCTATTACCATTGGTCCCTCAACTTTAATTCAACTGGAGAAATGGTCCCTTAACTTTAACCCAATTGTAGCAATGGTCCTTCCAATGTAACTCTCGTTTTGACAAAATTTTTGACATAGTTGACAAAAAGAACCATAATTATACACTTTGATGAGTTGAGGGACCCTAATTGTATAAATGGTCATTCCAATATAACTTATTTTGACAAAATTTATGAAAATGACTATAGCTACACATTTTGATAAGTTGAGGGACCAATGGTAATGGATTTTTAGTTGAGGGACCATTGCTCCAATTTGATTAAAGTTGAGGGACCATTCGTACAATTTACTCTTTTTTTTATAACCGGCACTACACGTCTCTTAAGATATTTTGAACATGTTTAAAAATAGAGAAAATAATATTTAATAAACAACTGATTGAATTACATTATTGCTAGTCTATTGTGAGTTAATAATTATTTAAAAACTTAAAAAAAATTGTACAGGAAAAAGTTAAATATTAAAAAACTGTTTGTTTAACACTATACATAGAATAGTAAAATATTAAAACACTGTTTATCACTGTAGATTGAATAGTAAAATATTAAAAAACTTTTCATCACTGTTAAAATGACGAAAACACCCATAGATTATTTGGTGAATTATTTTGGGTTGCCTTTGATTTTTTTTTGTTTTGGGGGTATTTTGGTCCAATAATTTTTGTCGAATTTTGTCAGCATGCGGTCCACTGTTCATTAGCCCTCTGGCTTTATATATAAACTAGCCTTCATGCACGCGCTCACGTGCGTGCAAAAGACATTTTTTGAATCACGGCGTGCTACATGCGACTTACATGTTTTAAATGTATTTATATGCGTAAATTGACAAAAGGAAAATCAAATATTTGAAATGAATCATTTTAGATCATGCTAGAAGTAACCTCTCATAAACCAATTAAAGCAGCTGAATTCACATAATAAAATCGTTCTCTATAGAATTTACATTAAGAATAGAGAAAATAATATTTAATAAACAATTGATTCAATCACATTATTGCTAGTCATTGTGAGGCCAAGCTCACCTCCTCCCCTTTAGTGTAGATAATATCGTTTGTTTAAAAAAAAATCATTTGACAATTAATTTAATCACATTATTATTCGCGTGCGAAATACTTTTTTTTATAACTGGCATTACACGCTTCTTAAGATGTTTTGAACGTGTTTAAAAATAGAAAAAATAATATTTAATAAACAATTGATCGTATCACATTATTGTTTGCCCATTGTGAGGTTAAGCCCACCTCCTCCCCTTAGTGTAGATAATATCGTTTGTTAAAAAAAAAAAATCAATTATTTGACAACTTATTTAATCATATTATTATCCGCGTGTGAAATACCTTTTTTATAACCGGCATGGGATGCCTTTGAATTTTTTGTCTTGGGGGCATTTTTGTCCAAATATTTTTGTTGAAGCTTGGTGACACTTACGTGACTTACACGTTTTAAATGTAAAAAGTAACCTCTCATAAACCAATTAAAGCAGCTGAATTCACGTAATAAAATCGGTCTCTATAGAATTTACATTAAGAATAGAGAAAATAATATTTAATAAACAATTGATTGAATCACATTATTGCTAGCCATTGTGAGGCCAAGCTCACCCCCTCACCCTTAGTATAGATAATATCGTTTGTTTAAAAAAAATCATTTGACACTTAATTTAATCACATTATTATCCACGTACGAAAGACCTTTTTTATAACCGGCATCACACGCTTTTTATGATGTTTTGAACGTGTTTAAAAATAGAGAAAATAATATTTAATAAACAACTGATCGAATCACATTATTGCTAGTCCATTGTGAGGCTAAGCCCACCATCTTCCCTTAGTATAGATAATATAGTTTGTTACATAAAAAAAAAATCATTTGACAACTTATTTAATCACATTATTATCCGCATATAAAAGACATTTTTTATATCACATGAGCATCATCAACTTTGTCATTTGTTTATCATTTTCTCTCATCCCTTTCATTTTTTTATTCTTTACACATGAGACAAAAATTTTGGTGTCACCCAATTTGACAAAAATAATTGGACCAAACTGCCACTCAGCCAAAAATATTCAAAACCTGTCCACAAAAATTTTGGTGTCACCCAATTTGACAAAAATAATTGGACCAAACTGCCACTCAGCCAAAAATATTCAAAACCTGTCCAAAGTCATATTTCAAATTATGCAAGGGTAAATTGGTAAGAAAATCTGATCTCTACTGTGCTGCACTGTTCATCAGCCTTCTCGCTTCCTTATATAGATATTTCCAACTTTTTGGTAAGAGAGAGAAATTACATGCACCAGAAAAATGTCACCAAATGGGTCTTATTCTCAGAGTGTTGAGATAATATAATTTTAGTGAGTAATCTAACTACTAACCCACTCAATATTACGACAGCTTGGATAATTGAGAGAAAGTTTTCATTGTGACACGAACACGGGTGATATACAACGTGTTTTTATGTAAGTGGTGAAAAATTTTATTTTTTAAGTTATTAACTTTTTAACACATATATCTCACTATTTATATAGTAACACGTGGTATACTATTCCGTATTCCAATCACACTAAAAATATCTGTCGATAATTGAATACCGGTCAGCATAGAAGGTGTGAAAACCCATTAATTTATGGTCACGGGAACAAAAGAAATTTAAAAACATATATAAAAACGAGGTCAATGATTTTCTTGCTTTCAGACTAACTAATTAAGTAATAACTTGGTAATTTCCACACAGGCATCAGGCAGCATCCTGCAGCATCCTGATCCACTCCCAACACTCCCACCACAAGTATCGTGGACCCTCCCACCCTCACAACTCACCATATATTGCTCCACTCATTCACCCTCACCCATGTCCTTCACATCATCTCGCTCCCTCCCTCCCTCTCTCTCTCTCTCTCTCTCTCTCTAATTAACCAAATCAAGCAGCTTAATTACCCAAAAATCGATCGAAATGGCCTTTGAATCAATGAATATGCTTCCGAAATGTGATGCAAATTACACAGCTCTCTCTCCCACAACTTTTCTCAAGAGAGCTGCTGCCTTTTATGCTGAACGTACCTCACTCATCTATGAATGCACTCGCTTCACTTGGGGCCAAACCTACGACCGTTGCTGCCGTCTCGCTTCATCCCTCGTTTCCCTCAACGTCGTCAAACATGATGTGGTAAGTCCCGTTATTTATCCGGATACCGTATTCAAAAGTGATTAAGAACATTTACTTCTAATGCAGTTTCCTATGAGTTTTAATTGATTTTTTTTTTCTCCAATATCGTTGGACAGATATTAAACATAAGGTTAATTTTGGGTGTTTTTTTTTTCTCCCGCAGGTGTCAGTATTGGCTCCTAATGTTCCGGCAATGTACGAAATGCATTTCGGAGTGCCCATGGCCGGGGCCGCGCTCAACACCATCAACACCCGCCTCAACGCCCAAACCATCGCCTCCATTCTCCGGCACTCGGGAGCCAAAGTCTTTTTTGTCGACTGCCAATTTGTCCCCCTGGCACGTGACGTCCTCAGGATCCTCACCACCGGTACTGCCGACACATCCATGCCGTTGGTCATCGTGATCGACGACATCGACTCCCCCACTGGCATTCGACTCGGCGAGTTGGAGTACGAGCAACTCATCAAAGAGGGCAATCCCGGATTTGTCTCCGTTCCAGTCGATGACGAGTGGGACCCTGTCTCTTTGAATTACACCTCCGGAACGACGTCGGAGCCCAAAGGCGTTGTGTACAGCCACAGAGGCGCATACTTGAGCACCATGAGCCTAATTTTGGGCTGGGAAATGGGGAGCGAGCCTGTTTATTTGTGGACCCTCCCCATGTTCCATTGCAACGGCTGGACCTTCACGTGGGGAGTCGCAGCACGCGGCGGCACCAACGTCTGTCTCCGCAACACCACCGCCTACGACATCTACCGCAACATTCACCGCCATAAGGTGACGCACATGTGCTGCGCCCCCATCATCTTCAACTTCCTCCTCGAGGCCAAATCCCACGAGCGCTGCGAGATCTCAACGCCGGTCCAGATACTCACTGGCGGAGCCCCTCCTCCGGCCCCTCTCCTCAAGAAGATCGAGCCGCTAGGGTTTAAAGTAACCCATGCGTATGGCCTGACCGAGGCAACAGGCCCCGCTTTAGTCTGCGAATGGCAGGCCAAGTGGAACATGCTGCCTGGGGATGATCAGGCCAAGCTCAAGGCAAGGCAAGGCATAAGCATATTGACTCTTGCTGACGTGGATGTAAAAAACAAGGACACAATGGAGAGTGTCCCCCGTGATGGAAAGACCATGGGGGAGATTGTTTTGCGTGGGAGTAGCGTCATGAAAGGGTACTTCAAGGATCCCAAGGCGACCGAGAAGGCGTTCCAAAACGGATGGTTCTGGACTGGAGACGTCGGGATTGTACACCCCGACGGCTACATGGAGATAAAGGACAGGTTGAAAGACGTGATCATATCAGGAGGAGAAAATATTAGCAGTGTGGAAGTGGAAAATTTATTACACGGGCACCCAAAGGTGTTAGAGGCAGCGGTTGTGGCAATGCCACACCCTCGATGGGGAGAGAGCCCGTGTGCTTTTGTGGCTCTCAGAAGCAACGCCGAGGGGTCCGCCACAGAGTCCGAAATCATCGCTTACAGCCGGAAAAACTTGCCGCACTTCATGGTGCCCAAGAAGGTGGAGTTTCTGCCCCAACTGCCCAGGAATCCGATGGGCAAGGTTCTCAAAAACGTTCTGAGGGATCAGGCAAAGACATTCGTCCTATCGGAAAGCCAGCAGACCGCCGTTGATCGCCACAGAAATGATCAGCAGATTCTTGCTTTGTCTCGTCTTTGAAATGTTTATCAATATTTAACCTCAAAAGTCGGGTCTTTTTGCTAATAATTTGAGTAGAAATAAAGGATGAGTAATGCGATTGTATATGGTCTAGCAATTTGTACTTGGATTTATGTTTAAGACTTGCAGATGCCTGGGTGTTTAATAATCTTTTCTGTGAGCTGTGCGTAGGCTTAGCAATTCTTATCACAACCCGATAATCCGACACGACACGACACGAAATTAACAAATGTTCAGGTCGACACGATAATGAATCGGTCGTTATCGTGTAACCTGATAAGCACTTGTTAAGATAACGGATTGGTTCAGGTATACACGTGGGTAACACGATACACAATAAGCAGAATATTAATTTAATAATTTTATAACCCTAAAAAAATACTATAATAATTATATATATTAATTTAACAATTTTATACCCTTAAAAACTATAATAATTATATATATATATATATATATATATATATATATATATTAAATTAACTATAATAATTATATATATAGGAATCGCTTAAGGGAAGGGATCCCTATTTTTTTAAAAAAATGGGGACACGCTCCCCACCGTTGGATTTAACTTTAATGAAATTGTGTGGTTGGTGAAAATGGAGTTTATGACACGTTATGATCTACTTAATAAATATATGAATATAAATATATAAATATAAATATATATACACACACACACACCATTGAACTAGATGGGATACGAATTATACGAAACTAATTTCAACGATCCCAACCGTCAAACTTGTTTGTATATGCTTCAAGATCGCATCAGCAAAAAATCACAAAAAGCAAAAATTCAGAGATCAAGTAACGGGACAAAACTTTTCGACGGTTATAAACGAAAAATCACGATTTAATGGTTATTTTAACTCCGATTTTGATGATTTTTTACAGATACACTCCTTGACCCTATATGAATACAATGAATGAATTCGATCTTCAATTTAAAATATTACACAAGTGGATACCACAAAATCTTATGTTATACTTAATGAAAGTATAAATAAATTCTAAGTGTTAGTGAATTTATCGTTTTGATGAGATACGAATTCTATGAGACTAATTTCAACGATCCCAACCGTCAAACTTGTTAGTATATGCTTTGAGAACACATCAGCAAAAAATCACAAAAAATAAACATTTAGAGATCAAGTAACTAAACAAAAACTCTTCAACGGTTATAAACGAAAAATCACGATTTAACGGTTATTTTAACTTCGATTTTGATGATTTTTTACAGCTACACTCCTTGACCCTATATGAATACAATGAATGAATTCGATTTTCAATTTAAAATATTTACACAAGTGGATCTTATGTTATACTTAATGAAAATATAAATATACTCTAACTGTTAGTGAATCTATCGTTTTGATGAGATACGAATTATACGAAACTAATTTCAACGATCCCAACCATCAAACTTGTTTGTATATGCTTCGAGATCACATCAGCAAAAAATCGCAAAAAAACAAACATTCAGAGATCAAGTAACGGGACAAAACTTTTCGATGATTATAAACGAAAAATCACGATTTAATAGTTATTTTAACTCCGATTTTGATGATTTTTTACAGCTACACTCCTTAATGAAAGTATAAATAAACTCTACTTCGCACACAAGGTGGAGGATTCTATACCCTTTCTAATCTCTCTACCCTCCCTTCCCTTCCTACTTGAATGTTTATGGTTAAACCACGTCAACGTTTTATATTGATTTTTTTTTATAAAAACAATAAGACAAAAAACAATGTGTGAGAAGAAAATGGAAGAAAATGAGAATAGAAGGGGAGAAAATCTTGCTCCCGCACACAACCAAGCAAAGGATCAAGCTTTTGCTGCAAATATATAGCACAAGTTTTTGCCGAGTGAAAGCCAAAAGCTCCTATGTGTTTTTTTTTTTTTTTTTTTTTTTTGAAATAAAATATAGGTCTAAATACATTTAACAGTCTACAAGTTCAGTAGGATATTCCTTTTCAAAATGGATCATGAAGTCAATGTAGCTTTTATTGTGTTAACTTATGATTCCTTGACCAAAAAAAAAAAAAAAACTTATGATTCAATCTAATGAATTATTTCATTGACCAAAAAAAAAAAAAAAATCTAATGAACTATTTTATTCATTAAACTTTTTTTTAATATAAGAGGTATTTTTTTTTCCATGCAGCCCCGATATCACATGGGGCGGTTGTACTTTTTGCCCCCAAGTCAAACGGCACGCCAAAGTAGAGCCAGTAGCCACAAGAAATGAATTCATTTGAGCAATGACGAAGGCAGAATTTGAACTCACTGGGGTCATAATAAAGAAGTAAATATGGTAACATTTTGTTATTTAGATATATAATTCATGACTAGTTCTTATAATTTGAACTCATCAATGTACAATGTACAATATTATTATTAAAAATGTCATTATTTATTTCGACGTAAACAACCAAGTTATAACCATATAATGATTATAATATTAGATTTTTGTGAAAAATTATTGATCAATCCTTTCAATTGATTGAACTCATTATGAAATACTGTTGATTAATAGTGTTTTCATAAATAATGAAAATTATAAGCATGCAGACATAAACTGAACCTAGAACTTAAACTGAACTTAATTATGCCTTATTGGAAGTTCTTATTAGGGTATTGGGAGCAATAGCAGAAATTCTGTGGAGTAATATATAGTTGTTGGGGTCTTGTGATCTCATTGACCCCCTTTTCCCTCTGCTAGTGCATTTGAGTTCGAACTCAAGTTGGGGGTTCTAAATTTTTGCTCTCTTTTTGCTAGACAACCTTGGTGTTATTCTTCATTAAATTGACAACATGGTGAGTGTGGAACCCCTAGTTTAGTTAATATATAACTCAAATTTGCACCTCATTGACAGAAGGTACAAATATGAAAAAGTGAAACCTTATGGCCCATTTTAAAAACCACCTTAAACTTGGAGGGTCTAATTTGTAGGGTCTTTTTTTTTTTTTTTTTTTTTTTTTGCATGCAAGCTAGCATTGTAACTACCTAACTACCTAACAAACTTGATAGTTGATGTGGCATTCCTTAATTGTCAGAAATGATGATTTGGCAGTACTAACACAGTCAAAATTCCCCCTCAATCTCAGCTGGAATTTTGCAACTTGAGATTGTAAAAATGCTTGATATATGCACGACTATGTAGGCCCTTAGTCAACACAGTTGCAGTTTGCTCTTCAGTTGGTATATATTGTGTCTGTAAATCCCCTTGTTGCACTCTTTCTCTTACAAAATGATAGTCTGTGTCAAGGTGTTTGATCCTTGAAAGAAACACTGGATTTGCACTTAATGCTATAGCAGACATATTGTCACAGTGAATAACAAGTGGACTAGGAACAAATACCTTCAAATCCTTCAATATATTCCTTATCCATGCTATATCTGCTGCAGTGTGTGCCAAGGCTTTGTATTCTGCTTCAGTTGAACTTCTAGAAACTAAGTTTTGTTTCTTTGATTGCCATGAGATTGGATTATTCCCTAAGTAAACCACATATCCTGTTATTGATCTTCGAGTATTCAAATCCGCAGCCTAATTAGAATCTGAGAATGCATTGACCAGAGTAACTATATCTGCATGAAAACTTATTCCAGTATTGATTGTCCTTTGGAGGTACCTTAGAATCTTTTTAGCGGCTCTAAAATGCATATCAGTTGGTATAGTCATGAACTGACAGACAGTGTTCACTACAAATGCAATATCTGGCCTAGTAAAGGTTAGATATTGTAATGAACCATGTAAACTCCTATACATTGATGGATCTGTGAGTAACTCTTCTTTTGCTTGCAGCATTTGATGATTTGGTTTACATGGGATGTTTGCAGGTTTACAAGAATCCATTCCAGCCTTGTGTATTAAATCCTTTACATACTTGGACTAGTTCACAAATATGTCTCCATTACTTTGATATTGAACCTGCAATCCCAGAATGTAAGTAAGTTGTCCCATATCCTTCAACTTAAAGATTTCTAATAATTCTTGCACCACTTTTTGAACTTTTGTAGAATTTGAACCAATCAAGATATTATCATCCACATATAATAACAAGGTGATAATATCAAAGTCATCTTGTTTAACAAAGAGACTAGTATCTGAGGCTGAAGCTTTGAAACCCAAAACTATCAAATAACTAGTGAATTTCGAATTCTAGGCTCTTGGTACTTGTTTCAATCCATATAAGAACTTAATCAACTTACATAGATGTGAGGGATATGATGGATCAACAAAACCTTGAGGTTGCTTCATGTACACCTCTTCTTGCAAATCCCCATGCAAAAATGCATTGTTCATATCCAATTGCCTGAGATTCCAATGATTAGTTGCAGCTAAGGCTAAGATGATTCTCATAGTGGTGTGTCTTACAACTGGACTAAAAGTGTCCAGATAGTCAATACCATGTTCTTGAGAGAAACCCTGAGCTACCAATCTTGCTTTATACATTGATACATTACCATATGGGTTTTTCTTATCCTTGTATACCCATTTACTCCCTACAATTACTCTATCTTCAGGTGGTGGAACTAAAACCCATGTCCCTTGATCTCTGAGGGAGTCATACTCTTCTTGCATTGTTGTTTGCCATTGTGATATAGCAGCTGCTTTTCAAAATGTTGCAAGTTCAAGTATATCAGAAATCTCAGAGATAAAGGAACAACCACCAGTGATGGTTCTTCATCAAAAATTTGCAAAGATTGTAACTTAGGACAAGAAGCAACCAATGTTGCATAATTTATTCTTTCAATTGCTCCACTCTTCAATCTAGTGAGCATTGAGTGAGTTGAAGATTCAGGTTATTGAACATCAGAGGGAGACAAGTTTGGAAGGCATACCTCAAGTTGAGATTCTGAATGGACATGCAACATAGATATTGTACCCGAGTGATGATTGATGGAGAGTGATGCTGTGAAGATGCTGATGAACTCTCATGACTGTTACTCACACTATGTGTGATCTCATTACTGTTATTCAATACTCCAAAATTGTCAACTCCTTTAGCATTTTGAACTGTGTCATGAAAACTATGTCTACCAGAACCTGAACCTCTATCATTAGTTGTGATAGACACTGAATTGATGTCTTGACTACTGTGTTGTATTTGTGCATAAGTAGGAGATCTGATACCTGGAACTTGTAACTGGAGATTGTAATGACATTTGCACAATATTTGAGTTCTTCTGTGTTGAAACTTGCCTGAATGGATATATGTCTTCATCATGAATTACATGTCTAGACAAAATAACTTTTCTGTTCTTATTGTCATAAGATATCACTCCCTTATAACCATGTGCAAATCCAAGAAAAGTACATTGAGTTGATCTTGGTTCCAACTTATTGTGATTGAATGGTCTCAGTAATCGATAAACTGCAGTGCCAAAAACCTTAAGATGCTTAATGTCATGAGTGTTTTGAAATACAATTCGATATGGAAACTTCATGTTTAAGCTTCTACATGGCATTCGATTTATCAAGAAAACTGCATGGGAACAGACATGATACCAAAAATGAACATGTAGTTGTGTATCTGATATCAAATTGGTAGTTGTCTCAACTATATGTCTGTGTTTCCTCTTAGCAATCTCATTTTGTTGGGGAGTGTGAGGACAAGAAACATGGTGTATAATACCCTTTGCATCCATATATTGTTTAAACATATTGCTCATATACTCTCATCCACTGTCAGATTGTAAACATTTAATTGACACTTGAAACTGGTTCAGCACAAAAGCATAGAACTTGGTAAAAATTGAGAAAGCATCTGATTTATTCATCATTGGAAATATCCGTACAAACCTAGAACAATCATCAACAAAACTAATGTAATACCTATAGCCCTCCACATATTTCACATGTGACGGCCCCTATATATCTGAATGTATTTTCTCAAAAATAAGAGTAGACCTATCTTGCTTTATATGAAATGGCAGCATACTATTTTTCCTTTGATACAAGAAGTACACTTTGATTGACATGAATCTATACTACTTGATAACTCATTATTCTACAACATTATACTAAGAACTTCTTTAGATGGGTGTCCCAACCTTTTATGCCAGATTGCAGCTTTAACTTTTTTCCAACAAATGCAGCACACTTTCCCATTCTTGTAGCACCAGACTTTAACAACATTGTAATTGGTATCTTGAATAGCTCCCCATCATCACTCTTTCCTTGGTACAATATCATTCGAGTTGCCTTGTCCTGTACAAAGGATATCAAATCATCACATACAAACCAACAACCATTATCTTTGCACAATTTCTTGACAGATAATAGATTCATAGTAATTCTAGGTACATGTAACACATTATGGAGAATTAATGAATTATGTGGAGTTTGAATGAGAGATGAACCAATGTTTCTAACAAGCAAACCTTCTCCATTACCAACAGTCATTTTGGCATCACCATTATAAGGAGTAACTTGACTTTGAACATCAAGATTTGATGTCATGTGATGAGTGGCACCTGTGTCAACCACCCAGGTATCTGCAGTTGAAAAACCATGTACAGTTGAATCTCCATTTGCATCATTTGAATCTTAAGCAGCCATACCAGCAAGAGAAATAAGATGTGTAGTTCCTTGATATGGAAAATTGTTTATGTGAAAGCATTCTAAAGCTGTGTGTCCTCTCTTCCCACAAATTTGACACACCAAGATTTGACATTCTGGAGACACACTAGCCTTGTAGTTAGTATTTCCATTCCAAGTTGTACCTTGCTTCCCTCCATTTACAAAAAAAGAGTTATGAGATCCTCCAGTTTGAGGACTTTTCCCATTATCAGAGAAGGAAGTGTACCTGTTTCCAAAGTTAGAATGGGATCTTGAATTGTTATTTCCTAAAAAAATACCTTATGTTATTGTTGAAATATCTTCTGGTGTTATTTCCTCCATTAAAGCCATTTCCACCTTGAGCCGCCTTCAACACCAAAGAAGCTGTGCCCTGAGATCCTTCATGGATATTGGTGTTTCCCTTGCAAGAATGACAATTATAATCATTTCAAACTCTGGAGGTAAACTAGATAATGCAGTAATAACAAGATCATTCTCTTTAATTTTCTCTCCTATAGCAACCAATTGATCTTTAATTCCTTTCAACCTCAGCAAATACTCGTCTACAGAGTCTGTTCATTTCTGTGCAGTGTGAAACTCAAATTTTAAGTTGATTAACTCGAACAATTGACACAAAAGCATACCTTTCTTGTAAACATTTCCAAGCCTCCTGAGCTGTTTTACAACCAATAATATAGTCCATAGCATCATCTGAAAGTGTAGCTATAAGTAAATTGAGTAAAGAAACATCAGTTTTCACCCATTCTTTATACGTAGTTATTATTTCCCTTGTTACTCCAGTATCAGTATTTATCACATACTTTGGGGGACATTGAGAGTCGCCATTAAAGTAGTAAAAAAGATCATACCCCTTAAGAACTAACTGAAATTGATAATCCCATTTCACAAAATTGTCTTCTTGAAGTTTCACAGTGATCATTCCCAAAAGACTTTCAAAACACTGCTAAATGCCATATTTCCTTTGCAGTAAATCTTTGAAACAGACTTAACAGAAAAAGTCTTGAGCAATTAACTTGCACTTCAAAACAATCAACTTCAACACACTACTGGCTTCGGCCTTTTTCGTGTGGATTTCAATCAAACACTTGTACTCACAAGAAGTAATGGCTATTGGCCTTTATACTTCATCAAACAATGTATTCACAAGAAGTAATGGCCATTGGCCTTCATACTTCATCAAACATTGCATTCAAGATTCGTAACTCAAGAAAACAATGAAACACTAAGAGTGCATAAGAAAACACCTAAATTCTGTTGAACTTGACCCCAAGAATTCAGAACACTTCAATCGCAAGAACTCAGAAAAGCTTCAAGAATCTTCAAGAATCTAGCGCCAAAACTCCCAGAAAAGCTTCAAGAATCCAGGGCCAAACCTTCTGATTGTCTAGATGATCTTCAGCACTTCGACTTTCTCCGAGAAATCACAACACAACGGAAGAATTTACCCCAAAAGAATGAAACCGAAGGCGATGATACCATGATAACAGATATCATAGTGTGCATCAATGGAAGAAAATGAAGAAGAACCAAAGAGAATATGGAAAGGAAGAGTTGAGAGAATTGAGCTTTGATATTTCTTAGACAATCAGATTACATACTTAGAACAATACAAGCTATATATATAGTTGAGTAGTGGTAGCTTAGCGTGCAAGCTAGCATTGTAACTACCTAACTACCTAACTAACTTGAGAGCTGATGTGGCATTCCTTAACTGTCAGAAATGATGATTGGCAATACTAACACAGTCGAACCAGGATCCTCGCCGGATCTTTCCATAGGGATCCTAGGGATCCCGCAATCTTGTCCGTTTATTTTATATCGTGCGGTCAATTTTCGTTAGATACTATTTATATTTGAATTTTAAATCTTAAATTTTAAATAATTTTTGACCGCACGATATACGATGAACGGATAGGATTGTGGGATCCCTAGGATCCCTAGGAAATGGATCCGGAGAGGATCCTGGTTCAACACAGTCAACATTTTTTGCTGTAGAGATCTCATTGTTTGCATTTATTGATAAAAAAAACAAATAAAAATTTCTCATCTTTTGCAATTTTAGTAGCTTAAGTCAGTAGGGATAAAATGAAAAACAATTAACCTTAATTTACTTTGCTCAAGACGTATTAAGCAACAACAGCAGTAATTTCTAAACTTTCAGTTTGGCGATTACAATATAATTATTTCAAGACCAAACAGTACTAGCCAAAAGTATTGATGATATCCCATATAATTATTGAACTTAAAAATAAATATTCTGTCCGCATGAATATTGTGACTGAACGTGAGTAACAAGAGTACAATTAACCCCGTTTGCGCCAGTAGGGTCGTAGCAGAATGCAACTTCCAATAGCCAGTCATAACCGTTGTCTTTGAAGCACCTAAACATAGGCTTCAAGCGGTTTCCAGCTTGTGCGTCATTAATTTCATTTTCTATAGCACTCACAGTATTATTTAGAGTATACGACCTTCGCTGGGAAGTGATTTGGTGTTTGGATAACATGTCTATAACCTTGTTCGCTTTCCACAAATCAACAGCCTTCCTCAAATATTGATTCTGGCTAGCAAATTTGGCACATGTACCATGTTTATTGTACTCAGCCGCCCAAAACCCCCAACGTTCGTTAGGGCTTCCTCGCAGCACGTTAGGCCATGCGGTTTGCATGTCATTTAGCAATTGGTTAACCTCCTGTCAACTAATTATTATAATTAAAAAGTTACTTAGATTTTGGTCATAGCTATAACATTAAAAAGAATCAATGAAGTTGTAAGTGTGTTTGGGAAATGAAGCATGAATTAATATACAAATTATTATAACTAGAAAAGTTACCAGATTCATGTTAAACTTTGCAGCTTGCGTAGGAGCATTGCATGTTACTTGTGCTGAGAGATTTCCCGGCCACGTTCCGTGTAAGGTGAAATCAGTTTGATTAGGACGTGAGACGCAACCGGACTTCTGGCATGTAATCGAGGGCCATTGCAATACAAGCTGCAGGTTCTCCATCTTGGGCGACAGCTGGAGAAGCAAACAAAATGAAAGCTAGAACAAAGTACTTAAACATGGTGTCGAGTGTTGTCTAGCTATTGCGCTATTGATCACTGGCTATGTGAGAAGAAACACAATAGTGATGAATGTAACTGAGTGATTTAGACAGAGTGACATCCACTATTTATACACATAATTATGCTCAATACATCATTCATCCCTAGGCGTAACCAAATTAATTTAATTTAATTACCATGGTAATAACATGTGTAGAGATCGAGGGGTGGTAGAGTTACGTTGTTAGGTGTAACTGGTTCATCACCTAATAGGTTGCAATATACTAGTTATAGGCTAATACTACTTTTAGTGTGTATGTGAACATGTCATGGCATTATAGTCTACACAATATCCCTTTTCCGAACACATTAATTTCGTGGAGGTTAAGTAATATCCATTCATTCCTCCCACGGATGGAATATTAATTAAGCGGGTAATGCAATGGATACTAAAATTTTAAACTAAATTTGTAAACCAAATATTGTGTCACAATTAGGAAATAAGCACACTAATCAACGCTTAAATGATAATCCAATCATCAACAACCATATCATTTGGTTTAAAATTTTGACCTCCCTACCTCATTAATCATATATGAGCGCTGCCACACTAGGGGGTATGATTTAATTAATGTGACAACACATTTCTAAGTTGGACGACTTACATAGCGCAAATTTCTGCATGGAAGTTGCTCTCAGTTTTATGGTTTTGAGATTTGACATCTACCTGTAACATGGCTTAGGGTCCGTTCAAATACATTAAAACTAGGGTTTATATTACAAATGGTCCTTGAAATTGACATGATAAAAGGGAAATTGCAAGAAAGCAAATGCAGAAAATGGAAAAGAAATCAAAGTAAATTCATATCTTCATTCCTAGTCCCTTTACATCATAAAAAGAAAGATGAACTGTTCATCTTCTTCTTGCCCCTCCCCCCCCCACCCCACCCCACCCTAGCAACCACTACACTCCTACCCCATGACAGGATCAGACATGATAAAAAGGGAAATTGCAAGAAAGCAAATGCAGAAAATGGAAAAGAAATCAAAGTAAATTCATATCTTCATTCCTAGTATCTTTACATCATAAAAAGAGTTTAAATACACCCAAAGATAACTAGGGTTTGAGATATAAATGGGCCTGTTGGTATCACGTATGTAATGGGCCTAATAGATAATAACAACAATAGCTGGTCCAATTGATCTAACAGAAGCCCAATAGCTTATAGTCGCATCAATCCTACCCCATTAACATGAGGCTTGTCCTCAAGCCTTTCAAATCGAGAAAAAAACATGTAGCAGTCTGGAAAGAGGCCAACCAATATGTCAAATGATGTACCATACTCATATTCAGTGTTAGCTTATGTATGGTCTTTAAATCACGAACCATGTTCTTCCAAAACATCTTCAGTGTGCTCACCCAAAAAACAAATATCATTAACTCAGATCCTTCCAAAATGAAATCATGCAGTTTTGCCAGATACTTTGAGATGGAATAAAATAGTTGGAGCATACTAATCTTGATAGCATTGAGCAAGTGAACAATCGGCCTTGTTGCATCACCAACCACCAACTCCTGTGGTAGATAAATTGAATTAAGAATGGCAAGAGATAATGCATGTTGTACCAATATCACCCATTTCATAGCAAGCAGCATCTCCGGTGAATGGTCAAGTAAAATACAAGTTTCTTCATCATCTTCGAAAGCCTTCGCATCATGCTCTATAAGTAGGTTGGAGGTCCAAAAATAGTATGGAAAATAACTTGTCACAAAGCCATTGAATACCTCAACTCTTCCCAAATATTTTGCCGTTGGAAATTCAGAAGTATGTCGAATTAGTTTAGAATTCAAGGAATGCCCTTGCCACCAAGTCTCGAGAAGAGTGATGCAACCAATCAGGTATTGCAAATCAACATTATGCCGATGTGATCCCACAATTAATCCATACAGTGGTAAAGTGAGAGAGGCCATAATTCCATGTATCAGTGCTTGTAATATTGCCTTGGTATCCTTTTGCAAATTTGAATCATTATGCTGATCATTGTTATCATAGGGCTTGGAGATCAGGACGATAACATACCACATCAAGTTGGGTTGGTTAGGCTTGCAGTAACTCTCTAATAAATCATAAGGAGATTTAGAAGGCACAAGCAGGTAGGATACGAATTTTGAGTTACACTTGGCAGAAAAGCTGCCCCCTTCCTGAAACTAAGGATCATTAAAATTCTTGATGGTTTGGGCTTGCTTGATTAGCTCCAAAAAAATCATTTCAGGTTCTTCTATCATACTTGCAGTGCCCAAAATTTGAATCTTTCCTGCAAGACCGCAATCCATCGTTGCCCCACACTTGCAAACCAATGCTCCCCTGAGCATGACCAAGTAAACCCTCCAAGTATACAATAGAAATCATCTCACTTGCATTAAGGCAAAGTCAATAAAAGCCATCTCAATTAAATCGTGTAAAGGCAATAATCCATTTGCTTTGAAACTGTCAACGGTTTTGTAGTCTCATTCAACTAACTGAGAAAGAGTATTATTAGACACAAACAGAGAAGCTATAACATCAACATGATATGTAGCATTGCATCTGTGGTTGGATTGTCAAGTGCAAAAGCCTAGATCTATGTTGAATAATTCATATTCTTGTGGTAAGCATCTGTGGTTGTAGACAAGTAGAATGCATTGCAGGAATTATGAGGTCTAGCTGCAGAACCAAAAACTGAGGGTGCACATCAAAAT
Source organism: Heteromeles arbutifolia (assembly GCA_024362995.1). Taxonomy (NCBI): domain Eukaryota; kingdom Viridiplantae; phylum Streptophyta; class Magnoliopsida; order Rosales; family Rosaceae; genus Heteromeles; species Heteromeles arbutifolia. Next base: position 34,721,048 of record JANCRC010000007.1, on the reverse strand, counting down.
GGTTCTCTTGGCATTTAAAACAGCGCATCAACTCTATAGTGTTAGTTATAGCATCACCCGGATCCCATACGGGCCGAAAGTCAAGGTTAGTAGTAAACATCGGAGAGAGATAACCATATAGATCCATAGCCAAGGCATCCAAGTGGCTTTCTGTGTGATATATGAAATCAAATAAGGTGCCCATATTGCCCTCACTCCATCTCTTAGACATTTCATCAAACAATTCAGCTACATTCAAAATGCTTTTCTTTAATTTGCCCACAAGGTACTTACAAAACCACCTGCTTGAATCATTAAAAAAAAATCACATGGGAGCCAACAAAATAAAACCCTCCAATTTCCAGAACAATCATTCAAGGAATTAAATATCTCAAGTCCAATTTTCGTAGTGTCAAGGAAAGAGAGCTTACGAAGGTGCATAAGTTGCAAATTGGCTTATTGAGTGTGTGAGCGAGAAACCCATACTTGGTACACCTTTGTCTAAGTCGTTGAACCATTCAGATGGGGTAGTGCATCATTGGAGTTGGTGGAATTCGAGACCAACGGCGGCCTATGAGAAAGCAAAATAGTATAGGCAAAGGTCGATGAAGGAAAGCCCAACATTGACACAGTGACATTTGGTGGCGGAGCTGTAGTGAGATTGATAGAACTGAAATGTGGTTGTGTAACCATGGAAGAATGCAGAGAGATAGTGAGTGGCTCCAAAGTAGATTTGGAAGTCAGAGGTGGTGATGGTGAAAAGAGCAACGGTAGCCGATTTAGCAATGGAGTAAAATACCTCGAGGGTTGAAGCAAGTTCTTGGGAGTGTAGATGCGAGGCGATGACAGACTGAGAACGATTGCAATTTCAGGTGGCTCCATAAGCAGAGTGGGGATTACTGACGAAGGGAATAAGAGCAACGGTGGCGCTATGGTCGGGCTAGGAATTAAAGGCACTAATTCAACAACACGAGAAGGGTTCAACCAAGTGCTGAATCCAAACCCTCAAGTGGAAACTATATCCCTTCTCCACCTTTCGTAGTTGGAGTTTGCATCATGTCTTGGAAAACACGCAGAGAGGACATGGAGTTCGTACCACTCGTAACCTGCTTGCCCAATCCTTCATGGTGAAGAACAAGCGTGAGCACTGCTATTGTGAACCCTTGCCATTCGAATCAGCCGAAGTTCCCTCATAAGGGCTTTCTGTAATGCAGCTTACTTGTTATTGAGTGTTGTCATCGTCTTCCGAAATTCAACCATGCGGATCTAAAATTCCTCTTGTTTGTGAGCTTCGATTTTGACGTCGTCCACCACGGTAGTGAAATTTGCCGACGGCCTTGGGGAAGTAGCAAATAACGACAAAATCAAGGAATTTTGGTATCGTCGTCGCCAAAGGCTCCCAGACGGAGGCTTCCTCTTCATCCCTACGAGGGAAACCACAACAAGATTTTGCTTTGCTCGCCCCGATTTAAGCGACGGGTGCTTAGAAGTGTGGCGAACATCTCTGACAATGTTGAAGCCATTGCCGGTGGCAAGAGGTGCAATGAGGCTGGCCAAATTAGAAACCCACAATTGTTGTTTGAATGTTGTGGCATAGGAATTAGGGATTGAGATGCAGACAGAATACGTAATGGAATGTGGTGCGGGGTGCAGGAGGAAAATGACACTGGTATATGAAGAAACTACGGGAAGCTTGGGCATATACGAGGCTGGGTAATCTGGCGGTTGATAGGTACAATCAGAGGAAGGAAAAGTGGGCTTATACCCGTATAGAATCTGGTAGTGATCAAGAGGATGAGGTGGTGGAGGCGGAACCGAATTTAGATGTTCATACTGAGAAACATGTGCTTCTGGAAGTGTGGGATTGACGAAGGCAAACCACAGATCCGCGGTGGATCTTTGGCTCCGGTACCAATTGATAGGATCATACACGATAAAAGGGAAATTGTAAGAAAGAAAATGCAGAAAATGGAAAAGAAATCAAAGTAAATTCATATTTTCATTCCTAGTATCTTTACATCATAAAAGGAGTTTAAATACATCCAAAGATAGTTAGGTTTTGAGATATAAATAGGCTTAATGGTATCACATATGTAATGGGCTTCATAGATAATAACAACAATAGCTAGTCCAATTGATCTAACAGAAGCCCAATAGCTTAGAGTCGCATCACCCCAGTTGTTCATCTTCTTCTCTCTTTTTTTTTTCCATTTTTTTTTTTCAAGCTTTTAATTATATAAAAACAAATCGAGATGGATCAATCGATCTCACATTTTAGATGTTTTATCTCTCGTCTTCGTTCCTGGGTTTGCAAAAATAGGAAGCCGATCGGAAATCATGGAAGGTGCCCAAGCTCTGGTGGCGAATCTAATTTCATAATCACTTACCTTTAACCCCAATAACTGTTGTGTTGTCGAACAAATACAAGAGAGAAATCGCAGAGAGAGATGAAAAGAGAATGCAAAATTATGGGTTGGGGTTTTGACAATCAATGCGACTAGGTTCTCTCTTAGAAGCAAAAGATTAAAGTAAATGGGAAGATGACAATAAACGATTAGAGTGAAAGTGAAGATGGCAAAGCAAGAAGTGACACAAATGCTTTCAAAGTGCCAAAATGGAGGGCTGCTTGGGGTTTGAGAGATTTTTCAGTGTGACCGTCACACGAGGTGGTACACCACGTGTCCCTATATAAATAGTGGGTTATGTGTGTTAAAAGGTTAATAACTTAAAAATTAAAATTTTCCACCACTTGCATAAAAACACGTGGTGTACCATCCGTGTTCTTGTCACAACTAAAAATTTCTCCTTGCGGTGGGGGATGGCGGAGCTACTAGGTTCGTTCTTATTGGCTGGTTTTTTAATGAATTTTAAAATACTTTTTAAACTTTCTTTTGTAAAATCCATGTGGACTATTTGTGATAAAAAAAACATCACATTTTTCTGACTAGTTGCAAGAACGTTACAACTAATGATGTACTATTTTTATTTTATTTTAAAAAGAGTAATGTTACACTTATCATCTATTCGTACAATCAATTGTACCATCTCTCTAATAAAGGTAAGGCCGCCAATGCATATGGGTCTCATTCCTATTAGAGAGATGATACAAATGATGGTATAAATAGATGGTAAGAATATCATTTTTGTTAAAAAAAAAAAATGTTTTAAAGAATGAATTCCCTATTAATAAATATTGTACTATTGTAGGCCTAATTTACTAAACAATATAAAGGACAAAGAGAGGGTGTGATGTGGCAACAAGAGAGAAGATAGAGATGTGTAATTGTGAGGTGTGTATTATGCCACCCCATTATGGCTTTATTTATAGTAGTAAATAAGGTAAATTCCTTACCCAATAGGATTATAACTCTAATAGGATAATATCTAGCTTAAAAGATATAGTATAATCTAATGAGGATATCTTAGATATGATAGGATTTACACAATTACATTCCTAAACTAATAGGATTGCTACACTTCCCCTTGAGTGTGTAAATACTCAAACAAAACATCACATCAGATCTTCAGCGGATGAAATAGATCAGTTGATGAAGTCATCGACATAACGGGTGAATGCGAGTCTCAAATGAATGAAAGTATGCATTAGCAGTAAAACTCACAAAACCTTGCTATGGTAAAACCTAAAGTAGGTGGAAAACCCATAGGCTAAGGAGAAAAATGAGAAGTATGCATAATGTCAAAAAAAAAAAGAAAAATTGTCATACGAGACGAAAGTATTAAACCTCAAAAGAGTATGATCATCCCATGATTGGTGCCTCATCAAAACCTCATTGGGTAGCAAAAATCCAGTCGAAAAAATGCTCATAATCGTAGGGAAAATAATACAATAAGATCAAGCGAGTATGCTTCTGGATATTCCCCCTTAGTTTGACATAACTTCCAAATAAGAGAACTACAAGCTATTTAGGTCAGAAAGTTTACGCATATTGATTCCTTGGACGAGTTTTAGAAAAGTAAACTTGGGTTTCGTGAAAAGATCGGCCAGGCTATCCTGGGAACAGATTTGCTCGACTTCAATGTTCTAATGTTGTTGTTGCTGGTGAGAATAAAAAAACTTCGACGCAATGCTTGTTGTTGTCTCCCTTGATGCTCGATACATGCATCGTTGTCTTCAAAGATCATCGTAGGAACGTCAACGACTGTAAAAGATCACTAGTACTTCGAATATGTCCATGACGGCTCTTAGGCAAAAACATTCATGTGAGACTTTATGCAAGGCGAAAATCTCAGCATGGTTCGAAGAAGTCGCAACTAATGATTGCTTGGTAGACCTCTAAGAAATTGCAGTGTCTCCAACGGTAAATCTTCAGGATTGGTGGCTGTAGAACAAACCCAAACCTATCGTACCCTTGAGGTAGCATAAAATGTCTTTAATACCATTCTAGTGTCTGCATGTGAGCGCATTGTTGTATCTTGCCAAAAGATTTACAGCAAATGAGATGTTGGGTCTAGTGCATTGAGTTAAGTACAATAAAGAACTAATTACACTTAGGTATGGAACTTCAGGCTCCAAAATCTCTTCCTTATCCTTCTTAGGATGAAAATGATCTCGTTTAGCATCTAGAGTACAAACGACCATAGGAGTACTCGAAGGCTTTGCTTTATCCTCATTAAAACGTTGTAGCACCTTCTGGATGTAGTTCAATTGATGTACTAAGATTCCATCCAAATAGTGCTCGATATCCAGGCCGAGGCAATATTGAGTTTTCCTAAGATCTTTCATCTTGAATTCCGATTTCAAGTGAAGGGTAGTTTTCTCAAGCTCTTCGGGAACCCCAATGAGATTAATGTCATCAACATAAATTACAACAATCACAGAATGTGACTTCTTGATAAAAATGCATCGGCATAGTTCCTTGTTCACATAACCATGACTGATCAAATATTCACTCAGACAGTTATACCACATTTGTCCAGATTGTTTCAATCTGTAGAGTGATCTCCTAAATCGAATAGAAAGGGTGTTCTGTGGGTTAGAACTATTTGATCCAGTCAATGTAAGTGCTTCTGGAACTTTCATGTAGATTATCGTATCAAGATTCTCATAGAGACACGCGGTTACCATGTCCATAAGCTGCATATTCAGTTTTTTTGAAACTACCAAACAGATACAGTAATGGATCGTTATGACATCCATTACGGGATAATACATCTCGTTGCATCAATCCCAGGGCGTTGAGAGAAGCCTTGCGCTACGAGGCGTGTTTTGTATTGCACTATTTCATTTTTCTCATTACTCTTCCTCACGAAAATCCACTTGTAGTCCACGAGCTTTACATGTAATGGTGTAAGAGCTACTGGCCCAAATACCTTGCGTTTCACAAGCGAGTTCGACCTGGATTTCTTGTTTCTAGTTTGGTCAGTCAGTTCTACGTCGATATTCATCAATGGAACGTGGTTCAAGGTCCAACGCTAAGCATGATGCCAATAGCTATGCATACAAAGGCATCGTCGATGATCATCTCATTATGATTTCGAACCTCATCCAAAATCTCATAATGGACCGAAATCTCACAATTCTCGGAAGGCTGATTTACTTCGTCTAAGACGTCGCCGTAATCTATAATAACCTCATGCGTTGGAATATTTGTGTAAACGATGGTAGAATTCATACTAGGGTCACTAGTTTGTGCCATTTTCCTCTTCTGGGGTTGTGAATCCTTTTTACTAAGGGATATTCCATGCTTCAAGGTAGGAGCATATGATTGGTTAGCCGCCAGTGTCCCATGCTGCGCGAGAGGTGCGGTGGACCTTTTTTTGGGGATGACTTGTCCTTCTGGGGTGATGTTATGGTGTACGATAAGTACGTTGATCCTTGCAGGTGCATTTGCAGCTGGTATATGTGATCTCGTCACCTTAGATAGACCAATAAGAGCATCTGGCATGCTTTGAGCAATGCTCTAAAAATCTAGAATACGACGCACTTCAGTTTCAAACTGGGGAATGCATAAATCTAAATGAGACATAATGGGAGCAGTCCACGACAATTCGCGGTATTCTATAAGAACGTTAGCTTTCTTATCTCCCTCTAACGATAGGAAGACTCAAAGTGACAATCTGCAAAACGTACGGTAAAGAGATATCATGTCAAGGGTTCTAAGTAACGAATAATTAATGGTGAATCATAACCGACATAGATTCATATTCTTCTTTGAAGACCTAATTTGGTACATAGTGGTGGTGCTATTGGCACATAGATTGCGCAGCCAAACACATGTAAATGTGAGACGTCAGACTCGTGTCCAGTAACCAACTATAACGGTGAATGAGGTTGTGTAGTGGTGGGCCTCAGGATGACCAACATGGCTACATGCAATATTGCATAGCCCCAGGCAGATACCGGCAATTTGGTTCGCATAACCAAAGTTCAAGCTATCAATTGAATGCGCTTTATGAAAGCTTATGCCATGCCGTTTTGGGTATGAACATGGGGTATTGGATGTTCAACTTCAATCCCAACATACATGCAATAATTGTCAAAAGACAGTGACGTAAAATTGTCTGAAAAATTAAACCATAAACCTAAAAAATAAGGAAGGGGGTGGTTCGGCCACTCCTAGTGGATTTGGCCACCAAGGGTAAAAACCTCTTAAACATGTCCAGAAAAATAAACTTATTCTTCCATAGGAGCGGATGCCTCCTGAAAATTTGAAATATTAATGGTTGTGGTAGTATCTCTGGGATTTTTCACATGTGCAAAGTTAGACTCGCGATGGGAATGATACTCACATGTGGTAGTATCAGCTTGGCATATGCATAAGCAACATTTTGTTGATTCGCATCGATAACACATGTCCAGTTAAGTGGAATCCGATTGAACGATAACTCCCTGTGCATGGTTTGTGCATATAATGTGTATGTATTCTACATGTCATGGTATTTTTGGATTAAAGTGTTTAAAAAAAAAAAATGGTAGAAGCAACTCCCTGTGCATGGGTTGTGCATATATATTGCATGCATTCTGCATGTCATGGTATTTTAGGATTGAAGTGTTTATTTTGAAATGGTAGAAGCAGTTCCTTGTGCATGGGTTGTGCATATACTGTGCATGCATTTAGTCGTTGATTTGTTGTGCATATAAGAAGGATATTCAATTGTCATGTTTATAATCACTCTGAATGGGATGGGGTCTGTGTGAAAAGGATATTTATACAAATCCACCATGATCTAGGTGAAAACCCATTGGTCAAATTAAGTGCCCAAATAAAACCTTAATTAAAACCTTTTTTTTTTCTGTAACATATTATTATTAAACATTTATGAGTTGACATGAGAAGAAAGGACATCTTACACATTCACATGCAATACACATTTCAAGTAGGTTAGGATAAGACATAAATGTGAGGTCATATACAACACATGTACAACTCATCTACCTTGTCTTATCAATAAGGTTATGAAGCCAACCAATCCTTTTACAAACAAACCATGGAAGGCAAAACTTGCTAACCAATTTTCACTTTTTAGCTTGAGACACTAATATGAGGATGGTGCATTTTCCAATAAAAGAAACCTTAAAATAATGGGGTAAGTATCCTTTTGGCGCCAATTCTTGAAGAAAATCCCAAAGCCAACGTGACATTGTTCTTTATCACACATTTTTTTTTTCTTAAAAAATTGGGATAAGTATCCCAGTCAAGGTATTTTTTTGGCGTCATGTATCCATCCTTTGTGTACGGAACCATAACAATTTGTTGGCGCCAATTTTTTGCCATTTTGATAGGCAATCATGTTTTACTTCACCTATTAAAGCACCAGATTTCACACTACTAACTCCACACATGCACACAACCACTAACACATTGCAAACTTCATCACATAACCAGTTTCCACGCCTGCAATAGTTCAATAATGTTAGATTGTACCACACAGACTGGGAAAGCATACCACAAGAACGAAGTCACTAGCAACTTCGATTTCAATGCGGAAAACATCATGGCTAGGGAATAGGTCGCATATTCAAGCATGGTCGCTGTCCATTCGCAGCTCTCATCTCTCTCCAATCCGTCAGTCCTTCTATCCCCCCCATAACAACAGGCCTACTGAAGCAGAAGCAGAAGCCAAAGCCCATACGCAGCCCAAATGCACAACCATTTTTTAAACCGATGGCAAAACCGTAAATGTAACGAAATTCACCTAGTGACATAGATGTAAATATTTCAAAAGGAAGAGGCGGTGGCAATTTGTAAATAAACTAAAATTCTTCCAAAGCCAGTCTTCATTTGTATAGTGCAATTTCTTCCCCTTCTTTAGACTAAAGTAATATTTAGTTAATAGCAAATTTCTAGGGTATTTACATTGTATTCTCATTACTGAGTCCTCCTTATAAAGACCTTTGTACTATTCTGTAAATCATCCAATATACTACAATTCACACCAAATTTGTCAATAACAATAACAACAACAATAACAAAGCATTTTCTCACTAAGTGGGATATGCTATATGAATTTTAGAACATTATTGCGCTCGATTATATGTTACTTCTTCCGTTAGATCCAAGCACTCTATACCAAATTTCTCAATGCACCCATTTTTCCTTTTCTGTCGGACAGTAAGTGGTTTTACTTTTACATTCCACCAATCACAAAAGAAGGAAAGTCAAAGTATTGCCATTTTCACCGTATATTCAAAGGATGGGGTGAAACATGCTTTAAAAGTCAGGTGGCGTGAGTGAGTGAAATTCTTTTCAAAATAAAATAATCTAAAGTTATTAATTTTCAAATCGTCGATTTGTTTCTTTCTTTTTTATTGTTATTGGAGTGGTTGTTTTGGGTTAGTTTTAGGATAAGTAAGGTTGGTTTTGCATGGGGAGATTTGGACTTGTAGCTTAGCAGCTTTGCCTCTGAAGCAGCAGCTGTGTTCCTCTCGCTTTGCTCACAGAAATTGCCGACGAAAGAGACGCAGCAGCAGCAGGCGGTGGCAGCCTTGTTTTTACAGTTAACGGGGAGAGGTTTGAGCTCTCGACTGTTGACCCTTCAACCACTCTGCTCCACTTCTTGCGTTCTCAGACGAGATTCGAAAGTGTCAAGCTCAGCTGTGGTGAAGGTCTCTCTCTCTAACTTTGACTGGTGCTCTGTGCGTGTACGATCATGAATTTCTGTGGCTTTTTTATGTGTATTATACACATGATGATTAATGAGTATCGTTTGTGGCTTCGATTTTCCCGAATACCTTTCTTCCTGCATATGCTGATTGAAAGTGCGTTAGCTATGCTTGTAGCTTTATGGGTCCCGCACGTACCATGCAGTGTTATGGATCTTGGGATTGGTGAATCGTGTCCATTCATCGTACATCATGAGATCAGTTTTCGTCAAGAATGATTTGTACTCAATTTTAATTTAAAAAAATTAAAATGATTTCTAACCACATAATGTATAATGAACAGACATGATTCACGGATCTCCAAGATCCTCACAAAGAGGATCACCATTCGCGCGTTAGCTATGCTTGTAGCTTTGTGGGTCCGGCACGTGCCATGCTGTGTTATGGATTTTATGCAAAATCCAACCCTTAGTGGCATCTTCAGAACCACCTTGTAATACTTTGTTGCATGTTATGATGCTTCTAAAAGAAAGAATTTTGAAATTTTGGGGGTTTTTGAACATTAGTCATTACAAAAGATTAAAATTCTAAAAAAAAACCTAGTACTATTACGTATTCAATTTAATCCCTTGAAATGTACTTTTATTAAAATTTATATTCAATTTTTGTTATTTAATGTATATTTTTATTTAATCTCTCCGCATTAAATTTTAATTTTATTAATATGCACATATTTAGTTCTTTAATTATAAATGAACATAAATGAGAAAATATTACAAGAAATTTGTGATACAAAAATATGTAAATACGTAAGTGTATAAAAATGATTGTATCGTAATATATAAAATTGACTTCTTTGTACCGAAATGTTTGTACCTAAATGTTTATACCTAAATGTTTGCATCGAAATATATTATAATGAACCTAAATGTATGTACTGAGATGTATTATATTGAATTAATGTACCTAAATGTATATACCGAAATGCACGTACCAAAATATATGTACCAAAATATAGTATATTGAATTAAAGTAACTAAAAGTCAATACCCAAATGTGTGTATCAAAATGTACGTACCAAAATGCATTACATTGCATTAATGTACCTATATCTTTGTATCGATGGATATACCGAAATATTCAAATGTATTAATATACCTAAATGAAGAACATACAAAATTGTTATCGGAATATATTATAAAAAATTTAGTTTGCCTAAATTTAGACATTAAAATATATTACGATGAATGAAATGAAAAATAAATTTAAAAGTAATTAATACATTAAAAAAGAAAGAAAAAGATAAATAAAACATCAAAATATAAATAATAAATGAGATGATTAAATGTACGAAGAAATAAAATACGATTTTAATCTTACACAAGGTTATAGTCTAAAACTCATCTTTTTTAAGGATTAAAATGAAGTTTTCCAAAATTTTGGTTTACCAGTGAACAATTGTTTCAAAATAAAGTAATTCAGGAAACGAAACTCGTTAATCACCTCGCTTCCGTGGTGACCAATTGATGCTTAAAGAGGTTTCGTTTGTGATGAAAAATCTGTAATTTAAGGTGTTTTTTTTTCTTCTGTAGTGATCATATTAGATGAGGTTGTAGTTTGGATTTCAAAATTTTCAAGGAAAACTACGTCTTACTATAAATATTTGGATAAGTTTTATGATATGCACGTATAAAGATTGGCTGCAGGTGGTTGCGGGTGCTTGTGTCGTGCTACTGTCCAAGTACGACCCTGTTGTCGACGAAGTGAAAGATTTTACTGCAAGTTCATGTCTCACTCTGCTTTGTAGTATAAATGGATGTTCAATTACAACATCTGAAGGCCTTGGAAATATCAAAGACGGGTTCCACCCAATTCACCAAAGGATTGCTGGTTTCCATGCTTCTCAATGCGGCTTTTGTACTCCTGGCATGTGTGTTTCACTCTTTGGAGCTCTTGTCAATGCTGAAAAGACGAATAGAGCTGATCCCCCTCCTGGGTTCTCCAAGCTTTCTGTTTCCGAAGCTGAAAAGTCTATTGCAGGTAACCTCTGTCGCTGTACTGGGTATCGAGCAATTGCTGATGCCTGCAAGAGTTTCGCAGCTGATGTTGATGTGGAGGATTTGGGGTTCAACTCCTTTTGGAAAAAGGGAGATAGTAAGGAAGTAAAAGTAAAAAGTTTGCCTCTGTATAACCGTAATGGTGACATCTGTACATTTCCGGACTTCTTAAAAAATGAAATTCGTTCTTCCATGTCTTTGGATCCTAAGAGATATGGTTGGTACAATCCTGTTAGAGTTGAGGAGCTTCAAAACTTATTGAATGCTAATGATTTTGATGGTGCAAACGAGATGAAATTAGTTGTTGGAAACACAGGGATGGGCTATTACAAGGAGCTAAAGCGCTATGACAGATACATTGATCTCAGATGCGTTCCTGAATTATCAATGATTAAGATCGACCCTATGGGAGCTGAGTTCGGGGCAATTGTAACAATCTCTAAAGTTATTGAGTCTTTGAGGAAGAATGACAACGGTGGATCTCCATCAAGAGGTGGTGATGTATTAAAAAATATTGCCAATCATATGGAGAAAATTGCTTCCGGGTTCATCAGAAATACAGCTAGTATAGGAGGGAATTTGGTGATGGCACAGAGAAAATGTTTTCCTTCAGATATTGCTACAATACTTCTTGCTGTGGATTCAGAGGTAGATATAATGAATGGTGCTAGATCTGAGACGATTACGTTAGAGGATTTTCTGAAAAGGCCTCCACTGGATCCGAAAAGTGTATTTTTAAGTGTTAAAATCCCAAACTGGGAAGCAGTTAGAAAAGGTTCTCCAGAAACCAACACCATGTTGCTTTTTGAAACCTTTCGAGCTGCACCAAGACCCCTAGGAAGCGCATTGGCTTATTTGAATGCTGCCTTCCTAGCTGAAGTATCGTTTTGGAAGATTTCCAATGGAATTATGGTGGATCATTGTCGTCTGGCTTTTGGTGCTTATGGAACTAAACATGCATTTAGAGCAAGAAAGGTTGAGGAATTTTTAACTGGGAAAGTGCTGAGTCCTGGTGTTCTATATGACGCTATTAAATTAGTTAGGGATGTTGTGGTTCCTGAAGAAGGAACTCCAAGCCCTGCTTACAGGTCAAGCTTGGCTGCTGGTTTTATTTTCGGGTTCTTTAGCCCCTTAATTGACAGTGAAAGTTCCAATGGATTCTTGGGAAATACTTCGTTGGCCGATGCTTCTAAGTTAAAAAGGAACAAGAGTGCTAACGATAAGATGACAACTGTTCTGTCATCCGGTAAACAGGTGATTGAATTAAGTAGAGAGTATGATCCGGTTGGTAAGCCAATTACAAAATCTGGAGGTCTCATACAAGCTTCAGGTTAGTCATCCTTCACATACATGATTATACGGATGTCTAATTACTAAGCATGCTTTTATTTTTATTTTTTGGGTGGGGGGAGGAGGACTAGCAGACTACAGCCCGAACAAAACAAAAAAGGAACAACCAAACTCTAAAAACTGCTAACGAACCAAGAGATAGCAGCTTTCCAATAGAGACATGTTAAGGAAAAAGAGATTCCTTCGAACACTGGGAAAACAGAAGCCCAAAGGGCTGACAAGCAACAAATGCTATCCAAAGCTCCGTTAATGTGAGCCCCAAATAACTTAGCTTTCTTTCCCTCCCAAACCAGCTTCAGCCACAGACCCAAAGTTAAATGAAGAAATATTTGATCAACAGATTCCGAATCTGACTTGCATAAAATACACCAGTAAGGCAACAAGCAATCATTGTCTCCATTTTTTTGGTATTGGACTTGGTCTGCAGGCCTGTTCTCTGCTCCCAAATGTTCCCTTTTATCTAGATGAGAAAATTGTGTTTAGGATTAGAATGGCTGGTTCTTGATATCCCTTTTCCCGCTGGCCAGTCATGTTAAATACCTATAAGTAGTGAGAGTTTGAATTATAAACTTACAATATGAGATAATTAGAAAGGTCTTATTTTCCATCTTTTGATCATTCTTTTATATAAGAATGATCAAACCAATCTTGATTGACAGAATACAAACTGGTGATCAGTTGTGGACAATTAGTTCCCTTGCTATATGGTATTCCGTCCTCCGGCTCTCTCTCGCTCTCCCTGGAGATATTTTATATAAATATACACATAGATCATGCTTAAAATGATTCTCTGTATAACTTTATGGCACCGAACTTCCGTTGACCTTGTGCCTTTTTGTTTTGTTTTGTTTTGTTTCCTCGTCTGTAATAGTTGTCGATTGTTTTCCAACAGGGAAAACAGTGGGTTTGATACGGCGACTTCAGTGTTTACTGTTTCTTCTATAATTCTTTTGCTTATCTCATTCATGACCATCAATTCGTAGGTGAGGCAGTCTATGTAGACGACATTCCATCTCCGAAATATTGCTTACATGGAGCGTTCATTTATAGTACAAAGCCTCTGGCTAGAGTGAAGGGAATAAAATTTGAACCTAAACCACATCCAGGAGTTGGTGCACTGATATCTTTTAAAGATATTCCCAAGTCTGGGGAGAACATAGGGTCTAAGACTATGTTTGGTACAGAACCTCTGTTTGCTGACCATCTTACCGAATGTGCTGGTCAGCGTCTTGCTTTCGTGGTAATTCAACGATCCTGTGATTATAACCAACAACCTTAGTGGGATGAATGCTAAACGTTATCCATAATTGTGATTATACACATACTTTTTCTTCTTTCTTTGTATTGTATGTCAATTTACTCATGGAAAATTTTTTTGTAGGTAGCCGATACGCAGAAACATGCAGATATGGCTACAAACTTTGCGGTGGTTGATTATGGCATGGAAGATACAGATCCACCTATCTTGTCAGTCGAAGAGGCAGTTAAGAGAGCAAGTTTTTTTGAGGTCCCTCCTTTCTTGTATCCAAAACAGGTTGGTGACATATCAAATGGAATGGCTGCAGCTGATCACAAGATTATTTCTGCTGAGGTACTTGAAATCAATATGACATTCTTTCTTTGTTTCCCGGTCTCCATCCCACACTAATGTTCTGCCCTGTTTCTACTTTTCTATGTTCTTGTAATTTGTTTCCCGTGAGGACGTCGGCACACTTCCGGCCAGGAATAGGCTCTGATACCAATTTGTCACATCCCGGCCCGGGGTGGATCACTTCCCGGGCCCGTCCACCACCGTAGCACGATATTGTCCACTTTGGGCCCTGACCACGCCCTCACGGTTTTGTTTCTGGGAACTCACGAGCAACTTCCCAGTGGGTCACTCATCTTGGGAGTGCTCTGGCACCCTTCTCGCTTAACTTCAGAGTTCCTACGGAACCCGAAGCCAGTGAGCTCCTAAAATGCCTCGTGCTAAAAGAGGTGGGCATGTACATTGTAGGGATCACTCCCCTGAACGATGTGGGATGTTACAATAGTTAGCACAAATGCTACTTGCGTCAGTTCTGGGAATAGTGGTAAACCAATAAACTTTATCTTACACATGCGTGCAGACACGAGACACACACACACACATAATATGTATCACTTGCTATGTTTATGGTTTTTGGACTACTTGATTCCCAATGTTCAATAGAAGATAAAGCTGCTGCAATTCTGATGTTTTAGGTCGCAACTGCATGTACTCTTGCAGCACACAAATTACATCGACCGGTACGGATGTATCTCAATCGCAAGACTGATATGATAATGGCTGGAGGAAGGCATCCCATGAAGATAACTTACAGTGTGGGATTCAAGTCTGATGGGAAGATTACAGCTTTAGAACTTGAGATATTGATAAATGCAGGGATTTCCATAGGCTTTAGTCCAGTATTGCCAAGAACTATTCTGTGGGCACTTAAGAAGTATGACTGGGGTGCTCTGGCTTTCGATATCAAGGTGTGCAAAACAAACACTCCGAGTAGGTCTACCATGCGGGCCCCTGGGGAGGTGCAGGGGTCATTTATCGTTGAAGCTGTAATTGAACATGTAGCATCCACCCTTTCTATAGAAGTAGATTATGTGAGAAGTGTTAATCTTCACACATCTCGCAGCCTTGATTTGTTTTACGAGCACAGCACCGGTGAACCTCTGGAGTATACTTTACCATTGATATGGAACAAGTTGGCCATGTCTTCAAGCTTTAACCCAAGGACTGAGATGGTAAAAGAATTTAATAGGTGTAATAAATGGAAGAAAAGAGGAATTTCTCGAGTACCGGTATTGTGTGAAGTGTCATTGAGGCCAACTCCTGGAAAAGTAAGCATTTTAAGTGATGGGTCTGTTGTTGTTGAAGTTGGAGGAATTGAACTGGGTCAGGGGCTCTGGACGAAGGTAAAACAGGTGACAGTTTTTGCTCTTGGTTCGATTCAATGCGATGGTGGTGGAGATCTTTTGGATAAAGTACGGGTGGTGCAATCAGATACATTGAGCTTAATTCAAGAGGGAATTACTGTCGGGAGCACTACATCTGAGGCAAGCTGTGAGGCAGTTAGACTTTGCTGTAATATTTTGGTTGAGAGGTTAGCTACTCTCAAAGGGAGATTGAAGAAGCAAATGGGCTCTAGTAACTGGGAGACTCTTATTCAGCAGGTATTCTATTTGGATTGAGGGGAGGCCTTATTTTCACTCGTGTGCTCCTTCGTTGGACTGCAAATAACACTACCATAATATCATGTTATTTGCAGCCCCCCAGAGGAGTGTGGGGAGTACAAATAGCGATCGCCATGAAATTAGTGATGCATCACTTTTTTCTTTTGAAACAATTAATTTTTTTATTTGTTTCACATCCATGCCATGGCGCTCCAATAGTTCACACTGAATCCTGAACTGCCCAAGAAACTCAAACCCCAGAGGAATAAAAATTAATCAGCACACTTAAGTAGCAACACCACGCCCTAGAATTCCTTTGTAGGAAACTCTTGCAGGTGGAGTAAATGGGTGATTTTAAAAACTTCTCTAGACTTATGTATGTAATGATTTCTCAAAGTTTCAGGCTTGCCCTACTTCCCAGTGGCAGCTTATAGCTTTTGAAGGCCACAGGACTAGCAAACTTTCTCTCCGAGAAATAGAAAAAAAAAAAACTCTCTAGCTTGCATTTTTCTTTATTCCGAAATTTATATGTACTCATTGCAGTTCATCTTTCTTCTGTCAAAATGCAGGCATCCTTGCAAGATGTGAACTTATCAGCAAGTTCTTATTATGTCCCTGATTTTGCTTCCAAGAGACACCTTAACTATGGCGCTGCTGTGAGTGAGGCGAGTTTGTGTTGACCGTCTTACTCCATTTTCATTCTTGTATATTGTAGTTCTTTTGCGCCTGTTGAATTTTCGGCAACCAAAGGGCATAGATGCAGGTTTACATAATGCAGAGCAAATCATAGTGCAATGTCACAGTCACACTATTAGGGTGATTACTACCAGTTTGTATCATTTAAATTTTCTAGAGTAATAACAATGAAACTACTTGATCACAGGTGGAGGTAAACGTTCTGACTGGACAAACCAGAATTCTGCAATCGGATATTATCTACGATTGTGGTCAGAGTCTCAACCCTGCTGTGGATTTAGGACAGGTTAGCATGATTGAACTTGCTACTCAGATTTTTATAATGTTTGCATACATTTTCTTTGAATTAATACCTAGATTTTATTTTCGTATTGCTAATCGGTAGGTTCTGCCTTGGAGAATTTTTCAAATTCCATTGTAAGAGAAGTTAATAGTTTGGTTTATTTTACACATTTTTAGGATACTTTCGTTATTTAGCTGTCTTTAGGCTTTCTCTATTCGAAGCATTGTAGCATTTTCATCATCTAGTCGTCTTTGGAATAAGATCGTAGTTTTCAACTTTTCTACAATCTGTTAAGATCCATAACACCAGTTCACTGGCGCGTTGTCAATGTGGTTTAGTTAACTTAAGTTTGACATTACATGTTTCTTGCAGATCGAAGGTGCTTTTGTTCAAGGTATTGGGTTTTTCATGCTTGAAGAATACTCGGAAAACTATGATGGGTTGGTGATTTCAGAAGGTACATGGACATATAAGATTCCTACAATGGACACCATACCCAAACAGTTCAACGTTGAAGTATTGAACAGCCGGCATCACAAAAAACGCGTGCTCTCTTCAAAAGGCATGCCATGTCGTGCCTTGCACAATTCTACTTACATCAATTACAACCGATGCCTGAAACGTATTTTGTGTGCATAGAAGTAGCCAAATTTTGAAAGAAAAAAAAACACATTGAAAATATTGTGTGCAGCTTCTGGTGAGCCACCGTTACTTCTTGCGGTTTCTGTTCACTGTGCTACAAGGGTTGCCATTAAAGAATCAAGAAAACAGCTTCTTGAGAGGGGCGGTCAAGATGGATCGGCATCAATATTCCAGTTGGATGTTCCCGCTACCATGCCTGTTGTGAAGGAGCTGTGTGGACTGGAAGCTGTGGAGAGGTACTTGGAATGGATTGTAGCTGTGTGGACTGGAAGCTGTGGAGAGGTACTTGGAATGGATTTTAGGCAGAGAATAAACGTACGTTATGGCTGGAAGGCATGATCATGCTGGTTAATTTGTCCATCACAGCCAAAGAACCTAAAATGTGAGTCAACCGCCATCACTTGATCTCAATAAGGATACGAATATGGTTCAAGTATATACGTTTTTCAACATATTTTAGATTTGTTTATAGTGCGAAACTAAAAAGAAACGAGAACTGGCGATAGATACAATTCCATCTCATGTTACTTGTGTTGAGGTTCATTGTCCAGTTTGTGAACGTTACAATTGAATAAGCCTTAGGGGTGTATTCAATTGGAATTTTGAGAGATTATAGTTCTTTTATGAATTTAGGGGTTAATCAATTAGGATTTTCAATGATTCTTTGAAATTCAACATGTATTCAATCATGATTTTAAGACAAAATATTAAAATTGTATTCAATTAGAATTTTAAAGAAGTTTATAACATTCTAAGCATCCACAAATCTCACCTCACTCCATGAGATTTTGAGAGAATTGAATCAAAATTTTATAGGGAATCTCTACAAATCAATTAAACTCTACAAAAATCCATAGATTTATAAATCCATTAAAATCTCTCAAATTCCCAATTGAATACACCACCCTTAATATGTAAGACAACTAAACATGAACCATCTTATTATACCTTTTGTGTTTGCAACTTATATTGAGACAAATGGTTCGTGGTCCCGGAAATTGGGTGTTTTCTGTTTATATTTATACTTGAGGAATATTCTATGCCGAAATGGGGTCATTATTGTCCAAACGCTCTGCCCCAATACTGCTAAATCAAACTCCTATACCGTGAATTGGTGTACAAGGTTGGGGACGAAACCGGGTAAGGTGCAACGCTTATGTGAATAATAACAATAATAAGGCTTTTTAGTTAAAATGATCATTGAGACTGGCATAACTCCTCACTTTGGTCTCTTAAATTTATAATCGATAGAAGTGGTCCTTAGGGTTTTTCCACCATCGATCATTTTGGACTTTTCGTGAAAAATCTCTGTTTAATAAGATAAAATGACAAAAATACTCTCAAACTTTATCAAATCAAATTGCCCTATTTTTCCTATTAAATTGTGAGCATTTTTGTTATTTTGGTCCTTACTTAACATAGATTTTTCACAGAAGGACCAAAATGATTGATAGTGGACAAACTCAGTGATCACTTCTATCGATTTCAAATCCTAAGGACCAAAATGAGGAGTTATGTTAATCTAAGGGACAATTTTGACTAAAAAGCCGAATAATAAAACGTAAGAGCATTTAGGCTTTCTAAATGAGCTCCTAATTGGAATTTAGGGAGGGTTTCAAATGAATCAACTCCAATTATGCTCCGTTTCACCTCCTAAAATAGGGATTTCTAGCGCTAGGTGGTTGGTCATTGCTATGATTAATCCCTAGCCGTTTATAAAATAAGAAAGGGCACCTAGATTCGCCTAGGTGCCCGACTGGCTGCCTTAACCCACCTAGGCACCCGCCCAATCCTCCTAGGCGGGCTTAGATAACTTTCACCATACATTTTATCTTTTCAATAAATTGCAAGAAACTTGTTAGATACTTGGATTAACATGCATTATATCCTTGTTCCCCATTGTTTCAACATGTTCTAGTACTTTGTAACTTATATATTGTTGCAAATAAAATAGAGAATAAGAGAGAATACAGAGAGACAAGAGTGAAAATGAAGGACAAATCAAGGAGTGTTTTCTTTCTCATTAGAGTGCCTATTTATAGTTGTCGGATTTACATAGAAAGGTGTTTAACTATTGAGCTATGACATATTGACCCAAAAATGAACAACTAGATAATGAATATTATTTATAACACTTCCCCTTAGATGTTCACCAATCAATGATAGTTGCCTCGATAAAACCTTACTTGGAAAAACCAATGGGGAAAAAAATTAGAGAAATACCAAAAGAATATACAAGTATTCTATTAAACTTCATGGCGAATACACATTTCCATCACTGTGGTAAAGGGCCACTTGCAATGAAAACCCCTTAAATTTTAATAAAAATGACAAAAGAACTTAAATTTTAATGAAAATGACACCATTTAAAAATATAAAAAAACTGACGTGCGGGTCCTGTGCATCCATCACATACACTATTTATGAAACTGCACTATTTATGAAGCTGAACAATACTACAATATTTATTGGTCCAATTTCATAAATAGTGCCTAGTTCTTGGTCCACTTTCATAAATAGTGTCTAGTTGTTGGTCATATTTCATACATAATGCCTAGTTATTGGGTCTAGTTTCATAAATAATGTATAGTAATTGGTACAGTTTCATAAATAATGTCTCTTTCTTAGTCCGGATTCATAAACAGTACTTAGTTATTGATCCACTTTCATAAATATACCTAGTTCTTGGTCATGTTTCATAAATATTGTCTAATTCTTAGTTCAGTTTCATAAATAGTGTATAGTCCAGTTTCATAAATAGTTTCCACCTATTGGTTTAGTTTGGAAATACTGCCTAATTCTTGGTTTCGTTTCATAAATAGTGTCTACTTATTGGTTCAGTTTCATAAATAGGGTCTACTTATTGGTCTAGTTTCATGAATAGTTCTACTTATTGGTCAAGTTTTATAAATAGTGTTTAATTCTTGGTTCAGTTTCATAAGGTTTGAAACTTGGACCCTTTTTGGTCTTGCAAAAGCACCCATTGCGCCAAAAATGATGAACCCAGAAGTGATCCTTTAGATCAAAACCTTGAGAAGATTATGTTCTCAATAATTATTTAAAAAACTGTTTTCAATTACCA
This sequence comes from Heteromeles arbutifolia, assembly GCA_024362995.1. Taxonomy (NCBI): domain Eukaryota; kingdom Viridiplantae; phylum Streptophyta; class Magnoliopsida; order Rosales; family Rosaceae; genus Heteromeles; species Heteromeles arbutifolia. The sequence goes on along the minus strand of JANCRC010000007.1, from coordinate 34,700,706 downwards.
AATTAAAATTTCCTCACATTTTTTACATACCTACAATAATAAATTAGCTCTCCATCCAATTTCTTGAGCTTGGGTGTCATCTTGGAGAAATTTTTTCTTATGCCCGTGACACAAATGGTACACCCCCTGTTATTATGTAAGTGGTGAGAAATTTTATTTTTTATATTATTAATTTTTTAACATAAGAATCTCGCAACTTGTATAGAGACACATGATGTACCATCCCGTGTTCCGGGCACAATAAAAAATCTCTCGTCATCTTGACTACTGTTGGAAAACAACACCACAAAAATAAAATTGGGGAATGTAATTCAATTTGAAGTTTTTTTCTTAGTCTAAGCAAAAAAACAAAACAATAAAAAAAATAAAATAAAAAATCTATTAATGTAACTGACTATGGAAGAAAAAAGTGGAGTGTGGAAAAGGGGGTGGGGGGTACGCGCTGAGCTCAATTTGATTTTTTTATGGTTTTTTAATTTTTTAATTTTTTTGTTTTTATTATTAAATAAAGTTAGTGAATGATTTTTTAATTTATTAAAATGCAAAGATTTGAAATCATTTTCATTAGTTTTTATTTTATTTAACGGTTATGACAAAGTTCAATACTAAATCAATCTAATTAAAATAGCTCAAACAATGAAATTTTCGATTTTGCCCTTAACAGCACGTATTTGTTCGTTTAACATCTCTCTTCCTTTCTAGATATCTCTGTTATTCCTGCCTCCTTACAACTCAGCATCTATAGTACTTTTACTAAGAACACGCTCTACCTGAATATTTTGTCTCAATTCACGAGACAACTTGTCCTGTGATGGAAGTTTCGCGACACTAGGAAAATATGCTCGAGCCACAAATAGTTGATCCTTCAGTCTCTTAACCATAGCATCCTTCATGTTTTCTCTATGTTGTTCACGCCAAAGGCAGTAGCTCCCAAAGTTTCCCCAAAAAAAAAAAAAAAAAAAAAAAGAAAGGTTGTAGCTCCCAAACTTCAACTCACATGATTTTCCACTTTGATCCGTACTACCTTCGCATGGTCAAATATTTGAGCTGAGGGTTCCATGCACTCCAAGTCTCTAATGATCTTTTTGGTACTCTACTTACTTGAATTTAACTTTTTAAATTCAAAAATAATTTTTAAGTTTTAGGCCTTAAAAACTTGTTTGGTATGACTATTTTCAAAAAATGAACTCAAGACTAACTAAAAAATATACCATATTATCTAAAAACATAAAAAGTGAGTTTTTAGAGTTTTTAAACTCATTCATTTTCTATCGCTCCTCCCCTCACTCCAAATCCATCTCTCTCTTTTCTTCTTTCTCTCTCCTCTTTTTTTTAACCTTTTTCGTCTCTCCTCCAATCCGTTTTCTTCATTCTCTCGGTTCTTTCTCTCACTCCTCTTCCTCTCTATCTCGTCCGATCCTCTCTCTTCTTTCTCTTTCCTTCAATCATCTCTTACTTTCCTTCTTTATTTCTCCTCTTTCTCCCTCTCCTGCGACCCCTTCTTTTTAGATCTGTTTGTCTAGTTTAACTCGTAAGATTTAAAAATTTTAAATCGCAAACCAATCAAGTTTTTGAGTCTTAAAGAAAATTGTTTTCAAGAAATGTTCTTAAGAAATGTTTTGAGAAATGATAAAAATTTTCAAATAAGATACTAAACATGCCCTAATATTTTCATGTGGCCATTATATGGGGTGATTTGATGGCTGTAATGATAATTTTTTTTGTCAAGTCTGCAATTTTCCCTTTTTTTCTCATCTTCTTTTGGTATATATAGTCAAAAAAATGTTGGCGGTATCTATTTATTGGGTTGGAAGTTTTGACATGAATGCTGAGAGCTCCAAGGGTTGCTTGCTGCTTATTGAAAAACTCTGTTGAATCTATTTTTCTACAAATTGGTTAATTGGAAGTGGTGGGTTTATTTATTTTCTTGACTTCTGTGTTGTTTATTTTATTAAATCGAAATTTTATGCAAGAACCGTTACTTTGTCCTTTTCTTGTTTATCTGTGATAAGGTGTTTTGTTTAATCGCCATAATACATAGATAGTAACAATGGATAGCCAACGAACCATTCAAATTCAAATGTGAAAACAGAAAGTCTCCAGGGCATCCAGTAGCCAAATACAATAGGAATGCTTAGAATGGCCTAAATTTGTTAAATAACGAACTTCGTTAAACATCTCTATTGTCATTAGGGAACGCTTGCGACTCCATTTTCTCTTTGCCTTCAAATCTCATGATCAAACCTTACTTTCTCCATCTTCATAACCTCTGCATTCTCTCATCACGAACCTAAACCGTTCTAGAAATAGTCAGTATTCAGTTTAAGAAATAGTGATATCACCCGCGGTTGAAGAAATAATGGTAATACTGGTGTTCAGTTTAAGAAATAGTCAGTGTTCTGTATACGATATAGTGATGATACCGTTGTTCAGTTCTAGAAATAGTTGGTGTTCAGTTTAAAAAATAGTAAGTGTTCAGTTTATGATCGTTGTTTAGTTCTAGAAATAGTCAATGTTCAATTTAAGAAATAGTCAGTGTTCAGTTTAAAAAATAATCAGTATTCAGTTTACGAAATAGTGATGTTACCGTTGTTCAGTTTTAAAAATATTGAGCATTCAGTTTAAGAAATAGTCAGTGTTCAGTTTACTAAAGAGTGATGGTATCGTTGTTCAGTTCTAGGAATAGTGAGCTTCAGTTTAAGAAATTGTGATAGTACCCGTGTTCAATTCTAGAAATAGTTAGTGTTCAGTTTACGAAATAGTGATGGTATCGTTGTTTAGTACAAGAAATAGTTTTAGTTTATGAAATAGTGATGGTACCGTTGTTCAGTACCAGAAATAGTCAATATTTTGTTTAAGAAATAGTTAGTGTTCAGTTTACGAAATAGTGAGGGTACCGTTGTTCAGTTCTAGAAATAGTCAGTTTTTAGTTTAAGAAATAGCAATAGAACTAGTGTTAAGTTTAAGAAATAGTGATAGTATCCATGTTCATTTCTACAAATAGTCAGCGTTCAATTTAAGAAATAGTCAGTGTTCAGTTTAAGAAATAGTGACAATACTAGTATTAAGTTTAAGAAATAGTGATAATATCCGTGTTCAGTTTTAGAAATAGTGATAAAACTTGTGTTCAATTTTAGAAATAGTTAGTGTTCGGTTTAAAAAATAGTGATGTTACTAGTGTTAAGTTTAAGAAATAGTGATAATACCCGTGTTCAGTTCAATAAATAATGATAATATTCATGTTTAGTTTTAGAAATAATCAGTATTCAGTTTAAAAAATATTGATATACCAACTACCACAAAAATTACCCCAGGATGGCGAGAGATTTTTCAAGGTGATTGGAACACGGAGTGGTACACCACGTGTCACTATATCAATGGTGGAATATGTGTGCTAAAAAGTTAAAAACTTAAAAAATACAATTTCTCACCACTTATATAAAACCACGTGGTGTACCACCCATATTCCCGTCACAATGAAAAATTTCTCCAAGATAACGTCTCTCATTCTCTCCCTTAATTTTACCCCTCCCAACTAAAGCCACCACCCAGCTTACCCCCCCCCCCCACATCTTTGACGACAACTCATCCACCAAGCCTTCGTCACCCTTCTCCATCTTCCTCGTAGGCCTTCTCCTCCCCATATAACATCTACTTTCTAGAATTTTCAATTTATTTTTGAAATATTATGGGATGAAATGAAGTTGAAAAATTAATTCTCGGTTACTTGTAAAGTCTGACTTGTAGTCAAATTAATTACATCTTTCTGATGTTATTTTTCGGAAGTTCGAGGGGCTGTTTAAATGGGATAAAATGTATTCGCAAGAAAGTCCAACCTTGCATCTTACATGGCCTTGGCTGAACGAGTTTTTAACGTGCCTTTTCTCTTACTGGACTTTTTTTTTTTGGAGAAGCGGAAGATATATTACTAAACCACACAAAAGTACAATAGAAAGAGGCCGAAATACAAGAAAAGCCCAAAACAAAATAGGGACCCCCAAAAACAAAGCCTAAACCAAAAGTTTGAGCCCATAAACAGAAACCTTAGCTTCCTTGCAACTTCCGCCGATGCACCGTCGGAGACCTCCCGTCCAACAAACGTCAAAAATCCAGCCAAGCAATACCACAAAAATGATGGAAAGACGATTCCCACAACCTTCACAAAGCACCAGAGATGCCATATCTGTAGCTAAACAGAGGAAGCTGGTGAGAAAACTCAGCAGCAACATAGTCACCGAAGGCAACAAAGCCGTCAAAGACAAATCCATGATGGGAGGTGGTGGTGTAAACACCCGAGCCTCCATGAGAGGTGGTGGTGAGATCACCTGCACCGGTCCTCTATGCACAACCCGAGAAAAGCGCGACAAAACGCGTTTAAAAGTAGCTACAAATCCAAAATCAAATAGGTTAGAGGAAAGCCTAGGAGATGGAGGATGGGAAAGATGGTGGAAAGAAATTGAAATTGATGGCATAGGATTTGGAAAATTAAAGCACAGATGGGTGACGATCGGCAAAAAAGTTGCAGAGAGAACTAAACCCGAGAGCCACCGACCCAGGCCATGGCAAGGGCCAGCAGCAGAGGAGATGAAATCGAAAAGAAAACTCAACACACAGACTGAAGGGCTCTCACGTGGTGGAGAGATAGACTCTCACAAAGGGAGAGAAGTTAACCGAAACATAAATTTTCTCTTACTTGACTTAATTATAAAGGTTTGCCATGAATCTTGATCTATATGAGCTTGAAAAGCAAGGAGTAAAAACCTTATAAAATGTTATTTTTCTGCTTCATTTAGAGAATCTTTAAAGGAGATGTCAAAAATCCAAATCATTAATAACAGTAAAAAAAACAGCACAAGAATTTTCCAACCGAGCACTGAAAATCTCTCCAGCAGAAGGGGTTGCTGTCAAATTTGACAGCAATTTCAAATAATTTTTAATTAATTATTAAATCTTTTTTATTAAACTTTTTGCCCTCTCATGCTCTATCCATCTTCCTGCTGAACCAAGACCAAGCTTATGAAGAGAAAATATTTGATTTTCCATCTATCACACACTCTGTGGACTAATTTCAACTAAAAAAAATCATCGCTTTCAGAAAACCCCCAAATTGAAAAACCCTAGTCTCCACCAAATATGAATCCAGCACCTCCACAATGCGCCAATGCACAATTCGACTCACGGAAGATGACTAACGCCAAAGACGAACATGGTGGAAGCAACAACGGCGACGGTGGAGGCGGATTTCATACAGTGTAAGTAGAGCATGACCTAGAATCCAATTGGGAACTCGATCTCACACAAAAATTCGATGAGTATCCAGGTGGAAGCAACAACGGCGTGGTGGAGGTGGATTTCATACAGTGCAAAAGAGCATCACCTAGAATCCATTTGGGAACTTGATCTTGCACAAAAACTCAAAGAGTATTTGCTCAAGATTTGCTCCGGTGAAATACCCATTGAAGCAGAAGGCCATGTCTTGTTATTTTTGCAAAAGGTGTTCCTTTTGCTTCAGACTACTATTTTTTCTATTAATTTCACAGAGTCTTTAAAATATAAAACAGAAAAAAAGGAAATAATAATAATAAAATAATAATTTAATTTGACAAATCGGGTAAAGAGAAAAAATTTCAAAAATATCAAAGTGCCACATAAGGTCATCTCCAATGGATATGCCGTATATGATGTGGCATGTGAGTCGTTTGACTCCTTACTTTCTAGCTGCCTTTTTTGACAGCAAACAAAGAAGAAGTCAAATATATTTAATTGAATTTTTTTAATACATGGGTCCCATTAACAACCAATAAAATAAAAACTACAATTATTTTTGATTATTTTTTAATAGTTAATTTAACTCTAGGTCTAATAAAATGATAAAATAAATATTTGACACATCCATTGGAAAATAAGAGAATTTATCATTTGTATTCAATTTGCCACATCAGCCATCAAATAAAATTTTGATATATTATATTTGAAATCTCATTTGGAGATGCTCTAAGCTGTTAAATTTAAATTTTATATTTAAAATTTGACATTTCATTTGCTGATGGTCTTACTTTCCTTCTTCGTAACTCACAAAGGTTTAACGCCATCCTGGGTTTACTGCCGTTGATTGCTCCCTTGTTGCTTGTTGCTTGTTTTAATTCTTCGCTTGATTCGCAACCCAAATTTTGGGAATTAGCCAAACTCCATGTTGACTGATATAAATCATCAAGAAATTACCCCAAATTTTCTCCTTAAAAAACCACGAACCGAAAATGAAACTGGGATGTTGATCCTCCATCCTTCTCATATTTTGTGCTCAGTCAAACTTCCTCTTCTCGATGAGAATGTCGGCTGCGCCTCGTTGGAGGAGGTAGGCACCTTTTGAATAACCAACCCATTAACCCTTGTCTGGTGGATTAATGAGGTAGTGGCACACTTGTAAATAAAGAAAATTAATTTTTAGAATTGGTTGAGAGAAGGGGTTTCTGTTAGGGGCAAGGGCTGGAAACAAATTTATCTCATTTTGGGCTTTTAATTCAGTCCATATGTGTTCAATGTCTGTGGGACTTGATATAGATTAGTTTTGTCCTTACGATTAAATATGAAGCCCTTTTGATTAAATAATATTATAGGATGATTTTTTGTTAAATTAAACTCAGCTCAAGCCCTTTTTATTAAAACTCTCTAAAATATATACATAATATCGACTCATCAGTACACAATTACTTATTGGTTGGAAAATTTTACCTTAACCGAATTGATCATGATGATGCATGTGATCAAGATGCATCTCATAAGCAGAAAATGACAATGAATAAATTGCTTGAAACTTGTGGTAAGCCATGAAACATTGTGTGCTCATAATTTAATCCCAAGTGGCATGAAATAGCCAACAAAACTTAGGACACTGTGCTTGTAATAACAAGCAAATTATATGATGACTATCTTGTAAATACATTTAGGTCAAATAATCCACAATTATGTTGATTAAGCTCACGAATATGCTTTTAAATCCTCGAGAAGAAAATGGAGATCCAATGTCACTTTTGACTTAGATGGTCTGAGGACCAATTTTCTATGTGAGCACTACTTGTAATGATGTGCACAAAGCACTAGGTTAAGATGTTTAAGACTTGGCTTCTCCGATGTCATATCACACATATGGTGTTTGTGGAACTGATTTGGAGGCACTGCGTTTAGCAGATAAGCTGCTGTTTGTAGTACATATCCTTAGAATGATAGTGGTAGATCAGTGGAACTCATCATGGAACGAACCATGTCCATCAAGGTTTAGTTTCTCTTCTCCAAAACTGTGTTATGTTGAGGAGTTCTCGGTAGAGTTCACTGTGATACTATTCCACACTTTGAGATAATCTAGGAATTTAGTACTCAGATACTCACCCCCTTGATCTGATGTTAAGATCTTTATCTGTTTCCTAGTTTGCCTCTCTACTTCATTCTTGAATTCTTTGAACTTCTAAATTGTACTTCATAAGATACACATAGCCAAATCGAGAGGGAGCGTCGGTAAATGTGATATAGTAGGAGAAGCCTCCCCTTGATGTGGTGGACACCACACATATCTGTGTGGATTAACCCTAGTATATCTTTGGCATGCTCTCATTTCCCAGTGAATGGAGATTTGGACATCTTCCCTAATAGAAAAGGTTCACAAGTGCCCATATGGTCATTACCCAATGAGTTGAGATATTTGTTTTTCGACATCTTGCGAAGTGATTGACTATGAAGCAACTTTCTTTCCTATAGTCATGGTTAAGTCCCACTGGGATTTTGCTTGCTATAGTTGCATACCATCATTATGAGATATGGTAGATGGACGTGAAGACAGTCTTTCTGAATGGCTATCTAGAGGACGAGCTTTATATGACTCAACCCGATGTGTCTAAGTCTGAAAAGACTAAGGTAAACAAGTTTCAGATGTTCTTTTATGCCTAACAAAATGTCCATATGAATTTATAATAGTCTGACACATCATTGTATATCATGAATGACCATGTTAATCATATGCCATTATTTGGCCACTGAACTTCTGGTTCTTGACAAGTGTACACTAATTTGGAAAAATAAATTGACCAATATACAAGTGGATATAACAATAAGCTCAATTAAGAAATTCATAGTAACAAATGATTTTTATAAAATAGGAAAATGTGGGAATACATAGACAACAAATGAAAAATAGAACCTATGCATTCACAAGAGAGAAAGTGGATATTCCACACCTTGAGCTTTATTTTTTATTTTGGGGGAGGAGAAATTAAGGTGTGTTTTCTTTCTTATTAGAGTGCCTATTTATAGGCGTAGAATTTACATAAAAAGATGTTCAACTATTTAGGTATTACTTATTGACTCAAAAGTGAATGTCCACATAATAAATACTAGCATATGGGCACACACAAAGTGTGTGAGAAATTTTTTTATTTTTGTTTTTGAAATAGAAGGAGAGAGGAAGAGAGTGATAGAGAATGTAGGAGTGGGAATTTTTTTATTTATTTATTATTTTATTTTTAATTAGAGATATGTTAGGATTACATGTAGGTGAGGCTTTGAAAAAAAAAGAGCAAAATTTGGTTGTGTGAAATTACATTTCAGCCCCATATTTCTTATTCATGTTCTGTTTTAATTAGAGTGTTAAACTGGTAATTTCATAGAGTTTTGGTTGACAATGAGTGTTTTATTAATTAGTAGAGATTATCTATATCATATATCATTGTATTTTGTAATTTATGTTCCCTAATAACAACAACAACAACAAAGCATTTTCTCACTAAGTGGAGTCGGCTATATAAATCCTAGAACACCATTGCGTTGTGTCACGTCTTCTTTTAGATCTAAGTACTCTAAGTATTTTCCTAGAATTTCTTTCAAACCATCGTAAACGATTTTCTCTCATCTCGAGACAATGAAAAATTTCTTGAAGGCGACAAGCGAGAGGGAAGGCATCGCCATGCATGATTGAGTTTTTACACGCTTGTCTTCTTTAAATTTACTTTTCTATGAGACTCATTATATCCGTTGGTTTTAAGTTATGTGATGGAAGGCTTGGATTTAATTGTGGCGGGGTCATGCGCACTTGACGCGCACAACCCATATGCGCAACATACAAAAACTGATGGGTAATTAACGTGCCGTAGGTAAAACTTTGTAACTAAATTTGTAGGTAAAATTTTGTAAACTAACTTGATGCATATAAATTATAGAGATTAAATGTGTAAGCAAAATTTTGTAAACTAAATAACATGAATGTTAATAATTAAATTATTATTTAAGTATTGATTAAGATGTTTATTTCTTATTGATGACACATTATTTAATCTGTAAATGTAGTCTACAAATTTAACTACATAGCATTACCCAAAACTGATAATGCCATCTACAACCTTATACCAAAATAGTTCATTATTTAAGGAATCTTGGTCGAGTCATGGTGTGCCAAACATCTAAGAGTAGTAAATCCAATTTTTTTTTTTTTTTGTCAAAGTAGTAAATCCAATTCGTTTGCCAAAAAAACAAAAAAAAAAGAAAGTAGTAAATCCAATTCACTAAACCTAGATTGCATTGACAGAACTTCAGTGGATATGTGTGTGTGTGTGTGTGTGTGTGTGTGTATTGGAGTAATTTCTACTTTATTACTGTGAGTTGATTTCAGTTGTTTTCATAGGATTTGGATCCCATATGGATTCAAATTGTGATGATCATTACATTTTAGTAATTTATCGTGAATCGTGCGGTAAAAAATAATTTGACTTTTTAAATTTAAAATTAAACACAAATAATACCTGATAAAAACTGACCGCATGATGTATGATGAACGACTAGGATGTGAGGATCCCTAGGATCCCCATAAAGTGAATTCGGAGAAAACATTCTTCCGTTTTCATACATCTATTAGTGTTTTTGTCAAATTTTCCGTTAGCTAATGATGTGGTGGGACTTTGATACGTGGAGGGACAAAGACATGCTACGTCATTGGTATGCAGAGGACTTAAGGCCATCTCCAACTGAAGGGTCCAGAGGGCCAGAGGGCCAAAGGGCCGAAAATAGCCCAAAAACCGTCTCCAACTGAGGGCTAGGCCAGAGGGTTCGTGGGCCCCACTGAATCTGAAAGGGCCAAAGGGCTGGCCAGAAATTTAAGCAATCATGTTGGATATAACCGACAGGAATATATTAATATATTTTTAAATATATTCCTGTCGGTTATATCCGACAGGATTGCTTAAACAAATTTTTGAACCCAACGGCTAGCTGACGCCAGTTACTGTTGGATTCAAATTTTTTTTTTTTTGGTTTTTTGGGCCATTTTTTTTTTTTTTAAATTCTTAAAAATTCTAATTTTTTTCCTATAAATACCTAAACCATTTTGTAACAGCCCGTCCCGGAGATTTCATACGATGTATGTGAAATGAGAAAATGCCCTTAGGCGCTAATTAAGGTACGTGTGTGAATCTAAGTTTGGGAATGTTTGGTTGGTGGTATTTGGACCACACACACACACACACACACACACACACACACATTCACACACTTTTTCTCTTTCACCTCCGTACACTCTCTCTATCTCTCAAACGCTCTCTCTCTCTCTCCCTCTCAGCTTTTGTACGGACACACCCATAACCCTTGTAAACCCTGCAGATCGAAGGTGTGAAGCACCCCATTGTGTTCCTGAGAGTCCAGACGAACACATTGGAACCCATTTCAGGTAAGGACACCTTTGAAAACCCGTGAAAATCCTAGCTCCGATTTGGGTATTATTCATGCTCACGTAAAATGTTCTGTTTTTGGAGATTCTAAGTTCATAGGAAGCTTAAGGAGGTCCTTACGAAGCTCAGAGTGCTTCGTTGGAAGAATTTGGACGTCGGAATCGCGAGATCGGGGAGTTTCATTTTGGCCGGAATTATCGAGGCTTTTTCCGGCGAATCCCCGGCGAGTTGGGGGTCGAGTCAGGTATGGTTGTGTTCATCTTTGTGAGATCTTCATTTTGGTATAAATTACGTAGAAAATGGTGCAAAAATGAAGGAGAAACCATAGTTGGAAATTTTTCCAGAAACCGGCGAACAGTCGCTGGAGAAGACAGGGAATATTCCGTCAGTCTTGACAGAATATGCTGACGCCGTCAGTCATCTTTAACTGTTACTGTTGGGCTTTAATGGAATATTCCTGATGGCGTTAACTGACGCCGTCAGTGTGCAGATCACGTGGCCGCACGTGGAGGCGCGTCTGGCCATGCCTTGGCTGGCGCGTGGCGGCGCGTGGGTGGTCGGAAATTTTTTCTAAAAATATGGGGATGTTCGTGAGGTTGTGTAGATCACAGTGGTATATTCATATACCCAATTTGAGTAGTGTATGAGAAGTTATTTCTAAGTTTTCGATTATGTGTGTTAATTAACATTATTTTAGTTACTTCTCATATAGGCGAGACCTATCTGAAGGACGAGCGTAGACAGGCTAGGCACGGGGGTTACGACCCGGCTACTTATCAATGAGTGGGCTTTTGTTTTCCGTATATACCTATATAAATGAGATTTTTCCCAGAAAATCAGTGTAAGTGAAATGTGATATGAAGTATGATATGAAATGTCATGCAGAGTATCTATTTATTTTATTATGCGTTATTGATTGCATATATTAATGTTGGTGCTGCGGACGCACATGTAAGTGACAGGTAAGTTTATATTCTAGTTATGATGAGAATGATGTGATGTGATGTGATGTGATGTGCTATGATATGATTAGAGCTCATAAACCTGCACACTGATGTTAGTGCTCCCGCCCAGAGATAAGGGCTCAATCTTTCACGTGATGTTCACCTCTCACACCGCATGCTCGCCTTGGATCCAAGTTAGGTGCTCAGTCCTGTCGAATAAACCACTATAGGTGGGTTCGACTCGTAGGTGACCCACGATTTATCGCACAGTCTTCACGTGATCGTATCACTAGAGCATATTAGTTTATATTCAGTGATGTTGTGCAGTCCACTAGAGGTGGAATTGATGTGTGTGCATGATATATATGATATGATTGAGATGATTATGAGCTATATGATATGATGAGATTGTTATGAGCTATATACAGCCGAGGGCTGAGATGATATCTAGTATTCAATCACATTCACAGAGTTATGATTTGGCATTCAGTTATGATACTTTGGCATGGCATACATTCATTCATACATACATATTTTCCAACAGGATTTTGAGAATAATATATATGAGTATATACTTTATTTCTGGGAAATTATACAGGTTTTATGGTGAGGGGTTATAACTTTTGAGAAAAGAAAGGTTTTGAAAAGATTTGTTTCTGACCCACTCAACTTTGTTTTTCGCCCCTCCAGGTATTAAGTAGTGTTCGTTGGTGGTATACGAGGAGCTCATCGGACGTTCTGACATAATTCACTTATGTAGGACCACCTTCGGGTGTTATCTCTATTTAGTACTTTCTGCTTGACTGCACATAGACCATTTATGCTCTGGTTGTGTAAAACATCTTAATTCTCGCACTAGCACACTATCTTGGTTTGGGTTGCTGGTTGCATGGTTTTAATTTGTTCGTATCTTTCTGATTAATCTTGCTTCCGCACTGTGCACATGGCTACGTCACCCTCACGTGACGGCCAGCACGCCCCACTTTTGGGTCGGGGTATGTCAATTCATTCACCATTCCTCACAAAATTTAATTCGTCGTTTTTAAATATAAGTTGTAGTTTTTAAATTTAAGTTGTTGTAGTTTTTAAATTTAAATAATAACTTATGTTTGGCCCTATGGCCCTTTGACCCTATGGCCCTTTGACCCTCAGTTGGAGACGGTTTTTTGTGACATGGCTAAAACGAGCCATATGGCCCTTTGGCCCTTAGTTGGAGACGGAGGCAAATATGACCATGTACTGTTCATTAAAATATTAATATCTTAGAGGGTCAGAGGGCTAAAACGAGCCCTCTGGCCAGCCCTCGATTGGAGATGGCCTAAAGGATGGAGATGGACTAACTAATGTATGAAAGTGGTCAAAGGAATCAATGTAAACGAAAATGAGAAAAAAAAACCTTAAATACTAAAAAGCTAAAAATGAAAAAGCTTAGGGCCCGTCCGGACCTTTTGCAAATTGAATTTTGAAGAACTGTTTTGTAAACAAAAATGACAAATAAGATGTTGTATTTTTATGATTTGAGAATACGTCGAACAGTTTAATTTTAGAATAATTTTTTAGAATGAAAGCATTTAAAACGCGTTTGATATCAATATCTAAAATGTCAAACAAAATATAAATTTGTGTTTGTTAGTGAGGGCGGAGGTGATAGTAGAGATGGTGATTGAGATGAAAGTGGTGTTGTAGCAATAGTGATGGTAGTAGTGAGGATAATAATAGGGTGAAGATGGTGTTGGTGATGGTGGCAATGATGAGGATAATGGGGTGGAGAATGTGGGGATGGTGGCAGTGGCGATGGTGGTGAGAGGTGGCAACGGTGGTGGTGGCCGCAATGGTGTATGGCGGGAGATGGTGATGGCCAGGGCAGCTGATCGTGGCGGCGGGTGGGGGTGACGGCAGTGAATAATATGGTGGTGATGGGGACAGTGATGGTGTTGGAGCTGGTCATAATGAGATAGTGGTGGTGGTGTCGATTGTGACGATGGTGAGACGGTGGGGGTGATGATGATTATGGTGGCGAGAGTGATGGTGAGACAAATAACCTTAATACTAAAATCAATGTTTGGATACAAAAGTCAGACAAAAAAACCTTAAATACTAAAAGCTGGAAATGAAAAAGCTTTAGGGCCGATCCGGGTGTTTTGCAAACTGAACATTGGAGAATTATTTTGTAAAACAAAAATGACAAATAAGATTTTTCAATTTTATTGATTTGAGAATGTGACTAGTAGTTTAATTCGAGAATGATTTTTTAGAATGAAAACATTGAAAACGTGTTTAGTACCGGTATCTAAAATGTCAAACAACATATAAATTTGCATTTGGTGAAAATGGTGGCCGTGGTAGTAGAGATGGTGATTGAGACGGAAGTGGTGTTAGTAGCAATAGTGATTGAAGTGGTGGTAGTGGTGAGGATAATGGGGTAGAGAATGTGGTGATGGTGGTGGTGGTAGCCGTAGTCGTGATTGAAGGAGGTGGTGATGGCCATGGCTGCGGCCCCGGGGGGGGGGGGGGGGGTGGGGTTGGGCGACCACAATGGATAATATGGTGGTGGTGGTGGTGACAATGGTGACGGTGGAGGTGGAGGTGGAGGTGGTCATAGTGAGGCGATTGGGAGGGGGGATGGTTTCAATTGTAACATTCGTGAGAAGGTGGAGGTGGTGGTGATTATGATGGCGAGGGTAATGGTGGTGGTGTAAAAAAATGATAGCGGTGGTTGGTAATGATGGTGAGACGGTGAAGAACGTTATGGTGGTGGTGGTCAGGGTGGTGATGGTGACGATAGCGATGGTATACATGATTTTTTTATTTATTAAAATCTAACTTTGTTTTCTATTATTTTGAAAATTGTTCTTAAAAAACAGAGGAAACGTTCTAACAAAACTAGGGTTAAATACTAATTTGGCAAAACGATAATGAAGATGCCCTTATAAATAGTAAATTGAAAATAATCCTTTTTTCCTTGGTCTTTCCATCTGAAAACTACTGGTACATACTCGTGCTTTTTGTGATGATATACAAGTCCAATTCAGTTATTCAAATATATTATTTGCATTTAGGGTGCGAATAACATGTTTGGTCACATTAAATAAATAAAAAAAAATATGAGAGCATGCGAAATTTACTGCACATTGATAGACTACAGAGACAAATAAAACGAGTATTGCGAATTAAGGTTATCTCCAATACACATGAAAAATTGAAAGATAAAGTTTTATTTCAAATTTAATGGTTAAGGAGTCATTATCAATATTAATATCATGTATCTCAAATTAAATGGTCTAGAGATCAATTTCTCTCCAGCACGTTTAAACAGTTGGAGTTATATATGAACTTAGAGTTAAGTGCAAAGTCATATTTAATTATGCATTTACACTAGCGGAGCCATGTACATGGCTAGGGTGGGCACTAACATAGGGAGGGTTTGAGGTTTTTAACATTAAAAATGCTAATTAGTTCGGCTATTATATGATTTTTTTTTTTTTTATGATTCTAACCCACCCAACTAATGAAAAGTCTGAATCCTAATTAGTTTTCTTCTAGAGAATATAAAACAATAAAAGTATTTTAAATGCTAAAAAACTAACCACTTTAACCAACAATAAAAATTTATAGTATTAAGTTAAAAACTTCATTGTCATTACTGCAATATGTGGCTCTCTGTAGATTGTAACCTTTCACCACTCAATACACTCACTCATAAATTATGAAAGCTATTTGTTAATTCAATACCTGACTATACATTTTGAAGTCTAAAAAACAATAGCCTACACCTTTTGCCAATGACAAAGAGGCACCTAGACACAGAATTATATTCTTTTGACTCTTAGTCTGCAAGTTTATTGATGTCTCTTATCAATGAGTAAGTTCTTGGCCACTTTATTTTTAGTTCTTGATATAGCTGCGAGTTTATTTATTCATTATTTGGATTTTAAGAGTTCATACTTGAAATTTTAATTATTTTAACTTAGCCCATCCACAAATAATTCTTAACTTTGCCATTGTGCATTTAGTCGTATATGATTATGTATCTAAATTCAAACGTTATATTTGATTCTTATTTGTTGTGCATCGAGGATGATATAACATTTGAAGTTAAATTTTACTTCAAATTTTACTTTATAACTTTTAGTTTTTAACTATCAGATCACAGATAGCCTAAAGAGAATGAATGAGTTATTGATATGACTTCCGCACTTGACTCGGGATCATATTTTTTACGTGCTCTCGACTATAAGCATGGATAAAAGAAGAAGGGGAGTGGGTCAGGTAGTCGGCAACTGACATTTTGTTCTTTACGTCAAATTCCTATGATATGAATCATAAACGAAATGGCTTGGTTGTAGTTGTTTAATTTATTTGTTTTAACGACAAGGTTTTGTCTGCTCAGATCATCCATTGACTGATCGATTGTTATACGTTTAAATTAACCACTTCACGTTTGGCATCTGCTCCATTTGAAAAATTAGAATCGGATTAAGAACAATGTCTTGTCGACATGCATGATATCCATATGCAAATTAATCAAATAGAGTGAGCAAACATTGACCTTACCAAAAACCTTTGAAATTCCTTTGAACTTTGAAGAACTAAGCACATTTAATTTTTAATTTATGCACACGTATTATTAGTACTGGATGACACCTATCTGTATATATAAAGCCAGCAGCTCCTTTTGGGGTCACAGCTTCACCAAAATCTTTTGGACAAAAAAGCCCACCAAACAAAAATGTTCAAAAGCAGCCAAAATAATGCAAGGGTATTTTCATCATATAAACAGTATTTTTTAATAATTAATTCTTTTTGTACAGTTTTCTTTTTTTATTTATTTTATAATTAGTACCTCACAATAGGCACTGTTTATCGTTTTTTTTTCTCGTTCATATTAATTAAGTAGATTGTCTTGGTTTGCACATAGTGGTGTCGTTTGATGCCCGACTAGACGCCAACTATAATAGCATTGTTGAGAATGAATTTCATATTTACGAGAGAATAAATTTTACTTGAGTTTATAAAGAGTTGGGCTACTTCTCATAACCATCATGGGAGTTTTTATATTCAGTTCAACCTTCAATGAGTTGCATAAACTGACAGTGGGTTTTTTTATGTGTTTTATAGTTATGTAACTTTGGCGGCTGAATCGTGGTTTTCTAATTGTTGGTTTGAGAGTAATTCTCTACAAATCATTTCAGATTTGCATTCGGTTACCAATATGCCCTTCATTGTACATGTCATTCAAGATAGGAAAGTGATTTTTTTTTTATATAGAGAAGGACTAGGCGGGGTTAGCTCTTCGCCAACAATTGTGTGCGAGGCATCAACCCTCCCCCAAAGAAGAAAGGACCGTTGCACCCAGAAAACCCACCGCTCGTCCCCCTCTACAAGATTTTATTAATAATATGAAGAAAAAACAAAAGTAAAACAAGCATGGGGACTAAGCCAATACCCACAAAAACAATTAACGAAAGCCATATTTTCTGGATCAAGAATTCTTCAGCTTCAATCACTTGCATTTTTTTTTTCTGCATAATTTCGCTGCTCATATTTCACTGCCAATATTCACCTCCTCTTCATCAATCTGCTCCTCATGATCTCGAACGGAAGAATGGAAGCTCAACGCAGTTTCTTCTATAAAGACTCCTCAACAAAAACAGGTATAAAATCCCACCACGTAAAATTACTATTCATCACACCAAAATTAGCAAAAGCATCCGCCAAACTAGTGAGAAGTTAGAAATCAATGAAAGACTTTATGTTATTAGTAGTTAACGTGCATAATGGATTAGAGATCTCGTGAGACTTTGACATGTAACATAAAATTGTAGTCATTGTTGTAGCTTACACATAAGAAAGCCTATGCAGATTTTAAACAACATCGTCGCACCTCTCTCTTTGAATCACAGGCTAAAATCTCCAAGCCCTTTTAAATTTAATCTACTTCTTTCTTTATACATAGTTCCACTGCAAAAACTACGATATATAGGCCTACCAAAGAATTCGGTACGCTAATCGCTCAACAGCGGTAAACCAGGGCTTCAAACTAGTGTCATCTTTTTCTCTCTATGTTTGCTACCAAAGAATTTGGAGTCTAGTATAATATCGCTTGTTTAAAAAAAAAAAAAAAAAAAAACAAGAAGGGTTAAAGTTGGTATTATATTACAAACGGTCATAACACCCAACTAGAGTACCCGCAATAATGCGAACGATGTGAATAACGACATTGATATCAAATATTGACGTCATATCAACAACTGTATCGTTCCCGTTATATCAACAACTTTATACTAATGTACCATTCGTTTATGACTTTATACTAATGTACCGTTCGTTCTCGCACTTCCATGGGAGGTCGAACTCGACATGCATGCATTTGTTAAGAGGGAAGCAGCACCGCGGAGTGAGGTGATGAAACAAAAGTTCAAGCGAGAGGAGAAAAGGTAGAGGCAGAGCTCGGGTCTTCGGGTTTTCCTTGACCCGGTTGTAATTTTACTAAAACATCTCAAAACATTGCAAGTTAATGAGGGTTCCTTGATAAATCCAAAAGATTAAATTAGATCAACAACTTTGAAATTGTAAATCCCATCTTTCATGTCTGAAGTATCAGAAAATGGTTCACATCCTTGAGATTTGGAGGGGAACCGTTGCTGCTTCAAGCACTTCTTCCATAAGGTAAGCATGCTGAAGGGTCTCCAAATTACCGAGTTTCTGCAACAGATGCTGCTGACAGTTCTCAGCAGCCATAACTCCTGCGGAGTAAGCTCCGTGTACAGATCCTTGGTGATCCATGCTAACAGCTTCCCCACCGAAAAAGAGATTCCCCAAAGGTGCCCGAAGCTTCTCATATATATCTACTGGCTTTCCAACCAAATCCAACGAGTAACATCCAAGAGAATTCAGGTCCGTTCCCCATCGTGATAACAGATATTGAACCTGTTAAATAGAGACCAGTAAAAGGTAAGTCCACAAATTTTGTCATATGATTCGACTCCTGAACACAGGCATTGAGAAGAAATTTTATCCCGCTGGCTGATTGTTTTGGGACTGAGTCACTATTTTCAATTACATATGTTACAAACTTGACAAAATAAAAAGATTGACCAAAAACTGAGAAATATCTGGAAACGAAGAACTTACTGGTTCGGTGGCATCAGGTAACATCTTCTTAAGCTGCAACATCACAAAATTAACAGCAGCATCGTCAGTTAGTTTTTCAAGGTCATATGCAAACCTTCCAGCAGCCATGAAAACGAGGACCGGATGGCCTGTGGCCTTGTGAAGATTGAGAAAATAACCACATGCATAAGAATTTGGTGCAACAATGCCCAAGAGCTCTACATTTGGCCAGAAAACTTTCTCAAACCGTAAGGCAACTTTGTTTTCATTGCCCACACCGAGATCAGAAATTGCAGCAACCTTCCACTCGGGCAACTGGGGTACGAACTCAATCAACTTGGCTTTAAGAATCCCATGGGGTACTGTTATTATAGCAGCATCTGCAATGAAGTTTCTTCCGTCCTCAATTGTGACCATCACCTTGTTAGACCCATTTAATATCTTTATCACCCTGATTATCAAGAATCGCAAAAATTAAAAACGTAGTCTTCCCTAAGAATGGGTGCACTTCTTAATTTACTTATCTTACATTTGAGAACTCAAAAAGCATAAGTTATTATAAGAAGTTGCACCCTAAATCTCAAAAAGGATACGTTCACAAAAGGATTGGTAATACTAGAAGAAACCTAAATTTGTCGTTAAATAAACCCTTGCAATAATCAAACTATCAACATATTCTCTTGAAGTGAAGAGAGAAGAAAATACAAACTTTCGTATTATTCATCCATCCAGACTTAAAACTGTCATAACCAACGTACGACACCATCTGAGCCTTGAGGCTGGGGCAGTCATACCGATAAGCCATAGGCTTTTGTTTCGACTGTTTTAAAAGAGACTTATACCAGCTCTCTTCTTAGAGATAAGAGTTGTATTTATCGTGAGGTGTATTTGGTAGAATAAAAAAATCAAAGAAATTGTCTTGTATAGAGGACTCTAGTGTCAAATATCTCTTTGGAGAGCCAATACTGTAATAATATAGATTGCATATTTCAAAATTATTTCCTATCTGTATCTGTTAGGACTGAAGATGGAGTGGAATTAGGCAAAACCAGCAAACCAGCCACCATATTCTAGTTATCACCCAGTAAATTCGAGCAAAGTTGAAGTACAACCCAAACTCAAAGAAACCCGAGTCTTTGGAATTGTAGGCCCTAGCGAAACCATGTATATTCAAAATCTAATGTAAACCTTGGAAGCTATACACACAAAATGATAAAGCTAATCCATGCAACAAAGCTTGTCAAGGAATGAACAAGCTAATTTTATAATTTGAGAACCAATGGTGGCAGAAAGGTCTAGGAAGGAGGGGCGTTAAGAAAAACATAACTAAGAACATCACAGCAAAGATGAAAGTTCAGAATCCGATTTAATGTCTTTGACCTCAACAAAATGTATATATGTTGCTACCACAAGGGAATTATGCCAATTTTTTTGTTTGCAGAACTCACAATACACCCATGCCAACTTAAGTAAATGCATTTGTCAATTATGGTACATGCACACATACCTGTGATTCAAGTGTACATCAATATCTTTTGCAAGAGCCTTTATTATTGGGTCATACCCTTGCACCATAAGTCCATGACCACCGGATAGAACATGCTCCTGTATAACAAGTACCCTCAATTTGTAAGCCTTCATGAATAGATAACTCAAAGGTACCTAGACTTAAATGCATCATGATTACCTGGCCCAAACAATTCATTCCCCATTAAAGAGATCTCTCCCAAGGTACTTACCAAAGAGGCATCAATTGTAAGGAGACCAGCCCACAAAGAGCAATTATTAAAGTTTCGATATTGAACTAACCTGATCCCAGTTTTTTAGTGATATTACATCTGCATCTGCGGCAAACCACGCTTCCATTCGACATATGTACCATTGTAACACTTCGTGAGCAAGTCCGTTTTGTCTACATATGGTGGGAGTTAAATCAGTAAGACTAACAGATCAAACAATGAAGCATAATACAATAAAATGTGTCCTAATTTACTTTGTTTCTAATACCTTAATTCAGGATGCCTATCCATCACAACAGAAATTGCTTGAGAAACAGACATATCATCGGTATGCTCATTCCTTACTTTTTCAGTCTAGAGAAATAAACCGATAAAAGTTTGTTTGCAGATTGCATCAGAGCTAGATTCATAATTAACCAGAAAATCAAAGCACCTGGATTGCAGTTTAAAGATTCTACCTCTCTGAGAATTTTCTTGAAAGTATCACCAACTTCAACGACCATCTTTTGAGGAACTTGGCGGCCATCCGTATCAAAAAGTGCAAAGCTGGAAGGTAAAACAATAGTTCAGACTGAATATTAAAATTATTACAAAGGAAAATGTCATGGCATGATTCTGTGGAAGATAAAATTTTAAAGAATGCAAAAGATAAGGCCTGAATTCAATTTTTTTCCACTACTTCAAAGATGAAGATTGCAAAAAACAAAATAGGAATTTAACGAAGTTATATGAAACATTGAAAGTACTAGTATCAGTTCTAATGACATCAAATGGAACTTTCCCAATGGTTTAGACATCCTATGATTAAATAAATCTATATCAAGTAGATAAAAGGAAGACAGTAGATAAAAGGAAGACACTTCTACCTCTTAAAACTTGTGTGCAACACATTTACAAGCATAAATCTAAAGTCCAGTCAGAAAAATAGTAACTTAATCAATGATATGATTACCTTTCCAAATCGTGGTCATACAACACAGAGTCATCGCCACTCGTACGGTATAGAGTAAGTCCTAGGCGGCGTATCAGTGGAGCCAAAGGATTCTCGTTGCAAACACCATGTAGCCTGAAATAAAATTGAAGGCAGTATTAGACTATTAGTTTCAACCTAAGTTAATCTTCTTCAGTTCTTCAAATGCAATGCACAACTGGAAGCGACAGTGGCTTTTTAAAACCTCTAATTATAACTTTTAATAAAAAGGATTCCTTTCAACACTGAGAGAAGCATACATACTCCAAGACCCAATTTATAATAAAAGAAGCAGAGTTCATGCTGATGAATACAATAGACGAGGGAAGAGAAAACAAAAATAAAATTTTTTTTAATCCACATTAGTAATAGTGGCTAGAGAAAGAAAAGTTATAGAAAAGTTATATCTTTGTTTTGTCCACACTAAATGAGCTTCTATGCTTAAAGAATAAGTAGAACTAATTTCCAAGAGTAACGCTCATAACCAAGGAAAAGCCACATTAAGTGTAAATTGTTTATTTCTTACCCTTTTCATGTTCATAGGATTCTATGCAATGGAACAGGAGATAATCTCAATCAAACAGCAGAAAGGATTCAAATACAGCATAGAGCTTACAAATTAAACAATGAAACATAAACTAATGCCACGGAAACCAAATTAAACTAATCAAACAGCAGGAAATTTGTTCATTAACAAGTACAACTATATTAACCAACCAATTTGGTAACAAGAATGTAAAACTAAAAAAAAAAAAAACCAAAAAAGGGAGGTCCTCAAATACTCAGAACTAAAAGCAATGAAGTTACCATGATGCTCCCATATCGACTGGACAACCAAATGAGTAGTCCGTATGAATCCGGCCACCAAGTCTGTCCCGTGATTCGAGCAAAATCACCTGACAAAATGATGGCATAAAGTTAAGACATTGCTGAAATCAAGCAAGATACAACAATTTTTCAATCATTCCTGAGGGGTCTAAACATATTCACATATACAGAGAGAAAGAGAGAGAACACTAATAGTTGCAGATCACTGACCTTAAAAGATGCATCATGGAGAATACGTGCAGCAGCAATCCCTGATATCCCACCACCAATAACAATAACAGAAGGGCATGCATTCTGTTGCCTCTCAATGTGAGACGAAACAGAGCCTACTCAACACAAATATCACAATTTTCAGACCAAAAGCAACAAACTTTTTCAAAAATAACAACCCAAAATTTCAAATGCAAATTCAAATTATACAAAGACCGAAAACATACCATCAAATAATACAGCAGAGAATGGATCCTTCGGGTCCATTGGAATTGAAAAGAAAATTGGGAAACGAAAGGAATTGAATTGAATTGAATTTTTCAATTGAATGATTAACTCGAACAAAATTTGGAATTTGGAATTGTGGGTTTCAATTTTCAGGGTGTATAGGAATCTTGGAGACTAATTGGAAAGAACGACAAAGAATGAATATTAGAAGGCCTGCAATTATGCGGCTGAGATTGGAAGAAGAACAACTACAACGCAGCTTCTCAAACCAGCTCATGTCATTTATCATGTCACATATGCTCTCTCTCTCTCTCTCCTCTCTCTATATCACAATTCGAAACGGAAAGAAGAAGAAGAAGAAGAATCGTCTCTCTCACTTCTCTGCAACAATGGCAAGTAAAAACTTTCAACCAGATATTAATATGGCATGAATTCTGAATTTCCTTTTCGGTCATGGGGGGGATGAAGGCGACGAAAGAAGACAGCCCAAATCGCCAATTGCGATGGCCAATGGCCAATTGGGGGAATATTTTATGAATCTTCAAGCTCGGATCCAGCAGCGTCCAACTTGGACGCAAACTGTTCAATGTTTATCAGCCGAAAGCATTGTAAAGTTTGTTATTGATTGATTTTTTTTAATTAAATTATTCACAGATATTTTTGTCGGATTTTCTTTTTAAATTATAAGTAACGGCCGACTCTCTGCGCCCCCGCACGTGTCTGATTTACTCGTGTATCATATTTTTATTTTTTCATGTAATTCTTGCTTTATTGCTCTTGAGTAACGTGGTTTTCGTACTTTGCTATTTTTTAAAAAAAATTTGTCTCAGTTTCATATTTAAGTTTTGATTTTTTGACACATTAATATCTCTATTAGGTTTTTTGTAAGTTCTGCACTAAGTGATAATATGACATAACTTTAGTTCATCATATTAGTTAAGAATTAGCTAGACACAATGACTTGGATTTAGTGAGCCAAAATTATGTCACGTCATCATTTAAAGGAAAACTTGATGAAAAGTCTAACAAAAGTATTAAAATGTTATAAAAATCAAAATACAGAAGAAAAACCAACGTCCACCAGAAGTATTAAAGTGCTAGGAAATCAAAGTTGACTCCTTTTGGGAGATACATATTGGCCAAGGCCGCCTCTAATAGCATGATTCATGCATGTGGAGAATATATAAAATCCAAAATTGTAGTACAAGTGGGAAGAGAAAAAGCCAAAAAGGAGGGAGGCGAGATTAAAGAAGTAGGATTCTCTCCTCTTTTTTTTTTTTTTTTTTTTTCTTCTCATATTTGAACGGTCACAATTAAGCCACGTTAACATTTTATATTAATTTTTTTATAACAAGAGAAAGATAAAAAAAGTGAATGTGAGAGGAGGGGATGGAAGGGGATGAAAGGAGGAGGGGAGAGAATCCTAATCCGAGATTAAAAGTAGGCAAATAAATATTAGGGTTTACGATATTAATCTTGATAGCATATTGTGGAGCCAAAAATAATCACAATGCGACACGTGGATTTTGAATATAAGAGGACAAAAATGCCCTTGAGGCATATCGGGATTCCTACGCACGAGCAGTAGGCAATCATCCCTCAACAAAGTCAAAAGTGCCCAAAAAAGGTAACAATTCAAAAAGAGTAAATTACACTTTCATACCTCAGGTTTGGGGTCTATTTCAATTCCTTACAACATCTTCAAAACATTTCACTTTCATATTTTAAGTACTATTTTATTTCAAAATAATACCTCCGTTACATTTTCCATCCATTGATCCGTTAAGTGCTGACGTGGCTGCCACATTTATGTCACGTGGTTGCCAAATGTGTGTCACGTGGCAAAAAATAATAAATTTTTTTTTTTTTTTAAAAAACCTGAATTAAAAAAAAAAAAAAAAAGCAGCAGCACTGATCCCCGCACCCCCCACCCTCGCATACAAACCCACAAACCTAGAAGCCTTCCCTTCCCCCCCCCCCCCCCCAAAAAAAACCGGAACCAGTGCTCCCCAACGCATCGTCGAGTGGGCTCGTCGGCTCCGACAACGAGGTATGTATTCAAAATTTGAATTTTTTCGGTGCTTGGTTGATGGTGGTCTGAATGGAGTTAGGTTTGCTAGGGGTGGGGTGGGATGGGATGGGTTTTTGGATGGGAGGGGAGGTGAAGAGAGTGGAGGAGAGGGAGGTGGTTGGGATGCTTGGGAAGGAAAAGAGGGGTGGGGAGGGGTTGCAGGGGTGGATGTTTCTGGGTTTGCTTGGGGCGTGGGGGGGGGGGGGGGGGGGGAAGGGAAGGCTTCTGGGTGTTTGTGGAGGGGGACGGGGTATGTGGGTTTGTATGCGGGGGTGGGAGGGGTGCGAGGATCAGTGCTGCTTTTTTTTCTTTTTTTTTTTAAATTCAAGTTTTTTTTCAAAAATTTTTTTTTTTTTTTTTTGCCACGTCAGCACTTAACGGATCAATGGATGGAAAATGTAACAGATGTATTATTTTGAAATAAAATAGTACTTAAGGTATGAAAGTGAAATGTTTTGAAGATGTTGTAAGGAATTGAAATAGACCCTAAACTTGAGGTATGAAAGTGTAATTTACTCATTCAAAAACCATCTCATCAAATCCCTTTTACAAGGTAACTCCCAAAACCTATTTCATTCCATATATTTTTTACCTCACTTTCCCTCTTTTAGCCAAACAATTAGCTAATCATTCTATAACCTACCAAATATTCCACATAAATTGAGTTAATTGACAAATTAATGGGATTGTTACCTAATAAACTCATTAATTATCAATTAAGCCCAAAAATTACCCTAAAGGCCAGTTATCTTTCTCCAAAATGAGCCGGCCATTTCCTTCATTTTTCCACCATAACTTGCCTTTTTTGTGACATTGATTAGCTAATCTTTTCAGCCATTATTTGATTGATTAGCTAATCATACCATAAAAATCATAAAAACATTCCCTTTATAATGATAATTAGTCAATTAATATATTTATTCTTAATTAATAGATTAATTGCTAAATTAAGTCACCTAAATGCACCCAAAATTCATCTCAAAGGCCGGCCACCTTTTCTTCAAAGGGGACCGGCCATATCCTATAAATACCACCCATTTTTTCTTACAAAGAGGGACTTCCAACTCTTGCTAAAATTCTCTAGAATTCTCAAACAGTTTTTCTCTCTAAATTCTAACTTTGGCATCGAAGGTTCTTTGGCCAAAGCCCCAACATTCATCGTGGGCGCGTGAGGCTCTTGGCCTTGACCTAAGGTGTTAATTGTTTTGCAAGTGCAATTTTGTCCAAGATCAAGGAGGTAGAAATTTGCATCCACAAATTGGTGCTTTCATTGAGAGTTGTAATCCACACTCGTAGAAGATTCTTGCGTAAAAAAGGTTTTTTCTCTATTTTCTAGTTCACTTGTAATTTTTGTACATTCTTATTATTAGAATTTTTTATTTGCAAAGATTCTTTGATAAAACGTGAAAGAAAAATATAATGGCTACAAATTTAGAAAATTCCACAAGTGAAAATTCCAATATTCAAGAAACGGGACCGCGGCAATCCACGAGGCTAAATGTGGTCATGGGTGGAGTGGCACCACCACGAGCTTCCATCATGGCAACCACCTTCGGCGAGATCCATGGCACCATCACCGTGGCCCAAGTCGTGCCATCCAAGCTTGCACGGGCACGAGCCCTAGCCTTACACCCATATGCTCCACACGCCGAGCAGCCCACTCTCGTGGCCTAGCCTGCTCCCACTGAGCAGCCCACTCCTGTGGCCCAGTCTGCTTCTGCTGCCCAGCTTGCTCTCGCCGAGCAGTTCGCTTCCGTGGCCCAGCCTGCTCCCGACGAGCAGCCCGCTCCCACAGCCCAGCCTGCTCCCAACGAGCAACCCGCTCACGTGGCCCAGTCTGCTTCCGTGGCCTTCCAAACAGCCTAAGTCGGTCCAAGATTAGTTCAACCGTCCCAGCTTTAAATTTCTGGGCCTACGATCAAACCAGGGGCATTCTCACCACATTTCTCATCGGATTTGACATTTCCTAACTCAAGTCCCATGCCCGGAGTTTATCACCATTCCACTGCTCAAGGAGGCACATTTCTTCCAAGCTTTTCCAATCTAACTGGCGAACAACACTTGTCTCAACAAGTCATAGAGTTGACGAGCGCCCTTGCACAACAGACGACCTTGGTGCACCTGCTCCTGCAACACACTGAGATCCAACGTGCCCCAGATGAGGTGTCCCGAAGTAGGACAAGGGCAAACGAGGAACCTCTCCAGCAGCGTCCCGGTAAGCAGCAATTCAACCAGCCACGAACCGAGCGTTTGGGCAGAGTACACTTCCGATTGGGCCCCCGAGATAGCGTATACTCCCGTTTTAACGCCCAGATGAGCATACACTCTCGACTAGGCCCACGGACGAGCATACACTCACGACTGGGGCCACACTCTGATAATCAACATGAGCAGCCTTCCAAGCGAAGTGTTCATTCGCGGCTAAGCCCTCAAGGAGCATCATCCACCTAATATTGGAGTAGGCAACATGATGGATGGAGAGAAACAGTCATTCAATCCGGCTCAAGTTCAACTGGCCGTCTGTGAAGAACTCGCTCGCCTGCTAGAAACGCACCACATGCACCACATCCACGGCATAGACGAGCCAAACACATGGAAGAGCAGCCTATACCAGCAAGTCATGATTGGGGGCAGCCGAGAGCTCCATTACCCCAACAAAGGCAAATTCAGGAAGAAGTAGAGAGACTCTTGACCAAACTGTTGCGCAATTTCTGACGCAACAAGGTCATCGACGAGGCACTACGATGGGACATGACCAACATAAGCAGGTCACCCTTCACAGACGAGATCGAGCAGGCAAAGCCTCCATGCAAGTTCAACATGCCACATTTGACATTCTTCAAAGGGGATGGAGACCCGGAGAGACACTTGAAGCACTATCGAAGCGCAATGATCCTCTATCGAAACAACAATGATCTCATTGCAAGATATTCGCCACCACTCTACAAGGCGAAGCGCAAGATTGGTTCTACACCCTGCCGCCACAATCCATCTAGAGTTTCACCAAACTATCTTAGAGTTTCAACAAACTATCTTTGGTTTTCACCAAAGAATATTCATCATATCGCTCGATCAAGAAGAAGTCCGACCACTTGTTCAACGTCAAGAATAATCCAAATGAGTCGTTTCGCGATTATGTGAAGCGTTTCAAAGCAGAGAAGGCAAAGATAGTCAGATGCAACGACTCGATAGCTAGAGCAGCATTCCAAAAAGAACTTCTAGTATACCACCTGCTAACTTTGGCGATAGTTGTTGCAACCTGAAAGCTCAAGTTTTACCTTCAAATGCACGCAGTCATCCTCATGACGCAAGATTCCACCCAATCCAGACGCGCGACGATAAAGGCGTAAACCTTGACGGATGCAAAGTTTTATGACGAACGCAACAACTTAGCCTAAAAGACACGCCAAGGGCAGACGAACACTGGAAAAACACATTCGAAAACAAGTTTTATCCTCATCGCTCCAAAAGATTTTACATAGGAGCAACATGTACCCGCAATTGAGCATCACCGCCTGCTACGCGTCACACGGCCCCAGCTGAACCTTGCTCCAGAATTCAATTCTAGAATAGCCCAATATCGGCAGTTGAGCATCTCTTGCTGCGTGTAGCATGGCCCCAGCTCCATGGCTCCTTACCATGCCTTAACGCCTAGCCAAGGCGATGCAACAAAGCGGCGCAACGACGCCTTAAATGCAGCCGAGCACACCTTAGCCACACCTGCTCCCTCAATGGTTCTGGCATTTGTATGTCGACAACACATCCAACTACAAAGGCTCGTGAGCAGGCGTGGTCCTTGTCACCCCAGACAGATCGATGCCCGAGCAGTTGATCACTTTAGGCTTCAAAACATCCAACAAGACGATCCTCGACTGCCTTAAGAAATCCCTAACCAGCAAGAAGGGAAAATGGCAAGATGGACTTCCTGGATGTCTATGGGCATATCACACCACCAAAAGACAAGCAACCAATGAGACTCATTTCTATTTGGCATTTTGCTCAGAAGCAATCTTTCATCCTAATGTCATCAAGCCAAGTATCACCGTTCTACTACCAAGCATTAAGCAGAACAGTAAGGAGATGGCCACAAGCTTAGATCTGGCAGAGGAGAAACGCGAGTAAACCATCACCCGCATCGCAACCTACCAGCAGCAGCTCATCTCCAGCTACAAAAAATGGGCCAAGATCCGCCAGTTCCAGCCTGGAGTTCTAATCCTAAGGAAAGCCTTCATCACTGCCCGTAAAGAAGGCTCCAAAAAGATGGATCCTATCTGGGAAGGTCTGTACAAGATCAGTTGAGTAGGCGGCAAGAGTAATTACACCCTCGCCACCATGAAATGACAAAAAGATCAAAAAACAGTGGAACGCCTACAATCTAAGGAAGTTTCATGTGTGACCTCCCACTACATCAAAGCCCGAAGACTTAAGCAGCTCGACGGGCACGACCTCACAAGCTGAGGACTATTCGGTCGTTATGCAATTCCTACCTTACAACTAAGTTCTCGCTCGTTTCATCATTTTTCAATGAGGAATTCAGAAGTAATCACAACTTGGCTTGGCTGCATGCTTATAATAACTGATCACTCATGCACTTCAAAAGAAGACCGCGCATTTCTTAGAGATTCATCGCAGGAATTGTGCCCCCCGAGGGACTAACCATGCTCTCTAGTGCGAGAGGGTAAACCAATTCCTCGACACCCATATGGTCTGCTCTCCAAGGCGGGAGGATAAACTTACACTCTGAATATCCAGACGTGGATAAGCCTGGTTGCCCTAGTATAACTAGATGCATGATGGCTTGCGCCGGGATTCCTAGAAGTAGCCACAATGGTCTTTTTCAAGGCTTAGCTAACTGAAGGATTTTGGGTCTCTTGGCCTAATCTGCGGGGAACCGGGCCCTAGAGACGAAGGGGGCACATTACGTAGTACGTCCTATGGACGGCTGCCCTTGGAACCCTAAAGTTGCTACCGAGTGCACTAAGGTAGCCTACGGTTTCCAGAAGACTGTCTACGACTTGCCCTTCGAGCAGTAAAACCATGTTAGACTTATACAATTGCATATTCTTGTGAAGGGTTAAACAAGCTAGCGTGCATATACGAAGCTTTATCAGCTGTCGACATGCTATGTAGTCGAAAAACTTCATCTCTGCTAAGCGCGGAACAACCTACACTAAGTCTTAAAGTGTTGTGATACTTGCTACGCAACTTACAAAATTGGAGAAAGCCAAGGTTAACAACCTAGTGGTTACGCGGATTTGTCTGATTCTGTAAGTAAGGCATCCGGCTGCCAACCCTATGGCTAACAACTTTGCAAATTTCTACACGAACATCTACGACTGCATAGGCTACACAGGCCTGTCTGCTTATAGAAAAGTAGTCTGCCTGCCACTAGTCTATAAAGTCTAAAAGTTAGGGCATGAACAAAAGAAGCGAAGATGAAGAAAAACGAAGGAAGCATGTTTATAAACAACTAGCAAAGGTTGAAGGAGTTCAAGCAAAACAAGAGCTACAAGGAAAAACAAAGAAAATCCTAAAGGCTACCTAGAAGACTACACTTCAACAGCTTAGACATCTCACGACTACTCAGTCACCACACCTTCAGCAGCCGTGACACTCTTAGCAACAGCATCATCTAGCACTTTACCCCCTGCTGCCTTAGCCTGGACACCAACTTCTCCAACTACTTCATCAAGGGAAGCCTCAAAAGTAAAAACAAGCAAACATTCCGGAGAAATAGAGAAGGTTTCGAAACCTCGAGCCCATTCTTCTCACCCTTCAGCTGCTCATTCTCCTCGAGCAGACCAACACGGACGCGCTGCAGCTCATCCACCTCATTCTTCAGACTTTCGTTGATCTTCAGTACACCTTGAAGTTCCAACACTTAGGGTTCAAGTCTATCGATGATTCTCTTGAAGCGGATCACTTGATTATAAGCAGCAATAAACTCTTCATCCCTTGCATAAGCAGCGAAATGAAGCTCAGAAACTACAAACTCAAGATCTTAAATCTAAGGTATGTAACATCCAATCTCCTTCTCTACACTTTCATACTTAACTTGGATCGCGTCAAGCATAGTCTTCAAGTTAACGATTTCTTGGCGAGCGATCTCAAACTGCAGAGAAGTGGGGGCAGAAATATTAGACCCCTTCAAAGCAACGAACTCAGAATCCAACCTTTTGATCTTCTCAACCGAGGAATAAGCTTCAGATGCCATAGTCTTCGCCACCTCCTTGGTAGCCTTGCTATATCTACATCATAGCAAGCATAGCAGTTCTTCTATATTGAGTCGTATGCTTCGCAAAGGAACTTGGGCAAACAGATTTTTCTAACGCCATCAACAAACTTGGCACAAGCATTCATATCTTCAAGCAGATCTGGTTTCAAAAGCACACATATCTCAGTAGCCTCCCTAGAAGCAGGCTTGGTGGATTTCTCACAGCTGCCCATGCGAGCAGTCTTTTCCTTCCCAGCAGGCGAATCAATCTCAGCAGCAGAGGAAGTGGGCCTTAGCGCCACTTCAGCAGCAGAGTCCACCTTATTGCTCTTCATAGTAGCAAGCCTCTCCAAAGATGAACCAGACTTTGCTCCCCACAGACGTCTTGGTACAGACTTCAATACTGGGGGCATGATAAGATCTTTACGCTGAGCAATCCTATCAACAATTGTAC
Source organism: Heteromeles arbutifolia (assembly GCA_024362995.1). Classification (NCBI taxonomy): domain Eukaryota; kingdom Viridiplantae; phylum Streptophyta; class Magnoliopsida; order Rosales; family Rosaceae; genus Heteromeles; species Heteromeles arbutifolia. The sequence continues at coordinate 34,669,229 of JANCRC010000007.1, read as the reverse complement.
TAGCCATTCTCAACATGGAATGTGCCACAGACTCAGATCTAGCAGCCTCATTTTTTCCCATTGGAAGAAGTCATGCCAATCACAAGCCTCTCGCCAGCAGACGGATCCTCACAAGTAGCGGATGAAATCTTCAATTTTTTCTCAAACAACATCTCTTGAGTAAGCGGGGAAGATCTCTTCTTTCCATCTTCATTCATAGTAGGTTCCACGACAGCGATCAGACGAGCCAATGCATCCGCCTTGATCCTCTTTACTTCCTCTTCCGGGAGCAGCCCGCCTTTCTCTCGGCGAAGAGAACTAAGCAGCCAACGTCATTCACGGTACTCAGCATAGGAGCTCAACCCAGTATTCTAACAGGCATGAAGCCTGCATGCCTAGCATTCCAGCAGTCCATGAGGCCCACGACCTCCTCATTTCTCTCAGTCGCTAGCCTAGCCCGAGTCAGGTCCAAAAGCCTAAAGTATATGAGCCATGCGGCCCACCTAGCACTGCACCCCAGCGCCACAATCTGCGGCCCCAGCCGCACAAACTGCCCTTAGCTCTAACCAAGTTGAGCAGCCCAAGCAGTGGTCCCTGTCACGACGCCTCCTCGGCCTATGTCGAGCCGACTCCTAGCCCTTGCCAGTCGACGTGCCGCACCACCCCGTTGGCTACCCCGCAATAGCACTATCCAAGAGGAAGATAAGAAAAAATTAAATTTTTCTTACATCGGTGGGGCACGGAGAAGACGAAGAAATCAACGAAAGACGGTCCTTTGCACGGGCAAGATGTAGAAGATTGCTAGGGGAGGGGGAACAAATATCCTCTAAGCTTTCTCTCTCTTTCTTGTACGGTAGAATAAATCGCTCTCCAAAGTTGATTTAATAACCCACTTAAGGTGGACTTAAATAGGCTTTGAGAGAAATTTATTTCCCTTTCCTAGAAGGACCTAATTTCCTATTAAAGAGAAAATCTACATCAAAATAGGAAACAGTCCTACATTTCCTAAAGCAAGAAGATCTCTACACCTGCTGCCCTTTCCTACGAGCAGCCCAATAGGTGTGGGGGCATTTGTGGAGCCAAAAATAATCACAAGGCGACACGTGGATTTTGAATAAAAGAGGACAAAAATACCCTTAAGGCATATCGGGATTCCTACGCGCGAGCAGCGGACAGTTATCCCTCAACCAATTCAAAAGTGCCCAAAAAAGGTAACAATTCAAAAACCATCTCATCAAATCCCTTTTACAAGGTAACTCCCAAAACCTATTTCATTACATATATTTTTTACCTCACTTTCCCTCTTTTAGCCAAACAATTAGCTAATCATTCTATAACCTACCAAATATTCCACATAAATTGAGTTAATTGACAAATTAATGGGATTGTTACCTAATAAACTCATTAATTATCAATTAAGCCCAAAAATTACCCTAAAGGCCGGTTATCCTTCTCCAAAAGGAGCCGGCCATTTCCTTCATTTTTCCACCATAACTTGCCTTTTTTGTGACATTGATTAGCTAATATTTTCAGCCATTATTTGATTGATTAGCTAATCATACCATAAAAATCATAAAAACATTCCCTTTATAATGATAATTAGCTAATTAATATATTTATTCTCAATTAATATATTAATTGCTAAATTAAGTCACCTAAATGCACCCAAAATTCATCTCAAAGGCCGGCCACCTTTTCTTCAAAGGGGACCGGCCATATCCTATAAATACCACCCATTTTTTCTCACAAAGAGGGACTTCCAACTCTTGCTAAAATTCTCTAGAATTCTCAAACAGTTTTTCTCTCTAAATTCTAACTTTGGCATCGGAGGTTCTTCGGCCAAAGCCCCCCCCCATTCATCGTGGGCGCGTGAGGCTCTTGGCCTTGACCTAAGGTGTTAATTGTTTTGTAGGTGCAATTTTGTCCAAGATCAAGGAGGAAGAAATTTGCATCCACACATGTCATTTTATCACAAAGCAAACAATAATTATATTTATACATCTTAGGGCGGATCCGAGAATTTGGATTGTTAGGTTAATGAACAATGTGCTTCTCTCTTAGTACTCACTACTCATTTGTTTCAAGTTCCAACCATATTTTGCTCATGTTACTCATTGTTTCGAATCCAAACTATCTTGTCATATCCACACGTTTTCTATTTTGAATCCATTTTTAGATTTAGTGAACTGGGAATGGATTGAATCTACATACATGACAACTACTCTAGGTAGATCATCTTAACGATAGTGGCAGCAATTGTGACATTAATAGTGAAGGTGACAAATAGGCTTGTAAATGTAAACAATTTACGTCTGCCACATCAAAGTCGGGACAAGAAGCAACATCCCCCTAGGGTCGTTGTGAGAGTGTTCTTTTTTCTTTATAAGGTTTTTGGTATCCTCTCTTTGTGAGAATTTGTAGTTTTAAGTTTTTTTTTTTTTTTTTTTTTGTTAATGGTGGTTTGTTTAATTAAATTTGTTGGCCTGCTAAGTCTATATTTGGCTATTGTATATGTGGTTGCATGAACACCTTACATCAACGCAGCAACAACAACAATAATTAATAAGAATAATAATCTATACTGTTATGCATTAAGAGAATTCTCTCTGCCAACCAATGTGATGTAGAACAAGAGTCTCAAAGAAACAAAAGATAGATAATTTAGGAATCAATCAACTAAGAGCAACGAAGCTTGCTCGATGTCGTTAATTGTCGAGTCACCTGACACGACCAAGCCAATTGATTATAAGGAGAAAACGCTCTCTTCTTAAGATTAATTTTTTTTTAATTCACTATTTGACTGCCATTTCAAAAAAAAAAAAAAATTTGAAAAGGCGCCCTTTATATAAGGAAATTACCTTACATTTTATAGATTATTAACACCAATATTATGACTTAAGAATCACTCAACCAAAAGCAACGAAGCTCGCTCGACAACGTTAATTGTGGAGTCACCCGACACAACCAAGCCAATTGATTAGAAGGAGAAAACACTCTCTTCTTAAGATTAATTATTTTTTTTAAGTTCACTATTCGACTGCTTTTTTTTAAACATTCAAATGGAGTCCTTTATATAAGGAAATTACCTTACATTTTCAAGATTATTAACACTAATAAATATTATAACTTGGAAATCACTCAACTAAAAGTAACGGAACTCGTTCGATGTCATTAATTGTGAAATCACCCAAGACCACCAAACTAAACCTTGATTGGAAGGAAAAAACACTCTCTTATTAAGCTTTTGGTATCCTCTCATTGTGAGAATTTGTAGTTTTAATTTTTGTTTTTTTGTTAATGGTGGTTTGTTTAATTAAATTTGTTGGCCTGCTAAATCTATATTTGGCTATTGTATATGTGGTTGCATGAACAATACATCAACACAGCAACAACAACAATAATTAATAAGAATAATAATCTATACTGTTATATATTAAGAGAATTCTCTCTGCCAACCAATGTGATGCAGAACAAGAGTCTTAAGGAAACAAAAGATAGATAATTTAGGAATCAATCAACCAAGAGCAACGAAGTTCGCTCGACGTCGTTAATTGTGGAGTCACCTGACACAACCAAGCCAATTGATTATAAGGAGAAAACGCTCTCTTCTTAAGATTAATTTTTTTTAAATTCACTATTTGACTGCCTTTTAAAAAAAAAAATTCAAAATGAGCCCTTTATATAAGAAAATTACCTTACATTTTCTAGATTATTAACACCAATATTATGACTTGAGAATCACTCAACCCAAAAGCAACGGAGCTCGCTCGACAACGTTAATTGTGGAGTCACCCGACACAACCAAGCCAATTGATTAGAAGGAGAAAACACTCTCTTCTTAAGATTGATTTTTTTTTTTAATTCACTATTTGACTGCTTTTTTTTTTTTTTTCAATTCAAATAGAGCCCTTATATAAGGAAATTACCTTACATTTTCTAGATTATTAACACCAATAAATATTATAACGTAGGAATCACTCGACTAAAAGCAACGGAACTCGCTCGATATCACTAATTGTGAAATCACGACCAAACTAAACCTTAATTGGGAGGTAAAAACAGTCTCTTCTTAAGATTAATTTTTAAATCTTAATTTCACTAGACCATGAAGAGATTACATGGTAGAAGAGAAAAACTCGTTTTAGATTTCTCGCTAGAATGAGTCACGTTCTTTCGCCCTTGTCCTGCTTCGGGACTCCTCATCCGGGGCGTGCTGCACCTCGATGCGCTCGAGGAGTTGGTTCACCAAGGTGGTCTGCTGCGCGAGGGCGTTCATCAACTTGGCGACCTACTGGGGCAGGTGGTGCTCGCCATTTGGATTGGAAGAGTTTGGATAATTGGCATCTTCATGTGTGACGGAAGTGTAATGGACTGTAGATACAAAATTCGGGCCCAAAGCGGACATTCCTGCAGAAAAGTGGGGTGTAAGTAACCCTGAATCGATCGCGGGAACGGTGGTCAGAATCTGGATCGCTGGAGGTGGCCTTGGATTGGATTGGGCCACGAGTCGAGTCGTCGAAGCGGGTCGCGAGGCGCGTCGGGCCGGCGCCTGCTCGCATTGGTCCTGCATGGCCGTAGGCCCTCCTGGCTGTTGGGCTGCCCCATCTTGGCCTACTGGCTGAGTGGCTTAGGATTGGGCCCGCTAAGCTGCTTGGCTGGCAGCAGCTGCCGAATTCTGAGCTTGGGTTCGGGCCTGTTGTGCAACAAGGCTTGCTATTGCATTGGGATGGGCCTCCTGCATAGGGCTTGTTGTGGCAGCTGCCAAGTTCTGGGCCTCCTGCCCAGGGGTTTGGAAGTGGACCTGGGCCTCATGCCCAGGGTTTTGGTCCGTGTGCTGCAAGGGTAGCATTGTTGAGGCTAGGGTCGTGGCCTGGTGGCCTTGCTGCGGCTGCTGGTTCACGGCAAAGGTAGTGGTTCGGCTCCGTGGCGGTAGGGTTCCTCCTGCCGTCGCATTGAGGATCTCCGTCGTGGGGCTATGTCCTCATCTCCACTCTCCAGTCCAAATCTTTCTACGTACGGGGTTCCGTTCGTTGTAGTTTCTGAATTTTCTACCATTGTATCCTTTCTCCAGGGATTGATCAAGAAACTTTTCTAGGAAAAATTAATTGATACGACGTGTGAGAAATTCAACGTAACAGAAAATTCAAGAAACTAATGCGAGAAGCTTCTTCGAGTATTTTGAATCAGCTTTCAATGAAAGCACCAATTTGTCAATGCAAATTTCCGCCGTCTTCAGTCTTGACGAAAATGCACCTGCAAAACAATCAACACCTTTGATCAAAGACCTAAGCCTCATGCGCCCACGAGGTGGGGGAGGGTTAGGTCAATGGATCTCTGATGCCTAAGTTAATTTCTCTGAGAGAGTAAAATGTTTAGGGCTTTTTTAAGGTTGCCAAAAGCTCTCCAAAATTGGTAGAATATGAGGTATTTATAGGGCTAGGGCTGGCCATATAGTGTTTATTGGAGATATATTATGTAAAATATTCCCAAGATATTTAATAGGAAATAATATCTTGAGATAATGGTGTAATTATCCTTAATTGATTTAAATTAGGATACTTACTTGATTCGAGTCAATCTTCAAATAGTAATGTATTAAAGATAGGATTTGAGTAATTAATCATTATCTTTAATTCCTTGCCAAGGGGCAGGTGAGCTGTGGCCAGTCATGTTCAGCTGCTGAGTCCAGAGATGTGAGCTGTGCTGGGAGCATATGAGAAACCTGCCCATTTATTAAGGGCAATCTTGTTTTTCTTGAATAAAAGTCCCCGTGTCGTCTTTAGAATTTTTAGGATTATTTTAGGCTCTACAATTATTATTTTTAATTCACTATTTGACTTTTTTTTTATTTTTTATTTTATAATTCAAGTGGAGCCCTTATATAAGAAAATTACCTTACATTTTCTATATTATTAACACCAATAAATATTATAACTTAGGAATCATTCGACTAAAAACAACAGAACTCGCTCGATGCCACTAATTGTGAAATCAGGACCATACTAAACCCTAATTGGGAGGAAAAAACACTCCCTCTTAAGATTAATTTTAAATCTTAATTTCACTAGACCATGAAGAGATTACATGGTAGAAGAGAAAAATTTGAGTGCCAAAAAAAGCTATTAATTTAAATTTTGAAAAAAAAAATCAGTATTGTTTCTCTCCATTTATTTTCCAAAAGCCCATGTCTTCAACAGCCGCATTCCGATCCATTGCAGCAAAAGCGTTGAGGTTTGCCAAAAGTTCTCTGCGGGTGGGAGATGGAGCAAGGAGAAGGAAATCTCCAACGGCTTTTGAAATGGGCATCAGAAATTGGAATATCAGACTCAACTAGTTGCCAAGCTTCGTGTTTGGGCCACTCTCTCGCCGTCTCCTTCTTTCCTGATTCCGGCGGGTATGCAATTTCTGCACTAACATCCACACTCTCTACTCTCTGTAAATTCACCAACTTTCTGCTCTCACAACAACTCACAGAAAAAATGTTGCAGGAGAGGTCTGGGTGCTGCTCGTGATCTTACCGAAGGAGAGTTGATTCTCAAAGTTCCAAAGTCCGCTTTGATGACAAGCACAAGTCTTTCACTGAAGGATGGCAAACTCTCTCTTGCTCTCAATGCTCATCACTCTCTCTCCCCTACCCAGGTTTTTTTTTTCACTCATTTTTTTGAATTTTTGATAACCCAATTGTTTGTTTTTGCTGAATTGAAAAACCCAATTGTTTGTTTTTGGTGAAATTAAATTCCTTCATCGTTTTCATACTATGCAGATATTGGCTGTTTGTTTACTGTATGAAATGGGGAAAGGGAAGAGTTCATGGTGGCACCCTTACCTGATGAATTTGCCTCGCAGCTACGACATTCTAGCAACTTTTGGTGAATTTGAGAAGCAAGCTCTGCAAGTTCAGTTGCATTCTGCTTGCTTACTGTTCTGTGTTTTTCCTTTGTTGTTGGGATTTAGGAGCTAAAACATTTTTCTTTTGCAATATTCATAGGTGGATGATGCTATATGGGCTGCTGAAAAGGCCACATTGAAGGCTGAGGATGATTGGAAAGAAGCTAATGCGCTCATGGAACAACTTAAGCTCAAGCCTCAACTTCGGACATTTCGGGCATGGCTTTGGGCTTCTGCAACTGTGAGTATACACTCTTTCCCGGGTTTGAGAACTATCATGGTGCTTAGGGTTTGAGATAATTATTTGAATGAATTAATTCTCCGTTTAACCATTCTGTTATATCAGTAAGTTTGTTTTAGGTATCTTATAGTTTCGGAATTGCCTGTGTACAAAGGAGCAACTATATTTGGGTTTCAAAGTTTTCTAAAAATGAGTACACAGACATAAAGTTGGCCACCTTTTTCTTTTAATGAAAGATGAAAGACGTTAATAGGGTGTCAAAGATTACATTTTGGATTATTGTATATGATTTGGGAACCTTTCACATTGATAAATCACAGATTCCCCAATGAGTTTTGGCTTTTTTTAAACCCAAAACAAGAACAATAGGAAATTATATGTTTCCCAATTTAGTGGTGCATTAAACTAAGAAGCATTGAACAGGACTTTATGGCTACTTCTTTCGCATCCAACCACAAAGTAATTGACCAGGGATCTTATACCTTATGATGCTCGGCTTAGATTTCTCGATGTGAATTCTATTCTCTGGAAGTAAACTCATGTAGCTAACTGTCTGCTAAATGGAAGTCTAGCTTATTCAAAATATCCACAGCTGATGTAAGGGTATATATATATATTGTGTGTGTGTGTGTATGTGTGTATATATATATGTGTACATATATATGTATGTGTATATATGTATGTATGTATGTATGTATATATATGTATGCATATATATACGTATGTATATATATATGTATGTATGTGTATATATATATGTATGTATATATATATATATATATGTATATGTATATATATAAGGGACAAACATTTTTACAAATATTTTTACACTTCTTTGTAGCTTTTAGATTTGATAACATCTAAGGGTTATTATTTATTCATTAAATGACATGAATGCTTATGTGGATTTTAACTAATATTATAGATAAAGTTAAAACTGAAAAAAAAAATTCTGGAAAATTAAAAAATGAAGATAAGTTAAAACATTTAATTAGACTTTGAAAAAGGAAGATAAGTTAAAACATGTTTTTATCAGAACAATTCGAAAACAAGATGATAAATACGATAGAAGCTCCATGGGAGAAAAAGAGTGGTCACCTACAATGAAGGGTTACGCTGGGTATCAGTCCTATATGCCTGGTATCATGTTTTTTTATTTACAAATTATGTTCTTTCGTTATTATTAGGGTTTATTTTTTATAAAATGAAGAAGAGATTCGGCAAAGAAGAGGTTTCATGTTTTTTTATTTTTATTAGGCTTCAAAAGTGGAGGTTGCAGACCTCTCGATCCTTTCTTGTTTTCATGATTATAGCTAGGGTTTTCAAAGTTTATTTACTCCTTTTCACGACTACATGCTAAGGTGTGAATTCAAATCTTGATCTAAATAGGTTTTCAAAGTCTAATTAAATATTTTAACTTATCTTCCTTTTTTAATTTTCCAGATTTTTTTTTTTTCAGTTTTAACTTTATCTTTAATATTAGTTAAAATCCACATAAACATTTATGTCATATAATAAATACATTAGAACCCTTGGATGTTATTAAATCTAAAGGCTACAAAGAAGTGTAAAAATATTTGTAAAAATGTTTGTCCCTTGATCCTATCCCATATATATATATATGTATATAGATATATGTATATATATATATATGTGTATATAGGTATATGTATGTATATATATATGTGTATATATATATGTGTATATATATATATATGTATATATATATATGTATATTTACATTATACATATGAGTTTCCATTGTCTAAGGCGCTAGTTTCAGAATTCATTTAACATTCTTGGCACATTGTCCATATCAGAAATAAATTGATTTGTGCACAAAGGAGCAATTGTATTAGGAATTCAGAGTTTTCTAAAATGAGAACACAGACATTATTGTATCCAAAATGTAATGCAAACTGTGTATCTCTCTGTTCTAGTTTTGTTTCTTTGTTTTCTTCGGCCTCTCTTTCATTTTATTTTCTCTGTTCTCTCTCAGTTCACAACAAGAAATCTGCATGTTTCACGTCATTTACAATATTCAATGTGACATCTTATTTGTCAGATCGATCAGTTTCACTTATATATATCACTGGCTGAGTTATCCACATTATTAAATCACATGTTTCACGGTGTACAGTTTTGTTGGTTTAATGAATTGTTTAGTTGTACTGTCATGTAATGGTTGGACCTTCTGGTCTTTTTAATTAATATTCCAATGTTTCAAATTGTTAAATTGTTATCTTATTTAAAGATATCCTCAAGGACGTTGCATATACCATGGGATGCAGCTGGGTGCTTATGTCCTGTTGGAGACTTATTTAATTATTCTGCACCTGGAGAAGAGCCTTCTGGTTGTGAAAGTATGGAGCATGCAACGCATGACTTGGTGAATGATGATAGTTCTGGTACGCTGGACGTGGACGTTTCTGATTCACGAAGATTAACTGATGGAGGGTTTGAGAAGGATATTGACGCCTATTGCTTCTATGCTAAGAAAAGCTATAAAAAAGGGGAGCAGGTAATATGTTCTTTTTGTCTCCTTTTAAAGATAACATTTATTGCTGCATGATAGCTTCCAGGTACTCATTGTCTTCTAGTTTTGTGGGCGATATCTTACTACATTGAAATATTTACATCTCTCTTCCAGTTTCAACTAATCTGTGAATCCTAAAGTGCTTTACATTTTTACATTTCTGACATAGCTTGACTTTGATTGGCAAATTTAAGGTTATTTATTAGGTTAACCTATCTTTGTTTCTTCAAGATATTCGCTAAACCTTGATATTTACTTTTACAGTATTTGTGGTAGATGGTGAACCACCTTGGTAAAGAGTTTATGATTGATTTGTTGTAGACCATAAGGTGGGTGTTGCCATTGGTTATGGTGTAGAAGATAGCCAAAAATTTAGCAATCAGACAACCTGTAGGCTATGTTTGGGTATGGGACTTTGAAGTTCCAAGATCGAGGCCAAGCAAGGAATGGATCACAAAATGTTAATAGGAGGGATTAGAAATGCACCACATGAGCAGTAAAGGTATATGAGAGGAATCTGTAAATGATGACTTGGAAGGACTCGTTTACAAATCCCTCGTACATGCCTTTGCAATGCTCATGAAGTGCATTTCTAACTCCACTCTACACATTTTGTGGTCCATTCCTTACTAACTTGGCCTCAATCCCTTTGGAGTTTGGAAATCCCTCAACCAAACACAGAGAAAAGAAGTAAAATAAAATTCAGGGTTTGCTGGTGGTCTGGAGTTAGCATGGAGAACCAGAGTTTAATGGTTAGAAAAGGTGAAAATGGAAATCATAAAAAGAAGAAAAGCTTGGAAGATGCAGTCGTGCTTTTGGTGATGGTTGAATAGAGTTTTTGGTGATGGTTGAATAGAGAATCTGGTGTGGATGCTTTGGTTTTGATGAGATTTTTAATTTCCAATTATACGTTACAGTAGTAGTCTGGCTGCAGGTGCTTTGGAAATCCAGGATATGGTTTGGGATAGTAGTAGTGCTGTTCTGCATTAGCTAGTTAACTAGGCTGTCTTTCTGATTCTATGTAGTGCTGTTGTGAAAAAAGATAAAAATGTTTATGGCTGTATCCAATTCCAGTGTTTGTTTTATAACTTTATGAGTGCATATTACTTCAACTTTGTTATGACTTCCTTGTATTGGATTACTGGGGTCCATTTGGTTTCATTAGGTTATTTTTAGGTCTTGAATTGGATAGTTTTAAACCGATGCTTGTTTATTGTATGCAGGCCCTTTTAAGCTACGGAACATACACGAATCTGGAGCTTCTTGAGCACTACGGCTTTCTCTTAAATGGAAACCCAAATGACAAAGTTTTTATTCCTTTGGAACCTGAAATATATTCGTCCTGTTCATGGCCTAAAGAGTCATTGTATATACATCAGAGCGGGAAACCATCTTTTGCTCTACTGTCTGCCTTGCGATTATGGGCAACCCCACAGAACCAGCGAAGGTCTGTTGGACACCTTGTTTATTCAGGACTCCAACTCTCAATTCAAAATGAGATGTATGTCATGAGATGGATATCGAAGAAGTGCAACACTGTTTTGAAGAGTCTGCCGACATCTTTTGAAGATGATCGTTTGTTATCAAGTGCCATTGACAAAATCCAATATCTCGAGGCCCCTTTGGAGCTCAATCAGTTGTCGTCCACCTGTAGAGACGAGATTTGTGCTTTCAAATCTAATGTTGTGCAGAAGGGAGAAAGAAGTAGTATGCAGTCAAGGGAGAGGTGGAGATTAGCTGTGGAGTGGAGGCTAAATTATAAGAAGATCCTGGTTGATTGCATTTCTTATTGTGATGAAACTGTAAGTTATCAATTTCATGAAAACAACTCGGTCCAAAAATGAAAATCTTCTGCCTTTCTTTATTTCATTTATTTGTTTTGATGTGGTTAAGAGCAAGGTTCTAAAAAACGTTAGGCGCTAGTCGGGCGACGGGCTAGCGCCTAGACGGATTTAGGTAAATTTCTTGTATATCTTGTAAATAAGTGCATATTGACACCTAAAAAAAAAAATTATACTTGTATGGATAATAAAATAATGATAAAATGTAAATTAGGTACACTATTTCCAATAGTATTTGATGAACTTGTAATTAATCCATCATATGCAAATTAGATACACCATTTCCATAAGTATACCACCATGAAACCAAAAAAGAAAAAAACGCACAATTAATAAATAAAAAAAAAAAAAAAACCTCCTAGGATCGCCTAGGGCCGCCTAGCCTCAATCTGATTTTTCAGCCCGATTTGCCCAAAAACGCCTCGGTTGCTAGGCGCCGCCTAGGGCGTTTTTTAAAACACTGGTTAAGAGAATACGTTCACGTTGGGGAATTCAGGTGAAATACTGGGTATTAGTTTGCTCGTAAACATCTTGAGGTGGAAACCTTATGCAGCGGTTGATCAAATTCAAACAATAATTTTCATCAAGTACTGTTGATATTTAATGTTAAATAAAAATATTTAATCGAATAATTTTCATCAAGTACTATTCATATTTAATTTTAAATAAAAATATTTAATCTGAAGTAGAAAAGGTTCGCTGTTATTGATGCAGTGTCAAATAAGTACTGTGATATGGGAAGGCTCTGGAGTTCGGTTTCTCATCTTAATAAGGACCGAAAAGTTGAAGGCGAAGATGGGGATGAAAAAATGGGTTTGTTAATAAGACATTCGTATTCACTGTCGTTAATTCTTTTCCTATTGATCTTTTTTTCTTTTCGATCTTTTTTAATTTATTTTATCCGATGATTAAAAATTAAAAAAAATATGTGATTTCAATGCTACCATTATTTTGAAAACTAAAATTTTACATATTGTTTCCGATATGATTGACATACACATTGCAGTCTTCATGATTGCTACCAAATCAAACCCCTCAAAAGGTCCATAGGAAAATTAAGAAAACATAACTAAACCAAATTACAATGTCAAATGTTACAACCCAAACGCCAAAAACAAAATTGATATTAGTCGAGTTTTGGACAAAAACTGAGCAAAATCTTAAGAAAAAATAAAGAAGATGGATCAGATACACCTGGCTTGGTGATCTCTGTGCAATACAGAGATGTAATTCGCTCAGTTATTTCAGCTTCGATCATTTGGGGAAATAATCATCACTTCCATCTTTTCTTTTTCTTTTTTCGACATCATAAAACATATACTAAATTCAAAAACACAGAAGAAATTTAGAAGAAAAAAAATATGAAGATGGTGGATTTTTGGGATTTGGGAAAGATCAGAGTTCTGGCTTGGAAATTAAAAATAGCGCAAGTTTGAATCAGCTTCGATCATATGGGGAAAGTAGCATCACTTCAATCCCATATCCACCCCCATATCAAAAACCCTAATTTCGTATTGAAATTAGGAAAACAAGCCAAATAAACAAAGAACAAATAAAAAGACGAAAACTTTGTCCGAATCTGCGAGAGAACAAACAACAAGAAGGCCCTCAACTATTCACAGAACCCGTATGACTATGGCGTCGGCTCATACTCAGCGCCCAATATTACGACGGCGATGGTAATCAGTTTATTCGACGCCCATTTTCACAAACCCTAACCGAAACCCTAACCCTAATGTATAAGTAATCCTACATACTAACAATAACAACGCAGCCGGAAGGCGGAGAGAGATGAGCAAGTTGTTGGAAGGACTGGAATTTATAGGCCCTCGCGAACTGCTTCGAAACCCTAATTTCGTTTATCTTGTAGCGGCGAATGCCAGGTGTACGGCTGATCTTTTGTGTCTTTCCATCAGCGGTCGGTGTCGGCCTATTGGATTTTGTGCCCCTTTTTTCTCCTCCTTTTCATCGGGCTGTGGGCTTTGAAAAGAAAAGCCCAAACAATAAATTGAGTTTTAAGTTTGGGCATATGGGCTCGTTTGCAAGACCCAAGTATTTTTATTGCAAATGGCGTTTTACTGCAATGGCAAAACATAATAGGATAGATGACGTTTTACGGTAACAGGAGCATTTTTGCGATCATAAATTATAGTATACTCACCATCATATTTATGACCGTTAGGTGAGTTTGAATTTCGAGATTCATGTAATGGATAGGCTCAAATCTCAAAATTCAAACTTATTTAACGATGATAAATAGGACGGTGACCATTACCACCATAAGGGTGGTGAGCAAAAATGCACTCGCCCGCAATACCCAAGTATTGCCCTTTTACAAATGCTACACACAAACCAACGAATTTTATTAGTTATGTATCGTGGAGATACCATCGTTCGAGATTCTTTCTTGTGCCAATCAATGCAACAAGAGACGAAGGAAAGAATGATACCAGTAAGTTACGTGAGAGAGAAACACCTACTTTTCAAAACCAGAATATCTTCACTTACAGATATCACATTCTTTTCTTTTGCAAAAAATATTCAGATTTCTAAAGCGCTTGACGAAACCAAAAGCAATCTGCAACAATGAACAGCCGCATCGCATACGTCGTACGTAATGAATTCTGAAAGCCGCCTATAAATGCAGAAACATAAGCTGAGCAACCCTCAAACTGCTTCATCGTTTAAGCATTTGAAACATTTGCCTCTTTAAAAAGAAATATATTTTACGCAAAAATGGCTTCTGCAGCGGCCATCAAACGCTCCGACTCCATAGCTGATACCATGCCGGACGCCCTGAGGCAGAGCCGGTACCACATGAAGCGGTGCTTTGCAAAGTACATCGAGCAAGGAAGAAGGATCATGAAGCTTCACCATTTGATGAGTGAAATGGAGACAGTCATAGATGACAAGGCCGAAAGAACCCAAGTTTTGGGGGGTGTTCTTGGCTATATATTGTGTTCAACTCAGGTTTCAAATTAAACGCTTCTTTATATATATATATATATATATATATATATATATATTCTTTCATTTTGGAGGACTAACTAGAATTTTTAACTGTTAGACCGTTAGTTAATTAAAAATACAATGACTAAAATTTAATGGTTAAAAACTCAAGAGTATAAAATACTCGAGAGCATCATAGAATTTTCGTTCAAACAATAAATTATTGGTTTTACTTTTGACTTAATGAGATATTTACCCAATATCCACAGGAAGCTGTTGTTATTCCTCCACATGTTGTCTTTTCAATAAGACCAAATCCAGGGTATTGGGAATTTGTTAAGGTCAGCTGTGAGGATCTCTCAGTTGAGGCCATCACTGTCCGAGACTTCTTGAAATACAAAGAAGCTTTATATGATGAGAAATGGTACATGTTTTTTTCCTTCTTTAAGTTTTTTCTTTTTTACAACACAATATTCTAAACTACTCAAATCTACGAGGAGCAAGATTTGACTTTGGGTGCAAGGGATGATGATGAGCACACTACCTTCGCTAACCACCAACCGGCCTAACCCCCATATGCTTTTCATTGCAGGTCAAATGATGAACATGTATTGGAGGTGGATTTTAGAGCAATTGATTTCTCTACTCCTCACTTGACTCTATCTTCCTCGGTCGGAAATGGAATCGATTATGTTACCAAGTTCACCACTTCAAGGCTCGCTGGAAAACTGGAGAATGCACAACCCCTTGTGGATTACTTACTTTCACTAAACCATCAAGGAGAAGTATGGGAATCACAGCAATTTAATTCGACAAAAAATAAAATTTGATGCAGAGAAATTCAAATTTCATTCTAACGATAAGGTCTGAAACACAGTTTGTGTGATTTTGAATTTACAGAAACTTATTCTAAATGAGACCCTTGACACGGCTTCGAAGCTTCAGGCGGCTCTGATTGTAACAGAAGTGTACCTCTCAGCGCTTCCTAAGGACACACCATTCCAAAATTTTGAACTAAGGTGACTCTTCCTCTCAGGTTGTATCTGCCGGTGTCATGTACTGTAACTTGCAATCTGAAACCGAGCGTCATTTGCAGGTTTAAGGAGTGGGGCTTTGAGAAGGGGTGGGGAGACACTGCAGAAAGAACAAAGGAGACACTGAAAATACTTTCGGAAGTACTTCAAGCTCCAGACCCGTTGAACATGGATAGGTTTTTCAGTAGGCTTCCCACAATATTCAATGTTGTAATATTCTCTCCCCATGGCTACTTTGGCCAAGCAGATGTTCTTGGCTTACCAGACACAGGCGGGCAGGTATTAATTTGAATACTGTATCCGATATGCTAAGTCTCCTTGCAAATGGAATTTGTTACTGAGACGAAATTTTTTGAGCTCTGCTATTTAAAACAGGTGGTTTACATTCTGGATCAAGTGAAAGCTATGGAGGAAGAATTGACTCTGAGAATTAAGCAACAAGGACTTACTGTGAAGCCTCAAATTCTTGTGGTGTGTTTCATATACAACTATGGACGATTTGCTTTGAAGTTGGAAGGTAGTTCGGTTTATTTGGCATTATCTAACTACTGTTGTTGGCCACAATAGGTGACAAGGCTCATACCCGAAGCAAGGGGAACTAAGTGCAACCAGGAGTTGGAACCAATCAATGGCACCAAGTACTCTAACATCCTTAGGGTGCCATTTAGGACAGAAAAGGGTATCCTGCGCCGTTGGGTTTCTCGTTTTGACATCTATCCCTATCTTGAGTTGTTTACACAGGCATGTTTTCTGTCGATATTTAAATTCGTACTTTTAGAGTGCTCAATTATTGATTTTGTTCCTTATGTACTTTCTGCTCTAAAATAATTGTTCCATTTTTTTGAAACTACTAGGATGCTACTGTCAAAATCCTCGACCTGATGGAAGGAAAGCCGGATCTTATTATTGGAAACTACACAGATGGGAATTTGGTGGCGTCTCTCATGGCTAATAAGCTTGGGATAACTCAGGTCACCGTTAATTTATCTTATAGATAAAACCGTAACACATTTTTCTCCCACTTTGTATTTACTAACCCGTAGTGCGTTAAAACCAGGCAACTATTGCTCATGCTTTGGAGAAGACCAAGTACGAAGATTCAGACATCAACTGGAAGGAGTTAGATCCCAAGTATCACTTCTCATGCCAATTTCTTGCTGACACAATCTCAATGAATGCTACAGATTTTGTCATTGCAAGCACATACCAGGAAATTGCAGGAAGGTTAGCAAAATTAACCAGCATTCATATATTCGACACCCTTACCAAATGATTACATTACAGTTTACACCCTAATGTACTTGGATGTTGTTTTGCAGCAAAGACAGACCAGGACAATACGAAAGTCATACTGCATTTACGCTCCCGGGGCTCTGTAGAGTTGTTTCAGGCATCAATGTATTTGACCCCAAATTCAACATTGCCGCTCCTGGGGCGGATCAGTCTGTATATTTCCCCTACTCAGAGAAGCAGAAACGGCTCACTTCATTCTATCCTGCCATTGAAGAACTACTGTTTAGTAAAGAGGATAACAATGAACATATGTAAGTTCTGGACTAGCAAATCTTTCTTTTAGAATTCAAATGCTGACCAAAAGTAATCTAACGTCAACCTGAACCATTTTCTTGGACAGTGGATTTCTAGTAGACCGGAAGAAACCTATCATCTTCTCAATGGCAAGGCTGGATATTGTTAAAAACATTACCGGGTTGGTTGAGTGGTACGGGAAGAACAAGAGGCTGAGAAATTTGGTTAACCTTGTGGTAGTTGGTGGATTCTTTGACCCTTCGAAATCAAAAGATAGAGAAGAAATCGCTGAAATAAAGAAGATGCATACACTGATAGAGAAGTACCAACTCAGGGGTCAGATCAGATGGATAGCAGCACAGACTGATAGGAACCGAAATGGAGAGCTCTACCGTTGCATTGCTGACACAAGGGGAGCTTTTGTGCAGCCTGCCCTGTATGAAGCTTTTGGGCTGACTGTCATTGAGGCAATGAACTGTGGATTGCCCACCTTTGCAACCAACCAAGGAGGCCCGGCTGAAATCATCGTTGATGGGGTCTCTGGTTTCCATATTGATCCTAACAACGGTGATGAAGCAAGCAACAAAATCGCTGATTTCTTCGAGAAGTCCAAGACTGATGCTGCATACTGGGACAGATTTTCCAAAGCAGGCTTGCAGCGCATATACGAGTGGTAAATACACAACCTCTGCATCCATACTTTGCTTAAAAACCAACATCTTTTCCCATGGAATTTAAAACAAGTTATCGAAACTTTGTAGCTACACTTGGAAGATATATGCAGACAAGGTGTTAAACATGGGGAGCACTTATACTTTCTGGAGGCAGTTGAACAAAGAGCAGAAACAGGCAAAGCAAAGATACATCCAGATGTTCTTTAATCTCCAATATAGGAACTTGGTATGTTACAGATTATGCTTATACATAGGATGCATCCCGTATCTATTTCTCATTCTATTAAGCTCGAGACTTCGACCCTAATTTTAATCGGCATTGTTGCAGGTGAAGAATGTGCCTGTCCCAGGTGATGAACCTGAACAACCAGCAGCGCCAAAGTCAATTGCCAAACCACAGACCACATCAAGGCATGTTAACCTGAGCAACGAAAGCTTATGAACACGTCTTAAATGCATGCTTATCGTTCTAAAATGCATCTGTTAACATGACCTCTCTTATTTCTCTAATCACATTGTACTGTTCATCCAAAACTAACAACAAATAATTGACGTGCAGCTCAAGGCGCTCACAGTCTCGATTGCAAAGGTAAAGAGTAAGATCGCCACAAACGGCTTGTTTTCAATCTTTTCCCTAAAGCCAGCATAAACTGAAAAAAAAATTTCTTCCCTGCATAATTTCAGGTTGTTTGGAAGTTAAGGTCAAATAAAGGGAGCTTGATCGAGGATTGCCATTTGAGCGACCCAACTGCAACACTGCCTCTTCTGTTTCCTATACATTAACTCCCTATTATTCATTTGCAAAGAAGAATTATTGTTGCATAACCATTGAAGCATGAAAGTTTGTTTTTATGTAATAAAATTATACCAAATTTACAGTTTGTGAGGCTTTCAATTCATATTTTCAACCTAACGGTTCGGTGTTGGTTCATTTACACTCTGTGATTTTACGCACGATGAACTCAGTAATATTTTTTTTTTTTTTTTTTTTACAAGATGATATTTTCTAATTTAGTTTAATTTAGAGGGAGTTGGATTTGAACTCGGTGAAATAAAAAAACGGAAGGAACGGACACACTGCCTTACTCAACTAGTGTAATCCACATCTAAGATTTACTCAATGACACTACATGGTGATTAATTAAACTTTCTAACAAAATTATTATACCATTTTCAGTTCTTCAATTCATCTGCCTTAACAATTTAATCCAATTCAACCAGTGTATTAAAAATAACGAGATATTGTAATACCAATTTTTCCTGCTCACATCGATCAATTTTAATTTTAAATCTTAAAAGTGAGTATAATTAACAATCTCTTCTTTTTAAGCACTTTCTCTCCTTTATCTCTATCGGAGATTCTCTCCCTCCCTTTTTTCCTCTCCTCCCTCACTTCCTCTCACAATTTTTTTTTATTCTCTCTTTGTATTTTTTTTTCTCTTTCTACAAAGATAAAATCTTGAGCATTCAAACAGGAGGAGAAAAGAGAGAAAAAAAAAGAAAGGAGATAGAAAAGAGAAGGAAAAAATGAAGGAAGATAATCCTTGTTCAAATCATATGCTAAGCATGTCATGCTCTGACAGTCCCACTAGTGGAATAGGTGTTATGATTTTCACTGTATTTTTCTCCTCCACCTCTCATATATTGTTATTTGTTCATGGTTGATTTATTAAATCTTATGATTAGAAACTACAACAAAAGTACAAAGAAATAAAGAGAAAATACGAAACAAAAATGTTTCTTTGTTTACTAAGTGACTAAGGAGTACATGGTCACTCATCTTTTGATTTGATATCAATGACGAAGACAAAATAGATGTGTTTGATATCAAATCAAATGATAAGTAAACATATGAATCATATGTTACTTTGTAATCAAAATAACGGAAATCAAATCCGATAATGACACACCCCGACCCAAAAGTGGGGCGTGTTGGCCGTCACGTGAGAGTGACATAACCATGTGTACAGTGCGGAAGCAATAAAGAATAGAATTTACGAATCAATTAAAACTGAAACATTAGCAATACTAGTGTAAAATAAGTATGAATTCCACTAATACAGAGCATAAAAGTCTACGTGCAGTCAAGCAGAAGTACTAAATAGAAATAACACCCGAAGGTGGTCCTACATAGGTGAATTCTGTCAGAATGTCCGATGAGCTCCTCGTATGCCACCACCGAACACTACTTAATACCTGGAGGGGCAAAAAAAAAAAACAAAGTTGAGTGGGTCAGAAACAAATCTTTTCAAAACCTTTCTTTTCTCAAAAGTTATAACCCCTCGCCGTAAAACCTGTATAATTTCCCAGAAATAAAGTATATACTCATATATATAATTCTCAAAATCCTGCTGGAAAATATGTATGTATAAATGTATGTATGTCATGCAAAAGTATCATAACTGAATGCCAAAGCATAACTCTGTGAATGTGATTGAATACTAGATAATCAACTCAGCCCTCGGCTGTATATAGCTCATAACAATTTCATCATATCATATAGTTCATAATCATCTCAAAACATATCATATATACCCTGCACACACATCAATACCACCTATAGTGGTCTGCACAACATCACTGTATATAATAATATGCTCTAGTGCTACAATCACGTGAAGACTGAGCGATAAATCACGGGTCACCTACGAGTCGAACCCACCTATTGTGGTCTATTCGACAAGATTGAGCACCTAACTTGGATCCAAGGTGAGCATGCGGTGCGAGAGGTGAACATCACGTGAAAGACTGAGCCCCTATCTCTGGGCGGGAGCACTAATATCAGTGTGCAGGTTTATAAGCTTTAATCATATCACATCACATCACATCAAAACTAGTATATAAACTTACCTGCCACTTACCTGTGCGTCCTCAGCACCAACATTAATATAAGCAATCAATAACGCATAACAAAATAAATAGATACTTTGCATGGCATTTCATATCACATTTCACTTAAACTGATTTTCTGGGAAAAATTGTAACATCCCACATTGCCCAGGGGAGTGATCCTTATATGTATATTCACACCTCTTCTTAGCACGAGGTCTTTTGGGAGCTTACTGGCTTCGGGTTCCGTAGGAACTTCAAAGTTAAGCGAGAAGGGGGCTAGAGCACTCCCATAATGGGTGACCCACTAGGAAGTTGCTCGTGAGTTCCCAGAAACAAAAACCGTGAGGGCGTGGTCGGGGCCCAAAGAGGACAATATCGTGCTACGGTGGTGGAGCGGGCCCGGGAAATGGCTGCCCTCGGGCGGGGATGTGACAAAAATCTCATTTATATAGGTATATGCAAAAAACAAATGCCCACTCACTGATAAGTAGACTGGTCGTAACCCCCATACCTGACCTGGCTACGCTCGTCCTCCGGATAAGTCTCGCCTATATGAGAAGTAACTGAAATAACGTTAATTACCGCACATGATCGAAACCTTAGAAATAACTTCTTATACATTGCTCAAATTGGGTATATGAATATACCACCGTGATCTACACAACTTCACGAACATCCCCATATTTTTAGAAAATTTTTCCGACCACCCACGCGCCGGCCAAGGCACGGCCAAAATGTAACAGAAACCGTTAAAGATACCTGATGGTGTCAAAATATTCCGTCAGATTTGACGGAATATTCGCTCTTCTTCTCCAGCGAACCTCGCCGTCCACCGCCGTCTGAAACTCCGATTCTCGTCGGTTTCTGGAAAATTTTCAAATCTTCATAACTTCTTCATTGTTGCACCATTTTCTACGTACTTTATACCAAAATGAAGATCTCACAAAGATGAACACAACCATACCTGACTCGACCCCCAACTCGCCGGGGATTCGCCGGAAAAAGCCTCGATAATTCCGACCAAAAAGAAACTCTCCGATCTCGTGATTCCGACGTCCAAATTCTTCCAACGAAGCACTCCGAGCTTCGTAAGGACCTCCTTAAGCTTCCTATGAACTTAGAATTCCCTGAAAAACAACATTTTATGTGTGCATGAACAGTGCACAAATCGAAGGTTACGGTTTCGTGATGAATCAAAGGTTTCCAATTCTAAAACCTGCACTAATGGCTTCCTAGTTTCACAAGGAACATGAAATGACTTACCTTAGTCTCGATCTACAAGGTTTGAGATGGGTTTGGGTGCCGTCCGTACGAAACCGAGAGGGAGAGAGAGCGAAGGTCTGAGAGGTAGAGAGAGTGCGGGATTGAGAAAGAGAAAGAGTGTGAATGTGTGTGTGTGTGTGTGGTCCAAATACCACCAACCAAAACTTCCAATGTGGATACACACACATACCTTAATTAATGCCTAGGGGCATTTTCATCATTTCACATCCGTCATACGAAATCTCCGAGACGGGCTGTTACAGATAATCATTCTAGCGTTTAATCCAACCGAGAATAAATATAAAGTAAATTAAAAGTGATAGGTTAAAGAGAGGAAAAGAAAAAAGAAAAACTAATGAAAATGACTTGAAAACTTTGAGTTTTAACGAAAATGACAAAAATGTGTTGTAAGTGAATAGTAACAGGATTGACTTTTTAGTGTAAAAATATGGTTTTTCGTTAAAGTGAACAGTACTGGAAGCTTTTCGTTAAAGTTCCAAAAAAAAAAAGGATCAAAAAAGAGTGATCAACCTCTCGATGCAGTCCTCAGAAACTAGTCGGCAGCATGGGTTTTTGGCTTTTGTGCTAATCTTAGTCGGCAGCATGGATTTTTGGCTTTTGTGCTAATCTTGGTCAAGGTCAGATTATGTGTCAGATTATTAGGTTGCAATTTGCATGGAAGAATGGAATTAAGAAGATTATGGTGGAAGTAGATTCTCCACTTACAATACAATTGACTTTAAATGCAAAAGTGGATAATCACAATCTGAGAAGTTTAGTATTGAATTTTCGTGCCTCTATGCGCCAAACTTGGTCTTGTGAAACTTGTCATATTTATTGTGAAAAGAATTTAATGCGCCAAACTTGGTCTTGTGAAACTTGTCATATTTATTGTGAAAAGAATTTAATTGATGATGATGGCTCGTTGGGTTTTGTCATGCAGTTTAGGTTCAGTCTTTTTTTAGCAAACTCCTTTTTTTTGTCGTCCTAGTTGCAGATATAGCTAAAGTCTCATAGTATCATTATATTCTTATATACTTTTTTTTTTTTTTTTTTAACTTATGCCCTGTTGTCAACCGAAAAAAAGAAAAAAAAAGAAAAGAAAAGGGAGAGAGGGTGTCTAAGAATAAACATACGACTGGTAGGACGACTAGGTCGAGATTTAGGAGAGCAAGACCGGTTGTTGCGCTCCTGCCAAATCAAACAAAAACCAACCAAAATGCACACGCTGCACACATGTTGTCCTTCGTTCCATTGTCTTTCCTAACAACCTTCCACACCAAATCACCAATCAACTACCCAAAAAAAGCACAAAAATATCAACAACAAAAAAAAAGAAGGGGTAAGTGGGATTTCAGATTAACGAACAAAAAGCAAAAACTTTGATCCTCCCATGCTTCCAAATTTGCAGTAGAACAAAGAAAGTTGCCAAATTCCCAAAAGGGTTCTTATTTCTTTGGTCGAATTCAAAAGGGTTGTTTCCATTTTCCTTAATTTATCAAATTTTGTTGTGTGAATAATAGTGGCATTGTAGAGGGAGGGGATCGTGGAGATGGAAGCAAAAGATGGAGCCTCAAATCCAACCTCCTCTACCAAAAAGAAATCCAGAAAACCCAAATGTTCGTTTTCTAACTCCTTTTTGTTTCATTCTCCCTTTGTGTAGCATGAATGCATGTCTCTGTTTATGTTAATTTGGTTTGTTTTTCATTTTCCCATCGTTTTTTTGGCTTAACTTTTATTTGGACGCTTGAATGTGGATGTTTTATTTCTTCATTGTGCTTTATTTGGTAATTATTTGACAAACGACAGAATAATCTAGCACTAAATTAATCTGAACTCCGGGAAAGTGGGAGGGTACGAAGATGGGATGCAATGGGTTAAAAATGAGGGTTCTATCCCCTAGGGTAATTTATTTGGTTTATGGAGAAACCATAACTTTTTTTTCTAGGAATCCAGCAACATATTTTCTATATATCCATGAAAACATATAAAGAACAGATACAAGTAGATGCAGTTGGTTTGTCATTGTGCATAATCCAGCCCCTTTTGGATGGTGTTAAAGCGTTATTCTAACAAAAGTAATATGCTTGGTGCTTTGCTATGATGCATTACAGATTCCAAGTTCACACAGCAAGAGCTTCCAGCTTGCAAACCAATTTTAACACCAGCGTCGGTATAGGTTACATTGCATTTTGTTAAATTTTTCTTTTCAGTTGCAGGTTTTGCTTCAGTTTTGTGTGTTTTGGTTTCTAAACGTGTTTCCTTTTTGGATTTCAGGTCATTTTAATATTTGTCGCCATCGGCATTGTCTTTATACCAATTGGACTTGCTTCCTTATTTGCATCAGAGCGTGTAATATGTCTTCATATCCTTTATGTAGTGCTTATCGTGAAGTTTGGTCAGTGGCAGCTGATTATTCTTGAGCATGAAACTAAACTTTGCTTTGTTTAACATGCAGGTGGTGGAAATCGTCCACCACTATGACAGAGATTGCATTCCGCTTAAATATGCGGATAATATGCTTGCATATATTCAGAGTAGTAAAACTAACAAGACGTGTGTTAGGAGACTCACTGTAAGTACGATCCTCTGCCAGTGTTATGTTTAGGCTAATTTTGCAAAGTCTTTATCTGCTTTTCTTGGCTGATAAGACATACTTCTGATAATGTGCATTTACTGGTGGTTTTTCAGATACCGAAACAAATGAAATCTCCCGTTTACATTTACTACCAGCTTGATCACTTCTATCAGAATCATCGCCGGTATGTAAAAATTTTCTTGTCAACTATCATTTTTTTCTTATGGAATATATGGCATGGCTGTTTGATATAAAACATTCATGGAAGAGGCCTAGTTTCTGTTTGCTATCATGGTCATAGAGAAACTTAAATTATGCTCAACACAAGCTGGAAAGCCCTGGACTTATATTATTTTCAGAAATTTGAGTGCCTAGATATCCCATAAGCAGTTGAAATTAATTCTCTACGGATTAATTTGGAAGTGTTTCCACAAAGCTATTCTCCTACAGAGACATCATCCACGAAAACAAACATCAATGAAAGCTTAAGGGTAAAGCAAACAATACTTTCTAACAACTAGTAAAATCCAAATTCCAAATAAGTGCTTCAATGGTTTCAATATTTGGTGGAACCGTTACGTGCTTCAATCGTTTCACTATTGGAATAAGTCTTACAGAGTACGGTTCCCGGAGGTAAAAGGTTCTGGTATATTAACATCACTCTTGGAGTTGCATAAGTAATATCCTGACTTTGACTAGAAGTATTTAGGGTAGGAAAATGCATGAAACCTCTGTTTCTCTTTGCCAGTACTGTGCACCAAACATCTGAAAATAAACATAAGGTCCCCTTACAGACAATTTCCATAGGTAGTCAAATTTTCCTGCAATATGTGGATACATACCCGTAAATGCGAATGATGAACTGAAATTGTTACCTGAAACTAAAAGGAAACCAAATCATTTCTGTCTAGTGTAGGTTATTCTTGAGGGGTATGTTCGACAAGTTAAAACCCTCACCTGCCACCTGATTCGAGGCGCTACTCTGTCTAATGAGAGTATATGTAGAGATGATGATGCTTACATTTGTGTGTAGTAATTTATTTAGATGGAAAAATGAAGTTGTCAGTTTACCTAGGACATCATTTCTGTAGCATTTTATATGTGTAGCATTTCTATTACAGGAATTTCAGAAAACTTTAAAAGGAACTTGAAAAGGCCACACTATAAAACGTCATCCCCCACCGACCCCCTCTCTCCTTATCCCTCTTGTTCTGAATTTCTGAAATACTATGATTCTGTTTCTTATGTAGTAGGTTTATTATTGTTTCCAGGTATGTTAAAAGTAGGAGTGACAAACAATTGCGGAGCAAGTCCGATGAAAATAAAACAGATGACTGTGCTCCTGAACGCTATACAGCAAAGGGTGTAATTGTTCCGTGTGGTCTCGTTGCATGGAGTTTGTTTAACGACACATACAAGTTTTCAGTGAATAACAAACAACTAGGAGTCAACAAAAAGGACATCACATGGAAAAGCGACCAAAAGAACAAATTTGGCTCAGACGTCTATCCTAAGAACTTTCAGAGTGGGGGTTTGATTGGAGGAGCTAAACTGAATTCTAGCATACCTGTAAACCTTCTCACCTACATTCTGTCTTTTGTTCCCCTTGTTTTCCATCCTTATTTTATTGCTTTAAATTAATATTCTTTTCTTGTTCTGCAATCAACAGCTGAGTGAACAAGAAGATCTTATGGTTTGGATGCGAACTGCAGCATTGCCAACTTTCAGAAAACTGTATGGGAGAATAGAGGTGGACCTTGAAGCTGATGCTGTAGTAACCGTGATAATAGAGAATAATTATAACACCTACAGCTTCCGTGGCAATAAGAAGTTGGTACTTTCAACCGCAAGCTGGATTGGCGGAAAGAATTATCTACTAGGCGTGGCATACCTTACTGTTGGTGGACTGTGTTTGTTCTTGGCTCTAGCCTTCCTAATTCTCTATCTGATCAAGCCAAGGTACGTGAATTAGTTCACAGGTTTTACAGTCTGCAATGATCAGCTAAAACTTGATTCTGTTTAGAAATTACGGTAAATCTACACTGGTCTTTTTGCTAAAATGGATCACCTCCTCTAGAAACCAATATTTAGTGGATTACTGTCCCTATATATCAAACACAATCGGCAGTGTTGTATCTATGTCCAAGCTACTACTGAGATGTGCTTGAAATTGTTTCGCCCCTTTTGTGCAGGCCTCTTGGGGATATATCGTACTTGTCTTGGAACAGGAGTGCATCAGGAGGACACATATACTAGAAGTCTGTCCATGCATCTTAGTATCCGCTTCGATCTTTTTTGGGACAATCTTTTTTGCCATTAGGCTGGCCCGATCGAGATTTCTATAGGTTTTTCTTTGATCTTTTCTTTTGTTTTGCTATTTATAGATCTTTAAAACGACCAATTTGTGTAAATATTGTATTGCAGTTGTGTATCATATGAATTTTCAAGCAATGGCATTGCATAGATTTTGCGTTTTGGACGAATTACTAAAGTTTGTTTGGGATTGCGTTTTTCTAGGAGGTTTCTATTTGTAGGTTTTTATTTGGACATTTATAGGAGTTTCAGACTTGCAGGTGAAATGAAAATAATTTCTTGTTGATTATGTAGAGTATATGAGAATCAGTAACATAAGAGGATCTTCATATATTGAGGAGTACATAGTGATGAAGATTCGAACTAATCTAAACTGTAATGAGGAAGATTTGAGCTAATCTAAACTGTAATGAGGAAGATTTGAACTCGAGTGTATAGTGAGAAGTACATCCGTTTTAACTAATATGACAATGCCAACGTCTGCACTAAAGTAATATGATCAAAAGTTCATGCCAATATTTAAAAAGCTTACTTTTAGCTACGTCTATTGAAACTCGACTTTGATTTTACTTTTCCCCTGAAACTCAAAAGTTGTCACTTTGCACATTGAGACTCCATATTTGCTGTACTTGTGAGATTCTGTCTATTCTATCAAAATTGTTTTGCAGAGAGTAAAGTGACAACTTTTGAGTTTCAAGATAGAAAATCGGATAAAAAATCGAATTTTAAGGAACGTAACTAAAAATAAACCTACTTAAAAAGTAGTAATAGTAGTATTCTTTTTGCAGAATAATATTGACAAGATTTTGTTTTGCTACAATAGTAAGTAGAACAAATGCATTTAGAGGGTGTGCAAAAAAAAAAAAAATAGAACCAATTTCTATTCTTTTTTCAAATATGAGTGACCGCAAAGATTAATGCACTAAAAACTGTAACTTGCCCGTCGCACGCTTTGATAAAAAAAAAAAAAACCTTTTACGTATGCTGTCACATCCCAGCCCTGGCACAGCCACCTTCCGGGCTCGACTCCACAATAGCACGATATTGTCCGCTTTGGGCCTTCCCCACGCCCTCACGGTTTTGTTTCTGGGAACTCACACGAGAACTTCCCGGGCTCGACTCTACCGTAGCACGATATTGTCCGTTTTGGGGCTTCCCCACGCCCTCACGGTTTTGTTTCTGGGAACTCCCACGAGAACTTCTCAGTGGGTCACCCATCCTGGGAGTGCGCTCGCGCGCTACTCGCTTAACTTCGGAGTTCTGATGGAACCCGAAGCCAGTGAGCTCCCAAAAGGCCTCGTGCTAGGAAGAGGTGGGAATATACATATAAGGATCACTCCCCTGGGTGATGTGGGATGTTACAATCCACCCCCCTTAAGGGGCCCAACGTCCTCGTCGGCACACACGCGGTTAGGGTTAGGCTTTGATACCAAATTGTCACATCCCGGCCCTGGCGCAGCCACTTCCCGGGCCCTCTCCACCACCGTAGCACGATATTGTCCGCTTTGGGCCTCGACCACGCCCTCACGGTTTTGTTTCTAGGAACTCACGAGCAACTTCCCAGTGGGTCACCCATCCTGAGAGTGCTCTGGCCCCTTCTCGCTTAACTTCGAAGTTCCTACGAAACCTGAAGCCAGTGAGCTCCCAAAAGGCCTTGTGCTAGGTAGGGATGAGAATATACATTTAAAGATCACTCCCCTAAGCGATGTGGGATGTCACATATGCGAACGCGCTTGCAAAAAACTAATACGAGTATTATGTGGGCCTTTAGCCATGCTACAATAACAAATTTAACAATGATATTTCAAGAAATTTAGCCCTTCTATACCTTTGAACTTCTAAAAAAGTAACTGACCAAAGCAATAGAGCAGAAGAATGTAAAAAAACTTGTAGAAGGAAAATTCAACGGCCACTAATTGAAATAGAAAATTGCAATCAGTAAGTTATGCACAAGGTGGTAATGTAGGCTCCATTGCAGAGGAGATATCTCTGTCACACATTTCAGAAGTTATGTTCACAACCCCTTCATCCTGCATGTTCAGATGCATAAATCTATGAGTTTAAAAAAAAAAAAAAAAAAGAATCGATTTTATCCGATTTATCAGATAATGATCTACGTACCTTTGCAATATTCCTGAAGTATGTTGTTGTATAATTTCCGGTAGGGAACAGTACTTCAAGGAGATCTGCTAAGACCAGTTGAGGCTGGGAGATTGCTTCATCGTACCAGTCTTTACATGCAAATACAGATGCCAATTATGCAATATTTTTCAAGTATAAAAAATAATATTTCAACTTAACAAGGTATAGAAAATAATAATTCATTAAAATATAAAGCACACAGTGAAATTACTATTTCAATTGCTTAAGACCAAATCGTTATCCTATTTTAATTGCCTTTTAAAAAAAAAAAAATTCAACGTTAAATATAAAAAACAATGCAATATATGTATAAAAACACTTACCAAGGGCAGTTGAGTTCTGAACTCTTTTATCGTATCTCCAAATGCTTTGGTTAGAGAGGAAAGCAAAACAAGAATGATCTTCCACGTTTATATTTTGCAGAAACGTTGATGAATTGTACATAACTGGATCCCAAGTGTATGTTTCATCAATAACCACATCCACGGTCTACATGAAGAAATAAACTGAGGTAAGTATATTGTGACACGCGTAACTAATTAGGGCTTGAGCGCTTATGATTAAAATTTATACTGTGAACTCACACATAGGATGGCATGCAGTGCATCCAAATCGTCAGGACTAGAGATGTTGTAGGTATTCTTGTTGATAGAATCATCCACATTTTCACCAAATGCATCTTCCACATACTGCATGTTCCAAAGTTGAACACACGAATGCCAGTTAAAATAATTAAAATAGAAAATTAGATTTTCATCTTTGATCAATAAAATGATTTTTGTTTTTATTCACGTTAGGTTATATTTTAATGAGATTTTTGAACATTAGTGCTTGAAAAAGATTGAATTTTAAAGAAGTTGAAAATTACTGACCTTCAATTTGTATGTTTCCTTTGCAAAAGACCATGTACCCTGCATAAATGAACTCTAATTAATTAATGTTATACGTAGAAGTATGCAAATTCCCTATTAATAATTTGATGTAACAATCTTCTCATGCAAGACTTTATTTCTTTCTTCCCAAACAACCAAGGTTTTCAATAGTTTTGGAGAACAAAAAGAGATTATTATTGATCTCTGAAATTTTGTGTGCTTGCGACTAACATTATCGTACTCCATCCATGCTACTGTTGGTTTGAAAGATGTCCTGTTTTTCGCAAGTTTGGTCAAGCATTGATAATTCTGTGTAACCTGCATAATTAAAAAAAAAAAAAAAAGATTTGTTAGTGCAACACAAATCATGTTAACTTTTAATATATAATGACAATTACAATGGGAAGCAAGTTTGTAAGGCCGGGCGAATCCTGAAATAGGTTGCCTTATTTCGGATTGTTCTTTGCAACTTGGGAACATGAAGTTGAAAACGCTAGTTATGCTGCGGTGAATATGTATCCCCTGTACGAACCTTGGGAATTGGTTTCACCCGAAGCACCAGACCAATGATCACCCATGACTTCTGTGTAGTGCCACAAAGACTTTTGGTGGTCTTATTGGTGCATGCGATGATGGGGTCTTTGACTAGGGTGAAGGCGTAACAAGGTAGCTATTTTAATGTTTATATTTTTTTTATCCTAATATATCTTAAGCTTATATATAGTTAGTAAAGTTCATTTTTTTACTTCTTAGGGTTTTCCTGCACGTTTAGAGCTTACCGAAAGTATATTGGTTTCTAGAAGTTAAAAAGTAATGACCTGTTATTTTAAAAGGAATATGAAAAACATGAAGGAAATTGAAAGGACATGAAATATTTTTGCAGTGTACATTCAGTAGTTTCTTATTGACTGTAAAAGAGAACGGTATTTATCATACTTACTGCATTATATACTTGATTTGCTCTGCTCTCAACGTTTGCAAACACTCCCAAGAACTTGATCCACTCTGCTCTCTATCAAGAACACAGAAAAAATCAGATATTAGCATTTAGCTGCTTTCTTTTCTTTCCTTGATTTAGGTATGTTGGCCTGCCCGCCCTCTTTTTCCTTCCTTGGAGTTTTTCTTAAGTGGATTTACCTGCGGGAAGTTTTTTAGAGGCCACTCTATTGGGTATGCCCACTTGTTCATGTTTGCTACAAATTTTATTGGATTCAAAGAAAAGTAAATTGTAGCTATGGTCCTTTAACTTTAACTCAATTGGAGCAATGGTCTCTCACCTAAAAATCCATTACCATTGGTCCTTCAACTCATCAAGACGTGCAGCTATGGTCCCTCAACTAAAAACCCATTACCATTGGTCCCTCAACTTTATTTCAACTGGAGAAATTGTCCCTTAACTTTAATTCAATTGTAGCAATGGTCCTTCCAACATAACTCGTTTTGACAAAAATTTTGACGTAGTTGACAAAAAGAACTATAATTACACACTTTGATGAGTTGAGGGACCCTAATTGTATAAATGGTCATTCCAACATAACTTATTTTGACAAAATTTTGGCAAAATTGATGAAAATGACTATAGCTACACATTTTGATAAGTTGAGGGACCAATGGTAATGGATTTTTAGTTGAGGGACCATTGCTCCAATTTGATTAAAGTTGAGGGACCATTGCTACAATTTACTCTTGAAAGAAATATCGCTTAGTTACTCTAAATGATACCAAAAAATTACATATAATTTTGAGGGGACAAACTAATTTCCATGATATATGCTTGAGAAAAGATATATAATCACCATGATAAATTGATAATGTTTGCTTTATTTAACATTAGTGTTTCTTTTGGTTTTTCTATTGTCTCACCCCTTCCTATATAACTTAATAACAATGCCTATTTTTTCAACTATTATTCTTGCAAGTTTTTTCTTAACATCTCTATTTGAGCGAGTGGGAGAATTAATTGTACTTAATTAGGATCTCATTTAACAAAATGAAGAGTGATACCATAGCATATATGAATCATAGGAAAACTTGAACATGTAATGTTATATACATACATGACGTGCTTACCTGCAAAGGGTTATCCTCTCCATAAGGAACAAAAGAGGCAAAATTGCAAGCCTGTGGTTGGTCAATGTTGGTAATGAAATGTGCTGCAAATTTTGCTACTTGTTCTGGCTCACCTTTGGGAATCAAATCAATTTCTCCAGCTTCGTACAATTTCAAAACACATTGAGAAGCCACAGAGTTTGATGTAATGCCCTTCAAGATCCCTAGTAATCCCAGGAGCTGCATAACAAAATTAATATTGGTACAGAAATAAAGCAAAAAGAACAAAAAATGAAATTGATACAAGATATTTAGAAATTGTATGGGAATTACGCCTTATTGGAGCTGGCAATCCTCACCTCGAAAAAGGAAACTGCAATTTTACAAGAAGATATTTAGAAAGGGATTAAAAGTTAGCTTGAATTAAAGACAAAAGATCAAAAATTAGAAAAATGTGCAAAACAGAAAAATGGTTACTGTTGACTTGCAGGAAAAACTGGTTTATTGGTACCGTGGGGAACGAATTTCATACAAACGTATAACTACTATGGTGTCTCTATAACCAAAAAAGAAAAAACAAATGAAACGTTGTCACACTAGTGTGGTGTGAGCCAAAGGCTCTCCAATGCTTAAGTTAGACTTGACTTTAGGAAGAATGAATCTCATGTTATAGGTTTCATGGAAATGGTCATGCCTTTATATAGGGGTAGATATGGCCTTAAAGATGATTCATTAGGAAACGCGTGAGGCTCCCCAAGTAGTTGGTTCAAACCCCCCTAATCCCTCCCATTTAGCCAACAACGGTTGACCGTGAGAGACGTGATGAGGGGCACCAATTAGGAGTCCCATTTAGGGACGACTCTTAACAATATCGGTGCTCGTAGCCTATGTCTGAGCCATGATTATAGGGATGGCTATCCCTCGGAGTCTTGCCTTATTCAGCCCTTCTGGGCTTTGCATGGCTAACCTCATTTGTGAATCCAGCTAGTTCACAACTTTTGGCCTTTGTATGGCCCAATGTATCGTTTACGTGAGTCCATCACGTGTAACGTGGAGAACAGACTAGCCTGGTAAAGGAATCATCTCTGCCGAGTATGAATATGATTTACGGGGATATATCTCTCCCTTGCATTAATTTTCAACCCACATCCCACTCCCCCACTTCCTTAGTATAGGTAATACCGTTGTTCAAAAATAAATTTCAACCCATATAAGGGTTAGGTGCAGGTTTAATTTTGGGAGTAATTTCATCATCCTTACTTGCTTTAGTGCACGGGGTGTCTCCATACACACAATTTGCTTTAAATTTTCCCATACACACAACACACAATATTATTTCGCTTTGGGAAAGAGATCATATCCGGATCTCTTTCACCAAAGCCCGCGGATCAAGTAATTCGGACTCTTGAAATTTGATCCAACGAAAACAAAGGCCCTTTTTAAAAGTTATAATAATGTTAGCCGTTGGATCAAATTTCAAGGGTCCAGATCACTTGATCCACAGACTTTGATGGAAAAGATCCGGAGAGGATCTCTTTCCTTCGCTTTGATAGGGAAAAATACGGAGTCCGTAGAAATCAATAATACCTGGAAAATAATCAGCATCGATTGAATAATTTGATAATGGGATAACAAATGATTTGATTCTAGAGGTACAATATTTTGTCCTTGCTGCCATCCTTGTATTGTTCTGCATTTTATAAATTAAGGATATTGTTAGAGTAGATTCTTAACTATATGAGTATGTGTATTGTAGAGAAGTACGATACGAGAGCACTAAGTGCTGCTGAAACTCTATCACAAATGAACCAGTGTTGAACCATGGTTTTTAATTTCAATTATTTAAACACTTGTTTATTTCTGGTTAGTTTTTCAGCAGTACTTGCTGCTCTTCTTTAAGTAGCAAAGCATGGTTCTTTTGCTAAGAAATATAGGGAAGATAAAATATATTTGGGAGCTTCTAAGTATGATTTCCAAGAAGTAAAACTATTTAATTAATTATATTCTTATGTATTCTGAAGAATGACAAATTAACCTGCAGCCCTCTGTAGTGTAGTAGTAGGGATGTATAGAGGATTATATGAAGAAGAAAAAGGTACCTGGATGAGAAGGTAGCTCTTGCCGTCAATGGAATTCTTGATGACTTTGAAGGTCTGTCCATAGTATATATGGAAATTAACTGCGTCTACCACCTTTGAAGTATTGCCATTCCCTTTCACAGGCGCTGTGGCTGCATTTGCTCCAATTATTCCATGGAAATCATAGCTAAAGAAAAGCCAGACCGCAACGAAGAAAGGGACGAACCTTTGCACCCAACTGCTCTTAAAACTATAAGAAGAAGAAGAAGAAGAAGAAGAAGAAGAAGAAGAAGAAGATGAAGCCATATGTATCTGCCGGCCACCAAATGAAACAACAGAGCAAACCTCTCTTCAAATTAACTAACTTAGCTCTCTAGCTAGTCTCTATAGGTTGCTTGTGAATTAGCAGTCATTTAGAGCATGACAAAACTTGCTCTCAAGAAGTGCCCATTCATGTAGGTGGACTCCACATAATTATATTAGTTTTTATTTTTTATTTTTGTGTTAGAGAAGTATAGAAAATATATGACAGAATGGGAGGGACGAAGAATAGTGGATGAATGATGATAGGAGGGAATAACAAGAAATGGGTATCAAATGCTATATAAAATGATAACTAAAAACAAATTTGTTTCATTCATTCTTCTTCTCCCAAATCATTCGTACCACCATTTTGTAAAACGTTTAGGGGAGGGGAGGCTACCCCATTCCAGAACCAGCGCATATCACAAGCCTCTTTAAGGATTTATAGAGAGGGTCTTATTTTTAGTTGTTCTTCATATATTTTCTCTCTATCTCTGAAAAATGAAAACTAAAAACTAAAACAAAAATATTACAAAACAACAGACTATAAATATAAGTAAAAGGAAGCTGAAATTGAATGATTCATATCCCTTCCATGTTCTATATTAATCCTTCTAGTTTAGAATATGCTCCCATCACATTCGTGAGAGGGAAAGTCAGGGGATGAACAATGACTTACCTGTTACCTACTATGAAATTATTGGATTGGCGGTGGCTTCAAATGACTATCTTGAATTGAGAACGTGAGTGTGAGTTGGCAGGATGTGTAGCACCCCAATTGTTAATTGGGAGGGACAGGACAGGATATATAGGAAGTGACCCGTGAACCATTATCTCTTGTTTTGTTGCATATTCATATTTGTCATCTTCTTTTCACCACTTTTGCTGCATGCTCTCTAAACTTGTTCCCCTTTTTATCTTCCAACATATTCATCCACATGATCATGTGCTCTGCACAGATTTGTACCACACAACTCTCACCACCATCTCCAACAGTGAAAATGTTCATGTGCTCTAGCAAGTAGCAACCCAACGAAATATATATTTAGTTTCCCAATGCCCCAAATGGGAACTGCCTTTCTTTTTCTGTTTAAAGTGTTCAACAAATTTTTAAAAAGTAGTAAAGGGACTAGGAAGTCGAGGGAAACTTATAAAATTTGTGTGGAGCTCAGCTTATCACTGGATTTTGTTAAGTAACACTATAAACTATTCAAAATTTGTCATGAATTTTAATTACACGGTTAGCAACTATGCTCCCCTCTGGCATGATTAAGAAAGTAAATGGAAACAAGGAAATCTCTCTTAGTATAGATGAATATCAAATCTTACATGATTTTGTGTCAATTTAAAATACAAATTGTGAAGATATATTTGAACTTATAGCTATGGGTTAGGCTGAATTGTCCCCTCTCCCAAACAAACAAACTATTGTTAGAACCGAAATAAAATGGTTGAGTTCAAGGGGAAATTATATTGTGGTTAGCCCACATGGTACCAAGAGCCAAAGAAACTGTGAGGAAAATCCCCATCTTCTTCAGAAACACACTACAACTATTCCCACCGCTTATATTAACCAAGCAAACCTTTTCTTTTTTGTTGCTCCACTTCATTAATCCAAGTCCTTTCTTCTTATTGCTAATTTCAGAATTGCCATTTTCTTCCACACTAGTTGCAGTTGTAGTTCTGGTGAAGGCATCCATCAATTTCTCTTCTTCCATATGTTGCCCAAGATAGATGATCATGTGCATCAATATAAGTGTAACTGCACAAACATGAGTGCTTGCAATTTTCCTCCATGGCTTTGTTGATTTGGCAATTCCGTCGAACTTTTCCATCACAAGTTCCTTGGACCTCTCAAAGAAAGAACCTCTATCCTCAGACTTTTTTTGCGTAACAACTCTCTCTACGAAAAAGTTCTGGCCGAAAACTGGGTTTAGATGGACCTTAACTGTTTGTGAAGGCATTAACTGGTGAAAGAATGTTTCAGCCACCTGCCCAGTTGAAACAAGCATGCCGTGATTAACTTGAATTTCTTCGATGACTTCGAAGCTTGGAGAAGGCGAATAATCATCCATGTTTCCATCATGGAGGAAGTTCTCGTTCGGGTCTTCATTGATGAAACTAAGTGAGAAATCATCATCATTTGCCTCATTATCATTGAGTTCCTTGATTATGCCACTATGATGCCCGGTTTCTCCTGCAATCGAATCTTTTGTTAGCCTAAAATAAAGAAGAAATGAAATAACCTAAGTGTAAACCTGAAAGATAAGAAATACAAATCTTGCATATACCTTGAATCTCATACTGTTGCTCTTGTTCTTCCCTACGAAAAGATGAAATGTTTTCTATTGGAACTATCTTGTGTTCCACCGTGAAACTCTATCCAATATCAAAAAAGGAGAATGTACATTAATATCAAGAAATAACAAACAAAGGTAATGCATTTAAATGGAAATCTAGCACTAGGGTTAGCAAGAGATCATTGAATTTTAGTCAAACTGCATTTTCAAGAAGCTGGTTTTATATTTTTATGCACGCCAAGTATGATGGATGGTAAGTCGATAATTTAAATTGTAATATACCTTCTCCAGATCTTTGTCTGACATTCCTATCCATCTTAGATTCTCAGCTGTATTCTCCATCCTAAAATCATCCTCCAGGTCTCCAATCTCGATTGACCTTGTATAAGAATTTCCCCATGTTTTGTGATCCACATATCTCATAGAATTCATGTGATCAGTAATCTGATTATACTGAGCATCTCGGTCAACCATAAAGCTGAAGTCATTGGCTGGAGGAGCATAGTTTCCACCCCATGTCTGATCCACAAGATTACTGGATTGATTGATCATTTCTTGAGAAACATGTGCAACTGAGAGAATTTCCTGCAAAGCATCAGTTTCAGTACTTGTGGTGTCAAGTGCAGGATTTGAGTATTGCATCGTTTTGAAGTCGGTGAGTCCAACTTGAGAGAAATCCTCCACTTCTAATGGAGGAAGTGAGAGTCGATGCTGCAGCCTTGCACATTCTAATGCTATGTCAACCTGCAAATAGGAAAATGGTGTGAGGAAAATAAACGAATAAAGGAAATGCATTTGTCCAAAAAAAAAACTAGCATGTAAATTTTATTAAACTCTCAAACTGAATCATTACATATATATATATATATATATAATTCTGTTTGTATCTTTTTACGCTAATTTATATTAGTAATTCATAACTTTTATCTCACTGTGTAGTCATTTCTCTATATAACTCTTCATTTATATTAACATGAAAATTAATAATACCTTAGATGGAGGGTAGGGAATGTTTCCATGTGTAGAAATATGAGAAAATGAGGACGAGCAATTAAATGCCTCTTTCGATAAGAACTGTGTCCATTTTCCATCTTTTTTTCTACCCATGTCATCAAGTGAGTTTGTATGAACAAAGTTTGGTGATGACGAGCATGCATTGTTCATTTGCATCGGATAACTTGAGCTCTCGAAATCTTCACATCTTCCTCCATCAGAATACAGTTCATTAACGCTAGATGAATGGTCACTGGTTAGCTGGTAATTAGTAGTACTTGTGCTACCATAATGCTCTCCTATCTTTGGCCCCGTTGCAGTCTTCTTAAAAATACGGCATAGCGCATATGCGTCCTGTATGAATGCATATATATATGATTCAAAAATATGTAATTAATTGCATGAGGGTTTTGATTACCATGAAATTTCAAACTGTGAATTTGGAGAAAGAATTAGAAAAGAACCTGAACCTGCAAGCCTTGTGCAGTTTCGCACTCCCTCTCGTCGAGGCGATATTCATGCATAACCCAATCGGTTCGAATCCCATGTGGTGCCCTTCCTCTGTAATAAACTAGGGTTTTCTTCATGCCTACAGCACGCGTCTGTGAGTTTACCTTCCGATCCTTTCCCGTCGCCTTCCAATATCCGGCTTTAGTTGCACGATTAGTCCTCGATCCGTTAGGGTACTTCCGATCTCGCGGACTGAAGAAATACCACTCCAGATCTTTGCTAGGCAATAATGACTTTCCTATATACGGCAATATTTCAGTTTGTTTTCAATTGGTTACAGTGAGTAAGTTATTAAAGCCAGATAAAGGAATGACTATAGGGGATCACATTTCATAATTAGCTAATCACATAATGTGGTTACTGATGTGGTATGAAAATGTTAGGAAAATATGGTATAAAATTGTGGTCCGCCCATCGTTACTTCCTAAAAAATGACAACAAAAACAATAAGTATACCTATGACGACATAAGAAAATACTAAGAAATACATTGTCATTTGGAGGAGATCGATTCTCTCTTGCAATCAAGACATAGTCTCAATGACGGTACTTGGCTAATAGATGTTTGTTAAGTGTTTAAAAAATGAACCATCCATACAATAAACGGTTGTCATTCATAAATTGGAGACAAAAACGTATCTTTTCATTTGGAGTAGCAACCGGATAAACATACAAACAGTTGCATGGCTTAATTATCAACATATAATATTATCAATAATTAAAAACATTCTTTGTGGAAGCTTTAACATAACACTAAGACTGTATATGATTGTTCTTTTCAAGGTCTCCGTAGCCCAGAATCTAGTCTTGGGAACATGTCACTCAAAAGTTTAATTCATTAAGAACTAATAATGTAATAAAAGAATTTAAAGGGTTGTGAAGGAAGAAGTGCGTGGAAAGCTTTGCTTGGAACTCATACCTATCGCACACAAAAAGCAATCCTTTTCTTTTTCCGTGCTAGCTTTTTTGACTTGGTTCTTTCTTTGTCTTACTACAAAACTTGGTGTTCACAACAGGAACCCTAAACATCGAGCGACCGGTGTGTCGGTGGTTTTAAGTATTCTTTACACTCAATTTTTATTTTATTAAAAACCCCAATGGATATTTAATTAAAGCAAGTATTTCATCATTAGTTACCAAAAAAACATGTACTTAATTCATTGTTAAGTATTCCGATACGAGCTTAGTTGAACACAAATAAAGGATAAGGGTGCCCAAAGAAGGCAAAAGATCGAATTCCTTTTTTACATAAAACATCGGCCATAATCAATTATATATTCAATTATGTTCATGTTAATAATTTGGCACAAAACAGCTGTAAACAAATTTATAAATAAGGGATTGTAGGAGAACTAACGATTTTAAAGACTAACATGATGTTATTTCATCTGAAGCATTACATTAGGGGTTGGTGCAGCACCACTCTTGTTAACTTACGCACACACCTCTCAATTTTTGAACGTCGGATTGGATGAATTAAAGAAGATCAAATTGCAGAAATTAACAGAGGATGTGTGAGAGATAAAAAGAGATGTGCTTGAACAAATTAACAAGCTCACACTTAAACAAAATAAAGAAGGAAAGAATAAATATATAAATAGATAAGTAATTAATAAAACAATGAGAAATAAAGGGAAAGAAAGAAAGTACTAAAAAAACAAATTATAAAGACTGTTCAGAGGGAGTATACCTGGTAAGTCCCATGGCTCACACTTGTAGAGATCAACTTCAGGGATGACCTCTAATTCGATCTTACGGCCATTAATCTTTCTTTTGAGGTAGTAAGCAACTAATTCCTCATCTGTGGGATGGAACCTAAAACCAGGCGGCAATGAAACAGGAGCCATGTATACTATGGACCTTCTTCTTCTTCCACTTAATTATAATTAAAGGGCACAACTGTTAGTAGCTAGCTAGATTGGATGACAAGCCTCCTCAACCAAAATCAAGAATTGCACCCTGCAATAATCAATCAGCCACAAAACCCTAGTTATTAGAGGATATTAGAAATTATGATTAGTACAACACGCGTATATACGTTTTATATATAATACTATCATACGTACGATTATACACACGAAAACCAACCTTGGCTAAGCTAGGAGGAAGAAGAAGATGTGAAGATCCAAAGCTGAGAGAGAGAGAGAGAGACTGTGGAGAACTTGAGCGGGAGAGGGAGAGAGGGGTTGGAATGTGGGGGTTGCTTGGGGTTTTGTTAATAAGAGAACAAAAAGGCAACGATGGAAAAAGCAAGCAAATAAAGATGGGGAGGCTGCCACCCCCACCTGTTATATTTCCTCTCTCTAGATCTCTCTGTACTTTAACTTTACAGATTTGTTTTTCCTCAACCAATCAACATGCATGATTCCTCTCATCGTTCTTTACAAGCTTAATCCATCTCTATCTCTCTCTCTCTCTCTCTCTGTCGCTCTCCCTCCATTGATCCCATGCTTCGATCTTGTCCTTTCTTGGAACCTCTGCTCCACGTGGAGGTGTCTTATTGAAGGCATTACAGACCCCTTGTGCAAACAAGTATCTTTTCTTAACGAGAAACCGCGGAAACGAATTTCGGCGGCGTTGTAACTCAAGACTGTCCTTTTCACATGCTCGTCTCCACTGTCCCCACATTCCTTCATCTCTTTTTCTTCCTAATAAGAACCGATTACAAAATTAATCAGTATCTTCCTTTTGTCTTTTCTAGTCATTGGTATAAGCCAACATAACTAACAGTTTTTGCTTTTTATTTCTTTCCACTTTTATGCATATCACATGTTTTTTGTTTTCTTCTTATGTCGAAGATTAATTATGTATCACTTGACTTGACCCCTACAATTAACGAAACAGGAAATAGTAGAAGATTAATTACTCCTGGCAACCACGCTCAATGAGCGGAATTACGTACTTTTTTGCCAACGCATAGAACATGACTCTAAATGACGGTAAAACCAACACCAAAAGGAAAAAAAAAAACTTATCTCAACACGCACCCCTTCTATGTTTTATCAGAGCAAAGCTTCCTTGGGCTCAACAGGCACCACAATATATATATGTTCGGCCACGACTTAAAACGACTCCACACATAAAGAGGCGTATTACGGGTTGTCCCACAGAGAAAATGGAACCTTTGTCTTAGTGATTTAGGTTAGATGTTCACGTTCTAATAGAAAATTCAGTCATTAACTATTGATCAAACTTTGTAAACATATTAGAATAAATGTTATGTAGTACTATGGTTTAGTATGTAATTAATCATCTTCACTTGTAAGTGGGAGGTCTTAAATTTGACTTTCGTAATTATTATGACTAAACCATTATGTGACAACCAAAATCTCTCTGTAACTATATTGTTGTATTGAAAAAATTTATAGTCGAACCGGCCAAAAATCTCTTAGATGCATATATACGAAAATTCTCGCCAGCACATTTTTATTCACGAGTGTATGTACGATTGAGATTTAGTTAAATATCAAAAGTTCACAATTGAAAAAAATGTGTGAATGAGCAAAGCTTCTGCCATATATATAGAAGGCCCCAAAAGAAAATGCTCAACTCACAGTTAAAGGGTCCATGGTTCTTGCATGACACCAAACAATGTGAAAAATTGAAAGTTTAAAATTTACAGTCTCATAAGATAGTAGTTCCATGTACATCCAAAAATGTCTATGAACACCCTTATTTTCTTGAAAACCAAAATTATTTTTTCTTTTTCTCTAGACATCCACAATTTTGTACAATAAGCTTCACCTTCTTTTAAACTCTGAAAAATATATTGCCATTCCAACAAAAGTTTTTTGAAAACAATACGAAAATTTTCTGAGTGACCGCATCCATGAATCACGATCCGCCATGGCTGGCCGACTAAATCACCGGTGACCTCTGACTTGGGACCACAGTATTAGCTGCTGTCACTTTTAATTTGTTCAACACCCCCTCTCTCTTCTTCTATCTCACTTGATGTCCTTTGAATAAGAATGAAACTTTGAGTCGTAAGAAGAAACAGACATCAACTTCCTTCAAAAGCAAAATGAAAAGTCATAGAGTGAAAAACGACAGCATTCTTATAAATATAACCCCTTATTTTGTTAAAATGACTGAATATTGTAAAGGCTATGAAATTGGCAGATTGAATGATTTCGTATATTTCATTGACAGAGTATATTGTACAATATATACACCACTAAGTCAACTAATCAACCCTACATTAATCGCTAGGAAACAGTGTCCCATATTTAGTGGGATTTGACTCAAATCTATTTAGGTAAGAACAATACTTGGCTACTCAAAGATGAATAGAAACTCCTACTCAAAGATGAGTAGGAACTCCTACTCAAAACTCTTAGTGTTTTAATCACATAGCTTTGTGCTTATGATCGAAACCGTTCATACTATGAATTACAATGTAAAGATCATCTCTGCAAAAAATAAATTAAAACTAAGGTCGTTTGGTCAATCTAATATAGCAAATACATAGATGATTCATAATACTTTTACCAATACTGTTCATTTATTTTTAAACAGTTTGATGACTAAACAACCTTAGTTTTAATTGATTTTTTTGCAGAGGCGATCTTTATAGGATGATTTATAATATGAAAAGTTCTGATTATAAACACGAAGTTCTATAAATTGACAACGAACAATTTTGAGATTTGAGTAGGAGTTCCTACTCATCTTTGAGTAGCTAAGTATTGTTCTTTTATATAATACAAGATATATTACATATAATACCGTATAATATTTCCTAATACTCCCCCTCAAGTTGGAGAGTGAATATTATGAAGTCCCAATTTGTGGCGCAGTGTCACAAATTGATCCTTCCCCATGGCCTTCGTAAATAAATATGCTAATTGGAAACATGTAGGTACATGTGAAGGACTAATCATTCCAGCTTGCAGTTTTTTTCTCGAACAATGTGACAATCAATTTCATTATGCTTCATTCGCTCATGAAAAACGGGATTAGCTACAATATACAGGACGGCTTGATTGTTGCAAAATAACGGTGTGGGAGCCCTTTGCGGAACCTTTAAATCTTGCAATATAAATTGTCTTGTTTCTTGGATTTCCATGAGATGAGAGAATTTCTAAGAAAAACACAATACCCTGTAACTAACCTTCTTGTGGCATGACAACCTCCCCAATCGGAGTCATAAAAAGCCTTTAACTTAAAATTATCAGAGACATGGAATAACAAACCTTGACCAGGAGTACTTTTGATGTACCTGAGAATTCGTAAAGCTGCATCCTAATGAGGTTTGCGAGGCTCATGCATGAATTAACTCAATGTGCGAGCTGAAAAGACTATGTCAGGCCTGGTGATAGTAAGATAAATCAATCGTCCAACTAGTCTTCTATACTTGGGGGGATCGAACAATGCTCCGTCAGTGGGAGTGAGTTTCAAATTTTGTTCCATTGGAAACTTGTCTGGACGTGCCCCCGTAAGGCCAAAATCTAGCAAAATATCTAATACATATTTTCTTTGAGACATGAAAATGCCTTTCTTAGAATGAGAAAATTCAATACCCAAAAAGTATTTCAAATCACCAAGGTCTTTGACGTGGAAGCGTGTGAGAAGAAATGTTTTAAGTCGTTCCATCTCTTGAATATCATTTCCTGTAAGAAGTATGTCATCTACAAAGATAAAGACTGCACTGAATGAAGAACCTTGAGCCTTCATAAAAAGAGAATAATCAGTTTTTGATTTTGATAGCCACTTTCTGAATGGTATCTGGAAAAGTGGAAAACCAGTTTCTAGAGGCCTATTTGAGTTCATAGAGAGATTT
Organism: Heteromeles arbutifolia; assembly: GCA_024362995.1. Lineage (NCBI taxonomy): Eukaryota > Viridiplantae > Streptophyta > Magnoliopsida > Rosales > Rosaceae > Heteromeles > Heteromeles arbutifolia. The sequence continues at coordinate 34,625,546 of JANCRC010000007.1, read as the reverse complement.
GTTGAGCCGACATACAATGTTCTCCCCCTGTTGGCGAAGGCCAGTAGGAGGTTCCATGAAAACAAGCTCATGCAAATCACCATGTAAAAAGGCATTGTGAACGTCTAATTGATGGATGAACCAATGATGAGTAGCAGCGACAGTAAGGAGACATCGAAGAGTGGTGAGTTTGGCTGTAGGAGAAAAAGTTTCTTGATAGTCGATGCCCTCAACTTGAGTGTATCATTTTACAACAAGATGAGCCTTGTACCGCTTAATGGTACTATCAGACTTGTACCCATTTGCATCTAATGGGTTTGTGACCATCAGGCAGGGGAACCATGCTCCAAGTATTATTGTGTTACAAAGCTTTTAATTCAGCATGCATAGCCTGCCGCTAATTGGGATCAAGGATAGCCTAAGCATATGAGGTGGGTTTGGTAAGACCTGTAATGTTAGCTAGAAAAGACATGAGTATGAAAGAAAATGAAAAAGAGGATATCGAGTACTTGAGGAAGGACGAGGCTACGAAGGAGAATGACTGACTTGGTTAGTCACGTGATAGTCTTTATGCCAAATCGGAGGTCGCTTAGGACAATGGGATTGGTGTGGGGGTAGAATGGATGGTGTTGGGAAAGAATGAGAGTTGTCAGACTGGATGAGGACCAAGTTGTGGTTAGGTTCGGTGTGGGTAAAGAGGTAGTCTGATGCTGGGGTATGAGGGTGATATGGGGGTGAATGATGATTGATGGAAGGGTGGGGTCCATGGGGAGATAAGGGGATGGTTGAGGTGGCAGAAGCATTGTAGAATTAGATGAGGTGGGTGAGGTTAAGGGAGGTGATGTAGTGGTGCTAGTGGGGTCCATGGGTGGTGGAAGGGAGGTGATATTAGGTACTGTGTGGGATGAGACATATATGGAGTGGTCATGTGTGTCATTTAATATGGGAATGGACGACAATGCTAAATTGTCAATGATGGCAGGGACGGGCTGTTTAGGTAGGGAGGGTGAAGGTGACATATAGTGGATAGGAAAGTTATTTTCAAAAAATTTAACATCACGACTAACAAAGTTTTTTTTAGTATCCAAATTATAAAGTTTGTAACCTTTCTGACCAGTGGGATAGCCAACAAGGCATGAAGGTCAAATTTGTGTATGGGTTGAACAATAATAGAGAAACACAAACAACCAAAAACTTTCAAGTGATCAAAAGACGGTGAACGCTTGTATAATAATTCAAAAGGGGATTTATTTGATAACAAATGGGATAGTAATCTATTAATGAGGTATACAGCGGTGGAGACACATTCGCCCAAAAAAGAAAGGGGTAATTGAGATTGGAATAGTAAGCTACGTGTAACGGTGAGGATATGTCTATGCTTACGTTCGACAACCCCATTTTGTTGCGGGGTGTAGACACATGTGCGTTGATATTCAAAGCCATTAGTTTGGTAAAAATCTTTCATGGACAAAAACTTAGACCCATTGTCAACTCTTATGGCTTTGATTTTGGCATGAAATTGAGTATTAGCAAAGGTAATAAAGGATTTTAAAAGGTGTTGAGTTTTAGATTTATGTCGCATAAAAAATATCCATGTGCATCTAGTAATATCATCTACAATGGTGAGAAAGAATTGAGCCCCTGAATGTGTGGGAATTTTATGAGGTCCCCAAATATCACAATAGAGTAAATCAAATGGATTATGAGTTGATATAAAAGTTAAAGGAAACGGAAGTCTAGTTTGTTTGGCTATGGGACAAGCGTTACAATTATTATAAAAAGAAATATTATTCGAAAATAATGAGGGAAATACTAATTTAAGGCGAGTAGGTGAAGGATGTCCAAGTCCCATATGCCATAAATTGAAGGAATTGGAAACTTGACAGGAGACGGGCGTCCGTTGCAACGGCGACATGTAATAAAGACCACCACGTTGCTTACCCGATCCAATCATCTTCCCCGTAGCCAAGTCCTGCAAGACACAAAAAGTGGAAAACAAAATGGCACAACAATTTAGAGAATCAGTAACTTGGCTAGCAAACATGAGATTGAAGTGAAAAGAAGAGACACACAAAACATTATCTAATGTGATATCAGAATTGAACGGTATGGTGCTGGAGGAAGTGATTGTGGCTAAGGAGCCGGTGGGTAATTTAATAGTGGATGTCAGTGAAGGTTCGGTTTTATTGAAAAGTGAAGAATCTGAGGTGAGGTGATTGGTAGCCCCGCTATCCAGAATTTAAGGCTTTGTAAATATAGAATTAACAAAAGCAACAGTAAAAGGGGATAAACCTGCAGCGTTTGCATAAGCATTGTTATTACCAGAAGCATGGTTTAAATGTCTCATGGATACAGCATGGGCCAACTTTTGAAGTTGTTCTGCTGAAAGTCTTTGCAATGCATTTAATTGAGACATGTGCAGTTGAGAGGGGGCAACTGTTGTATTGGCAGCAAGGTGAGGACTATGCACTGCGTTGGCAGCAAGAAAAAATGACCCATCAGATGCGTTTGCAGCAGGGAGGCAGCATGTGGGTTGTTGCTATGAGACCCACGTGAGTGATGCTTGTTAATGTGTTTCTTGTCTTGGTTTCCCCCATAACTAGAATCCTCAGTCCTATTCTTTATCTACATCTGTCTTCAATGTGACCTCTTTTGTCACAAAACTTGCAATAATATTTTTGAGTCTTACAATGGTCAATTGTATGTTCGTCTTTATCACAGTATTCGCAGTGAAGATTCTTGAAATTGTCAGAGGAATGGTTCGATCGACTTTGGACTGCTGCAGCGATTAAGAAATTTGTGGTTGGTCCTGATGTCATTTGTCTTTGTGTTTCATCTTGAATGACAAGTGAATAAGCTCGACGAACTTTAGGTAATGGTGTAATCATAAGAATGTTACTGCAAACTCCGTTGTAGACGTCATTGAGGTCCATGAGAAATTGCATCATCCGATTTTCTTCTATTTGCTCATTATGTGCCTTTGTCTGATTGCAGATAAGAATGGGTCAATATGTCTCTAATTCATCCCAAAGGCTTTTAAGCTTTATAAAATAAGTTGAGATTGTCATTGAGCTGTGTGAGAGAGATGTGATGGACTTTTGAATTTGATAGATTGTTGGTTCGTTCTTCTATGAAAATTGATCTTTGAAATCTTCTCACACCTTTTGGGTGCTTTTGGCATGAACAACTCCTTTAGATAAAGCAGATTCAACTGATTGAGTAAGCCATGATAAAATCATATTATTGCATTGATTCCAGAGAGCATATTCTATTGGTTGGTCTGTTGCTGAGGGTGGCTGAATGGAGCCATTGATGAAGCCAAATTTGTTCTTGGCTGTGAGAGCATGGATCATGGATTTACTCCAAGATGGATAATTGGGTCCATTTAATTTTTCTGAAACGATCATATGATCGGGGTTGTCTGAATGATGAACATAGTATAGACTTGATGAATCCATGCCGATATTACTATTGGTTTGATTATTTTGTGGTGGTTAAACTAATGTGTCTGACATGATGTTTGGAAATATGATGATGGTTGAAAACGTAGGCAATCAGGCACCAGAACCTTATGCTCTGCATACCATGTTAAAATGACTAAATATTGTAAAGGCTATGAAATTGGCAAATTGAATGATTTTGTATATTTCATTGACAGAGTATATTGTACAATATATACACCACTAAGACAACTACGGTCATCTCCAACCGATCCGGCCAAAGGGCCATAGGGCTAAATATAGCTCAGAATGACACAAAAACTGTCTCTAATGAGGGCTAGGCCAAAGGGCTTGTGGGCCCCACCGAGCCAAAACCCCCAAATCAGGCCAGGGGGTTGGCCATTTCTAGCCCTCCAGCGTCAGAATGTCAAGCTTGACTTTGTGGCAGGTGCAAGAATATCGTGCTTTCTTCGCTATTGTGGCAAGTGGCACTCAAAATATATCCGTAAACCTTATTTAATATGATAGTTTAATTTAATTAACCATATTAGTTCAATTAAAATAAATTTTTTTTTTTTGAGCGAAACGATAGTGTTAGTAAGTTAAATGTTAGATTAGCCACCGACGGGGTTTGAATCCACGCTGTCATGCAAAGGCACAACACCTTTCCACCACTGTTTGGCCCCTTCAGTTAAATGTTAGATAGCGTTATTGAAGGGGTTATGTTTGGCCTATGGCCATTTGGCCCCTTCGGTTGGAGATGTAGATTTTTGTCAAATAGCTATATTTGGCCTATGGCCCCTTAGCCCCCTCGGTTGGAGATTGTATAAAATATGATCTGACACTGTTCATTAAAATATAATTTATTGCATGACTATAAGGCTAAACATGGACACTTGGCCCTCCTTCGGTTGGAGATGGCCTAATCAACCCTACATTAATGGCTAGGAATCAGTGTCCCATATTTAGTGGGATTTGACTCAAACCTATTTAGGTAAATATAATACAAGATATTTTACATATAATACCGTATAATATTTCTTAATATATTTTTTAGGAGAAGCAACAAAAATTTACTCTTAACGTTAAAGCTTTTATAACCTCCTTTGCTGCCTTACATGTAGCCGCTTCATCCCTTGCCAGCTACCAAAAGAAACTTATTTACGAGAATATGTCACTGCTTTGTTTTTACTGTTAATAAAAGTTTATTAGGTGTTTTTCATTATATTAAGACCTTTTCATTTAAACTTATCAGACAACCTTTCCCTACTGAAATTGGGAAGTTTTGGAACTTGTAGATACTGAGCTTTGGCAGCAATGAAAGCCTCGATCGATCGACAGTCTCGGCGCCGAAAGGGAAAGAGCGCCATTTGAGAGAAGGAGGTAGGTCGGGTATGAAGGGAGGGAGGAAACTTTCATAATATTCAAATTATCCTTCTTTCATTAAGATTTTAAAAATAAATAAACAAATCCACGTAGTGGGATTATAGGTGGTTACGTTCATTATTTTTAAAATGTATTTTAATAAAAAACAACTATTTTTAATTAAGGGGTTTTTATCACAAATGATCCCTAACATTGATCAAACACATCATTTTGGTCCCTGACATTGAAAATGAATAGAAATGGTCCCTAAGATTGATCAAACACATCACAAATGGTCATTCCGTTAAAAACTCTTTGAGCAATTTTCAAAGCTTCGTAATTCAATCGTTTCTTAACAAAATTCGACCCATAATATATCAAAATGAAGATAAGAAAGTTTAGAACAAGATTATACCATTTGGAAGTCCAATGGTGGCCAGAGATGGCCGTAAAATAGCCTCAAATGTGACTGGTCCCAGGAAAAACTGGAAAACTAGCCGGAAACTGGGTAAACTTTAAACGTTCATAACTTCTTCAATAATCAACGAAATCGAGTGATTCAAAAACTAAAATCATACTTCTAGATGAGACGAAGAGAATGGTATCTTTTTTATGGCTAACTAGCCGTATTTTGGCCGGAAAACGGCTCAAAATTGGCTAACTCAAAAATGGTTATCCAATTTTGAGCTGTTTTCCGGCCAAACCATGGTGAATTAGCAGTCAATAATGGTACCATTCTCTTTTTCTCGTCGAAAAGTATGATTTTCATTTTTGAATCACTCAATTTCGTTGAGTATTGAAGAAGTTATGAACGTTTAAAGTTTACCTAGTTTCCGGCGAGTTTTCCAGTTTTTCAGCGGACCAGTCACATTTGAAGCTATTTTCCGGCCATCTCCAGAAACCATTGGGCTTCCAAATGGTATAATCTTGTTCTACACTTTCCTATCTTCATTTTGATATATTATGGGTCAAATTTGGTTAAGAAACGATTGAGTTACGAAGCTTTGAAAATTGCCCAAAGAGTTTTTAACGGAATGACCATTTGTGATGTGTTTGATCAATCTCAGGGACCATTTCTATTGATTTTCAATGTTAGGGACCAAAATGATGTGTTTGATCAATGTCAATGACCATTTGTGATAAAAACCCTTAATTAAGTAAACAAAAAACAGCAAAATTTGTTTTGTAGATTACGATATTGCTCTTAACTTTTTTGTTATGATAGAAGACTAAATAGTATTTTCACTCTCTTTTAGTTGACAAAGAGAGTCCTATTAATATGCAGTTTAGATAAAACAATAAAAAAAATCAATTGCCACACGTATAAACGGTTGACAAGAAGCTAGTACAAAATAAAGGGAGAATAAAATGTTCAAGTTATGCATGTCGGTATAAAAGAAACAGAATAATACAGCAAACTTATCTAACTTCAAATATTGTAGCATGTTAAAAAAAAAATAAACTACAGAAAAACAACGCAACATTTTTTAAATGCAAGCTATACGAAAAGACACTGAACATTGATCAAGAACTGTCTCCTGAGAAGAGTCATTTTCCTATTCTCTACTCTATCGCGTACATCACAGCAACTGATCAAGAAGAAGGAAAATTATTATTTGTTCCTTATTTTTAAAATTATCGGAACGGAAATGAAGAGATTCAGGTACACAATGTACTAGTAAATCGGATCATCAACGATGTAGCGATTTTCCATCTCTATTCCATCCCCATCATTTTTTTGAGGTTGATGACGAATTCATAGATTTTTTCTGGCTCTGGGATGACTTTGGCCACTGCCTCTCTCTGCATGGACCTATTAATCCAAGCTGACAACTTTGGTGCGTGGTCTTCAACCTTGAAGTTTCCAAATTTTTCGAATGCAAGGAACCAGCTCGTTATAGCGATCGTTATGATGTCAACGAAACCAAAGCTATCGCCACCGAAGAAATCTTTGTCCCCAAGAACTTTCTCTAGCTGCTTTAAGACTTCTATGAAGTCTTTTACAGCCACCTCTTGTGCTTCTCCTTTGTTCCTCCATATATTGCCTCCTGCGTCGAACAGCTTCATGTATACAAGAATATCATGAAGTTAGTACTTATATACGTGCCTACTATAAGATCATCAAGTTTGGTCACCAAATGATATGACATTACTACTATGTTACTTGTTAAAAATAGAGAGAGTTTAAGGTATGTTCATATTTGAATGAATAAAAAATCTAATTTTTGATACCAATAGTATACATAACATCATCATGTAACTATAATTGCTAAAAATAAAGAAGATTCAAAGTGAGTGTATGTAAATTTTGAATACATAAAAAATGAGCAAGTTCATTTAGTTAACAAATTGGATAACAAAAAAGGAACATTGATCGAGGGGAGGACTAATCAAATCTCTCAAAAGTTGAAAGTTAAAATTTGATGACAAAAAGGTATTTTAAAAAAAAAAACTAACCTTCTTGTCAACATAGTCGACCCAGAACTTGGCCTGAGCACGAGCATAAGGGCAAGATGGGAGCAATGGTGGGGAAGGCCAGGTCTCATCAATGTAGCCGACGATGATGCTCGACTCACACAATGGTTTTCCCTTGTGAAGCAGCACGGGCACCTTGGCGTAAACCGGGTTGGATGTGAGCAGCAGTTCACTCTTGCCTCCAAAGAGATCCTCAGCTCTCTCTTCATATTTGATGCCCTTTTCCTCCAAGGCAATCTTCACCCTCATGCAGTAGGGGCTAGCCCAGCAGTCCAAGAGAACAACATCTTCCGTCGCCATCTTTATCGACTCTCTCTTGTGTATATGATTGTCATGAGTTTGTGGTATCACACAATGAGGGTGGAGGAATTTATAGACGTGTGTGTTCTTAATTAATTACTTGTCAATTAGGAGATGAAATTTTCGACGTTTTTAATGCCTAGCTATGAGGTGTTCTTGTATTGCCCGTCAACGAGACGCTACAATCTTGTAATTTTGTTAATTTAATATAGCGTCAAGCGTCTTTCAATTTGGAGCTAACTATGCTTCACCAAAGCCTTTGGCTTATAGTTTGGAGTGTAGCTAGAAAGCCGGCTCATAGGAAGTTCTTACGTTTGAAAATTATATGAAAGATATAAAAGATTGTGTTACAGGAGATTAATATTATTTACATTAAAAACGTTAAGTAGATTTTTACCTACAAGAGATTTGATTGATATAGTCTACATACAAAATATCATAGAATTCCTTGCAGTGTACCCAAATACTACTTAAAGCACGCACATGATATACTCAAATAATGTATGTGACCATGACATCTTGCTAAACACATTTATACACAAATTTGACAAATTGCAAACTTCGTTGTGTTCCATGTAAACAATGACTGCAAGTTTGATGATATATTCATAGTCATGTTGACCTATATAACTTTAGTTGTTTGATCAAATTTCAAATGTCCGGATTAGATGATTAGGTGAACTTGGTGGAAGAGATTTGGAGATGATCCCTTTCCTATAAAGATAACCCCATTTTAGTTCTTACCAAATCGTGAGACATTCCGTACAAAAGCTTCCATTTTCAATCACCCATCTAGCTAGTCCCCGAAATCCAAGTGGTTTTACAAATCAAGATAAGTGAAAAATCATGGGCTCTACATTCATGAAGTATAGTTTATTGGGCTTAGCCTGCATTTGTTTTGTTATTGGGCTCTGCTCATGTGAATGGATGTTACAACTGAACACAAGTTATACAAGGTTTCTAGTTTTTATCTTGTTCCATTACCCCCTTTCAGCCCCTACATGGCTCCATGCCTGTTATATCCTGTATTTATAAATTCTCACGAGTTGTAGAAAGTTTATAACTCAGTTGATTACAAACATTTATCTTTTAAACTCGATTTCGAGTTTAATTCTCTTTTCTCTAAAGTTCTTTGAACTTAGAGGTTGGCTAGTATGAAAAATATAAAAAGTTCACACAAGCTAAGAGGGATACGTATGATCTCGACCGCATTTAATAATAAATGTATTGGATACATCAATTATGACCTAAAAATTCATTAAATTAAGAAGAAGATAATGGATTGGAAAGCCCAACATGGCCCAAAAGATGAAGTAGCCCAACATAAAAAATGACAAATAATATTTATCAATATATCTACACTATTAATAGATTTCTCATTGTCAATCAAAATCTCATAAAATTACCATTCTACCTTTAATCAAAATTGAACATAAATAAAAAAAACATGGACAGTAATATAATTTCACACAACAAAAAATTTTCCTGTTTTTTAAAGCCTCACTTACATGTAATTATAACACATATCTAATTTAAAAAAAAAAAAAAAAAAAAAAAAAAAAAAAAAAAAAACTATCTCACCTCTCCCCACTCCCAGTTCTGTCTCACTCTCTTCCTCTTTCCTTCCATTTTAAGAACAAAAATAAAAAATGTTCACACACTTTGTGTGTTGTCATATGCTAGTATATAAAGGGATAAGGTAAAAAGAGTGAAGATTTCATAATACCTAAATTATCCTTGTTCCATTAAGATTTCAAAAAAAATAAATCACAAAAAAACTCACATATTGGGACGGTAAGTGGTTACGTTCATTATTTTTCAAAATATATTTTAGGGTGAAGTGCCAATTTAGTCCTTGAACTATCACCTCATTGAAAATTAGGTCTCTGAATTATTTTTTTGGTAAAATAAGTCCCTAAATTCATTAGAAATTGCTAATTTCATCCCTACTATTATATTCAAAACTATTTTATCCAATTTTTCGTCAACTTAAGTCACTTGACACACTTTAGAGTGTAATACCATCATTTTCTCATCTATAAGTGCTTAACATTTCATATAGGTTGTGAATTTAATGTCTAATTTACCCTCAAAAGCTAACTTACACTATTTCTTTATGAAAAACTACCAATTTCTCCTCCAAAGTTAACTCCATACACTATTTCTTTATGAAAAACTACCAATCTACCCTTCAATGTGTATCATATGCAAGTAACGTGATTTAAATTGACGGAAAATTGAATATAGTAGCTTCGAATATAACATTAGGAATGTAATTGGCATATTTTTATAATTCAGGGACTAATTTTTCTGAAAAAATAGTTTAAGGACCTAATTTTCACTAAGGTAATAATTCAATAACTAAATTGGCAGTTTACCCTATATCTTAATAAACACAATAATGTCTAAAATAAGTAAAATTAAAAACCAAGTGCACCTCTATGATTTATTCCTCACAAATTACCTACTTGGAGAAGTGAAAAGACGAAAGTGTTATGTATTATTTTGCCACGTTGGTGCCACACTAGCGACATGAACAGACAAATTAACGAAGATAATGTTAGAGGATAAAGTGAGACATGTTGTAGAACAGTGGATGTCCACTCAAATAATTAAATAATGGGCAAGTTGCCCTTCCATTGTTTGCCAAAGCTTGCCTCATGCGACTCATATTTTCTATATAAATACAAACCCCACACAACACCAAAAGATAGAGAGAAGTTCACGGAAGAGGAAGGGAGAAAAGAGAGGAAGAAGATAGGAGATAATAGAGAGAGTTATCTTTGTACTCCTATTATTCAAAATTATAATGAAAGCACCACTACTGCCCCAAGGACGTACTCCAGTCACACTAACTATAGAGGAACCTCGTAAATTTTGTGTCTTCTTTATTTATTCCACTGCACACACCGTCGATTTTACAACACGTTATCAGCACGCAAAGCTCTCATGTCAGTGGAAAGCATAACGCCATAAATTTGGATAAACACAAGTTGAACTTGCAGTACTAAGAGCAGTTTAGCTCTGAGAAGTAGCACCAGAAAAATCAAAGTATAAATGGCAAGCCAAACACGGCAAACAGGGAAGAACATCTTGTCCCAAAAATCCATCAACCTTTCTTTTATCACTTTTTCTTTTATTACTCTAACTGTTGATGTGCTGATCCTTATCCCTGCTAGACCTGCAATTTCGTCTTTCTCTCGTGGACAAGAGAGATTGAGGGATCTTACAAACAAACAAAGGTGCAGCAAAACAAGCAAAGGTATGTCTATTTTTCATCTTTCCCACCGCACCAGAAGCGCTCCATCGAATTCCGGTGCGAATTGAAATTTACAACGACCTGAAGTCGTCACGAGATGAGAAAACTCATATCTGACAATTGGTTTCCAAAGATCCAGAAGAATCTCATCAGACTTGGGAACCCAGATTGCGTCGTTTTAGACGGATCTCGAGAACTCCCATGAATACTCAGTTGTCTAAGATGGTGATGGCAAGACTAACTCCACACATGCCTCATTCTCTTGTGCCTCCGTCAACCCCACTGTCATCTATGTCTCTGTAAGGAAGTTCTTGCTTCGCGATGCCATGTTCTCTAGGCCATACAAGAACAACGCCAGTCTCTGGTAGCCTTTTTGGATTGAATTGGTTCTGTGTGACCTCCATAACAACCCAACTGGCCCTGGGTTCGAGACTGGTAGAGATAGATAAAGAAAAAAAAAAGGGAAGTTTATGGAATATGCATGTCACCATCTGAAAAAGGCAATAATGCAAGGAACCATTTGAAAAGCAAGAGATAAAAAAAAATGGAAAAAGCAAAATGATGCATATGTACCATTTGAATGAAAAATAATAATGGGGCCAAAAGTTTTTGGAATGATGTGAATGAATAAGAAAAATAATAATAATAAAAAAAAGGTAAAGGTTTTTAGATGGTGTTATACCACCTGAAAAGAAAGAAGAAAATATATATGTATTTATTTATGTGAATGGTGTTGGTTTAAAAGCCTCATCACAAGTTCTATTTACTTTAAAGCAATTTATTTATCATGGATGGTTTTACCGCCTACTGCTTTAAGTTTTGATTTACGTGAATGGTGCTGAATTAAAGCCCTTGTCACAAGTTTTATTTACTTAAATGCAATTTATTCATTATGGCTGAAATTACCGCCTATTGCTTTAATTTACTTATTGTACTTCTTTTTGTTACGATGAGTATATATTGGACCCGAAGTTCCTTGATGAGTACAGTACGTTTGAAGTGCCGTAGTGCCTCAACTTAATTGCAATAAAAGCCATTAGAGTCTCAGTCTACAAACTATTACATAAGGACCAAAAGTTCCTTATGTCGATACTCAAAACGGTTTAGCAAAAGCATTCATTAAACGGATGAAATTGATTACCCGCGCTCTACTCATGAAAAAGAAATTGCAAGATGGGGACATACCATGTTACATGATGCACTATTAAAGTTCGGTTCAGACGAGTTGCCAACCATCAATATTTCTCAGTATAACTCGTGTTTGGGTACCAGCCAAACATTACACATTTACGAGTTTTTGGTTATGTTATCTATGTGCCTATTACACTACCACAATGTACTAAAATGAGGCCTAAAGGCAAACTGGAAATTTATGTTGAATTTGATTCACCATCTATCATTCAACATTTGGAACCCTTGACTGGGGATATATTTACCGCATGGTTTGTGAACTATCATTTTGATAAGACAATTTTCCCACCGTTAGGGGGAGAAAATAACACCATTCCAGAAGAACGATGAGAAAATATCATTCCAGAAGAATGATGAGAAAAGACCGTTCCAGAAGAACAAAGAGAATTTGTCTTATTTTGATTCACGAATCAATCAATGAAAAAATGAAGTGAGAATAATTTAATGATGCAACTAAAGTGATGAAATCACATATACTTGCTGCAAATGTGCATACAAGAATTAATGTCCCTGTTGGACAATATAATGAGGCAGTAAATGATTTATCTGTTGCACGCCTGAAGCGTGGCAAACCTTTAGACTCAAAAGGTTCAGTCATTCAAAAGAAGAAGAATATGGCACTAGTAAACTGTTATATTCCCGAAGCATAACTGTTGCATGCCAGAAGCATGACAGTTGCCGCATGGATACACGTCCCAAAAAGGACAATCCACGGACATGGGAATGTTTATGTCTCATGCATGAAGCATGATAGACGTATAGGTTCCAATGACTCAACTCCCGGAAGTGGAGATTAAAATCCAAGCTCTATAACGCTCAAGAAAAGGTTATGATCCACATTCTCTAAATTACGACTATCCTGGTAGAGATAGTGTAATGTCCTTGAAGAGGCAATGGATATCCAAAGAAATGAAAAGTTTTTATGCATGCGCATGCACATGAGAATATGGGATCACGGATTGATGATAACCAATGGTAATTTTGGTTTTTACAAGTAGCTACTAAATTCATTAATGAGCTGTGTTGATATTGAGTCATGTTCTTTTTCCGTCGACGAAAGGAAAAATTATTGGCCAAAAATGGAGAAAGGCAATTCCATTACAATTTTGTAAGAACGTGGAAAAATGGACCTATATACTTGAATACAATACAAATAGCCAAAAGGTGTTGAAACAAGGAGGTTACATATGGGCATTGAGGTTACATATATGCATTTGTAATACAGTGAAATACACTCACATGACATGACACAAGGTTACTAATTGAACTCCTGTAAACGAGTTCATATGAATGGAGAATTATATACGAAGGGTTGTGAGTCACCCACATCATATCTCCATAAGTAAATCCCTAAAGTATACACGGGAGCAAGTTATTCTGTATAAATTCCAAAGGAAAATGTGTCATGAAGTGTAGAAAATCCCTGAAGGATTCAAATTGCTTGAAGAAAGTCCTGGAAAGGTAAAGCGTAAATTATGTACTCAATACCAATGGATGGTATAATTGCCTTAGTGAGTACTATCGTTATGATATTGTTGCAACATACTAAAATCTCTTGCAAGAGTCGATGATATTAAATTAGAACTCCTGAAAAGTTGATGATATTAAATTGGAACTCCTGAAGAGTCAAGAGAGATTATAAAGTGTTGAGAGAAATGTTGTCTTGAACTGCAGATCGAACAATATGCCAACACGAATCTTATCCATGATGTTTATGATATTAAAGAATCATATGGATTGAAGATCATGAGTTGAACACTCAAGTGGTTATTAATATTTAGACACTAAGAAAAATTATTCATCTTCATGAGGGAAAAGATGAATTGATATTTGGTCCAGAAGTACCACATCTTAGTGAAGTATATGTTTTATTGTATTTAGCACAATACAATGAATGAGATGAAGCATTTTCTGTGAGGCACAATACCAACATATAGGTATTGAAATAAAAAGAAGTTTATCTATTGATATCTCCTGTAAATTACAGACAGATGCATAAACATGAGTTACAATTATGAAAAAAACAAAAAATAGAAGGAAGCCTTCACTAAGGTTGCTCATGTGAAGCCACTATACTTGGCAGAACCTCATAAGGGGGAGGCACTGGAGATTGATCATGAGACGCCTCAGTACTTGGCGAAACTCCAGAAAGAGGAAGCACCGGAGGTTGATTATTTGGAGCCTCAATACTTGGTAAGACTCCGGATGACGAAGGCAATAGGTGCCTTTGGAATAAAGCCCCGAACCCCTGATTGTCATTTTGAGTCCGACCTTCGGATTCCAGTAGTTGATTAAGCTTTCTTTTCATGCTCGTCGAGTAATTATTTGCAAGCATGTGTAACACTCTATTATCATGCTTGAGCCCAATGATCTCTTGTTTAAGACTTGCCACCTCAGCCATCAATGATTCAACTTGGTGAGTTTGAACAAGTATGCGCTGACCCATATTGGAAACAGAGCCCGCACATTGAACACTGAGAGCCAAGAAGTCTTGAACGGCCGCCTCATCAGACCGGTTTGAAAGGATTCTGTTATCCTTTGAACGGGCGCCATGTATTATCCTGACGCGGCTCGTCTGTATCCCTCCCGAGACTCAAATCTAAACAAAGGTTAGATGGGCAAGCCATTTTCAGAAATGATGAAGGAAAAATGAGGTCAGATAAAATCTCAAAAGTACAAGAAAGGGAAATTTCTGTAGGCAACAATTTTCTGAGTGTATCTGAACAAGATTGATATCTCTATAAAAGAAGAGGCAATAGGGTCACCTGTTCAAAAATCGAAGAGACACCGATTTTCGAATTTCAAGAGCTAGATTTCCCTGCATGACGTCTGTCAACTTTTCTCAGATGCAATCTTAGCTTTTTGGATATCACGTGCAACTTTGTCAAAAGATCTCTAATAAAGTTGAAAACGCATGATTCTTACTGTTCTAATTACACGACAGTTGCTGACAAGAGTAAAGGCACAGTACCACTACTTGCTATTGGGAAATCTCTATATATGTCGACCTCTATCTTCCATAACAAGGCAGATCTGAAAAATATCTAACTCTTCCTCCTCTCCGAGAATGCATCTTCAACAAAGCATCTCAAAATATTCAGTTTTCCTTTCTCTCTGAGAATACATCTTCAAACAAGTCACACCATAGCAAGAGTATCTCATATCATTAGGGTCGAAATCAAGGGTATCTCATATCATGCTTTTTCCTTACCCTTTTCTTTGTCTTTATTCTCACCTGCAGGACAAGGAGAAAGAGAGCAATCAGTCACCACTTGGAGTCAAGCTTCTGATCTGGAACTGATTGTCTGGAACCCTTCCCTGGTTGCTTACCTAGCATTGCTCTCGAGTACTCATCCTCAACTGTTGATATGATGATAGCTGCCAAGCATGATGAGTCGCTAAGAAGTGATGTTTAGAAGGACCATCGAAATGCAAGGTTTGCATTCAACTCCTGCATCAGAGGACAAATACCACAAAAGAAGATGCCAAACCTGCATAAGGAAAAACTAGGGAAAATGCCACTTTTGCAAGGGGAACAGATAAGGCAAGTGAAAATGATACATTGAAGCATGTGGAGACAAGCACAACAAAACACGTGCCGATTCATCCTCGACAAAGCCGAAGATCACCTGCCACGTGAAGCTCCTCATTGTCCAATTTCATTCAAGATCAAGCCTCGACAACTCTTAAAGAAATCACAAGTCCGATTCAAGATCCAGTGTTCACTACCCTTGAATCAAATTTAACCCCAGATAAAAGGAGTAAATTCAGACCTTTGGAGGAAGTCTAGTAGAAGGCCCTCTAACCTAGTTCAAGAACAAGCCTGTGGAAAGTAAACTATAAGTAAATCACCTCTTTTCGGAACTCTTCTCGCTAAGAAACTTAAGCAGAATGATCAATGATCAGCCTAAATGATTTGAAATCAGGGGGAGATACTCATCAGGGGGAGCAGCCAAAAACAGATCAAGATTTTAACGAGTCAATCGAAGATTTGTGGCCATCCAAGGGGGAGTGTTGTAGAATAGTGGATGTCCACTCAAATAATTAAATAATGGGCAAGTTATCTTTGTACTCCTATTATTCAAAATTATAATGAAAGCACCACTACTGCCCCGATGACGTACTCCAGTCACACTGACTGTAGAGGAACCTCGTAAATTTTGTGTCTTGTTTATTTATTCCACTGCACACACCGCCGATTTTACAATAAGACATATTTTATATATATATATATATATTAGAGGGCAAGCTGAAATAAAATAAGTTTCAAGAGGTAAAGTAGAACTCAAAAACATTTTTAGTGGGCACACCTGTAATTAAGCATAAAATTAAGAAACCTCTAAATGTGAAATAGGCACCAAATCTTTCTATATTTCAATTTGGTCCCCACGAGATCTCATCATTCTTCTTCCGTAAAATGCATACAGAACACAACCCAGCACCCGCTCTCCTCCTCCTCCCTCTTCCTCCTCTCTGTGTCGTTGCCGCTGCAACGTTCCTCTCAGAGTCGGTCAATAAATTTACAGTCAATTTTGTACAGCAATACGCAGAAAATACAAGATTGATTAATTCGCAAGGCACCGAAAATTCAATTACTTTCTGGTCCGATTAGATGTTTGATCTGATGAGAAGAGTAACTGTAGTATGATAGGAGCTGTGCAATTGGGGGTGTTGGCTGCGTGCGTCGTCGTTTTGGTCCCAATGGCCATGGCCGGATACCATCTCAGCCGCAACAAGATGCTCTTCTTCAGCGGCGCTCTCTTCATCACTCTCGCCATCGGCGTCCACCTCACCCCGTACTTCCCCACCGTCAACGACTTCGTCACCACCGTCTCCTCCGTCGTCGTCTTCGAGAACCGCCGCGACTCCTGCCTCTCCCACCTCCACGACGTCGTTTGGGAGGTAACCCCTTCCCCCAATTTCAATCCCCTCGACAACAACACCGTCAATTACGACAAGTCGTGGGCTTGGGCTTCTTCCTCCGCCGTTTCTGCATGTGGGTTTCAGAAGCTGGGTCGTTTCGACGCCTCCGATCTGCTCAACGGCTCGTGGGTCGTGGTGGCCGGAGACTCTCAGGCAAGGCTGGTGGCGCTTTCGCTACTGAGTCTGGTTCTGGATTCTGGGCCTCTGGAGATGGTTAACAAGGATCTGTTCAAGAGGCACAGTGATTATCAGATTGTGGTGGGTGAGATTGGGATGCGATTGGATTTCGTCTGGGCTCCTTACACTGTGAATTTGACCAATCTGGTGACGAAATTCAAGCGAAATCGGAACTTCCCGGATGTGTTGGTGATGGGTTCTGGGCTATGGCACATGCTGCACTTCACCAACGCTTCAGATTTCGGTGTTCAATTGCAATCACTCAGGAGGTCTGCGGCGTCCTTGTTGCCAGTTTCGCGGGAGACCGGCTCCGATAAGCCGGAAACCAGCTCGGCTTCAGGCTCTGGTTCGGCCCGGAGGCCGCACTTGTTCTGGGTTGGCATGCCCACGTTGATAAACTCGATGTTGAATACGGAGGAGAAGAGGGAGAGGATGACCGATGCAATGCGTGGTGAGTATGATAAGGAGCTTCAAAAGAGTAAGCTTTTGCGGCAATCGGGCGGTCCCCTTTGGTTACTGGACATTGAGTCCCTGAGTTGGAATTGCGGGGTTCGATGTACGGTCGATGGAATGCATTATGATATGCCTGTTTACGAAGCAGTGCTGCACATCATGCTCAATGCATTGCTCATCGAGTCTCACCAGAAGCTTTGATTTGATTCTTTTTGTTTTTCTCTTGGTATATGTCCTGTTCTGGTTCGGTGGTTTGATTTCATACGGAGAAAGCTTTTGATTCGTGAGAGACGTTGGTTGGCTCCTTTGCTTCCTACTCTTCTCATGCATCGTCGGTTTCCGCCAGGTTTTCTCTCTTGGCCCCGGATTAACTCAGTATAGTTTATGTGAGATAGTAATTGAGATTGAAATTCATTTGTATCTTCATTGCATTTATATAAATGTTGAACATACTTACACGTATTGTGTTGTCTATACTCAAGACAATACACATCCATTGTTGATGAATCATTCAAAAAGAGCTTCCTGGATAGAAAATACATGCTCCTTTTCACACTTTTTGTAGATTATAGCGGACACGAAAATTTTTGTTGCGTCGCTTCTATTGTGCTTTCTTTGCTAGCTTTAACTCCGGAGCGAGTTTATGGTTTTGCACCATGTTTTGAAGTAAATACTTGTGAATGTATGGGCCTTTCGCCTTTCTGCTACTGATTGTTACTTATGTTCTGCTTGTATTCTTAAGGAATCCAATGCGCATGAAGCTTGTACCGTTTACCTGTGTGCGAGGTTTATGCAGTAGGCATCCATAGAAGTAGCTACTCTCTTTACGAAAAGTTATTAAACTTGTTACATAAAGTGTACTCTAAGTAAGCTATTAATTTCTGTTAGAAAGATGATGATTACCGTTCAGGAAGCGGTTGGTTTTTCCTTTTCATATTGGGATCTAGAGAAGAACAGAACGATGAAGGGGAAAACTATTCATCCCGAAGAATAATTCTTGTATTGAAACCTAGTAGTTGGACTTCACTTTGAGAATGGGTTGCGTGGGGGAGGGGTTAATCCTTACATGTTTGCATTTAGGGTTTTTTTCTTAAACCGGTAAGAGAAAACAGTCGACGACGATTAGATATCAAAGAAATTGAAGTTCTCTGGTTGCCATAGAACCTTGCGAACGACAAGCAGGTTGAAGTCAAGTCTGTTATGATTGAGAGAACATGTTCGTGTAGATTTTGTCGAAAGTTTTGTTGACGAGTCCATCATCGCTTGTGCTGAGTAAATTCTGTGGTGTTTTCTGGTGTGCGCGTAACAGGTTCTGCTTCTGGTGTTTTCTCTGTTCGATAATGTAATTGGTTCTTGTAACTCCCTGTAAGATTCTTGTTCTGTGGATGAATCTAAAGTACAGGTGCTTAATATTCGAACTGACTCGAAGTTTGATGATTACTCATGTGTTTTGGGATGACCGGAAATGGGAGCGACTCCGACTCCTCTTCGTGTCTCTCCAATTCCAGGTTAGTAAGCATGTCATTAGGTTCGTTCGTCGAAGTTAGCTGCTGCAAATTTCTGCGAATATTGCACGTAGTCGTGAATACGACGAGAACAAGTTAGTTAAGGGTGCACCCTTTGTGACCAGCAAGCACAATTGCAAACACGCCTAACAAAACTAGATTAAACCCGAAGAGGAAAATTCCGCAAGACATTTGAACCATGGATCAATCGACTATAAGCAGAACGAAGAAATTTATCACTATTGCAAAATATACTCTTGCCTGCACACCCTGCCACTATCAGACCACTGAATTCATCTCCGGAGACCCCCAAGCCGCTACCCTAGCAACCGGAGCAGTTCTATCCCAATCCCCTATCACCGTCCTTAGCTGGTCTCGCATCATTACACCCGGTCGACACTTACTGAACTATAATAATTCTATAGCATGCCCTGAGCATCAGCATGACACCATAATCCGGAAGGAACCCATAACTCAAGCATCTCGGTTTACTTCCCGCGGCCTTTCGATAGTTAAGCTTCGACACACATCTCTGTACAACATCATCTGCAATCTAACTATATTTTCCTACCGAAAGAAAGTAGAATAAACATAGGATAATGCTATTCACACTCATTTTTACTTCCTACACAACCTTGTTAATTTTGGTCATTGATCTTCTTTAATTCATTCGATCCGATGACCGGAAATTGGGAGGGGTGTGGGAGAAGTAAAAATAGGTGTATGGATAGCACTACCCTAAACATAAATAGGGAAGATACACAAAAATGGTCCCTTGCACTTTTTCGTCAAATGGTGCTTTTAAGACTCAAACTGCTTTCCTTCAAAGGTCTGCCCAAAGTTCCAAGCCTTGGGAGCAACATTGTAAGATGTAACTGTGCGGCCATTGCTGCTTGTGACCTCGAAAGAAAGAGGTTGGTTCAGTAAATCAGCACTTACATGCCAGTTTTGGCCCCAATTCCGTCCCATTGGAAGCCAACCGGTTCTTGAACCCTTGACCTTCACAGCAACTATGTCTCCAGCACCAGCAACATTGCTGATGAGTACTGATATAAAGATGTTAGAACCATCTATGGTGAAACGAATTCCTCCTTCCTTTCTACACTTGATCCTGTTTAAAACAAAATGATCAAGAACAAGTGGAAAAAATCTCAGAATGACGGAAGTCAGGTCAGAGATTCAAACATAAATGCCAAGCATCACAACTCCAAATGCTGATCCAACCATGCACATGCATGCACTTGTACACAACACATACACTGGTTTATTCATTGAGAATGAACATCACAAGTTTCTCCACTTAAATTTTATCTGCGTTCCTACAAAACAAATACCAAAACTCTACAAAAGGACTACAAGAACACTAACAATTGGATAAGGAACTTTAAACTTCCGCGGACCTTTAGACTCAATTGTTAAAAATGCGCTACAAGAACACTAACAATAAGCTACTCAGGCACTACAAAGATACTACCAAAAAACACCACAAATGCACTACAAAGACACTAAACAAAGAACTTTCAAATGATGCATTGTATCCTATAGGCTAATTCCAAATTTGTATCACAGAAGCGGTGTTACTAGCAGTTAATCAAAATTACTTCCAATTGGGCAGATACCATCACCATTTCAGCTGTTTTAATTAGATACAAACCTTGTTTTAATTTTTTTATTTTTATTTTTATTACAAGCGTTATGACTATTATAATCTACACTAATGGAAATGGGAGAGTTTGAACCAGGACGCAATGGGTTAAGGAGAAACACTTTAACCACCACTTTGCACAACCCTTGTTTAATATGGCAGAGACAAGTTGCTATTCTAATGCTACCATTTTCAATCCTTTTTTTCTCTAAGAAGAGGACCAGCTGGCGGATACGCCACGGCAATCGTCATTCCGAGGTCAAGAAAACTCACAGAGGCATTTCAGCCTTGTTTGGCCACCATCTTTTGATTCACCAACGTCAAGAAACGAACTCAGACGCGCCGTGTGAAATACCAACCTGAAATTCGTCCCAACAACTTAACCACCCCGTGGTGGTTACCATTTTCAATAGTTTCAATTAAATTTTTTAAGCGCCAACAACTGAATCACCCCATGGTGGTGGTTACCGTTTTCAAAAGTTTTAAATAGATTTTTAAGTGCCAACAACTTGGTGTTGAATGAAATGCACCATTTTCAATTGTAACTTTCAAACATTATTTTCAATTATAATTCACATTTAAGACACCAAAAGCATTCTATTTTGACAACAGAGAAAAAAAGGAAAAAAAAATAGAAAGATATGAAAGAGTTTAGAAGGCAACAACAATCGATGCCGAAGCTTGAAAGCAAAAGGACCAACCTGCGATACTGGACGGCCATATTGCCAGCCTTCCAAACAGCGATCTTCTCAAAGGCCTCGATGGGCAACACCAAGTGCTTGTTCGGTGCGTTGCAGTGGCCCCCACCCTCCGCCGCGAGCCCGTAATTCGGCGCGCAGAAGTTGGTCGCCGTCACGATGATCGACGTCCCCGGAATGCACCACCGCGTGTCCTCCACGCACCGGACCTCGAAGCATGCGCCGCAGATCTGGCCCCGCTCGAACAGCGCCTCGCTCAGCCCCACCGTCGCCAGCCCGTACCCGGCCTTCTCGAGATCTCCGTAGCCGCACGCGCCGCCGACCTTGTCGCGGGGGTCAGAGGCGGCGTAGTAGGTGGCGCGTGCGGAGCTCCAGTCGTAGAGGGAGGGGGAGGCGGTGGGGAAGGAGGAGGAGGAGTGGGAGTGGGAGAGGGCGGTGGAGGCGAGCGCGAGTGGGAGGAGAAGGAGCAGGAGCAGGGGGAGAGCTGGCGGCCACATTTCTGGCCTTCCTTGTTTGAATGTCGTCGGCTTTTTGTTGTCGGTGTTATTAATTCGCTTTCTTCTTGGAGGAAGGATTACAGTGAGCGAGTGAGAGAGTGATCCAGAGAAAGAGAGACAGAGTGAGCGTAGCTGCAGGTAAAAGACGGAAAGATAAAAAAAAAAAAAAAGTTTCCAAACGATATTATCTAAAGTGGGAAAGATATTATCTACCGTAAAAAAGCGAGCTAATCTCGTAACGAACTAGTAATAACATGGTTCGATTCTCGTCAAATTTCTCACTTACAACTAAAAGAAAATATTAAAAGATATTTTGAACTTTTTATTTATTTACAATGGTGTTTTAGGGCTGTCCGTTGGAGTTGGGGTAGGTAAATCTGCAAGGAGTGTTTTGAAATTACAAAAAAATAATGGGGATAATATTGGTACAAAAGTTGAATTTCTGATGGGCTTCATTTATGAGGAATCTGAATACCACCTTAGTATTAAGAATCAAATTCCCCAAGTTTAAGAATTCTGATTCTTCATTTTAGGTGAGGAGATGGTGGGCTTAGCCTCATAATGGGCTAGAAATTGACACGCTCCGATCTCGGTGTCCGAAGGACAATGAGATGGCCACGTGTTGGCCGACACCCGATGGTGACGCAAGCCATTTAATGAATGCATATGCCGAAAACATGTGAAACATGCATATAATTTTTGCGCGTAATCACGCAATATAATATTCAAGTACAAACCTTAACCAAATATAAAAATCAGCTGCCAACAATTTAAAAGTGATAATGCATGATATATTCAGAGCATATTACTAATTTGAAATACAAGCGGAAGGAATATTAGAAAGTGCAATTACAAAAGATGTCCTACGCAGAGAGGAGGACACAAATTCGCTGATATGGAAATGCTCTAGGTCCTGAAGAAGGCGCAAAACAAAACATGAGTGGACCAAGTTTATATATAGTAATACTAAAACAATTACTCTTCAACGTACTAACCCCCAGTTTTAGAAAACTCATATAGCATAATAGATAATAAGTTTTCCGAAAACCCTAGCATGCCATAAAAACTTTCATAAAACATATATCGTATATAGTGTGCTTAGTAGTGGTATCACAATCGCCCGAAGGCACTACATCGCCCACCAAAAGGCATATATAAATCTTTCGCCCGAAGGCACTACATCGCCCGCCCGAAGGCACATATAAATCTTCCCTTCGAAGTCACTACATCGCTCACCCGAAGGCACTACATCGCTCGCCCGAAGGCATATATAAATCTTCCGCCCGAAGGCACTACATCGCCCACCCGAAGTCATATACAAATGAATATCCACTAAGTAAACACATAAAATCATAAACATAATATTTCCAAATATATCTCATCGGAGTTCAATAGCTCAAACATTATATCATAAATCATATTCATAAATATTTCAGTAAACGTAAATCCGATAAAGCATGACATTTCATAAAGCGTAAATCCAATAACTCATAAATATTTCATAAAACGTAATCATAAAATCATGCTTTTCATGTATGCATTTCTAGTAATTAAATCATGTCTTTTGGAAGGGGTCCACTCACAGATATTTCATTACCAACGTGTCGTTCAACAATAGGGAGGACGGGGTCACCTCAAACGACACACCAAGTTGGGATCGAGTGGTAGCTGGAGTTGGCCGAAAAATGGCTAGAAAACTGGGAAAGCTTTCCCTTGAGTTTCCTTCGTCGGAGTAGATGGAAACTCGCCGGAGAGTTTTGTGAACAGTGACGGTGCACTGTGCAGTGATGGAGGAGTTTGGGATGGTTCTCGTTCGTTTCTGGGTTCACAACTAGGGTTATTGGGTGGTGGTGGAAGGGGTGTTGTCGTTGTTGTTTGTTGTTGTTGTGTTGTGTTGTGTGTGGTGCCCTCGGGGAGGGCTGAGATAGAGAGAACCGAGAGAGAGCTTAGAGAGCGAGAAAAACTAGAGAGTTTAAAGGGAGAGAGAAACCGGAGAGTTTGGAGGGAGAAAGTGTAGTGACAGAAAGCAAAAAGGGGAGGGGGAGGTGCCTCAGTGAATAGGGGGAAAAGCAAGGGACGAGGTTAATTTGTGGGTCCCAGTGGCTCACAAATTAAGGCCACTAAAGACGGAACGTAAAATATCCGAAAAACATTCGACGTCTCGAAATTCGTAAAAACTTCGTTATAGCTTCAAATTCAAATCCGTTCGCGCCACGCGTTCTTGGTGATGAGTACGATAAGAATAAAATAAAAAATTAGTCACAAACGTTGCATCGAGACGGTCAACGAAAGTCAATGTTTATGCCACAAGAGCAATATGGTAATTTCATACATCCAATAATATAAAATACAAAAAATTAAGGATGGGGACGGGGTAATAATGTGGTTCAAATTCTCCTTTGGTGAGAATCGAACCTAAGACCTCTCACTTACCAGTGAAGAGTAATACCACTAGACCATAGTACTAAGTAGCTTAGTAAACTCTTAAATCACTTGAAATGTGTGTAAATCCCATTCCTCTACTACATTCCCTTATGTAAACACGCCATACGCTCATGGCATGGAATCGAGATCGTTTTTGGATTTATGTGCCTGGAGCTCACGGAATCGAAGATCTGTACCATTCTTCTAAATTATATTAGCTTAAATTAGCCCATTTCACGGCCCACTTCACATAAACGAAGAGTCTGGATCTCTCCATTCCTTTTTTGAATGGTCCGAAATTCTCAGCTTGCCGCTCCAAATTGCGAGATCTAGAGACAATCTGAATTCCATGAGGCTCGCACCAATAATTTTCTATATTAATTGATTTTTTAATACAATAATATCATTTATACATAATGAGCACAACTAATTTAATATATATATATATATATATATGTGTTAAATTACATTTTACCCCCTCAGGTTTGAGTGTAATTGCAACCTCATACAACATATTTAAAATATTTCAATCTCATACATTTACTTACACTTTATTTCAATACCATACATCCGTTAAATGATCCTTTAAGTTTACCGCTAAGTGATGACGTGGAACAGCCCAAATTTGTGTGATGATGTGGCAAATAAAATTAACTAGATATTAAAAAGTTAATTTCAAAAATAATATTAAATCAAAACAAATCTAAAAACCACTTCATCTTCTCCATCAACACATTCTCTTCATCGACACCCCATACATCGCCTCCTGAATCGTCTTCACATCTTCGGTCCCGTCCTTCGCCAGTCGCCACCACTATCTGGTGGCCGTCATATGTTGACCTGCAGCAGGCTCCTATCCCTTGGACTAACCCAACCCCAAAAACCCATCTCAGATCCTCTGACCCCGAGTAGCGTCTGGTGAACTGGAAAGTTCAAATTCGTCAGAAAGGCTCAGGATTTTCGCCACAATCACCAAACTATTGCTTTAAAATTCAGTTAGATTTTGCAATGCCGCTTTGAATTCTTGAAGGAAGGTCGAATTGAGATTCACCGAAGAGTCGCTGATTTTGGCGGCAAAGAGAAGCTTCTCGCCCTAATTATGAAATTTACAAAATTACCCTAACACTAAAATCGGATCCGTACAATTAAAAAAAATTAATCCTAATAAGTAATACATAATCCAAAACTTATAAAATTAATCCTAAACGTAATATCATAATCCTAAAAATATAAAATAAACCCTAAAAGTAATATATTAATCCTAAAATTAGAAAATTAACTCTAAATAATTAAAATTAACCCTAACACTAAAATATTAATCCTAAAATTATAAAATAAACTAAATTCCTAAACCTAGGATTTTAAAATGAACAAATGAACAAATTTAACAAATTTGACCAAAAGTGCTACTAGACCCCCCCGTGTCCTATTTTCCCATCCACATAATAATCTCACCCATCATAAAAAGTTAAAAAAATAAAATATTATTTTCCCGTCCATTATTATTCTCAAAATAACCCTAATATATTTTGTTTTAAATAACTCTATATATCTTTAAATAAACGGAAAAATGAAAGAAAATGCAAGACTTGGACATTCATCATCTCCAACAAATCATGCATGTCCTTAAAATCATGGCATCCCTTTTCATAATATCTCTTCCTACTATCCCCAAGTTTGCCACCCCGATCTCTTTCCAAGATCCCCACCCTCTATTTTCATCGAATTCCATATCTATGGCCCAATATTCCTTACCTTTTTCCCTCAGGGCAAACCTCATTACTCACACCTATCGCTGCTTTGCAGAGACCTCGGATCCCAAATCACTATTCTTCCTCATTTTCTGTCAAACCCGCAAATCACACTGCCAAGTCTCTTTCTCCTCCGTTGAGGATTCTCGCCTTCGTCTAACACACACCCATTCCTTCCTCCAACTATTCCTTCCTCCTTTTCTGTCAAAGCCACAAATTAACATATTAACAAATTGACAAATTAACAAATTAAACCTAACATGCACAAAGTTACCAAAATAAACTAAATTCCTAATCCTTGAATTACAAAATTAATTACATGTGAAGGACTGAAACAACAATGTTTAGTTAGCTCCCTTTTTAACTACGATTTCTAAGCAAACAGTGTTTTAGTGTTGTTAACAACGTAAAACAGTGGTTAGTTACATGTGACAGACTGAAACTCTGTTTTCTAGATGCAGGGAATTGAATATTAGACATCAAATCAAAATTTTAGAATTATAGTCTATTTTTTGCAGAACTAGTTTTGTGGATGTTTCATTTTTTCCTCTTTACATTTCCTTCAACATCGTTTGAACCAAAAGATGAAAATGGAACGCACGATTTGTATTCCAGAACAAGTATATGTACCATGACCTTTGGGGATCAGAACAAATCACAAAGTTCATATACTTGGGTGGTTAAATGTCTGGAAGCCAACTTTGTTTTTATATGATCCTGCATCAAAGGAAGCTTTGAATACTGAAATCCGTATGTTGTACAACTTTCATTACATCGATGGCTATATTGAGAATCTAATTTCACTCGACTAAATTTCCACTTCTGAGTTCTGTGTTATACAAGATTTTTGGAAGAATCAGTGTTATACAAGTCATTTGAAAGATTATCTTCAACACATATCTAGTAGGATCCGTTTTCGGTGTTACAGATCAATTACGACAGTGAGATGTTTGATCGAATTGAATATAAATTGGGGGATGATGAAGAGTTTGATTTGAGGACCGAGATATCTCTTGTATTTGATACATCTGTTTTTGATATTTGACAGTTAGCTCCCTTTTTTAACTAAGATATCTAAGCAAAAAGTGTTTTAGTGTTGTTAGCAATGTAAAACATTGGTTAGTTACATGTGAAAGGCTGAAACTCTATTTTCTGGATGTAGGGAATTGAATATTAGACATCAAAATTTCAGAATTATAATCTATTTTTTGCAGAACTAGTTTTGTGGATGTTTCATTTTTTCCCCCTTTACATTTTCTTCAACATCTTTTGAACCAAAAGATGAAAATGGAGTGCACGATTCGTATTCTAGAACAAGTATCTGTACTATGACCTTTAGGGATCAAAACAAATGACAGAGTTCATATACTTGGGAGGTTAAATGTCTGGAAGCCAACTTTGTTTTTATATGATCCTGCATCAAAAGAAGCTTTGAATACTGAAATCCGTATGTTGTACAACCTTTATTACATCGATGATTATATTGAGAATCTAATTTAACTCGATTGAATTTCAACTTCTGAGTTCGGTGTTATACAAGATTTTTGGAAGAATTAGTGTTATACAAGTCATTTGGAAGATTATCTTCAACACATATCTAGTAGAATCTGTTTTCGGTGTTACAGATCAATTACGACAGTGAGATGTTTGATCGAATTGAATATATATTAGGGGATGATGAAGAGTTTGATTTGAGAACCGAGATATCTTTTGTATTTGATACATATGTTTTTGATATTTGTCAGTTAACTCCCTTTTTTAACTAAGATATCTAAGCAAAAAGTGTTTTAGTGTTGTTAGCAATGTAAAATGGTGGTTAGTTACATGTGAAGGACTGAAACTCTATTTTCTGGATGCAGGGAATTGAATATTAGACATCAAAATTTAAGAATTATAGTATATTTTTGCAGAACTAGTATTGTGGATGTTTCATTTTTCCACTTTACATTTTCTTCAACATCTTTGAACCAAAAGATGAAAAATGAGCGCACGATTCGTATTCCATAACAAGTATATGTACCGTGGCCTTTGGGGATTAGAACAAATGACAGAGTTCATATACTTGGGAGGTCAAATGTCCGGAAACCAACTTTGTCTTTATATGATCCTGAATCAAATGAAGCTTTGAATAATGAAATCTGTATGTTGTGTAGCCTAGATTACATTGATGCTTATATTGGGAATCTAATTTCATCGAATGAATTTCCACTTTTGAGTTCAGTGTTATACAAGATTTTTGGAAGAATCAGTGTTATTCAAGTCATTTGGAAGATTATCTTCAAAACATATCTAGTAGAATCTGTTTTCGGTGTTACAGATCAATTACGACAGTGAGATGTTTGATTGAATTGAATATACATTGGGGGATGATGAAGAGTTTGATTTGAGAACCGAGATATCTTTTGTATTTGATACATTTGTTTTTGATATTTGACAGTTAACTCTTTTTTTCAATTAAGATATCTAAGCTAAAAGTGTTTTAGTGTTGTTAGCAATGTAAAACGGCGGTTAGTTACATGTGGAGGACTGAAACTCTGTTTTCTGGATGTAAGGAATTGAATATTAGACATCAAAATTTCAGAATTATAGTCAATTTTTTGTAGAACTAGTTTTGTGGATGTTTCATTTTTCCACTTTACAATTTCTTCAACATCTTTTGAACCAAAAGATGAAAAAGGAGCGCACGATTCGTATTCCAGAACAAGTAGATGTACCATGACCTTTGGGGATCGGTACAAATGACAGAGTTCATATACTTGGGAGGTTAATAATCCAGAAACCAACTTTGTTTTTATATGATCCTGATTCAAATGAAGCTTTGAATAATGAAATTCGTATGTTGTACAGCCTAGATTACATCGATGCTTATATAGAGAATCTAATTTCATCGATTTAATTTCCACTTTTAACTTCAGTGTCATACAAGATTTTTGGAAAAATCGGTGTTATAAAAGTCATTTGGAAGATAATCTTCAACACATATCAAGTAGAATCTGTTTTCAGTGTTACAGATCAATCACGACAGTGACATGTTTAATTGAATTGAATATACATTAGGGTATGATGAAGAGTTTGATTTGAGGACCAAGATATCTTTTGTATTTGACACATCTGTTTTTGATATTTGACGGTTAACTCCCTTTTTTAACTGATATCTAAGCAAAAAGTGTTTTAGTGTTGTTAGCAATGTAAAACAATGGTTAATTACATGTGAGGGATTGGAACTCGGTTTTCTGGATGCAGGGAATTGAATATTAGACATCAAAATTTCAGAATTATAGTCTTTTTTTTTTTGCAGAACTAGTTTTGTGGATGTTTCATTTGTTTTCCCCTTTACATTTTCTTTAACCTCTTTTGAACCAAAAGATGAAAATGAAGCGGACGATTCGTATTCCAGAACAAGTATATGGACCATGGCCTTTGGGGATCAAAACAAATGACAGAGTTCATATACTTGGGAGGTTAAATTTTTGGAAGCCAACTTTGTTTTTATATGATCCTGCATCAAGGGAAACTTTGAATACTGAAATCCATATGTTGTACAGCTTTCATTACATCGATGCTTATATTGAGAATCTAATTTCACTCGATTGAATTTCCACTTATGAGTTCGGTGTTATACAAGATTTTTGGAAGAATCAGTATTATACAAGTCATTTGGAAGATTATCTTCAACACATTTCTAGTAGAATCTATTTTCGGTGTTACAGATCAATTACGACAATGAGATGTTTGATCGAATTGAATATACATTGGGGATGATGAAGAGTTTGATTTGAGGACCGTGATATCTCTTGTATTTGATACATCTGTTATGATATTTGATAGTTAACGCCCTTTTTTTAACCATGATATCTAAGCAAAAAATGTTTTAGTGTTGTTAGCAATGTAAAAGAGAGGTTAATTACATGTGAAGGACTGAAACTCTATTTTCTGGATGCAGGGAATTGAATATTAGACATCAAAATTTCATAATTATAGTCTATTTTTTGCAAAACTAGTTTTGTGGATGTTTCAATTTTTCCCCATTACATTTTCTTCAACATCTTTTGAACCAAAAGATGAAAATGGAGCGCACAATTCGTATTCCAGAACAAGTGTATGTACCATGACTTTTGGGGATCATAACAAATGACAGAGTTCATATACTTGGGAGGTTAAATGTCCGGAAGCCAACTTTGTTTTTATATGATCCTGAATCAAATGAAGCTTTGAATAATGAAATCCGTATGTTGTACAGCCTTCATTTCATCGATGCTTATATTGAGAATGTAATTTCACTTGACTGAATTTCCACTTCTGAGTTCGATGTTACACAAAAATTTTGCAAGAATCAGTGTTATGCAAGTCATTTGGAAGATTATCTTCAATACATATCTAGTAGAATCTGTTTTCGATGTTACATATCAATTATGACAATGAGATGTTTGATTGATTTGAATATACATTGGGGGATGATGAATTGTTTGATTTGAGGATCGAGATATCTCTTGTATTTGACACATCTGTTTTTGATATTTCACATTTAACTCCCTTTTTTAACTAAGATATCTAAGCAAAAAGTGTTTTAGTTTTGTTAGCATTGTAAAACAGTGGTTAATTACATGTGAAAGACTACACCTCTATTTTTTGGATGCAGGTAATTGAATACTGGACATCAAAATTTCAGAATCATAGATTTTTTTTATTTTTTTTTTTTATTTTTTATTTTTTTGCAGAACTAGTTTTGTGGATGTTTCATTTTTCCCCCTTACATTTCCTTCAACATCTTTTGAACCAAAAGATGAAAATGGAGCGCATGATTCGTATTCCAGAACAAGTATATGTACCATGGTTTTTGGGGATCAGAACAATTGATAGAGTTCATGTACTTAGGAGGTTAAATGTCTGGAAGCCAACTTTGTTTTTATATGATCCTGCATCAAATGAAGCTTTGAATACTGAAATCCGTATGTTGTATAGCTTTCATTACATCGATTCCTATATTGAGAATCTTATTTCACTCGACTGAATTTCCACTTCTGAGTTCGGTGTTATACAAGATTTTATGTTACAAATCAATTACGACAGTGAGATATTTGATTGATTTGAATATACATTGGGGGATGATGAAGAGTTTGATTTGAGGACTGAGATATCTCTTGTATTTGACACATCTGTTTTTGATATTTGATAGTTAACTCCTTTTTTTTAACTAAGATATATAAGCAAAAAATGTTTTAGTGTTGTTAGCAACTTTTTTTGCAGAATTATACCTGAAATTGCTAACTCCCTTTTGAATAACACTGATTCTTCCAAAAATCTGGTATAACACCGAACTCAAAAGTAGAAATTCAATCGAGTGAAATTAGATTCTCAATATAAGCATCGATGTAACGAAGGCTATACAACACACAGATTTCAGTATTCAAAGCTTCATTTGATTCAAGATCATAAAAAAACAAAGTTGGCTTCCGGAAATTTAACCTCCCAAGTATATGAACTCTGTCATTTGTTCTGATTCCCAAAGGTCATGGCACAAATACTTGTTCTGGAATATGAATCGTGTGCTCCATTTTCATCTTTTGGTTCAAAAGATGTTGAAGAAAATGTAAAGGGAAAAAATGAAACACTCACAAAACTAGTTCTGCAAAAAATAGACTATAATTTTGAAATTTTGATGTCTAATATTCAATTCCAAGCATCCAGAAAACAGAGTTTCAGTCCATCACATGTAACTAACCACTGTTTTAAATTCCTAACAACACTAAAACACTTTTTGCTTAGAAATCTTAGTTAAAAAAGGGAGCTAACTGTCAAATATAAAAAACAGATGTATCAAATACAAGAGATATCCCGGTTCTCAAATCAAACTCTTCATCATCCCCTAATGTATATCCAATTCAATCAAACATCTCACTGTCGTAGTTGATCTGTAACATCGAAAAAAAATTATACTAGATATGCATTGAAGATAATGTTCCAAATGACTTGTATAAAACTGATTCTTCCAAAAATCTTTTATAACACCGAACTCAGAAGTGGAAATTCAGTCGAGTGAAATTAGATTTTCAATATAAGCATCGATGTCATGAAGGTTGTACAACATACAGATTTCAATATTCAAAGCTTCCTTTGATTCAGGATCATAGAAAAACAAAGTTGGCTTCCGGACATTTAACCTCCAAAGTATATGAACTTGTCATTTGTTCTAATCCCCAAAGACCATGGTACAGATACTTGTTCTGGAATACGAATCGTGCGCTCCATTTTCATCTTTTGTTTCAAAAAAATGTTGAAGAAAATGTAAAGAGGAAAAAATGAAACATCGACAAAACTAGTTCTGCAAAAAATAGACTATAATTAAGAAATTTTAATGTCTAATATTCAATTCCCTGCATCTAGAAAACAGAGTTTCAGTCCTTCACATGTAACTAACCACTATTTTTACTAACAACATTAAAACACTTTTTGCTTAGATATCTTAGTTAAAAGTGGGAGTTAACTGTGAAATATAAAAAACAGATGTATCAAATACAAGAGATATCTCGATCCTCAAATCAAACTCTTCATCATCCCCCAATGTATATTCAATTTGATCAAACATCTCACTGTCGTAATTGATCTGTAACACCGAAAACAGATTCTACTAGATATGTGTTGAAGACAATCTTCCAAATGACTTGTATAACGCTGATTCTTCCAAAATCTTGTATAACACCGAACACAGAAGTGCAAATTCAGTCGACTGAAATTAGATTCTCAATATTAGCATCGATGTAATGAAGGCTGTAAAACATACAGATTTCAGTATTTAAAGCTTCTTTTGATGTAGGATCATAAAAACAAACTTGGCTTCTGGACATTTAACCTCCCAAGTATATGAACTCTGTCATTTGTTCTGATCCCCAAAGGCCATGGTACATATACTTGTTCTGGAATACGAATCGTGCGCTCAATTTTCATCTTTTGGTTCAAAAGAAGTTGAAGAAAATGTAAAGGGGAATAAGCATCGATCTAATGAAAGTTCTACAACGTATGGATTTCAGTATTCAAAGCTTCCTTTGACGCAGGATCATATAAAAACAAAGTTGGCTTCCAGACATTTAACCTCCCAAGTATATGAACTCTGTCACTTGTTCTGGTCCCCAAAGGCCATGGCACATATACTTGTTCTGGAATACGAATCGTGTGCTTCATTTTCATCTTTTGGCACAAAAGATGTTGAAGAAAATGAAAATGGGAAAAAAAAAATTAAACATCAACAAAACTAGTTCTGCAAACAAATAGACTATAATTCTGAAATTTTAATGTCTAAAACAGATGTGTCAAATGTGTCAATGGCACAAAAGAATATTTGATGGTTAACTCCCTTTTTAGGTATTTTTTTTTCTTCTTTCAACCTTCTAGGACACGTATATATCATGATAATCTTTTTACACACCTCTTTTTTTATTTTATATATCCACACCCATGTATATTTGTCCTTGATCTGACTTATTCAATTCAAAGCCCAAAAATAACTCGAAGTGCGACTATCTAGTATTCACTAGCAAGCTGCACTAGTTTCTTCAAAGAAGGCCTGTTGGATATGTCTTCCCACTATGCATTCACTTTCTTCCTCTCAATGTACCACATGCTGCAATTTAGCTTCGTCAATCAGATACCTAATCCCAAGAAGATGGTTCAGATCAGCCAGAGTGAAAGTTTCTCCAGCAAGATATTTGCTCTTTACAATCTTTCCTCATAAACATCGAACACCTTCTCCAGTTTCTTCACATGCATTGACCAATGGAACGTCGCCACGTTGACCCATATATGACAGGAAGTAACTGGAGCACCAGAGTGCAAACTAGGTGTTGAAGTTGTGACCTTCCACTTCCAGCCATTGGTCGACAACTGCCTTCTCCTCCAGAGTTGGTCGACAACTGCGTAGTACCTTATGATGGCCCTAGACTATGGACGGAAAAAGATACAAAGGTTCAGACCATAAATGAACATGTCATGATAATTGATAATAACCTTTAGTGCGTATGACCATGCATGTGTGTATATTTATATATGAGAAAGATTTGGCCCCTCAAGGATTGAGGAGGAAAATCTCCTTAAAATATGTTGTAGTTTTTATCAACACCATCAGCTATTTGTTACAATTGATTGACTATAGATCTTAGTTTTAATTCATTTTTTAGAGAGATAATCTTTACAGAGTGATGTATAATATGAACGATTCTAATCATAAGCACGAAATTTTGTGGATTGGCCATGAAAGTCTATATATGGTTCTCACCAAATAGCCTGAAATCACCATCTTGAACTTCCCCAAACGGCTGCAAAACAATTAAACATCTATCAATATACATGAATATATATTACTGCAGGTTCTATATTAACAGCCATATTCCATCATCACTCCACCTCCTTTTAAGGCCGGGCTCACTATTATGTATGTTATGTGTGCATTTTATGTTTTCGTGAATGTAAACCATTAATATCTCGTTAGCTTTTATATTATAAATGTATAATCTATTCAAAAATGTAAACAAATGTGTGACACATAATTAGTCAGATAAAAGAATGTTATCCTGAACATCTATACGTACAGTGATCGAAAAACCACCTGACAGGTGAGGAAAGCGGATCGCTTGTGCTCTCCTGCCTCAAGATAAACATCTACAATTTCAAAGTTCACTCCTATCTCCAAAAGACAAACCATCACCCTCTGGGGGCAGGCTGCCATGACTGGAACATACACTTTGACAACCATCTTCTTGTATAACAAAGAGCTAGCCAAGAAATATATTTGTTCGGGTGAAGATTTCTCCGGAGAGGGCTCCTCGGCACTCAGCACAGCTCCCCAAGAGATTGGCACTTTGGATGTGTAGTCAGGCTCTTGCTTGCTGATGTACTGCAAGAAGAGAATAAAGTTAGTTCTGAAATGTGCCTTTGTGGGGCCTTAGGTATAGGCCTTGAGGCTCACAATCAAAACTAACTGAGTGCTAGGCGTGCCACTGCTATCTCAGTATAGCAGATGTAGAACAAGTGTGTTTCAGTCGATTACTTGCACCCCAAGTTACTCAGACTTCTTGTTATCAAAGGATTGTTGTGGATGGGTTAAGTCCACATTAAGTTCTTTTTCTTGCCTTGCTAACAAGGACTTTCAGTTCATAGTCTTGTATGGTCAAATGAGGGGAGTCTAGATCCCTTAAGTCATTTGCTTGGTTCTTGATTGGTTTTAAATGAAAGCATATCCATTAGACTGACCAGATCCAGATACAAATAAGACTTTTAAAGTGGGAGAACAGGCGGATATAACTTGAATACATACTGGAGAATGCATTAAGTAATAGATCTACAAAGTTAGAAAGCAAACAAAGAGCTTCGGGCAAGATTTCACCTCGTCTGGCAAGGTTGAACTTCTTGCAATCACTTCTCTTTAGGTTTACAGAAGGTTCTACGCTAAAAAATGATGGATGGTAAACAAGTTTACACAAGGGAATCGATACTATGCCACTAGGGGTGGTAGCAGAGCTTTAAACTAGACAAAAATGGCTTTTGTAGGGAATAATCCTAAAAATGATTGAGATCTGGGCTGATTAAAACTTTTGGCTGCAAATCTGACTTAAGAGCAGAGTTTGTATGTTTGTTTGTTTGATTGGTTGAGTGTCCTTGTCTTTGGGGCCTCTTCCTCCTTTTATAGACGAATTAGCCCGACTGCTGTGTCTTTGTTCTTGCCCGAAAGCACTTGGAGGGTAGTGAGTCATCAGCATTTTACTTGTATTGCCACTGCAAAGTGCTTTTTTGCTGATTGTGAGTTAGTCTCCATCACTTGGCATTTAATGCATAAGTATATGGCCTATGCATTAATGGGGAAACGCCAATTTGTCTCTAGGCTCGGTGCTGGGCTTCAGGTAAGTCTTCTTTCAGTAGGCATCTCTGGGCTTCCACATACTTGCAGCCCAATGTTCAAATATTAACCCAAACAGTGCCCCCTTCAATCGTTGTTGAGCCTGCAAACCGAGGCGTAAATAATGATTGAATAGCCGTCACACGCCTTTATTTGGGACTTGCGCCATTTAATGCAGATGTTGCTTAACGAGACCGTTGCACTAACCCATGAATTCTATCACTAAGTAACTGCTCACTATATAGTTCATTCTTAAACCCTTTGGCTAAATACCTTAGCCATTTCGAGCCTTTAAATTTCCTGAATTCCCAGAATCATCAGAGCCTTCAGAACCTTCTTTTGTTCCTCTATTCTTACCCTCTGATTCCAATTTTCCTCCCATCTTTTGTCAATGGCACCCAAAGTTGTTCGAACCCATTCTCCTTGCGAGACTGGTGAGGGGATTTCCACCATGCGCCGCTTGCTCAACGGTTTTCATCACCCTCGGGCAGGCCTGCACACTGAACTCTTCTTCGAGGAGGGAAGAGTACACTCCTTGGGACCTGCATGGACTTCTCAGGTCCCAATTGTTGTTGAAAATAACATGCCCAAAGAGAAATGGTTCACTCCGAACCCATTTCTGGCTGAGTTGGGCATCTCATCATCCAAATAGTCAAACGATCGACGTGGGTTTCCTCTGATGAATGATAAAGAATGGACGAAATGGATTAATGAGCTCGAGCCAACCTTCAAGCAGAAGTGGATGAACAATGGTATCTACGAGCTGATAATGCTCTTCAAGTTAAGCCCGAGCTGTTCTTAACGGCTATTCTCTTTTGGAACTCGGGCACCAATACCTTTGACTTTAAGATGAGTCCAATGTCCCCGACCATCCTTGATATGGCATATGTCTTCGGGTTAAGGCCTTCGGGCAGGGTCATAGATGTTACTCATGATTGGGCTCCTCATTCTCGCCCTACCGCTGAGAGCTCGGGCAGCTATGCTCCATTTCTCCATTTGGAGTATAACTCTGCAACCTTCAAGAGTTATGGAACTTCCTTCACGGGTTTCATCCTATTTGCCAAGAAGGAATTTAGCCCCTCTTCCTCAAACGCCAATAGAGATCAGGAGCACATGTATTTTCTCCTCTACTGGCTCAAGAAACATGTTTTCCCCAATAAATCTAAAGGAGTGAAAGTGGAATGGATTCCTCTAGTATAAGCTATCCATAATTTTGATGATGTAGCCACGAGCCCTTTTCTCCTTGCTCATCTCTATCATCTCTTGTACAAAATTACAAAGGGTGAGCTATTCAAAACCAACCTTAATGGTCCAACTTGGATGATCCTGCTTTGCTTCAATGGTATCTCCTTGAGCTTCAGGCTCCTAACCTAGAATTCCCAGAATGAGTGGCTCCTACTCGAATTTTGGCTGAAGCTTCTCCAACCAATCACTCTACCTTCGCTTATCTTTATTTATTCAGAGTTTGCAGGACTCAGGCAAATCTGGAATGAAGTGCTTCAGTCCTATGGAGATACCCTTGGTTCTTTAAACAAGTCTTCCAAGACGTCTTTGGAGAAGATGACAGTCCCTTCTGTAGAGAGAGATTTATAAGTTGTAATGGACCTAGCCTGGGGAGTAAGGAGTCACCGCTATGAGTGCGGGCTGGAGGTTTACCATCATCCCAACTTTTGTGCTAGACAGTTGGGCTTTTAGACAAGCTATCCCAGTGCCCTTCTTCGACTCTGTTCATTGCAACACCTCCTATCATCTTCACTCTCCACAAGAAGTTACCTTCCGAGCTGCTCGACGAAGTCTCGAGGTACTGAGTAAGGTTGCCCAAAAACCTATTGCTCTTATCTTTGAATATACTTCGAACTCCTCTTCTTGGTGGGAAGCAAAATGGACTAAGAAATATGTAAGAGACCTGCATGAGGCCCACGATCGCCTCTTCAAGCGATTTTCAATCAAATTATATCCTAACCCAGGCGAGCTCGAGAATTAGAAGGAAATGATTCATCAGAAGAACCAACTCCTTCTGATAGGTATCCCTTATTTCCTTAACTTGTAATTTCTTATGAGATTTCATGAATCTGCCTCCCTCTAATACTTTTCTTGATTTCTTCATACTGGCAGCCCAAAATAACCCCGCAGAAATGGAAGTCAGGCATGATGAGGATGCTGCAGATGCTTTCATTCTCCAAGAACTCGTGACTGAGGCAGAGAGACAAGTTGCTGGAGCAGGTGGGGATGTCTCCGAGTTACTTAGAGACTTTGGGGATAAGGCGGAACCTGTTGTAGAGCCCCAGGTAACGCGTCGAACTCGGGCAATAGTAGTAGAGACTTCTGAGTCTGAGCCCGAAGAGCGACCTCGAACTCAACTTTCCACCCCTGGTCCGCGGGCATCCTTAACAAAGAAAATGACGAGGGCACAAACCTCCAAAACCTCTAAGTCTTCTACTTTTGTAGCTGAGGCGAGTGTGGGTAAGAAGAAACAGAAGGCTTACAGTAAGTGAATTTTGTTTTATCTTTCCCTTCTTTCTTGTATTTGCTTTTAAGAGCTAAAAAATTCAACTTCTTCTGGGTTTAGGGCCCTATAAAACCAAGAGGCCTACTGTTGTTTCCAAAGATGATCCTCTGGGGGCCGAGATGTATCAACAAGCCAAGGATTTGCAAGATTCTACTCTTGAAGCACTAGAGGTATGGCCTGCATTATAAGTTTTACTCTTTTGAATTCTTCCCCTTCTTTTTTCCTTTTTCTTCTTGACTCTTTGCCCAATTACCTGAAATAGGCCATAAAGGAAGAAAAGATCTCTATGCCCGAAGCCTCTTCACCTTCAGCTAAAATGGTACAAACTTCCCCTCCACAGGCTAAGTCTTCAAAGGTATATCTTTTTTTTTTATTCTTTTAGACTTGTTTCTTTACCACTCTCAGGGCTTTGACACTTGTACTTTTACTTTTGCAGGTTAAGGTTGGGGAACCTGTGTTAGTAGTGACTCCCACCACCCAATTCAATCCAAAGACAAATGAAGTGTTGTATTTTGTAGATGAGGATAATGACTTGGTTTGTAATAGGGAGCTGGAAAAGGCTCAAGCCAATCTCATCCTCCTTTGGTGGGCAAGGCCGATCTTTCGAAGCCTCATTTGTCTTCTGGAGTGACGGGAACTCCCATTCCTTGGCCTAAGTAGAAAGTCAAAGCTATTGCTTCATCTATTTTTGTTCATACTCTTGAG
Source organism: Heteromeles arbutifolia (assembly GCA_024362995.1). Classification (NCBI taxonomy): domain Eukaryota; kingdom Viridiplantae; phylum Streptophyta; class Magnoliopsida; order Rosales; family Rosaceae; genus Heteromeles; species Heteromeles arbutifolia. The sequence goes on along the minus strand of JANCRC010000007.1, from coordinate 34,586,364 downwards.
ATTCTTCATCTCCTGCCAACTGAGGCTGCCCCTTCCACTATTGTTGAAGGTGTTGGAGAGATGCCCCCACCTCCATCATCATTTTCTTCAGCAACGTCTTTGCCCGACCTGGTTAAGAAGTTCGAGACCAAGCTGCAATCTCCTTCACCTTCAGCCGAGTCTCATATTCTTCAAAACTCTCGTCGAATCTTTAAGGATTGGATAAAGAGAGACTTCAATGCTTCCCTTAGTCTCAAGATTCTTCATGATGCTGAGAAAGTTCTCATCGAGCTCTACAAGGCTTAATTACTAACAAAGACTCAATATGAGTCGTTTCTCAACTTCTTTGAGAATCTGCGGGCGCTAAGGGAACATCACAAAAAAACGGAGCAGACATCTAATAGAGTGAAGTGCTTTCAAGAAAAACACACGAAGTCTTCAGCCATTCTTCAACAGTTAGTGAAAGAATGATTAATGATGGAGGACAAGATCTCAGTAGTTGATTCTGAAATCCAGAGGTTAAAAGAGCAGCTGACTTCACTTAAGGCCGAGAAGATAACTCTAACCAATCATTTTTTCAAGAAGGTAGATGAGATGGAGAAAACCTCTTAAGAAGTGGATGACTCGAAGAACCAACTTACAAATAGCAATATGAACCTAGGAGAACCAGATAAAATTTTCACCATTATGCGGACTTACTTCTCTAGAGGAGTTGCCTTGGCCGGGGATACAAATATGTTAGATTAGGATTCTTGTAATATTTTTATGAAATGTAATGAATCTTCTCTCCATCTTCGCTTGTCTCATTTCTTATTTTACATTAAGGTCTTACTGTGCCATCTAACTTCACTTCTCTTTGAAATCATTAACTCTCTTTGATATAACAATTCCTAACATCTCAGAGAGTTGGACGATATCTCTTTAAAACTTAGCATTAACTGGATGTCTTTGCAAGTTTTCCCCCAAATTTGTCAAGTAATATTCTTCTTTTCTGTTCTGGCTGCTTGAAGCTTTTTCCTCTTGTTCATCAGCCAAGCCCTCCCTTTCTTGCTTCCTTTCTCTTCCATACACCAACAGTCTTTTGATTAAGGACCTGACTGCCATTACTTGGTCATTTCTTCTTTGTTCTGACATTACTGGTGTTGGGGAGTTGGGACAATATGAGGTATATCCCATTCTTCCTTGGTGAGGAACATTCTTTGCTCCAAAAGCTATTGGGCCGTCACCTTAGTCGGGCGGCCGTTCTCATCAGCTCCTAAGCATTGAAGAATCCCAATACTAGGATTGTAAAAGCTGGCTTCTGCAACATTAGCTGTAGGGAAGAATGGCCGTGACTCGGTTTCCACCATTTCCCAAAATATCTATGACTAACTAATTTGAGTCATTGTTCCGCTCACCAAGTCAATTAGGCGTTTAACTTTGGGAGACGTGATAAGGGCGTCATATAAAATCTCGTTTAAAGAAATTCACAGTTACAAACAAGGAAACGAATTAGAATTAATAATATGAAAGCTTTAGTACCAAGTCCTGAGGGTAAAATATAAAACAATGAGATACAAGTAATGGCAAAGTTGCCTTTTAAAATAATGGGAGGTCAAAACTAATAAGGGTAAAACTGTAAACAGTTAAGTTTGTTAGAGGTTGTTATAAGGAGGTTATGGTAGTTTGTAATTAGTGAGTGATTAGTTGGATAATGATGTAATTAGCTAGTTAGCTAAAACTTGTGAGTCACTAGTGTATATATATATACACACACACACACATCAATGTGTAACTTATATATACATCAATGTGTAACTGTAACTTTATTGTTATGATGAAATGAAAGAGTAATTTTCTTAATATGGTATCACTCGCCTGAGTCCTACGACATTCGATCATCTCCTTCTGCTTCCCGCTTCTACCTCTTCGAATCTTCAAACCCTAGAAATCGCCATGGCTGGCTCTCCTTCTTCTAAATCTGCTTCCCCTGTTCATCCAATTTCAACGAATTATTGCCCTAATTCTTCTCTCTCCTCAACAACATCGTCGTTTACGATCTAGAATATTGGATCTATGGTGCCAATCAAGCTCACAACAACGAACTATCTCACATAGAGTGCTTGTTCGCTCCAATCTTTCGCCGGTATAATCTCACCGAAATCATTGACGGCACGATGTCTGCTCCGCTGAAATATCTTCTTCACTCTTCTAGTAATCAACCCTTTACTCTCAATCCTCAGTATGTTACTTGGTTTGAAAATGATTAGAATATCTTAATTTGGATCAATTCTACATTATCGGATGCCCTAATTTCGTACACTGTTGGAGTAAATTTGGCCCGTGAGCTCTGCTCCAAATTGGAATCGCGACTTGCAACTGCATCGCAATCGCACATTCACAAGCTTCGTTTTCGTCTTTGTAGCATCACGAAGGGTGATTCTACGACTGCGCTCTATCTTCAACAAATTGAAGAAATCGCAGATGCTCTGGCAAATGCCGGAGCCCCAATCAAAGATTCTGAGGTGATTTTTGTAATTTTACATGGTTTGCCCTCGAGGATGAATCTTTCATTGATGCAATCCAATTTCGCCTTGGTTCAACCACCATTGATGAACTTCATTGGCTTCTTTTGAGTAAGGAGCTTCAATTGACTGCTCGCAAGAAAACCTCACCATCTGCCCCAATTCAAGCTTTTAATTCTTCTGCTGGTCTTCTTCCAACACCATTTGGGCGATTTTGGTACTCAAGCATTCTTTACTCAGAACGGATCTCCTTCGCAATCCTATGGTCCTTCAAATCGTGGCAACTTTTCTCAATCTTGAAATTACAACAATCGTGGACCACAGAGGAATAATCAAGGTTTTCAGGGCAATCAAATATTCAATTATGGCAATCAGGGTAATCATCGTTACAACCGTGGTTCCCATTCTTAGTACAATAATTCTACCAGAAATATCTTTTGTCAAATTTGTCGTTAATTAGACCATGAAGCTGTTGAGTACCCTCAGTGCATGAATCCTAACTTTGGTACCAAGAATTCTCCAGCTGCCTATTATGACCCCATAACTCCTACTTAGTTTCTTGATTTTGGTGCTAGCTCACACATGACTCATTCCTACACGAATTTGCAGAATCCTGAGGCATACACTGGACCTGAGCAAGTGTATATTGGTGATGGCAAAGGTTTGCCCATACTCAATTCTGGTTCTTCTACACTTAATACTGGTTCTCATTGCTTTGATCTTAAAAATGTCTTGCATATTCCTCATCTTAAGCAAGATTTGATTTCTGCCAATTGCTTTATACTTGATAATTGGTGTTCTATTCATTTGTATCATTTTCACTTCATTGTGAAGGATCTTTCTTCGGAGAAAACGCTCTTGAAAGGTCCTGTGAGCGCTAGTTTCTATCCATTTCATGCATCCTCTATTACTGGTAATCAACAGGCATTTGCAGCTTATGCTAAAGCCTCACAGCAGATTTGGCATCAAAGATTGGGTCACCCTGCACTCAAAATACTAAATCAACTAGCCTATAAGTCTTGTATTTCAGTTTCAAGTGCTTTAAATAAATATGTGTGCTCTAGTTGTGCTCTACGCAAGAGTTCCAAACTGTATTTTGCTTCTGTTTCTTGTACATCAAGTAGGCCTCAAGAGCTTCTGCACACTTATGTATGGGGTCCTGCACCACTTCTTTATGTTAATGGATATCGATATTATCTCATTTTTGTTGATGACTATACCAAGTATACTTGGTTCTTTCCTCTTAAATCCAAATCTGATGCCTTTGATGCATTTGTGCAATTCAAAGTGTTGGTGGAAAATTTACTCAGTGCTAAAATTGTTATCTTGAGATCTGATTTTGGTGGGGAATTTCTTAGTCTCAAGTTTATCCAGTTTCTTCAAGAACATGGCATTTCCCATCAGTTAAGATGCCCTCACACACTTGAGCAAAATGGTTGTGCTGAGCGCAAACACAGGCATTTAGTTGAAACTACTAGAACTCTCCTAGCAGCATCCAAGGTTCTTAATTCATATTGGGTTGAAGCGTTTGCCACAGCTATCTATCTCATCAATAGGATGCTAACAACCACCAGATTATCTCTTTGGGAATTATTGTTTCACTGAACTCCAGATTACACCTCTCTAAAAATCTTTGGATGTAGATGTTTCCCATGGTTGAAACCTTATGCAACTTCCAAGCTTGATCCCAAAAGCAAGGAATGTGTCTTTTTGGGGTACAGTTTGAATCACAAAGGCTATAAATGTCTTAATCCTTACACTGGCAGAGTGTATCTTTTGAGGCATGTGATTTTTGATGAAGATATATTTCCCTTTGCTCAAAAAGATCATCTTCAGCAATCAAGTTCCAGCTCTAGTTCTTCTCAATTGCAGAAATCCAATCCTATTCCAACCACATTGACTTTTCCTCTTATATCTCAGCCCTCTCAATCTACATCTCATACCTTACCTACAACTCTACCTTCACCCTCTACATCATCATCTACATTATCATCTCTTCATGTACCCTCCTCTACTACCTTACCTACCTCTCATATTCTTTATGTCCCTAATACACTTTCTGAACCTTCAATACCTCTCAATACTCATCCCATACAAACTAGATCCAAATCTGGTATTTTTAAACCCAAAGCACTCATGGCAACCAAGCATCATATCTCTTCTGATTTATCTCTAGATTAAACACCATACATATATCTTTAAGCATCCAAACATTCTTATTGAAGGTCAGCAATGCAGAAATAGTTCAATGCTCTCATTCAAACTGGCACTTGGTCTCTAGTTCCTACTAATCCCACTCGGAACTTAGTTGGTGCAAAATGGGTGTTTAGAATCAAAAGAAAACTAGAAGGTACCATTGATAGGTACAAAGCTAGGCTTGTTGCCAAAGGCTTTCATCAACATAAAGGTCTTGATTATACTGAGACATTTAGTCCAGTTGCCAAGCCTGTCACTATTAGGCTTTTTCTCACTTTGGCTGCTAAGTTTGATTGGTTTCTCAATCAACTTGATGTTAGCAATGTCTTTCTACATGGTACCTTGACAAAATCTGTGTTCATGATCCAACCACCAAGATTTGAAGACCCTACCAAATTAAATCATGTCTATCATGTTCATAAGTCTTTGTATGTGCTAAAGCAAGCCCCAAGGGCCTGGTAAATGAAGTTAACCACTGCATTGAAGTATCTGGGTTTCTCAGGTTCACCAAATGATCATTCCTTATTTGTAAAGAAGGATCATGCACTGGTTTTCATTTTGGTCTATGTTGATGATATTATTGTTACTGGACCAAATGCTCAACTCTGTCAAGCAATTATTTCTCAGCTCAGTTCTTTATTCCCTATCAAAGATCTTGGTCCTCTTCATTACTTCCTTGGTATTGAAGTCAAGAGGTCATCATCTAGTATACTCATCTCTCAAACCAAATATATTATTGATCTCCTCTCCAAGGCACATATGGAAGGTTCCAAACCTTGTGTCACTCCACTTAGTACAACTAAATTGGATCATGAATCTTCTCTGTTTGATAAACCTGAGGAATATAGGTCTTTGGTTAGTGGTTTGCAATACTTAACCTGGACACGGCCAGATCTGCCTTATGCAGTGAATTTTGTCTGTTAATTTATGCAAAGCCCGAGACAAGCTCATTTTCAGGCAGTCAAATGCATTCTCAGATATCTAAAGGGCACTCTGTCTCTTGGATTGTGGTTTCCAAAATGTGCTAAGTCTCTTACTCTCACTGCTTTTTCTAATGTTGATTGGGCAGGTTGTAGTATTGATCGACGTTCCACTAGGGGGTTTTATGTCTATTTGGGAGACTCACTTATAAGCTGGAGTGCCAAGAAACAGCCTACTGTGGCGCGATCATCGACAAAAATTGAATATCGATCATTGGCTGACACTGTAGTTGAACTGACATGGATATGCAAGCTCTTAGTTGATGTTGGTCTTGTTCTTCCTTCTTCCCCTCAGATTTGGTGTGACAACATTTCTGCCATTTCATTGGCTAGAAATCCAATCTTCCATGCTAGAACTAAGCATGTGGAGATTGATTATCATTACATTAGGGAAAAGGTGCTTGCTAAATCAAGTTCTTTTAGTTTGCACTCAAGATCAGGTTGCAGATACCTGCACCAAGGCACTGTCCAAGCACAAATTTCATCTTCTCAGGGACAAACTCTCCCTTCGGTTACCTCAGTTAGGTTTGAGGGGGGGGGGGATAATAAGGGTAAAACTGTAAACAGTTAAGTTTGTTAGAGGTTGTTATAAGGAGGTTATGGTAGTTTGTAATTAGTGAGTGATTAGTTGGATAAAGATGTAATTAGCTAGTTAGCTAAAACTTGTGACTTACTAGTATATATATACATCAATGTGTAACTTTATTGTTATGATGAAATGAAAGAGTAATTTTCTTAATAAAAACCACAACTAAACATATTAGAATTTCCAAGGCCAGATGAAAGCTACTACTGACTGCATTCCTCAATCCGAGTCATCCACCAGCGGCAGCTCAAAAACGATAAACGTCATCGTCAACCATACGCTAACGGTACAGCAACAAGTTCCTAACTTGTTCTGTGAAAAAAGGGCAGGGCCTCGAGTCTTGACTAACACCGGAAAACTCTACATGGAACCTCAATACCGGCAGGAGGGCACTAAAAGGAAAGGCGGACTCTTTTTCCATCCCCGTCCTCACTTGCCATTGTTGAGGACTTGGCGTCTCTCTCGGCCACACATCTTTTGTACGGGACAAATCCTTTTCTATTCTTTCCGGTGCTTGCTCTTAATACCGAGAAGGCGGAGTTTGCACTCACCTTGAATTGAAGAACCGAGTTTGGCCCTCGGTCTTTATCAGAAACATGTTGATCGCCCTGTGTCTCAACTTCTTTGTCACGATTTTCGTCATCACTGGCTGATCCCGTATCTGAACCGGTACAAGAACCTTCCCTCTCAACTTTCTTAGAATCAACATGTTCATTCGCTGGCTGCTGCTGCTGCTTATGGAATGGAACAAAAGGCGGACATATGGTCCACCGCGGTACAGTATAAGCATTAGTACCAGATTCTACTGCATTTGAGTTTTGATTCTGAAATTGCATAAAGTAGATGCCTTGATGTCCTCCATAGGGAAAATTATCCCAAACGTGTTCTACATTCCCGGATGCAGATTCCATATCCGTAAGGTTACATGGTAATGATGTCTGCACAGGTTTCTCCTCTTGCAAATCAGAAGGCAGTGATTTAGAATCCCCCGCAGCTTGAGAAGATGGTCTGTGGTAGTCTGTGACTAATACAGTCCTTCCGAAGAGCTTAAGGCTTCGGGCAGATGCCTCCTCGGCTGAACCTCCACTAGCATCAACATCATCCATGGGAAATAACTCGAGCTTCTGGACATATTCAGCAAACACAACCAGTAGAGTATCAACATCAAATAAAACGTTTATTCTTTTTGAAAATTTGAAAGATATGCCAAAGAACAAGCATATACCATCGTTAATTGCTTGTTAGGAAGTGAACAATTGTTAATTGTAGAACCGCTTTCCTCGAGTAATAATGGGTTGGGCTCAGAATGAATTAAGTTCCCACTATTGACACCAGCAGCAGATGAATCAGGGGATAAACCATCACTAGGTGTATTTGAATCAGTTGAACCCATTTCATCTGAGCCAATCACAGATAATACTGATTTTGGAGATTGGTTTTCTTGATCTGAAACAGATAAATTTGGAGACTTGGACCTTGCTGACTGCTCTACAGTGGAGGCCTCTTTATTAAGAGGGTGTACAAGTTTTCGGGGATAAGGACGCATTGGCTTCCTTTTTGGTCGCGGAGGAGGTATGTCAATGGGCTCTTCTGAGGCTGTGTTTCCACTGTTCGGGTCATGAGCAACCTACAAGACAGAACCGAGGAGTCAGAATAAACATCAAGCAGGAAAGCATGAACCCTTCAAGTACGGTTTACATGCCTGGAGTCAACGAAATTGAACTTACATTAATAGATGGGGATATAGATAATTATGGTATAAGAGCATTAAACCTTAGAAAAGAATTTTTGAGCATGACTTCGAATCTGAACCGCAGTCTTTGTGCCAACATGCTCTGTCATCAAAACAGAATATTTCAGCAGACAGCAGATAGATCATAGATGTTCCTTAAAACAAGAAATCAAATCTGCTCAAACCAACAAGTGAGATGCAATCTCATCCAACTTTTTACGGCTGAGACTTGTTAATAAATTGCTTGTTGACGCTTTTCATACAAAATTTACCTTCAATCTTTCGCCAGGCACGACCGTAGAGCTTTAAAGCTTCAAGGAATTTCTTATGCTCTTCCTCAGTCCATCTCTCTCTCTGTTTAGTGATTGTGTATGGTTTTCTCACCTATTAAAACCAAAAAAACAAAAGACAAGTGAATCAAGTTTGTCTTAGAACAATTAGTCATGATCCTAAGTCCTCTATTGGAGTTGGTCTTACAACAATTAATCATGATTTTGATCAACAAAATAACATGCAGATGTAGGTTAGGCCGGTTGGTCCGCCATTGCACAATTTTGAATCCCCATCTCCGTAGATTAGATTAAAGTAGTTTAAAATATCGCTTCATCAAAGATAAATGAACGAAGTTAAATAGAAACAATGAGAATTCAAAAGATTAAAACCTTGGGAGTAAAGTTGTTTCCACTAGAGAACTGATCATCCTTCAACCGGACCCCACCAGCACTCACTGAGATCCCATTGCTAGCTGAGACCACACCATCTGAACCAGTACTACCAAACTCATCCTACATAAAAAGCAGTACATAATTAAAAATCTACCATAAATATTAAAAAATTCAACCATAAATATTAAAAAATTCAACACTAAATTTCCACACTTTCTGAAAGAACTGTACAGATTCAGAAAAAGGGTTCTTTCAATTCATCTCCCGCTTCAAAGAAATAGCAGAAATTCTCCAAATTCAAATAAATTCATAAATTCAAATCCTAAGTTTATACATAATTAACTGTCCAAACTTAAAGTAAGTCCCAATAGCAGTTGGTGGATTTCAAATCCTGCTCCTGCCGTAACCGTAGCTTAAAGTAGTAATATTGCTTTTAATAAAAAAAAAAAGGCATATCCCTACGGAATTCGATGACCAATAGAAAAATTCACTGAAACAGGGTCTGCATGCTATAATATAAGATAAATTCAGTAATATGTGGATACATACTTGAGCAGCCATGTCTGAAGATCCCATTAAGCAACCCACCAAGCGAAGTTGACCTCTTCCTCAACTCTCCGCGATACGACACCGTTTCTCCTCACTCCTTCAGCTTGCAAAAACCACAGAAGAACCTTGTCTTTGTCTTCCACACACTCATACAGCAAGAAAATACTCATAAATTTACACTCTTTCGGTCCAACCAACCGGTTCTGTGAGCTCTCCGGTCCATTTCTTAAAACTTCACTCTCACAAAAAGCCCTCCATGTCTCCTACAGCTCCCCGGTCCTCAAAAATTGGAGTCGACTTCTTGCTTCCGAGAAGAAAACAAGGACTGGGTTTCACTTGGATGCCGGAAACAGCAAAAACCCAAGTGAAAAAATAAAGAAGAAGAAAGCAAATAAGGAGGAGAGAGAAAGCTCCAGAGAGTGAGTGTTTTAGAGAGAGAGTGGTGAATAGTGTGTGTGATGAGATAAATAGAAGAAAGCAGGAGGTGCCGCGTCAGAATCGTCGTTGTTTTTTTTCTTTCACTTTTTGGATTTGTTTTATGTATTTTTAATTTTAATTGTTTTCTGTTTTGGTGAGAAAATAGAAAGCTGGAGAATTCGATGGAATCTTGTGGCTGTCGATGAAGGAGGCCGTCGGCACGTGGCGGGCCTCTGTCTTGACTTCCTCCGCTCGGTGCGAGAAAATTCAGCCACCACTGGATAATTACGCCACTGGATACCCCAAGCTCTACTCGCAGCGAAAACACTACAGCTATTGTACTCGCGCTTTTATGGCTCACACACGTCACTTTCTTTATCAGCCAACTCACTTCTTTCTCCAAAAGTTTCCAAATCATCATTCAGTTTAGACAATTTTGAGAAAGAAAATTTCCAAATCATCATTCCCATTAGCTTTCTTCTATTTTTATTTATTAAGTGCAAAATATATTCTACGCTAAATCATACTAAAAGAAAGGAGAATAATTTAAAGTTAGAACGTCATGGAATGAAATCCATTCAGAATTTTGGTGTTCAAAACACGGGAACAAAGAGATTCCAAAACCTTGAACAACATATAAATTACTTAAAACAACAATTATCTACAACACAGTGCTTTTCCGCTTAATCGATACTGCTAAAAACTAACTTGACTTGCCCCAGCTTGACGACTCCTTTAATTTGCTTACTAAGCCCTAGCTTACTAGAAACAAAATGGATTCTCGATTGTTCAAGAGATAGAGAACGAGATTCGAGCCATTCAAGTTTTTAGAATTGAAATTGAATGGTCCGGATTTCTCTGTCCGCAAGCTTCAGACACAAAAATCATGAACGTATCTCAATCCTAAAGGTTGATTTTAAGTGTGAAATTGTATGAAGCGAGTAACCTACTTCACTATGCGCACCAAGAAGGTGGAGCAACCATGAATCACCATGTGAAAGGAAAAAAAAATACAAAAAAAATTTAAAATATAAGATAGTTCCAGCCAAAATTAAACTAAAAAGGCCAAAAAAAAAAAAAAAAAAAAAAAAGCTCCAAATGATATTTTGTGGTGTGGGATAAACGCTAAAATATCTGGCACCCTAAGGAATAAGGATCCTCTTTGAGAGTATCCTTAAATCGTGTTTGTTCATCGTACATCATGTGGACATAAATCATTTTAAATACTTTTATTTAAATTAAATATAAATAGTACCTGAAGAAAATTAATCGCATGACATATGACATATAATAAACAGATACAATTTAAGAATTTCTAAGATCCTCGTAAAATGGAAGTAAAGAAGATCTCATAAAGAGGATCCTCCTGGCCCTATAAAATAGCAAGTTAGTGGGACAGAGAAACAAAAGGTAGGCCAAGAGTTGTGGATTACGCTAAAAATCCAAATTAATAATAAAAAAATAAAATAAGATAAAGTAATATAAAAATAAAAAAGATGAGGTTGAAACTGATGAGTTTTGGTGCACTTTCTCGATCTATATGCGCTTTTGTCCACGTCATCTCCACTGACCGCCCCAATTTCTATTGTCCGCCGGCACGTGTGCAGGAGCGAAACGATGCTTCTAGGCCGCTCGTGTGTAGCTGGGCCCCATCCTCATGGCTGATAACAGTAAATCGTTTCTGTCCACAAGTTTTGGATGGTGTTTTGGTAAATTCGACAAGGACCTGCCATGTGTCGCAGAACGTGGAAGGCTCCAGTCAAGAATTCAACGAGAGGCTCAAGATCTTTCGATTGGATATTCGCTTTGTGGCTGAAATGGGAGTTGAAATTTATGCACCCATTTTTTTGTGTGCCATTTTTATGACGGCACTACCGTTAATAAACTTAATTTTCTTAATCTTATTGTTATCAACTTTGAGTGAAGATCATTTCTAGATCATCTTTGCGAAGATTTTAAGGATTTTTTTTGTCAAGATTCTGAGAATTTTTAAATCGTATCCGTTTATTGTACATTGTGGAGTCAGTTTTCGTGAGTTATTATTTATATTTAATTTTAAATAAAAGTATTTAAAATGATTTCTGATCGCACGATATACAATGAATAGACACGATTTGAGGATCCCCACAAAGAGGATCCTCATCGATAAACTTTACACCTGGAGACAACAGAAGGGCCACTCACAAAATGGGTGCTAACCTTTTGTGTGATTTATAATCCAACACGAAACAACACGACACGACTTAATAATAAATTGACTCATTATTAGGTTATCTGTGAAGTAACCGTTCAAATAACATATTTAACACAACATGACCTATTATGATAACAAATACAATACGAAAACGATACAAACATGACCCGTTTGACAGACCTACCTGACTACCAGCTGACTTTTGGAGGGTTGGCTTATCTACGCAAACTAATTATTAAATTTTATATTGATCACTTTTCAGTATTTTCGTGGATCGATATGTTCCAAATGTTACCTTTGAGTCTGAGGCCCTCCGTTGGGCGCCCATTGATCCGGCCCACGCTCTCATGGTAGTCCAATAACAGCCGCAGCTAGAAGAGGAACCTCCCGTCAAAAACCACGAATTTAGGCCTCAATCTTTCTTATGTTGTTTATTTTTTATTCAAATACTTTTTGTTTAGATTATCTTACTTAAATTCTAATACTTTTTGTTTAGATTATCTTACTTAAATTCTACGAGCATTTTAACCTTAAAAAATTTAAATTCCAACAAAAAAAATGATACAATCACACAATTTATAATATGGATCTGTAACATTAAATTACTTTTTCAAAATTTTAATTAAAAGAGAATGATCAAACTTTTTTTTTAACAAATGATATTATTTACATCAAAGGAGATGAAATGAATTTACCCTCACAAGAGGCTAGCAATAATGTAGTTCAAATTCACCTTTAACGAGAATCGAACTTAAGACCCCATACTTACAAGTAAAGAGGAATATCACTAAATCGTAGTACTAAATGACAGAGAATAACCAAACTTAAATGAGAGCCAAGCACACAACCAGTGGCGGATGCATTGAGGGGCAGGGGTCGGCGGATGCATTGAGGGGCAGGGGTCAGCTGACCCCTCGAACTTCGATGAACGTCTATGGATACCTTAGGTGCTGATCCTCCGAATTTCGATGAATATCCATGGACACCTTGGGTGCTGCCCTTTTGAAGATTAGAGTTGGCTTCATACATGTCTCTTTGATAAAATGTCTGAAATAAGAATGAATGAAATGGTGATCTCAGTGAATAACAAAGCATCATCATTCTTGCACAAACATATTAATGGGATGCAATGATATCAAACATTGTTAGTGTGTTCAAGATAAGTGTGTTTCTTTGTTAAGCATTCATATGGGAGCAGCCTTGGAACATATTAGTTACCCTCGCAAATGAGGCATTAACAAGTGTGCATTATGCCTTTCCAAATGACTTCAAGCCTACCAAGACTCGATGAAATGACGATATACATGCTATTTCTAGTATAAAAAAAAATGCGCGCTACACGCGCTATTCTTACTAACCCTCATAATATTATTTTCTGGATCAGCCACTGCACACAACTACGCAGTAGGACGACACCAAACATATCAAGTTCCCCTTGGGTCTCTATTTGGGGAGAGATTTTTCAGTGTGACTGGCACACGAGGTGGTACATCACGTGTCACTATATAAATGGTGGGATATGTGTATTAAAAAGTTAATAACTTAAAAATTAAAATTTTACCACCACTTACATAAAAACACATAATGTACCACTCATGTTCTCGTCACGATAAAAGATTTCTCTTATTTGGGCCTCCAAATACCTGACAAATACATGACATGTAACCAAGAAATAGAAAAAGACAAACTTACAAAAGACACCAGAAAAATAAAAGAAAAACAAAAGTAAAGGTGTTAAACTTTAGACGCGGCAAAATTGATTTGAAAGTTATAACATCGTGAGAGAAGCCGTAGTCCCCTCGGAGTTCCGTTTTCTTGATCAGCTACTAATTAAAGATTCATGACCCGTTGATATCGAATTCAAAGTTATTGATTATACATTTTCAAATCACCTGATGATTAAGAGAATATTTTTACTATTATCAATACCTTAGTTTTTTTTAGTGGTGTTATACCCATCCTAATGTCTTATCTCCCCACCGACATTATATTCCCACTCCCCAAGAAAAGTAAAAAGAAAACCATACTATTTTTCCACCCACTGTTATTCCCAAAACACCATTACCCCCAACACCCCTCAATGGCCTCATATCCCATCATTACTGGCCGCTTAAAAAGCCCAGATACTATCATATCAATGCTTGTGATTTCCTCCCAGTAACATGTCCTCCATTCTATTTTCAATTCTTTGAATTTCCAAATATGAAATAATTTTGAAACAAAATAGAAAGGAAAAAGTCGAGCTCACTCGTCACTTTTGATACAATTATATACATACTTTGCACTTCCAATGCAATTTGCATGCTCTGCCTGTGCTTCGCTAGAGCCCAAGTGCCCAGAGCCACAGAAGCAAATGTAGGCGAAGGCAAGGCAAGAAACGAAGTACCAAAAATGGAATCAAAATTGGTTGCCGATGGATTTGTCCACCCTCCAAATCCAAATCAAATCCCAATCCCAATCAAAGAGACCACCTCCTAGCACCGCCTAGTGGGTTTGGCAGTGGCAATGGCAATGGCATCTCAATCCGCAATAATCGACTTCCCTCCAAATGCCTCATCCCCTTCCTTTCTCCTCGCCATTCACCGACACAAAGTAATAGAAACTTGACCTTCACTTGAGTCACATGTCCACAAGATCCAGTCCGTTTCATAACCTTGATCACAATTGCATTGTCGATTATGGAGGTTGGAGTTTCGGAAATGATTGAGAGAGCTCGAACGAGACTGAAACGGAAGTGTGGCCTTTTTGCATGTCCTTATATGTCATTTTATGAGAGGATAAATTAGTCATTAAAAATTTAATAAAACTGGGGTGGGAAAATAAGACATTGGGGTGGGGGTAGCAGCACTTTTTTTTTTAGTACATCGATATTTTTACACTAAGGGGAGAGGGAGTTCGGCTAAGCCATACAATGGACAGCCTAATTTGGTATCGAATTCACCATCCACGAGATTCGAACCTAAAACCTCTCACTTCCAAGTGAAGAGGAATACCACCAGACCGTAGTACTGACTAAGTATCATCTGATTTTACGTATTAATATCATATGAAAGATTCATGTCATAACAATGATGTCATCCACTAATAATTTTTTTAGACAACGATATTCTACTATATTGGGCTAAGCCACTCAATGATCATCCATTAATTGATATCGAATTCAACATAAATATATGTCATCATCATTTATGTGAGTCGAATATGAAACTTTTCACTTACTAGAGAAAAATAATACAACTAAACAATAGTATTAGTTGAAACATCCTTGCATATGATGGAACCCATTTTGTACAAAGGAGTAAAAAAGAAACACCAAGAAACTAAGAAATAAAATAACAATATTCTTCATCCAGTTCTCCATTCAGACGAGGAAAATTGTTTAAACACATAAAAAGAGCTAGAGTTTAACGGGCCTAATAGATATTACAACTGTAATGGGCTAATGCGCAATAGTTTCATATAATGACCAAAAGAATCCTAGCAACATCACATAAATTTATAATGCAACGTGACTGATGTGTTTGTCACGGTAATAAATTCCTCAGGGATTAAACATTAGCAACGACGTTCGGACAGTTAGTCAGATGCGGATCGGACGTCAACCCAAAACTCGTGCGGTGGGGGAAGGGAATTGAGGTGTCCGCTTTCCCCTTTGCCGGAAAAAGGCGCCACTATTTTCTGAGATTAGACGAAGCACAACCAAAACGTTATGCTCGCCTGCATGTTCGTTCCACCCTTCAAAAAATTACTACCAATTTCCACTATTTACGTTAATTTATTTATTGCTTAAATCTCACTTATAAATACAGACAACAAATTTTCAAATCTCGGTGTCACTCTCATTCCTCAACGTTCACACAGCACGTATCACATTCATCTCTCTCTCTAAGAATTTTGAAGCTCTCGCGCTGCTTCACCAATGGCTACCGGTGTCATCGACAAGCTCAAATCTCACGTCGCTACTCTGAGCCAAATCAGGTAATGGCGGTCGAGTTTCCCGTTGGACTCCAATTTTCTGGATTTTCATGATTTCTACGTGATCCGAGCTTGCTTGATTGATCTAGCTCTTCCTTTTTGCAGCGAGAATGAGAAGAACGGATTCATCAACCTCGTTGCTCGCTCCGTCAGGTAAACTGAACTGAACTGAACTGAACCGAATCGAATTTTCTTGTTTTTTTATTTTTCTGTTTGGTTGATTAGAAAATGATGAGAAATTTGGCACTCAAATATGTGTATCTTGAGTGGCACTTTGATGGAAATGGAATGTGATCTGACTATGCATGTTTCAGTGGAGAAGCACAGCATGTGGACTGGGGTAAGATCGAGGCTCCTACTGACGAAGTAGTCGTTCCTCATGAATGCTTGGAACCTGCTCCTAAAGGTAATTTTGGTCTTATTATGGTTTTTTTGTTGTTTGGTTAATCAGCGATTTCGATTGTGCATTTTTGAATGTAAGATGCACATCGTTATGATTTATTGGATTCTTGATCGATGCAGATACTGCGGAGATCAAGGCGCTTTTGGACAAACTTGTTGTGCTTAAGCTTAATGGAGGCTTGGGAACAACTATGGGTTGCACCGGTCCCAAGTATGCATTTAAATCTCGCCGTGATCACGTAATATATGAACTGTTTTGCTTTATTGTTATACACTTATACTGCTTAAGTAGTGCAATAGTTCTTCTTATCAGAAATGTATGGAATAATTCAAAATTCGGAGATGAACTGCTCTACTGCTGGATAATGGGGTTGTTAATGCAGCATGTCAAAGATTTAATTAGAATTGTCAAATTTTAATTCATTTCTTACGATTCAATTAGATCCGCCTGATTTGGATTGTGTAGTGGATACTGCTACATACAATGTAATATACGCTGACTGTCCATCTCATTTCCATAACGTCAATGATTCAAGTTCCATTATTATTGCCATGTAGGTCTGTCATTGAAGTTCGAGATGGGTTGACATTTCTGGACTTGATTGTCATGCAGATTGAGGTTATCCTTTTGTCTTCTTCTTCTTCTTCTCTGTGTGTGTGTGTTTATACCACTTACCCTGCTAATTCTTTTGCAGCATCTCAATGACAAATTTGGGAGCAGTGTTCCCTTGCTTTTGATGAACTCATTCAACACTCATGACGATACACAAAAGGTTTGAGAATGTAATGCTGTATTTTTTTTGTTTTTGTCCTTTAAATTTACCGTGAACTAACTAGGTCATGTCTCCATTAGATTGTAGAGAAGTACTCCAAGGCAAATGTTCAGATTCATACTTTTAACCAGGTCTGTGGCACCTTTCTTGATTCTTGATCACCTTATTTACTTTATACTTGTGTATATTAAATACTTAGAACAACGAACTTATACCATTCCCTGTATGTTTTTTGGATGTACAGAGTCAGTATCCTCGACTGGTTGTTGACGATTTTACGCCACTGCCATCCAAAGGACAGACTGGCAAGGATGGATGGTATAACTTATACCCTTTCTCTTCCTTTGATATTACTCGTTTTTTCTTTATGATTTGGTGCTATTACTTAATTTACATCCTACTCGTATAATTTAATCTTTTTTCTTTAACGTTCTATAAGGCGTGGGAGTGACTGTTGGCTTGGCACTGTGGTTTAGAGGTCTAGATAAAAAACACCTAAGCCCTCTACTTTGTAGTTTGTGGAATCCAATTTCTATCTAGTGAAATTTCATGCAAAGTTGCATCGCGTTCTACTCACGATTGTTTTATCCACATGAAGGTATCCTCCTGGCCACGGTGATGTGTTTCCATCCCTCAAGAACAGTGGAAAACTTGATCTGTTATTGTCACAGGTCGGTCTGTTGATGCCGTTTGTGGTCATTTTATTATTTTCTCATAGCCCAGGTAAAATTCTTTCCTGCATTCGTCTCTATTTTGCAGGGCAGGGAGTATGTGTTTATTTCTAACTCGGACAACTTGGGTGCCATTGTTGACTTGAGTATCCTATTTTTTGTCTGATTGGCACATCTCTTTGTAGACTCTAGTTCTTTACTTAGTATGATTTGTTATTGCCTCGTCCGCGTTACTGTTTGAGAAGAGAAGTCCTTTTGGATATCGTTATCCCTGACTCGTTGCAACAGAAATTCTACATCATTTGATCAAGAACAAGAACGAATACATTATGGAGGTATGAAAAGGTTACGAGTATTAGTCAGTTACGGTACCTTTTCTCTTTTAAACTTGTTTCTACATATCTTTCCTATTTGTGCAGGTGACACCGAAAACATTGGCCGATGTGAAGGGTGGCACTCTTATCTCTTATGAGGGAAAGGTTCAGGTATGAAATTTTTATCCATTGCTAGCACTTTTCTGTCAGTTACAAGGTTATGACATATTGAAAACTTTGTATTTTTTCTGAACTTTGGTGGGCACTCCACATCTCTTCAATGTGTGCTTTATCAAGCCACTTTTATTTCAGGAAGTACTGTTTTATTTTGGACAACTATATTTTTGGTTGTGGTTTTCAATTAGTGTTTTATCGTCTTCTTTTTAAATTAGCCGTTGTTTTCAAATATACAAAGTTTAATCGTCTCAGTAAATTCATATCGTTTTTAAAGTAGTTGGTTGAAATAAAGAAGTGGTATGAAATTGTGACTATAGGACAGCTGACGTCGCTGTGATTTAATAGTAAATGACCTATATATATTTCACATATAGGGTTTGGTTTCGAACTTACCACCCAAAAACAAGGTCAATTTGAAAAACACTAGTTGAACTGGCTGGATCTCAAGAACCTTGAGCTCGTTGACCTAGTTCAAGGTTGGATAGGCCAGTTCCCCGGTTTTTTCCTTTCTTTTGAGTAAATGGATGTCAAAGGAAAACCAAATCCGCCACCCAGCTGATTCTCCTGGTTAATCTATTTCTTCTTAACAACGGCATGAATTCAATGTTAATGCATCTTCTTTCCCGTATGAAGCAAAATCCTCGACAACTTTTTCAATGCGTGACCATTTGTCTTATCTGATGTCCTTGTACAGCTCCTGGAAATTGCTCAAGTCCCTGAAGAACATGTAAGTCATGTTTCTATTATTTCACTCCTCGAACCCCCTGCTTTAATATTTAGCTGGCATCTTGTTCTCATTGCCGATAGCAGCTACGTAAAATGTAGCCAGAATTCCCACTTTTATAGTGGCCCTGGATCTAGTGAAAATAATTTTTTTGTACGGTTTATAGTTGATGATTTGGGGTGCTTTCTTTGAAACAGGTTGATGAATTCAAGTCAATAGAGAAGTTCAAAATTTTCAACACGAATAATTTGTAAGTAACGTTACCTTACATCTTGTAAACATTCATGGAATACGATTGTGTGCTAACAAAGTACATTCAGGTGGGTGAACTTGAATGCAATTAAAAGGCTAATGGATGCTGATGCACTTAAGATGGAAATTATCCCAAACCCAAAGGTATATATTTTTCATATGAAGCTTGGTTGTTCTGAGGTTCCGGTTTTCTGATGCTTAGATTTGTTTATAGGAAGTGGATGGGGTCAAAGTTCTTCAGCTAGAAACCGCAGCTGGTGCAGCAATCAAGGTACTTGAATCTTTAAAACTCATCTTAGTACGTTATCAAAAGTTGAAGCTTGATGCTATATTTCTACAGAGATTGATGTTTTAACAATTTTATTACTAATTTTAATGATCCGTTCCTACGACCAGTTCTTTGATAATGCTATTGGTATCAATGTATCGAGAGCTCGATTCCTTCCTGTGAAGGCAACTTCTGATTTGCTTCTTGTCAAGGTAGCCTTCTTTTCCCGCTACTAGATCTTGAATCTTTCACAATGACTCAAGGCTTGTCTAACGCATTTATCTTCTTTTGCAGTCTGACCTTTATAACGTAAGAGATGGCTTCGTTATCCGGAACAAATTGAGAAGAGATCCACAAAATCCTGTTATTCAATTGGGGCCTGAATTTAAGAAGGTGAATATTTAATATAGTGATGATCTATTGCCTTTTTTTGTCGTTCCTACCACCTGATGATGAGTGTGATAATTTTCTTTCCGTATAGGTTGACGATTTCTTGAGTCGATTCAAGTCAATCCCCAGCCTCCTTGAGTGTGATGGCCTTCGGGTTGATGGTGACATATGGTTTGGCTCTGGCATTAAACTCAAGGTACGCACTTACGGCAAAAATTTCAATCACCAGCTTCTTGTCTTCGATGTTTGTGTGAGATATTGACATCTAAATTTTGGTTGGCTTGTCGATGGCATAAATTAACCGTGTCTTATCTCCCTTACTACAAGACTGCAACATCGATTATTAACCATCCCATGCTCGTTTATCTCTTTTCATTTGTTTCAGAAACCTTTGAAATCCTGTTGCAAGTTTCGCCGAACACATTATCTACTATTGTTCTGTATAGTCTTACTAACGTTGTCTGCCGTTGTTTTTTCACTTAATGTAGGGGAACGTACATTGCTCAGTAAGTTCTGAAGAGATGTTAAATATTCCTGATAACATCACGCTTAGAGAATAGGTAAAACAAGAAAATGAATCTAGACCGTCGTATGTTACAAAATATGTTGATGGTCGTCGCTGTTTTATACGTGGTAATTGTGTACTCTAACTCTTGGTGCAGGATATCAATGGCTCTGAGGATCTCCACATTACGCATCGGGAGAGCATGCTAAAGTTGGAGTCGAGGGCGCGATGGTTGTGCCGTGCTTGGTTACTCCGATGGCGAAATAAAAGCTTTTTGAATTTTTGCTGCATGAGTTTGGTAGAGTTTGCAGGTTACCATGTTAAGCTCTATGGTTTTTGAAGGAAGGAATAAAACTTTAGTTTTATTTTTCTATTTTCATTCTCAGTCGTTTATTTTTCGTAATACAGTGTTATGTATCATTGAAGAGAAATTGTTCTTTCCCGTCTTGCACAAGTTTGGTAATAGAAAAGGTGTGTGTTTTGCCCACCATTTTTTTTTTGGTAAACGCCCACTATTCTTTAATCCATGTATAAATCTAGAGATTTATACTTGTTTAACGGCAAATAATAAGGTGGAGAGCATTATCACCACTTAAGTTAAGGGGTGGGGAGCACTTGCCTCCAATTTCCACCCCCATTTAGTCACTTGTGCTGGAGAAATGTAATTAATTTGAGCATTGTAATATAGGTGCACGACAAGTTTAATATTTTTGCACCTTAACTATATTAATAAAATAAGAGTCCCGTTCTGTTAGACATTACAGTTTAAGAAATTGTGATCACCAAGCATTTGATCTTAATCTAACAGTGAAAGATAATTTATAACAAAAGCACCTACCGTTGGATTAAGATCGTGAGTTTAACAGTACACACTTGAAAAGGGACCTTTAGTAATTTTAAAAGAATTATGGATAAAAATTGGAAAGTGAAGGAAGGTGCCATTTAGTTGGACAGCTCGTTTGGTAGGGTGGATGGGATTGAGCCTTAGTGATAGAATTGGATTGACATGGACTTGTAAGTTGTCATATCTTGACCTGGGGCGGACCACTTCCCGGGCCCACTCCACCATCGTAGCACAATATTGTCCGCTTTGAGCCCCGACCACGCCCTCACGGTTTTGTTTTTGAGAACTCACAAGTAACTTCCCAGTGGGTCACCCATCCTGTGAGTGCTTTGGCCCCCTTCTTGCTTAACTTCGGATTTCCTACGGAACCCGAAGCCAGTGAGCTTCCAAAAGGCCTCGTGTTAGGTAGGGATGAGAATATACATTTAAGGATCACTCCCCCGGGCGATGTGGGATGTTACAATCCACCCCCCTTAGAGGCCCGACGTCCTCGTCGGCACACTTTCGGCCAGGGATAGGCTCTGATACCAATTTGTCATTTCCCGACCCGGGGCGGACCACTTCCCAGGCCCGCTCCATCATCGTAGCACGATATTGTCCGCTTTGGGCCCCGACCACGCCCTCACGGTTTTGTTTCTGGGAACTCACGAGCAACTTCCCAGTGGGTCACCCATCCTGGGAGTGCTCTGGCCCCCTTCTTGCTTAACTTCGGAGTTCCTATGGAACCTGAAGCCAGTGAGCTCCCAAAAAGCCTCGTGCTAGGTAGGGATGGGAATATACATTTAAGGATCACTCCCCTGGGCGATGTGGGATGTTACAATCCATCCCCTTTAGGGACCCGACGTCCTCGTCGGCACACTTCCGGCCAAGGATAGGCTCTGATACCAATTTGTCACATCCCGGCCCGGGCCCCCACCACATCCCGGGCACGACTCCGCCGTAGCACGATATTGTCCGCTTTGGGCCCCGACCACGCCCTCACGGTTTTGTTTCTAGGAACTCACACGAGAACTTCCCAATAGGTCACCCATCATGGGAGTGCTCTCGCTCGCTACTCGCTTAACTTCGGAGTTCCAATGGAATCCGAAGCCAGTGAGCTCCCAAAAGGCCTCGCGCTAGGTAGAAATGAGAATATACATATAAGGCTCACATGATCCACTCCTCTGGGCGATGTGAGATCTCACATAAGTTGTAACTCATGTATAATGATAGGTTAGATAATCCACTCTATTACGGATTCATAACCTATCATGTCCAATCTTGTCCATCTCACATTTGACACAACAAATAAAAGACCGGACTCCAATCCATTTGAATTGGTCTAACCTATCCCAACCAGCCCACCAAAGAAGCCGGAATAGTTTCCGCAAAAAAAAAAAAAAAAAAAAAAGAATTTAGTTTGAAGTCTATGTGGTTAATTGAAAAAATATCTAAGGCGAAGGATAAATGCACAAAACTGAAAAACTTCAGTGGCCTTTTTCGCAAATTTCCCTATTATATAAATACGGACTCTCTTTTTAATTTTTTTTGGACTACCGAAAAACAGAGTGCACTGGTGGTTGTTAATTTTGCTGAAAGAAGATGAGGAATGCGCAACACGAACCGGCCCAGATTCCGACGAGCTTCGGCCACGAGCTTAGGGCTTGCCTCCGTTGCCGCCTCGTCAAGACCTACGATCAGGTTTTAGGGTTCTACATTTCGTTTTCCTCTTTAATTTTTGTTTTAATTTACAGAGGTTTTGGTGTTTTTGCTGATTGCATTATTCAAATGCAAATGCAGTTCAGAGAACATGGATGCGAGAACTGCCCTTTCTTCGACATGAACGACGATAACGACCGCATCGCCGATTGCACCACTCCTAACTTCAACGGGTTTGCCGTCTCTACTCTCGTTCTCTCAGACGATTTTGATTTTTTTTTTTTATGAATTTTTTGTTTCTTTTTCTTTGGTTATCGGAAATTGCATTGCTTGGATTTCAGGATCATCTCGGTAATGGATCCAAGTAGGAGTTGGGCTGCGAGGTGGCTCCGAATTGGTACAAATTTTGTTTATTTCATGATTATGCGTTCACTGAATTATACAGTGATTTTCGACAACCATTTTCAATTTCAGTTTTCTATTTTCTGTCATTTGTGCAATTTTAGTTTTCTTTAGGAATTTGTCCACTTGAATTTCGTTGTTGAGTTGCCTATGCATTCTTTTAACACTTGATATTGTAGTGGCTTACTCTCAAGTTTCTGAAACCCACCGTGCTTAGGGATGACAACGGTTCAGTTTGGGGACGGAAATGCTATATTCATCCCCATAACCACAAAAATTAACCATACACATAACCGCAAATTAACCATCGAGTATTATTCATAACCATACTCACCGGATAACGGATTTCCCATCGGTTAACGGTTATATCCATCTTTATCAATACAAAAAATATATTCATTCAATTAACGCATGATAATTTAATAAATATTAATTTCGTCATTAAATATTTGATGTATAAAATGATTTAATGAGTGGATCTTGTGGAGCATAAAAATTAAAGTTAAATATTGATAATGTTGGTTGATTTTTGATATCTCCCATAAGTACCATTGAATTCTCATAGATTTTAATTCATAACAAAACTTATGAACTTTCCCACAAAATGCAACTCACATAATGCAATTTTTGTATTTACACTCAAAGGGATATGGCGAATGATGAATATACATGTGTGTGTATGTATGTATGTATTTTAATACTTTAATATTATGAATAATTATATTATATATTCTTCGGTTCGGATTCGGGGAC
Source organism: Heteromeles arbutifolia (assembly GCA_024362995.1). Taxonomy (NCBI): domain Eukaryota; kingdom Viridiplantae; phylum Streptophyta; class Magnoliopsida; order Rosales; family Rosaceae; genus Heteromeles; species Heteromeles arbutifolia. The sequence continues at coordinate 34,562,474 of JANCRC010000007.1, read as the reverse complement.
GGATACGGATTGGGAATCCCTATAACCATATCCAAAACTATAACCGAATAATATTCACGGTTTTTCCCCATACCCAAAATATACTCGAATTTTCATATCCAAATCCAATCCATTCGGACGGTTATCCACGGTTATCAGGTTTGACGGTTAGAATTGCCATCTTTGAATTGTTTGCTTTTCGGACTTATAAATGCTCTACGTTATGCGTACAATGTGGCATTGATTTACAAATTGGCTGTGAAATTTTCCCATGTATTTTGATATTTGGCAGCAAAATTTGTTCCTGGTTGTTACACGCTTGCTGTTTCGGAGACTCTTAGCGAGGACATGAAGGTAACATTATGCTTTTGCTATTTTCTAGTAAGATATGCAATTTTCAGTTGATTGGGTTGTGACCAATATGCAAGTAACCTGAAAAGGCTGCCGTACTTGACATTAGGAGTAAAACGTTCCAGCTTGTGGAGTGTGTTTAGCGGTCCACACAGATACGGATGGCTTTTGTATATGTTTTGTGTATGCATGGTTGAACTGGATTATCATATGCTCACATCTTTAGAAGAAAGATTGCTAGGATGCGGTGCTGTTGTTGGAACATGTTCCTTCTCTAATTTGCCAATCCCTGAGACGTGCAACTGATCTAATCGTCTAAAAGTTCTTGTACTGGGTGTGGAGGATATTCACGGACATTTCCATGTGCTTTGTTTACTTGACTGCACTTTCCAAATCCGTAGAGGTCGCTTGTATTGGCATGTTTAAAAGTTCTTGCGCTAATTGTATTGCTGTTGGGTCTTTACACTTTCTGTCTCCATTGTTTTTCTTTGGTCAATCTTCTTATTTGGTTCATCTATTTGCAGAACATGTGCGAAGATGCTCAGATGCAATACGTGCCGCCAAAGCGTGTATGAGCGACGTGATGATCGGACCGAAAAAAGAACAAACCCCATCAGAAACCGTTTGGAAGACTAGAAGCGAATGCCTTTTTGTTATTTAAATGAAAACAGTTGGTTGTTAAAACTTGGAAGTGAAGGAACTTTCTGCTAACGTGGTTAGAACAGCAGCTTGTAATATATTTATTTTTGGGAAAGTATCTCCTTCGGGCATTTAGCGCAAAATGGTAACAGATGCTCACACCCAATGATTTACACGGCCATTAATATCTTAAAGCAAAATTTGCATTTGCATATGATTATGAGAGGGCCAAAATCAATTTCTTTTATAATAATTACTCAAAATTTATCTAAAGTAGGGGAAGAGAAATTCAAACTTGAGTGCAGACAGTAGAGCACACTGTTCTAGGTGTTTAGCAAATAGTAGAGCACATTGTTTGAGGTACGTTTTTTTTTTTTTTGTAGTTAATTAGTTCCTGCTTTATATTGTTGGGAAAATTAGGAAATTCGAGATCTCGAATTTCTGCTTTACATTTAGTTTCACGATTTCTACCGTGTTGATTTAGCGTTTGTTGTGAATTGATGCTTTTATCAAGATTTGGTTTGGCATTTGATTTTATGCTGCGTTGAAAAATGAAATGATATTAATTGATGGTCTGAATGAGTTACTGTATGAATTATTCTTTGTTATGTATCTACTTTTATCAATTTCGATTCAAAATTGCTAAAAAATTAAGATTAATTTAGAAAGTATCATAAAACTCTGAAATATATTGGATTTTTAAACTTGATCTACCTAAAGTGGCTGATTTCGTGTTGAAATGGAAATAATTTATTTCTAAGTTGATAAAATGAGTTTTTTAATGGAGACTTACAACAATTGTATTTTCATACAAAAGTGTAACTCCATTGGGTATTTCTCTCATGAATTGGCTGTCTGTGGTAGTTTTCTTTGCGGTTGTTGGGTGTGTTGGAACCAAGCCAACCGATTTTGATTTGATTCATTCAATCATCAAAGCCTACATATGACAAAATAAGTATAATTTGGGTAATCTGGTATCATAAGCCATACGTGGGATGATCCTAATCATACTTTTACTGACGTTTTAGGTTATGTAAGCCTGAGTTATGTTTACTAGGGTTGATAACTCAAAGCGTTACTTCAAGATCGGTGATCACGGATGTTTCATATAACTTCGTAAAAGAGAGAGTTTGCTTGTCAATCTCGAACTTGGAGCCTTCTATCTGTGTGTATGATTGAAGACATGCGTAATGGATACTCCAAGGTGAGTTCGTCTCTTCAACCATGTAATTAGATCTAAATGCTAATTAAGTAGTACTGAGTACATGCTTGTCAAGCTAATGGGGAAAGGCCAAGTAAATGCAATTTCTTTGTTTGTGTGAATTGTTTGTTTTTTTGCTTATCCCGAAGAATTATATAGCGGGGCGGTATTATTGATTTGATCTTTGAAAAAATTATCATTAGCAATTATACAGGGTTGTAGCTTGAGTAGTTAAAAGCATTTACTGCTGCACCCTCAAAATTATGCACGATTTTCATTTATCTAATGACCAATATTGCTTTGGAGGAAAATAAAAACAAAATAGCAACCTTAGCAAACAAATTTTGGAGAAAAAAAGATCTTTCCTTACAAAAATACAGGTTGATATATCCAAATGAACTTTCAAAACGAGTCTTAAAACAGTTAGAAAATTAAGGGTCTGTTTGGTACTCTACTTGAATCCAACTTTTTAAACTCAAAAACAATTTTCAAGTTTTAGGCCTTCAAAACTTGTTTGGTAGGAATATTTTCAAAAACTGAACTTAAGACTAACTTAAAAATACATTCTATTCTCTAAAAACATAAAAAGTGAGTTTTTAGAGTTTTTAAACTTAAACTCACTCATTTCTTTTCTCTCCCTTCTCCCCTCTCACTCCAAATCTATCTCTCTTTTCTTCTTCTCTTTTTTTATTTTTGTTTATTTTTTACCTCTTTTCGTCTCTCCTTCAATCCGCTCTCTTCATTCTCTCGGTTTTTTCTCTCACTCCTCTTCCTCTCTATCTTGTCTGATCCTCTCTCTTCTTTCTCTTTCCTTGAATCATCTCTTACTTTCTTTCCTCATCTCTCCTCCTTCTCCCTCTCCTATGACCCCCTATTTTTAGACCTCTTTGTCTAGTTTAAGTCGTAAGATTTAAAAAATTTAAATCGCAAACCAATCAAGTTTTTGAGTCTTAAAAAAAAATTGTTTTCAAGAAATGTTTTGAGAAATGATAAAAATTTTCAAATAGAATACCAAACATGCTCTAAATTTCTTAGTCTTATGAGACTAGTTTTGTTCCTAGCATGTGTTAATCCAAGCCAGAACAGTTGAGGGCATCTTTTATTTTTTTAACGGTGGAACTGATAAGAGTATTGACAGTTGCCACTAACTCCATGTTCATCTGCTCTGAAGTTGTGGGGCTGGAAACCAATATGTGGAAAGCCACTGTAACAAGTGAACCACATGCATCCCCCATCTCAGGACGACCATCGCCGGATATCAAGAACCCCGATGGGAGTATAGCTATGTTCGATGAGTCTTCCCCACTTACTGCTACATTGAGAGTTTGTATGTCAACCGGAGCGTATATGACAAAGGATCCAAGAGGGTCTATGTGGCACTCTTGAAGCATCAACATGTTGTCCTCCATCGGGATGAAAGGCTGCTCAATACACAAACCATTAATTCAATTAAACTCAACTTTGTTGAAATGAAAATTGTTAAAATAAACATCATAAGACTGAAATGTTTTACCCGAATGATGGATATATTGTTTTCGGGATGAGTTCCAGTTGAAATGTAGGCAATCTCACGCACTGGATTTCCATGAGAGAGAATATCCCACTGAGAGAAAAATCAAATTAGGTATTAGTAAGGTCACATTTCAACCTTTAATTATTGATAAATCAAGATATAAACCTGAATTCTTGTTTTCTCATCTCTGAAGAAGTTAAAGATATTTTGCGACGACAAAGGGAGCCAGAGAGAAGTAGCAACACTGACGATTGTGCCATGTGGTTGTCCAATTTCTGTGCTTTTATGAACAGAGAATCGAATCCCACTGCTGTCAACTTCTGACAATTGGGGGAAGTCAAGTTTTCCCTCCATGCTCAACATTCCGCAAAAGTTCTTCACCATCCTTTGGGAAAGCTTCATTAGGCTCTTCTTGCCTTCAGGCAAAGTAACCACTAAACAATGGAAAACATGTTTCATCAAAACTCAAAATTAGGCTCCTCTTGCCATCTTTGTATTATTATTTTCTAGTTTTGAATAACATAGGAGGTGATTGATGATACTTACCTCCTCCAAACACACAAGTAGAACCAACATCGTCGATCAAACAATCGAATCTCTCACACATCCTTTGAAGAGTAACAACCCATCTCTCAGCTCCATATGCAACACTACTACAAATTAGATCTCTATAGAGCCGATGAGTTTGTTTCTTGTCGTCAACCTCCGTATGCTCAATCCAAGTAATCTATTATTCCAACTTAATACTTTAAAAACGATTCTACCAACTAAAAACAAACCAGAAATCTTGTACATGAATGCTTTTTTATGAAGCATGTAATGCCATGAAAATAATAATCGTGTACTATCTGCTGTTGATATGTATTCTATGTAATTAACCATTGATAATTGATGCTAAAGTATATATAGCTCTAGGTATTCTCTTGGCTTTTCCCCATTAGATTAACAAGCATATCTCAGCACTAGTTTATCATGTAGACCTAATTATATGGTTAAAGAGATGAAGCAAACCTTGGCGTATCCGTTATGCATGTCTTCTATCATGCATCCAGATGGTAGCCTCCAAGATTGAGGCTGTCTTGCAAAACTCCCTTTTGCGGAGTTATATGAGACATCAGTGATGACCCAAGTTCCTGGCTCAGTTTGTTGACAATGGCGAAGAAAGTAGAAATCCCGTGGCAGCACCAAAGGCGAGAGAATGTGTATTTGTTCATACATCTGCATTAAAGAAATTTGAAATGTATGAATAGGAGTGATAAAATGTATAGGTAAATAATTAATTAACTTAACCAAACAATTGCTTTTTATGTACCAGCTGCAAGCAACCATTCCGATTTCCTGACATTCCAGTTTCGAGTACTTCAGTTGTCTTTGCTGTTGTTACGATTGTTGGAAAGAGTTCTTCCCATTTGTTCTGCAAAACCACGTTGGTTTTTCTTAAACTTCTTTGCATCATTAATTTTAAGTTTAGTTCGTCAGTATATATAATAAATAATGAAAATACGAGTTATAGAACTTGCGGAATCTAAAAACATGTCAACCAAGTGTGCTGCACTTATGTGCACTACTCCTGAATCTTTCGAAGACTCGACCCGAGCACGAGAGTTTTTGAAGTGTTTGGCTTTTGGAAACATCTTATCATAGTTATCACGGTTGAGGAGATATCTGCCATTAGTTGGGGATTTGATCCATATGGGCTTTTCGATCTGAAAAAGCTTGACCAGTTCTTCCAGGGCATTGGCTGCAATGTCTTTCATGAGTGCCTTTTCCATTTCTGCATTTTCGTTTAATTGGTATGCTAATGCGGGATTCGTAGGACTGAGATTAAGAGGTGGTCTGGCTATCACTTGGTTCATGGAACATCCTGGCGATAAATTTAGCGATGATCCAACTACAGGCGTTGCATTATACTTGGGTAGAAGGTTGGCTAACTTATCATGCTGCATAAAAAATATAAGCCTAATCAGACATCATTGAAGTGAAGAAACATGTACAGCAAAGATGTGACAGAATGGTAGATTGTAGTGATAGAAATAGTTTATATTTCAAATATTTACCTCTTGTTTCATATAGGAATTCTCCAGTTGAAGTCTCTGCAAACTGAGTTGTCGCTCTTCTCCTGAAATCGGTAGAACATCACAGGTTGGACAAACGACATTCTTCAAGGTTTCTTTCATTACAAAGTTTTCACGTCGAATATTTTCATTCAACTGACGGAGAGCAGTGGTTTCTGCTCTCTCAGTTTGCGCCTGAGAAATACCATGTAAAGAAAATTCAGCGGAACAGATTCATTATAAAGTAAGAGAGATGAAAAACAAATTGGTAAAGATTGTTTGAATAGAGAAAGCTAGAGAACCTTGATTTGGGTTCTTTTGTTTTGAAACCAAAACATGACTTGATATGGCTCCAGCCCCAATTCCCTACATAGCTGTTTACGCTCATTCTCATCTGGATGGGTGCAGTTCATGAAAAATCTGCACCCGACAGAACCTTCTTTTAGTTAGTGATTCCGGTCAGGGGTTAAGAGCTCATAAATCAAAGTCAACCAAGTTCATATAGAGATTATTAGAGATTAAACAACATCCCATATAATTCATCAAACTAGTTCGTATATATGCAAATACATATAGTAAAACTGTTTTTAAGGAAAATGATCTAATTTGATACTCAATGGAGGAAGAAAGAAATATATATCCATTTGTATTTTTTTACCAATCATGCATGTTTTGGTCATTGAAGATTTAGAACATGAACATAATAAAGTTGAGGAAAAAGTAAATAAATTAATTAGAGGTTAGTTCTTACTCTTCGAGTCGTTGTATCTGCTCAGAAGTATGGCGTTGACGCTTATTGTTCCCCTTGCAGGAACTCGATGCTTCATGTCCATCACCGGAAGATTGATAATTTCTCGGGAGCTCCATTCTCTACCACACTAAGCAAACACAGTCACTCAAGATAAATGTTTTTCTTTCTGAGACCGTAAAAGAGATATAGGAAGACAACACAAACACACAGACATATGTATATATAGTAAGATATTTAGTTCATATATTTCATCCAAACAATATACAAATTAATAAAAATGTATATATCTATTTATGTTAAGTTCAAATAAGGACACCAAATTAATACCAAATGAACCCAATTAAGAAAGAGATATCTATGCTTATTTGGATTTTATGGTTCTCCGTTGTCCTAGATTTTCTTCTTTATTAATTTGTGTGACTAAAAATTTTTGAATTTATTTTTGTTTCACATTAGAGTACTTAATTAGTAATTAACTACACCAAGTAACAACTAAAACGGGAAATGAAGGTGCAAACAAAATACCAAATACTTTTCAAACAAAATATAGAATTCACATTACTTTCCTAGCTTCCCAACCAAATGGCGGAGCTACTAATAGTCTTGGATGCATGCTCGCATTCCTCTGAGACTGCATTAATCATGAACAAGACCTTTTTGACTGAGAAATGAATTAATCTTTTCTTTTCATTTTTACATGGATTTTTTAAAATATTTATATTATTAAAGTAGAAAGGAGGATTTGAAACTGTTATATTAATTTAGAAAAAAAAAGGATTATTGGCCTCGAGATGCACGGGTAAAAACCCAACACCATATCTGCTAGAATAGGACCACATGCAATTCATTTTTGCATGGATAAACATCATTACATTTGAAAGTTTTACTCGGGTTATCTCAATATTTTTGCATATAGTCTAATATCCTAGTTGATAGAGTATTAAATTCCCACACAATTTATCAAAAATGACATAGTTATCCTTCAACACAATTTATCCCATCAGAGAACAAATGACCACCACCATTACCACTACAAACACTTACCTTACACTGCCACAACCATTATCACAACCATTGTTGCCACTGTCACGACTACCACAATCGTCACTAACGCCACCACCACAATCGTAACTATCACTAAAACCACAACCGCCAACACTACAACCACCACCATTGTTGCTGCCACTACCCACCATTATTTCCCCTACACCCCAACCATCAAACCCCATTAATGGAACCACCATCATACCCATTGTTGCCATTACCATCATCGTTACCAACACAACCACTACCCCCTCCACCGTACATGTCACCAACACCCCATTATCGTGTCCATTTTATCATTATATACAATTATATCACCTTTACATTAAAATTTACCAAACATTTTCACACTTTTTTTATACTAACGACACTTTTAAAAATATGGTTTAACAAACGCTCAACAACTTTATTTTATAACTAATTACTCTTAAACACAATAAAAAACAATAAAACACAGTAATCCCAAACTGACCGTTATTGTCAAACTTGTTGCTTTGTTGCAAATGGCGCTATATCGCAGTAGCAAAAAGCAATCATGCATATGCACTTTGATGCATGTTCAATCCCGATCAATTTCCATTCCCCTTAACAACTAATGGTCTCACCCTCTAACTCTATCGCTCTACTTAAAATTGCTATGTCCTTTGGTGACAGTTGTATAAAAGCATCTCTACTCTAGTCATGCTCTTTGTTGCTGTAAGGCTAGAAAACTATTTTAGAAACTACTTAATTAAAAAGTTTTAAAAGAAATTTCGATACAAAAGGTTGACAATATTCTGAAAATGGAAACGGTTTGATTTGAAATTTTCTTGGTTAGAGTTGCAGCCTTGTATGCGGCGAATTGTAACGGGCTTGTAGCTCAAGCAGCAAAAATTATATACCCTACGGTCAATATGCATTAGATGACCACACCACCTACAAGCTTAAGCCAAAAAAATAACTAAAATAGCAGCCTTAAGCAAAAAAAAAACTAAAATAGGAGCTTATATATAGCCAATATTATTCAACAAGAAATTTAAACGGAGTCTTAAAACAGTCACAAAGATTGAATTCACAACCTTCTCCAACGAAACTAGTTTTATTCTTAGCATAAGAATTACAATTCCACCGCGAATAGGTTAATCCAAGCTCGAGCAGTTGAGAGCAACTTTGATTTTTTGAACGGTGGAACTGATGAGAGCGTTGACAGTTGCCACCGACTCCATGTTCATCTGCTTTGAAGTTGAGGGACTGGAAACCAATATCTGGAAAGCCACTGTAAGAAGTGAACCACCTCCCTTGGAATGTCCTGAATCCCCAGTTATTTCAGCACGGCCATCGCCCGATATTACAAACCCCGATGGGAGGATAGGTATGTTGGAAGAGTCCTCGCCACTTACTGATACGTTAAGAGCTGGTATGTCGACCGGAGCATATACGAATAAGGATCCCAAAGGGTCTGTGTAGCTCTCTTGAAGCATCAGCATGTTATTCTCGATAGGGGTGAAAGGCTGCTCCACAGAAACCATTGAAATTAATCAAACTGAACTCTTTATAAAGCCAAAAGCATAGGTAAAAATATTTTTCTCATCCTTCTAGCATTTGAAGTAGCATCAGTTCAACTTTAGTTTCCCCATATTTCCGGGATAATATATTTCGGAAAGAAGAAAAAAATGGAAGAAGGAAATGAAACTACCCGAATGACAGATATACAGTTTCCGGAATGCGTTCCGGTTGGAATGTTTGCAATCTCACGCACTGGATTTCCATTTGACAGAACATCCCACTGAAAGAGAAATCAAATTAAGGTATCAATCATATCACATTTCAACCTCTAATTATTTGGAATGAAGATAAAAACAAAATGAGGAGGGATTTTTTGTTAGTTAGAAACCTGAACTCTATTTCTCTCATCTCTGAAGAAGCTAAAGACGGTTTGGGACGGTAGAGGAAGCCAAAGAGAAGTAGCAATGCTGACAATCATGCCATGGGGCTGTCCTGGTTCTGTGCTCTTACGAACAGAGACTCGAACCCCACTATTGTTCACTTCGGACGACTGAGGGAAGTCAAGTTTACCTGCCATGCTCAGCATTCCACAGAAGTTCTTCACCATTCTCTGAGAGAGCTTCATTACACTCCTCTTGCCTTCGGACGAAGTAACCACTAAACAATGGAAATAAGGCTCATCAAAATCCAAAAGCGTTACAAAATGATCCGGACAAAAAAGGGAACAATAAAGTGTTAAAGATCAACACCAGCCCATTAAGATCAGTCGGTACAAAGGAACTAGATTGGTCTAGTTCAAACATGCATGGTTCTCTCTAGAAGATTCTATAATGGGAATATGCTAGAAAACTCTAGCAAAGAAGGTTGTTCCTGAAGTTGGTGGAAGATTCTAGAAGAATGGTGAGGTTTCCACCAACATGCAAGATTAGTGTAGATAATTCTAGCTTGGGAAGTTAGTAGAATTATCTAGATAACTCTAGCATGATGTTTCCATGCTTCTCCAAGGTTCCATCCATGCCTATAAAAGGAGAAGGCATCCACACCATTTGTATCAAAAAGTAACCAACCAAGAAATCAAGAAGTAGTAGTAGGCAACCAAGTGAGAGTGAGAAGCAAGAATAGCCTTGTAGGAGTGTGAGTGATCTAGAGTTTGTCTCTAGAAAGTGAGTGAGTGTCATTGCTTCTAAAGTTGTGTCCTTGTGAGTGTTGTAATATTTTGTGAGTTAATACAAGTAATTTGTTTACTTGTGTTGTCTCTCCAACACTTGTGTTAGAGTTGTGTACTCTAAATTTTTCCCCCAACATAAAGGATTACTTAACATTAGAGAGTTTTCTTTTCCATTTTGGCAAATATCAATGTATTATTTTCTAACAGGGAATTAAGGAAGACTTGCCTCCTCCAAACTCACAAGTAGATTCAACTTCGACCATCAAGCAATCGAATCTCTCACACATCCTCTTGAGAGTAACGATCCATCTCTCAGCTCCATATGCAACATTTCTACATATAAGATCTCTGTAGAGCCGATGAGCTTGTGTCTTGTTATCAACCTCCACATGCTCAATCCAAGTTACCTACGATTATTGCAGTCAATATATATGAAACAATTCTTCAAAATTAAAAATAAAATTAGGAATATCATATAAGAATGTGTATCGGATGAAGCATGTAATGTCATGAAGGTAGCGATTGTGAAAAGTAATTAATTGTGAAGTCGATGGAGCCTGAACAACATTGATAATTGATGGGAAAGTATAAATGTTGCTGCATGACAAGAGCAAGATTGTAGATAATGTATTAAACTATAGAAACGGGAAATGTGAGGTATTCTCTTGGTTTTTCCCGTTGGCTTGACAAACGTACTCTCAGTAATATTAAGTCTGCAGATCCAATTATAAATGCTTATGCTAAAGAGATGAAGCTACTCACCCTGGAGCAGCCGCATGTCATATCTTTGATCATACAGCCCGAAGGAAGCCTCCAAGATAGTGATTGACTTGAAGAACTTCCTTTGGGGAAGTTGTGGGAAACATCAACAATGACCCATGTGCCTAACTCAATCTGCTGACAATAACGAAGAAAGTAGAAATCCCGTGGCGCCACCAAAGGTGAGAGAATGTGCATTTGTTCATACATCTGCATTAAAGAAATTGATTCGCATAACTATTTGTGACTAACTATAGGAAAATAATTAACTAACTCAACAAAGCAATGGCTTTCATACGTACCAGCAATAGGCAACCACTCCGGTTTTTTATCATTCCACTTTCAAGTACTTCAATTGTCTTTGCTTTCGTAACGATTGTGGGAAAGAGTTCTTCCCATTTATTCTGCAAAAATAAATCGTTTTTCTTGACCTTCTTTGATCATTCCAGCAGTTTAATATTACTTTGTCAGTATATGTTATTGGGAAATAATGAAAGAATGAGTTATAGAACTAACAGAGTCTAAGAACATGTCAACCAAGGTTGCTGCACTAATGGCCACTACTCCTGAATCTTTTGAAGACTCGACACGCGCACCAGAGGTTTTGAATTGATTGACTTTAGGAAATAACTTATCATAGTCGTCACGGTTGAGAAAATATCGCCCATCAGCTGTGGATTTGACCCACAAAGGCTCGCCGGTCTGAAAAAGTGAGACCAGTTCTTCCATAGCACTGGCAGCAATGTCCGCCATGAGTGTCTTTTCCCTTTCAGGGATTTCTTGTATTTGGTAAGCTAATGCAGGACTGGCAAGATTGAGATAAAGGGGTGGACTTCCGATAATCCCTTGGTTGGTGGAGCAGCCTAGTGATAAATCCAGCGTCGATCCAACTACAGATGCCAGCGATTCAATTTGTGATGGTGGTTTCCCTATGTATTTGGAAAGAAGGCTGGCTACCTTATCATGCTGCAAGACATCATTAAAGCGAATCCATATATAAACACAATGAACAATAATTAACACTAGAGATCTTTAAGAGTGATCGAATCTACGGATGAGAGATTATGTACATTCCAAATACTTGCCTCTTCTTTCAAATAGGCATTTTCCAGCTGAAGTCTCTGCAGACTTAGCTGCCGAGCTTCTTCTCCAAACGGTGGACCACCGCAAGTTGGGCAGAGGACACTCTTTAAGGCCTCTATGATTGCATAGTTTTCCCATTGAATCCTTTCATTGTCTTTACGAAGAACAGTGTTGTCTGCGCTCTCATTTTGAGCCTAAAAAATACCGAGCATGTTACATATGCAGTATAAAATATAAGAACTAAGAATCCAAGTCGTTAAAGTAGGAAAAATGGAAAACCTGGGTCTGCGTTCTTTTATTTTGGAACCAGAACTTGATTTGTCTTGGCTCAAGCCCTAACTCCCGGCTCAGCTGTTGACGTTGGTTGTCATCCGGGTGAGAGCAGTACTTGAAAAATCTACATCCAAGAGAACTCCGTGTTTTAATTTTTGCAGAGAAGAAACCACCTCAAATTGGAGAAAAACAAAGATCAAGGCGTAATATCTACTGTCAAAAAACATCAAAATTCAATGGATGATTGAACTGTTAACCATAAAAGAACAATATGCAGTCAATTACAACTTTTGGCAGCTTGAAGCAAAAGGTATTAGACAAAGAATTACTTGCAGATTAGTAGATTAGTCTATGTATGAAAAATTAAAATATAAAAAACAAGTCCAAGACCTTTCAAACAAGCATTGATCTGGGATCTGTAGCAAATTTTATGGCTGCTTGAAAAAGAAAAGTCTCTCATTAACAGATTTCGAACTGAGCATTTGATTCATGAAAAAGATGATATCGACGTAAGTATTTCTTCTTTTTTGGTTTTCGGAGGAACAGATCAGATGATATCGACGTAAGGAACAATCATGTATTGGTCATTCAACAACATTCAGAAGATAAATTAATTGGAGGTTGTTTCTTACTCTTCGAGTCGTCGTATCTGCTCCGTAGTATGACGATAATAATTCTTGTTGCCTCTGCGGGAATTCGATGCTTCACGTCCATCACCTGAAGCTCCACCATTTCCCTGAAGCTCCATTCTCTACCACACTAAGCACACACAAAATCACACAAAGCAAAAGCTTTTCTTTCTGAGAGCAAAGAAGAGATACACACCCAAACACATACGTATACATATATATAGTGTGAAAATTAATTTACAGATGCCATCCAAACAATATACAGATAAAATACATGAATTTCTTAGGCTGGTAAAATCCAAATAAGGATATGAAATTAATACCAAATTGACACAAATTACCTAATGAGTAATGAACTAAGCCCAATTCACTGCTAAATTAGAAGATGAGATCCACGAGAATCGATGGGGCTCTGTGCTCTCTGAAGCAAATTACCAAAAGTGCAGAAGGTATTTCAAACAAATATAGAAGACACATTACTTTCCTAACTTTCCCGCCAAATGGTGAAGACAGTACAGTCTTGGCTGCACATTCAGATCCCCTCAGACCACCATTATGAACAAGTTTAACCTTTATGGAGAAACGGATTCTTTTTTTCTTCTCTTTTTTTTCTAAGGAGAAACATCATTAAATTTCATAGTTTCACTCGATATATTTCCCAAAATTATCATTTTCTTATGAATTACTCGTTACATATGTGCCGAAAAACACGCGTCAATCAAGGTTAGATATATTCTGAAACCGTTTAGGGAGCCGCCAAATATACATGTTAGTGTGCCACGTTATAAAGACGCAATGACAAAGATAGAAACATGGTTGTGTATAACAATTGATAAAAAAAGTAATTTTCTGAGTGGATGACGTGTTGAGATATAAGCTTTGTGGAGATTTCTTCTACGCTACGGAATTGAGGTTTTTGATTTATTTCATGCAACGTTTCCAAGCAGGAACTGCTCCCTTCCTTGAGCTCCCTATCAGTGCGTCATATTTTTGTTCTTGTTCTAATGGCCGGCTAGGATTAGAACTAGCTCATAGGCTAGATTGATACCAGCTGTTATAGCAACTTAGTGGATTAAAATGTACACGTGAGTTGACTCATGTAATAGACGCGAGTGGAGTTGCAACGGTCATCTCCCTCATTCCTCCCTTAGCGTAATCGAATCCAAGGAGCAATGTACTCCACCTTTCTTCAGACACCAAGCTCATCAATTTCTTATTGATTTTCATCAGTAATTCTTAAAATTAAAACTCTAATCCGAATCCAAAGTACTAACACGTGCTCACTAATAAGTTATAAGCAGCTTCATCATTTAGCGATCGAGGTTTGACAACTAAAACTGTTAGCCGCTGTTTAGCACTAATCAAATTGTTTTGTTTTGAAAGTTGTTCGATACTACTACTTCAAGTTATGCTAAGGGAGGAAGGAGAGAGAGGGTTGAACCCGAAATGTAGGAGGTTAAAAAGAAAGGCTATATCAACCTGGGCACTGGACAGTCCGCTACTTGCATGAGGGGGAGAGGGGGTTGAACCCGCAACTTGCGTGCTTATAGTAACTCATGCAAGTAGCGGACAGTCCGCTACTATCATTTACCGAGCTTATTTTTATATTAAACAAATTTATTCATCAGTGTCGAACCTCGATTCAAGTGCTAAATTGCTAATGGAAATTTTGTTTAAGGGATCACTTAAATTATCTTGATCCCTCGACACTAAAACAAAATTTGTTCGAGCAGCCAGGACTGGATCCAAATGCTAATGGAAACGTTCGAACTCGATGAACTGTATACTTGACAGTTTTATGACGATTTGAGTCATTACCAATACCTAATTCAAGTTAGGAGTCAAGGAAATCGGAAGTTTGAAAATGATTATGTAAGAAAAAAGATGGGTAAATTACATTTACCACCTCAACTTTAGGTCATACAAAAAACTCAAACCTCATCTTTTAAATATACATCAACTTACGGATCCATTGCAATTTCAGATCTGCATTAAATTTTCTGTCAATTTTGACCGTTAAATGATGACGTGACAAATTTGACAGCCATGTAAGCAAATATGTGGAGTTACATTTGTCACGTCATCTATCAAACGCATGCTTTATGTGAACGTGAAAGCAAATACTTGATGAATGATATCATACCAACGAAATAACAACTCAAATTGGCAAATAAGCCTGTTAGTTCGAAAGACAACCCATTGCCCGACCCACCTCTTGTGAGAGTGGATCGTATGAGCCTTATATGTATATTCCCATCTCTACCTAGAGCGAGGCCTTTTGGGAGCTCACTGGCTTCGGGTTCCATCAGAACTCCAAAGTTAAGCGAGATCGCGCGAGAGCACTCCCATGATGGGTGATCTACTGGGAAATTTTCGTGTGAGTTCCCAGAAACAAAACCATGAGGGCGTGGTCGGGGCCCAAAGAGGACAATATCATGCTACAGCGAAGTCAAGCCGGGGATGTGGTGGAGCTCGGGTCGGGATGTGACACCTCTCCTCCTACCCCATAAATTTATGTTCTCACAAAATTACAAAAGGAGTATACTTCCTTTATGTCTGCCAACATTTTTAGTCTGGAACTGAATCCGGGTCAGGCAGAAACTGATGTAAACTTGTCAAAATTCCCGGTGTTACATTTGAGCGGAGAGAGCGGAGCAAACTGGTGCTGTCTTTGCAATTTCCGAAACGTTTTTTACCTTGATCCAGAACAGAAAAGGTGAAAACACGGAATCCCCTTTCTCCTCATTGGATATCCTCGAAATCATCTTCATCGTGTTGGGGAATTGGCAAGTTACTAGTCTGAAACGAGCCTACTTGTCCGGTTCCATCTAACATCGTGGAGCGAACTATCTGCATGTACATTCGAGAACTGTTCAGTTTCTTCCCAAAAAATAGCGCACTCCATTTCATATCCCACCTTCAAAGATAACTATGAAATTCACACAAGAAGACATTGAAATATTTCATTAAAACGTATAAACATTGAGGTTTTGTACATTTACCCCTAGTTCCCTCAAAACAGATAAAAGCACCAACTTTCCTCAATAAATTTTCGTGACTATTTGAAAAACATAGTATGATGAATTAGGGAAGGATTCGCTTCTTGTACATCCATTAATATGTTGAACTTGACCATCACATTGTGTTCATAAATTCATAATTCACAGTATTGACGGCATATGATAACCACATTTTCATTTTATTCCTTCAACATACTGAACCAAAACGAAGCAAAGTATACCATTCAAACAATGCAGGTAGTCTTGACCACTTGAAATACACAACCAGAAACAATGTATTAATTAAGTAAAAAAATCTAGAGTGTAGCATCAAGTTCCAATTAATATAAGAAGTCAGAAAGACCACCTTCTCTATTTCATCAAGAAGAAGAGGGTTCTCTCTTAAGTACTGCAATGCTTTGTCTCTTCCTTGTCCTAACCTTTTGATATAACAAATAAAAGCCAGTCGTTAGCTGCAACAGTTTTATAATTGAGATACAGAGCGAGTAATAGTTACAAACAAGAGAATTCTTGAGTTATTTGAAAGAAAATAAACCAGGTCATAACAGGAACAAAGAGAAGTTAGAAGAATAAAAGCCTAAAGTTAGCACAGAGGAGGTAAATCTCCGCCCTTCATCTCACCAAGGAGTTATCCAAAATTTTGAGGGCAGCCTATTTGTAAAACGTCTAGCCATGATGAAAGTTATTTTGGAAACAAAAAATTAAAGTTTTTTTTAAATAAAAAAAAATTACTTGTGTCTAGTGCATAAACGCAAATCAAAAAAGGCCACACCCTCTGCCTCACCGTTGCACCTAGCACGCAGTAAAACCTATAAAAGCATGTTTTCCTTAATTTTATCAATCAAACGCTACTGGTCCTTTGGTTTATTCTCTTTTCTTTCCTGATATGAATAGTATTTTGAAGGAGAGTCCTATTTGATCTAGTATCCAAACTAGACTAAGAACGCTCAACATATAACTACAAATTTAAGAATTATAACCTGAAAATGGATGTTCAAGTACAAACCTGTGGTCCCCATAGCTATACCAAGAACCCTTCCTCACTACTACATCCATAGCTTCAGCGCAATCCAAGATGCAACCCTGAAAGAAAGAATGAGTCAAAATAGAGTGTGTTTTCAACCTTCTGAGCGGGGATAATCAAATATGTTGCAATACTGACCGATTTACTAACTCCCTCTCCAAATACATTTTCAAATTCAGCTTGTTTGTATGGTCTTGAAACCTACAAAAACTTAGGATAAGGATCTTTTCACCACATTAATCAGAAACGTAACAAAGTAGTGAAAATTAAATGATGGGATGACAAAGTGACTGCCCATATTTATGAAATCCTATCAAAACTTGGGACTCAGGAGGCAGTCAACAAAAGTCTTTTTAAAATATATGCAAATATGATAACAAAATCATTTAGCCAATGCAGGATAACATTTCCCATTGTATCTGAAAAATCAAATGGGATAAATGGCTCTTGACAGAAAACTCTGACTTTAGCTAGATATTCTAGTGTACATTTCATGTAATTTGTTGACTGTTTCATATATTTTCATGGTCACAGGCTGAACTTCAAGCACAGTGTAGATTCAGTACAAAAAAAAAAAAAAAAAAAAAAAAAAATCTGAGAAATTAGACCAAATATATAAGAAACTGTCACATTTTCATACTTTAAACCAGTTCTGAAGTTCTAGTAAAACTGCAATAACAGCTTCAAGTAATCATTAAGTTAACAATATAAGCGTTCCTTCTATGCATGGTGCACAAGCCTTACAGATGCAGAAGTGATTCTGATGTACTCAAAGTTACCTTACTCTTTTGCACTCTTACACGAACCCGAACCCCAATTTCTTCATCTCCCTTTACCTACTCAGTACAGAAGTATGTTCTATGAGAAACAAGATAGATCAAACTCTATTTGATGATTTACACAAATAAATATATATTATATTAATCTATCAAATCACTATTATGAAATGAAAAAATAGTGGCTATTGTGCTTACAGACTTTATCTTCCCCGTAGAACGTATTTCAAGCCGAACTGAGGCAAAGAATTTTAATGCAATTCCTCCAGATGTCACTTCTGGATTCCCATAATATACACCGATCTTGCAAAATGAAGGAATTAGCCTATTAGTTTCTGGAAGTAAAATAATTGTGATTAGGGAAATAACAACTAATAAAGAAAACTGAGAAACAATTACAATCATTTACATTTGAAAAATGATTGACGCAGGCTCAGCTGCTTTAGACCAAGGTACTCAATATCATTTATTGCAATGGATCCAGATATATGTCATCATAAATATGTCAAAACTTTAATGCTCAAACTCAGTTCCTTTGACATATGCACTCAATCTTGTTTCAATGAATTCAAGTATGTACCATCCGCAAAAGAGAAGATATAAACAAAATTAATTGAAACTACCTTATATCTTATTTGATTTAAAAATATTAGAGTACATCCAGCTTTGGACGCATTTCCTGACATTTTGCGCAAAGCTTGGCTCATAAGACGTGCCCGGGGCTGGCCAGAAAAAACATTAATCCTGTCGTTTATAACCGACATGAATGCTTAAACTAAAATTCAAATGCAATGGCTAGCTGACGTTAGCTAGTCGTTGCATTTGAATTTTTTTTATTTTTTTTTACAGTTTTTTTTATTATTTGTTATTTACAAAATTTTTCGTATAACTTCTATTTTTCATTTTTTTAAAATTATATTTTTTCCTATAAATTTTATTTTACAAAATTTGTTTCATATTTTTTTTTAAATTCGATTTTTTCCTATAACTTCTATTTCACAAAATTTGTTTCATTTTATTTTAAATTCTATTTTTTTCATATAACTTCTATTTCACAAAATTTGTTTCATATTTTTTTCCTATAACTTCTATTTTACAAAATTTGTTTCATATTTTTTTTTAAATTATATTTTTTTCCTATAACTTGTGACAGCCCGTCCCTGATTTTAAGATTTTTTTAAAGTTTTAATAAAGGATTTTACAAAAATGCCCTTTGAGGCACGCACATTGTTTGAGGTTAATCGTTGTGTCGTGCCATCTAAGATTTGTTTTCTTGACATATCCTCGTAGTATTCGTCGCTACGGACGCGTGGGCGCAAGCGGTTCGTGATTTGGAGTTATAACGAAAAAGATATTAAAGTTTGAAGTTTGGGCATTTTGGGAATTATAATAATAAAATATGGAAATTCTTTTATGAAAATGGACGGCCCAGATTTAATGAGGAAATAAATGGATGGCTGGGATTAATAGGAATAAAATTATATGTGTGTGTATGTGTGTGTATGTGGCCGGCTGGAGAGGAAAGGAGGAAGAAGAGATTGGGCAAAAACTGCCCAACCAGGAGGAAGGAGCAGCAGCTCCGGGAGAGAAAGGAGGGAGCCGGACGAATGGGGAGAGGAGAGAGGAAGAGAAGGGCCAATCGGAACAGGGGAATGGAGGAAAGGAGAGAAGGCGAGAAGCGGAGGAGAGAAGGAAGAAAACGGGTCTTCACCCGCGACCCATTTCGACCCGCGGCACCCACACCCACATTTCGGCGAAATTCACCCGTTTTTCCGGCGAATTGATTCAAGGAACCTCATGGGAAACACTCTAGGACCCTTGCTCTATCCATTCCATCTCAAATTTGGAGAGATTTGATGGTGAAAATAGAAGAAACCGTGCAAAAAGGGGGCGCACGGGTTGGGTCCCTTTCCGTCAAGATGTGAAGCAATTTCTTCCAATCACCACCACCCATGGCATCCTCTTGAGGCCTAGAACAAAGCCCAAGCAGTGGTTGAGGCGTTGGAACAAGTTTGGAGGTCGAATTGGAGCACACCAAACCTAGGGTTTCCGACGGGTTTTGTTGGAATTGGAGGCTTTGCCGACCGAATTGGCCTTGGCTACAGGTATGAAAGTTGTTTTACTCATTGAGATCTTCATTTCTGTAAATTTTGGTAATTTTTGGATAAAGTTGGATTTTCCGGCGAGCCGGGGCGGCCGACCGCCACCCACGGCGGCGCGTGCGGCGGCGCGTGGCCAGTGGGCCGCCAATGTTATTTTTAAGCTATATTGGATGTCCTGAGTTCAGTTTTGATAGTGGCTTAACGTTGGTTGATCATTTGGACTTAATTTCGATACGATGCATGGTTAGGCCAAAATATGAATTGACGATCCGACCGTTGGATCGTCACCAAACTTTGATACGTTGTAATACGTAATATTTGAGGATTATAGGAACTTACATATCGAGAATCCGATTTACGGATCTCCCGAAATTGGAGTTGTAAGTTCATAAAATATAATGTTAACCGTCACTTAGTTTGGTAATTGGCGGAGATCCGACCGTTGGATGGTCATGAAATTCTAGGATGTTGTTCTAGAGATTTATTGTGGACCTCTGGAAGTTACAGATTGGAAATCTGAGTTGCAGATCTTCCGGATCGAACTTCATAGTGACGTGTTTTATATAAGTGATATATTCTATCGATATGATTCTGAGGTATGATTTGATGATTGTTTTAGGCGCCGATCGCCATGACGCCTTGATGTGTTGTGCTAGGGAGTTGCAGGGCGAACTCCAGGTGAGTGGGCAGTTTTGTTTTACGTATATACCTATATAAAGGAGTTTTTCCCAGAAAATCTATTTAAGTGAAATATGATTTGAAAGTGTGATTTGAAATGCCATGCATAGATTCTATGAATCATGTGATTTGAAATGCCATGCATAGAATTTATATGAGATATGTGAATTGATATTATATGATGCATATATGTGAATTGGTGCTGCGGACGCGCAGGTGAGTATCAGGTGAGTTATATTTGGTTCATTGAATTGTTTGATGTGATTTATGTTGATAGCTCATAACCTGCACCCCTGGTGTTAGTGCTTATGTTATTCACCGCATCACACGCTCACCTTGGATCCAAGTAGATGCTAGTCGTACAGACCACTGGAGGTGGTTCCGACATGCTAGTCGTACAGACCTTAGAGACGGTTCCGACTAGTAGGTGACCTTAGATTATGTGCACAGATGATTGATGAGAGAAGCACTAGAGCGTAATATTACACCATCCTAGTCGTACAGACTACTACAGGTAGTTCCGACTTATGTGCAGTGTAGTGCCGTACAGGTCACAGTTGGTGACTCCGGCTGGATTGGATATTGAGCTCTAGAATCAGCCGTACAAGACCACTACAGGGTCTCCGGTTGATTCATCATTTCACCTGATTTATATTGATGCATCCATATTATGTTTTTGACGCATGGCATGGCATATTTTCTGAAAAGTGATAAAGAATGGTGTTTTGAGATTTTTGAAGCTATATATATATATTTATATTTGCTATTTTTCTGGGAAAGTATACATGTTTTACAGCGAGGGGTTAGAACTTTGATAAAGGAAAGTTTTGAAAAGATTTGTTTTACTGACCCATTCAACTTTGTTTTGCGCCCCTCCAGGTTTGAGATAGCAGAGCTTTGGTGGCCACGAAGAATCCAACGGTGTTCTGACAGAATTCACAATTGTATTTTTTTAAGCTTCCGAACTGTGTAAATGGTTACGTCACTCTCACGTGACGGCCAGCATGCCCTCCTTCGGGACGGGGTGTGTCATAACTTCCTAAGTCATTATACAACATTAAATTAAAACATTAAACAACATTAAACAATATGAAACAGCATTAAATAACATTAACCAACATACAAATTATACAACATAAAAAAAACATTTAACAACATGAAACTTAAACAACATTTTTAAAAACATTATAGCCTAATATCCACCCTATTTAAAAAAATTCAAATCCAATGGTCAGCTGACGTCAACATGATGTCAGCTACCAACGGCTAGCTGACGTCACTTAGCCGTTGGATTTTAATTTAAGTTGTAGTTTTTAAATAATAAATTATGTTTTGCCTTATAGCCCTTTGGTCCTCGGTTGGAGACGATTTTTTGTGACAAGGCTAAAACGAGTCATATGGCCCTTTGGCCCTCGGTTGGAGACGGAGGCAAATATGGCCACGTACTGTTCATTAAAACATTAATATCTTGGAGGGCCAGAGGGCTAAAACGAGCCCTCGGTTGGATATAGCCTTAATATTATAAATCACTATGTAAATATCATATTTGCAAAAAATTGAAGTAAAACTAAGATTGTTTTGTCAATCAATAGATAGACGGTTTGTAATGCTCCAATCAGTCTATTTTTTACCATTCAAACACTAGATGATCTTAGTTTTAATTAATGTTTTTGTAGAGATGATATTTGTAGTATACATAGTGATTTATAATATGAAATGTTCTGACCATATGCACAAATAGGCCACATGGTATTTTAATGAGGAGTTCCTCCTTAATCCTGGAGGAGCCAAGTCTTTTTCTTTTGAAAGAAGTATCGGTTATGTACTTATTGCAAGCGTTTTTTTCTGAATTCACTCGCATTTTTACTAAGAATTGGTTTCAAAAATACTTTAATAAAAAATATGCTTTCTGTCATTTTAAAAGCATGGATTTGATGTGTAGTGTGTAAAGTGAGACTTGGTGAATTTTGGTTGTAGCTAGTAATACGAGTATGGAGTTGGTGGCGTGGGAGTAGGAAAGTCATCAGTTTTAGTAAAAGAGAAACTTATGGCGACTCTTTTTGTAGCTTGGCTCTTCTCAAATGAAAATGCAAAGCGGTTTCCAGCGGCATGAGCTTGGCTGTAGCATGTAGGTAGGAGGGCGTTTTGGAAACGGATTTTGCATGAGTCTGGACGCATTTTGTAGAGTTTGTCGACCAGGTACTAGGCTTGTAAGTTGTATGTCATCAAAGACAGTATCGAACCAAAGTCGAATCCGCTTCGAAAGCTGTTCAAAGCGAAGGATCGATCATAGAGGTTCATGTGATGACAGCCAAAGACAGGAATCACACGTTCATGCTCGCAACACAGCTGGGACGACGAAGAAGATTACCGAGAATACAGTAGCCAGCCGTGCGGCTCTATTTCGAAAGCATTGTTCCAGGATGATGACCAGTGGACTAGAACTACAATGAGACATGGAAAGCATATACATTCCCAAAGAAACTGTAACCATTTGAAGTGCAAGCTTCTGCTGTTTAACTCCATTCGTCTTTATTAATTTTCTTTAAAACAATTACATTTTTTTGGTGATATGCAACATGAAATTGATCCGATAATTAAAGTAGCATAATTTAAGTTTCAGAGAGTAAACTGAATTTGAAGTGAAGTTCCAGGGGGCGTACCTACAAGTTATGTTTCATGATTTGCAAAGTTAAACCATGTTATTTTTTTTATAGAATAATATTTGATTCACTTAAATTGAATAAGTAAACAATTGAATTGGATTCAGTTGGATGGTACCAACAAAATCGAGCTATAAGACTTATTTCTTATTAAACCAACCCATCAACTTAACTTGTTTTGCTATGGAACATTTATTTTTAATTTCAATAATTTTTGCATTCCCAGCCTTGTAGCAGCAGATGGCACTCTTGATGTCATGCCAAGACGGAGGCGATGGACCGGAGGACGACGCTAGCCAATTGAGTCATGGCTGTTTCCGATGAAATTGGGGGTGTCTGATTGATAGAGAAGAAGGTTTGGAGGGTAGACCATTTTTGGTGATCATGTGGCATTTTTTTTTTCAAGTTTAGGAGATAATGGAAAGTTAACACAGTTCGATAGTATAAGTAAACAGACAGGTGTCAGATTATTAGAGAAGTCACAGAGAGGCCGCAACCATATTTAGATACAGAAGATTTGATCACTTGTTGTTGACGTTGACATTAAATCTTTCTTGAATTATGATGCATCTATGATTTCAGATATACCTAATAAGGAGGAGGATTCTCTTCCCTCATAATCTCTCTGTCCTTCCCTCCCTTCCTATTTTAACGGTCACGGTTAAGCCACGTTAACATCTTATATTGATTTTTTTATAGAGATAATAAGACAAAAAATAATGTGCGAGAGAAGGGGAGGAAAGGGGATGCGAATAGGAGGGGAGATAATCCTACTCTACCTAATAAACATCCCATTTGAATATAAAATAGAAAGTACAGTGTATGCTTGCTGCTCCAATTATTATTATTATTTCCTAATTTAATTAATTATTATTAATTACTTAATTTTTAAGAAATTGTATGAAATGACTGAATTATTTTTTTTTTTGATAAAATTGGTTTTGAGTTTTAAAAGTATTTTAAGTGCATTTTGAAAGAAGCACCTACATGTGCTTCTTACAGAAAGCACTTACTTGTGCTTCTTAGCGGAATCACTTATTTTTTCATATGCATTTAGATTTTTATTAAAGATAAATAACGAAAAGTCCAAAAAAAACTTTAGTTTTAATGAAAAATAACAAATAAAGGTGTAGTGAATAGTACTAGGAAAGCTAAAAATGTGATTTTTTGTTAAAAATGAACAAACTGTTCTTTTATTAACGATTGGTTTCAAAATTATTTTTATTAAAAACGTTTTCAATTATTTTAAAAACAATTCTAAATTTGTGATACAATATGCGGGTAAAGCCGGTAGGTGGATCAGCCAATGATCAATCACCAATCACCAAAAGAATTAAAAATAATAATAAAAAAGAAAAGAAAAACAAAAGTTCCCAGTTCAGTTGAGTATTGGTTCACAACTCCCAGTATAAATAAAAGAACAGGAGAGAGTGTCGTACGCTTCTTCGTTTAGTGTTTTGCCTGCCTTTCACTTTCAAGGACTTGCAAAAAAAAGCACTTTCTCTCTCTCAGCGAGCGACTCTGTGACTTTAAAGAGTCGCCGATCCCATTCCATTCCCTTCCTATCTACATATCTACCCTTCCAACTCCAATCAATCACCCCCAGACGAACACAAGCAGCAATGGCCTTCCAGAAGATCAAGGTCGCCAACCCCATCGTCGAGATGGACGGTGAGATTTCCCTTCCATCTATATGAATATTGTATTTCCTCCGATCTGTTTGTTTCCGTCGCTGATTATCTGAACTGATTGATCTGATTCTGTTTCGTTTCGTTCTGGTTCTGGTTCTGGTTGATAACTTTTTGAGCTGAATTTTTTACGTCCCCAAAATGTTTATTTGCTTGTCTTCCGGAAAGGTGGTGCCTTTTATTTTTGTAATCCTTTGTTTTCCATTTTTTATTCATTGAAAAGTTGGTAGAACGAAAACCCTTTTGGTTTTAGGCTACAGAAAGAAAACCCATTTGCCAGAAATGATTTGTTTTTCCCCCAAAAACATGAAATTGAAAAAATCGGCTCTAACTTGTTATTTGATCTGTACAAAAAATAATCTTGATTTCAATTGGGAGGGTTGTTTGCTGAATTTTTATCTGTATTGTAAATTAAATTTTGTTTGATCTATATATTAGCAGATTCTGTAATTGTTTTAGCCTTTGAGAATTTAACTATGATGCATAAATGACTCAGACGTCAAGTGTTTTTCGTAAAGAAAATATGTTAAAAGTTTCAAAGACTCGAAGAAATTCTTTTCAACTCATGAAAGTGTGAAGAACTTGTAATGCACTACACACTCATACTCACACTGCGTGGAACACTTGTTGATTTCATTTTTCATTTAAATCTAACTTTACAAAACTAATACGCTTGTGTACGTGGGTTGAAGATTTGAAGAAATTTGACCTTACTCTTTCTCATACCGTGTCTTTTGATATGTGGTTTCAGGAGACGAAATGACAAGAATTTTCTGGAAATCCATTAAGGACAAGGTATCTACATCATACTCTTAAGTGCTTCACCTATGCTATATTTTGTAACTATGTACTGTTCTGATCAAGATGGTGGTTGCGTATACAATTCTTTCTCTTTGTTGTATCTGCAGCTTATTTTACCATTTGTGGAATTGGACATCAAGTACTTTGACCTTGGCCTTCCTCATCGTGATGCCACTGATGACAAGGTTACTGTTGAAAGTGCTGAGGCTACTCTCAAGTACGTTTATTGCATCTCTACTTAAAGTTATTAGGATGGCTATTTATTTCTGAATTCATTATTTCCATCTTTCCATTGGTATTGGTGAGTCAGGATTGTAATTAGGCAGTAAACAAAGTTGTTTATGGCACACTGTTGTCCTTATGAACGCCTCCTTCCTATGCATTATAAAATACGAGGTGGAGGGTGAGAACATTCAATGCTCGTCATGTGTCTGTATATGTTTTACCAGGGGAAAACAGAAGAATAATGAGTGCCTAGAGTCTCTTTTTGCTTGGAAATTTTATTTTGCTATTCATTTCGCATCTCTAACACTTGGTATTTTAGGTACAATGTAGCAATCAAGTGTGCGACTATTACTCCAGGTATACACTACTGAAGAATCATACATGCATTTGTTTTTGAACTCTAGATCCTGTATTAATATTTTCAGTCTTCACTGAGAGATTGACAAAAGTCATGATATTGTTGTCATAACTGACAGATGAAGCTCGTATGAAGGAGTTTAGCTTGAAGAGTATGTGGAGGAGTCCCAATGGGACTATTAGGAATATTTTGAATGGTTAGTGAACTGGCAACTTTACATTCTCATCTTTTGAACAATTTTTTTTTTTGGCAATTACAATGGCTGATTGGTTTTTTTTTTTCCCCCCCCTACAGGTACTGTTTTCAGAGAACCAATTCTTTGCAAAAATATCCCTCGTCTTATCCCAGGTATAATAATGTCATATGGTGATTCTATATTTTCGTAGGACTAGACTATGCTTATTATTTCTGTTTTTCAGGCTGGACAAAGCCGATATGCATTGGAAGACATGCTTTTGGTGATCAGTATCGAGCAACTGATGCAGTCATTAAAGGACCAGGGAAACTGAAATTGGTGTTTGGTAAACATTTATCTTTGCTTGATAGTATTAGATTTGTGTACATCACTGTAGATTAGTAGGATTATATGTACAAAATTTCTCTTGACAAATGATAGTTCTTTAATTCCTTTGTCTTATTACTTGATAAATGTTTGCAGTGCCAGAAGGAAAGGATGAGAAGACAGAGCTAGACGTGTACGACTTTACAGGGGAGGGGGGAGTAGCATTGGCCATGTACAACACCGATGAGGTTTATTTGTTAGTCCCTTCATGTTTCTGTTGAAAGAATTTCTTGATTGCTGTGAGTGACTCTGTTCCTTTTATTGTCTATCTGTCTTGGGTATGCAGTCCATCCGTGCTTTTGCAGAGGCTTCCATGACCACTGCTTATGAGAAAAAGTGGCCTCTTTATCTTAGCACAAAAAATACCATTCTGAAGAAGTATGATGGAAGGTACGCAGATTCTTAATTTCCCTGTTTTTAAGTATTTAACATTTGTAATCGACAAAGAAAAAATAGGATTTAACATTTGTACTTATCATTCACTGACCTATCTATATTTTTGTTTGTTCATGATATAAGATTCAAGGACATATTTCAAGAAGTTTACGAAGCTAACTGGAAATCAAAGTTTGAAGCTGCTGGCATATGGTAAGGAGTAGGGACTGAAACGCCTGGCAATTTTGTTTTATACCCTGAGGTCAGATGGTGTTGTTTTATTGACTATATACTATTGGATTGGAAGGTATGAGCATCGTCTTATTGATGATATGGTGGCTTATGCACTTAAAAGTGATGGTGGGTATGTTTGGGCATGCAAGAATTATGATGGAGATGTGCAAAGTGATATGTTAGCTCAAGGTTTGTACAACTGCCCTTTTGCTAATTTTTGTCTCGTCTCATCAATGATTTGCATACTGAGAGATTGCAGTTTTTTTGTGGTTCTATTGTAGGGTTTGGATCTCTTGGATTGATGACATCCGTACTGGTATGTTATACCTGTTTCATGTGTATTTGCACTTATCCCTCCATCCCTCGCTCCCTATTTTGTTGAATCCTTGTCCTTTACTTACTGGAGTATTTCATGGGTACAGGTGTGCCCAGATGGAAAGACTATTGAAGCCGAAGCTGCCCACGGTACAGTTACTCGGCATTACAGGGTTCACCAGAAGGGAGGTGAAACGAGTACAAACAGCATTGCTTCCATCTTTGCTTGGACAAGAGGGCTTGCACACAGGTATATTAGAAAGATTGTTTTCCAAGTTAGCGCTCCTTTTTTATATCTTAGGGTTCCGTGAAAAGGTTATTAAATCTGAATTTAAATGTGTCTTTGTAATAGGGCTAAGTTGGATGACAATGCAAGACTTTTGGAGTTCACTCAAAAACTCGAAGAAGCTTGTATTGGGACTGTGGAATCGGGGAAAATGACCAAGGATCTTGCACTAATTCTTCACGGATCCAAGTAAGTGTCTAATAGATTATTTTATCTTCATAATTTATCTCTGTGCCCATGTGAGTTGTGTTTTCCTGTGCCTCTATATGAGCAGTGATTTTACTTATAACATGCTTACGTGTGCTGCAGGCTGGCTAGGAACCACTACTTGAACACTGAAGAGTTCATTGATGCTGTGGCCGAGGAACTGAAGGCTAAGCTTGCTTGCTAGGAAGCACTGCATTTTTCAGACTTGCATTGGAGGTGAGTTCCTTTCTGTTTTCCGCCGTTTCTAAAAGTTAACATCATAATCATAATCTTATTGAAAGTAACGTCACCTAATGCCTGTTTGTAGGGGAATTTTTAGTACACAATCTAAATTTCTTGCTTCATTTCCTTGCGATTCCAATGTTTTCTCGATAAATTATTCTTACCCTCTTCATTTTGTGGTTTTATTGAAATAGTTTTCTCATCTGGTGCAAACATTTTCTTTCATTTTTTGAAGTTAATGGATTCTAATTTGTGTTTCAGGGACCAGGCAACTGTGGACTTTTGTATTTTGAAAGAAATAATGGAAGGCGGAAAAAGAGGAAGGCAGGGAGGCGGAAAAGGGAAGACGAGCGGTGGAAACTTTCCCTTCTGGTGTTATGTTAGAGATGTTGACTCATCCGTTTCTCGAGTGTATTAGTTTCTTGTGCACTATTTGGATTCTTGACTCTTACCGATTTGCACGTTCTTTCCTCCACATCAGTTTGCTAAGCTTCGGCAATTTCTACTTTTTTCATAGTTAGCTGGGGAATAATCTTTGTTTGGTTCGTCTTCAGACATACACTGTCCGAAGTCTGTTAACCGATAAGTCGATTAACCTAGAGACTATCGAGTCCGGTTAATGTTCTTCGTTCCTGGGTTCTATCTCGAGTCTTGATACAAGTATTTGAACATTGGCAAATGTGTTTCAAAAAATGATGGCCAATGGTTCGTGCCCATTGGTCTCTATCCGCCAAGGATGTGTCTATACCTTGACATATGCTTGACCAGTTCGTTTGTATAGATGATCGCAGTGAGGCACATCTTGGCTGATATGCCGGGTGGTGTAAATGCCAGGTGATGTAAATACCGGTTGATATGCTGAAGGGGGTGTGCTATTCACACACCATTTTTTACTTCTCACACACCCCTGTTAATTTCTGGCCATTAGATCTTCTTCAATTCATCTGATCCGACGGCCGAAATCTAAAAAGATGTGGGAGAGGTAAAAAAGGATGTGTGGATATCACACCCCATGTTGAAGCTGTCTCCTGACTGATACGCCGGATGTTATAAATATGACATCAATAATACACGAATCAAACTCCTATAATAGGCTTGATGATTTTAGTGCTATGAGAGTGATTGTTATTTTTTAGTTCGATATATTGCACTCGTGAATGTCAAACCTTTACAACATATAACGAGAGAGAAAATAGGTAATTAAACCATAAAATAAAGAAAAATAGAAAGTAGATGGGTTCTACATTTAATATATAAAATTCATCTTTATCAAACTCACATTGTGACAATAGTGTAATACGAATTAAACTCATGGTGCCTGAATTCTTATGTATAGGTATCAGACTTACCTAGACTACTGTAGAATGTATAAAGAGCAATGCAAGGAAGACTAAATTTGTAAATCAAATGACATAGAAGTCGATGATTTGATTATTACTTAAATATTGATTAACATTTTTATTTCTTATTAACGACATATTTTTTGATTTGCAAATTTAATTTACAAATTTGATATCTCGCATTATTCATATATAAATATATAAAAATGAGTTGAGGTTTAATGCTAGTGTTAGTTGAGGTTCTTGAACCCGTGCCCATTTATTGTGAGGTTAAAATCCACCACACCTACCTTTCTTATGATGATATATATTTTGAGCAGGCTTCCTTCAAAATCACAATATTCTTGATGGAGATTGTCTCTCTCCTTCTCTCTCTCCCTCTCTCTCTAACTTGTTGGAAGGGATACCCTACGAATCTGATACTTTTATTTATTTATCTATTTATAAAATATAAAATAAAATAAAAAAATAAAAAAATAAATAAAAAAATAAAAAAATAAAACAAGTTGGATGATGCCTCATGAGCAAGGTATTAAATATCGGTAATATCGGAAATATCGGTAGTCCGAAAACAAGGAAATATCGATGGAAATATCGGGATAATATCGATATCGATAAAAATTATATGGAAACCACGGAAATTGTAAGAAAAACTTGGAAATTTTTATTGAAACTTTGCAGAATGTTTATTTAGTCAATTATCTATTAGTTTATCACAAAAAATTGGAAGGAAATGCATTGCATGATGGATTTAACATTATCAAGTTGATTATATAGCGAGCTGACAAACATTGTGAGTGTAGAAAATATGTAGTAATTAATGAAAGAAGTTTAAACACACCATAATCATTTATATATAATGAATTAGTACAATATTTTACACTTTATACATTGCATGGTAAGATACATGAGTGACTTAGTACCACATAGAGTTCCTATGAGGTTCAAATTTTTCACTATCTTCATCATCTCTATGTGTAGAGTGAGTGTATTGTGAAGAGTAGTTATCAAATGATAAATCCCCAAAATAGTTTTGCATGTAATTGTTAACATGCCACCCATATGGATCCGAGATTGGTTGACGTTGTCCATAAGCAAAATCATTTGAAGATTGAGTCTCGGATTCTTTCCATGAGTCGCTCGATTCCATCCCAACAGGAATGGGATATGAAGGGTAGGGAAATGGTTGGTTATGAGTATAACCATAGTTACTACTTCCCACTCCAACAGAGTCCGAAGTTCTAGATAACGAGTCAGCTTCTTGACTTGACAAAATCCCCTTGCCTCTTTCTCTACGAGTATAGTCATTCCCTATGGCACCAATTCCTGGTCCTGCCCGCCTACTGCCATGGTCATCATCCTATGTTGTTGTATAAATTAACATACAAAAATTGACATGCAAGTATTAATTACTTAATACTTGCAATAATATTTTTGTTGTTGTATAAATTAACATACAAAAATTAACATTACTTAATTAGTTACAAAAATTAACATGCAAGTATTAACAAAAATTAACATACAAAAATTAACATTACTTAATTAATTACAAAAATTAACATGCAAGTATTAACAAAAATTAACATACAAATTTTTTTTTGTTGTTGTATAAATTACAATAATATAAATATAAGTTTTTAAACTTACCTTAAATATGGAACCTTTTGTGTTCAAGCTCTGGAATGGATTTGGAATGGCTTTGAAAGGGGTAAGGGAAGAAGAAGAAACGAAAATGCTCTGAATGGCTTTGATACAAATGTGAAAGAATATAACAAACAGTGGCACACTGTTTTGAATGTGAAAGAATATCACAAACTCACAGTGGCACACGGTTTCATTATGAAAGCACTCTATTATTTTTGTCTTGTCAAAAACTGTACAAGTTATAAAACTTGCCAGATACAGACTATTATTTTTGTCTTGTCAAAAATTGTACAAGCTGTAATGTAAAGACTGTAAAAGTAAGCATATTTTTTGGTTCTTTTCTTACAAAATTTTTGGTCTTCACGTGTTTTGGTTCTTCTCTTACAGAATATTTGGTCTTCACGCGGAGAATATTTGGTCTTCTCTTACAAAATATTTTTTTGTTCTTCTCTGACAGACATACAAAAAATCGTACACACATAAACACACACACACACAGAAAAAACCGTACACACACACACACACAAAACCGTGCACAAAACCGTGTGCCAAAACCGTGGTTTCATACAAAACCATGTGCCAAAACCACAGACACACGCACGCACGCACGCACGCAGTCCACCCCGCACACACGCACCCACGCACCCTCCCTCTCCTTCTTTCTTCTTCTCTGGTTCTATCCCCTCTATCCCCCATACGAAACCAAATCCCATCTCTTCTGTCCCCCCCTAGAACACTTCGTACGGCCCCGTCCCTCTTTTCCCCCCCCCCAAAGATCGTTCCTTACCCGCGCCCGCAGATTCCTCCCAGATTCCCCCCCCCCCCGATTCTTGGTTCCGCACGCCCTCAGGTTCCCGTCGCTCCAGATCCCTCCAGATTCTTCTTCTTCTCGCGATCTCCCTTCCACACCGAATCCCCCCCCCACATCACGTCCCCGTGTTCCTCCCCCCCCCCCCCCTCGGCGTTCACGTCCCCACCCAAAACACCGAATCCCCCCCCCCAAAGAATCCCCATCCCCTCCCCCCCCCCAAAACACCCTCCTCTGCAGATTACGTTCTCGAAGCCCCTGTTCTTTCCCCCATTTCTGTTTTTCGTATACCCCGCGGCCCTTCTCCTTCAGAATATCGTGATAATTTCGAAAATATCGCGATATTATCGATAATATCGATAATATCGCGATATTTTGACAAAAACCAGTTGGATAGTAATTAAAATATCGGTACCGTGAAAAACCGATAATATCGGCGATATTATCGGCATTTTGTTCCTTGCTCATGAGACAGATCGCACAGTCGGTTAGTTGGCTTAGATATATAGTCAATCACGGTGACTCATCAATCACAATTGCCAATCTTTTCATGATTAAATTCTTAGTTGCCTTAAATTACGATCTACTGTTATTTTCCAATGCAGATTTTTATGAAGTTTAGCTTGAATACTCACATTTGAGTTTAAATCTTCTGTATCTAAAATTTTTTATGGTTTTTTCTATGCGATCTAGTTGAGTGACACATACCTTTTTGACTTAATTTATATTTAGTGTTTTTTTTTTATTTTTTTATTAATGAGATAAGTTGAACATTATTAAGTGGGATTTAAATAAATAATCAAGTGTCAACAAATGAGATAGGACATAAAGAATTGTGGGTGCAAAATATTTGAACTCCTCACATTCTCAATATCGTTATATAAAAATAAAAGATAATGCTAGAGAGACCAAATTTTCAAACTAACATTTTAAACCAAATTTGCAAATCAAATAATGTGTCACCAATAGGAAATAAGTACATTAGTCAACACGAACAACTATTTCATTTTGTGTACAAAATTTGATTTAAGTCTGGCCTCCGTAGTATTACCCTTTAAAGAATAGTAGGTGGCTTTGATTTACTAAATTAAATTAGGGAATGGTTTAGCTTACAAAATTTCAATTGGCCTTAATCATTGTGGTCACCAAGTGCCCCCTTTTTTCTCAGTGGGAATGGGTGTGAATTTGAGCTTGGACTATCTTGCAATTATTTTTCAGTTTAGTGGTACTCCCTTTTTCCATTTGGTAACACTCGTTTTTAAAAAAATTTGTTTTCTAACCTAATTTTAGGGTAAATGGAAATTTTGATGCTAATGATCAAATATATTACGATCTAGAGATATTCATCTTCACTTGTAAGTAAGAGCTATATTACGATCTAAAGATATTCATCTTCACTTGTAAGTAAGATATCTTAGGTTCGAATATCGAAAATGACAAGTTCGCCACCAATTTATTCTCTCACCCTTTAATGTGTAAACATATCATTATATCAAAATAAGCGGGTATTCCAAAAGAAACAAAAACAAAAAACAAAAAGGGCAAATAATAAAAGAACGAAAAAAATTAAAAAAATTCCTTTACAAGGACGCAATGCGAAAAGTTGAACAATGAGAACATATGTAGGTTTTCTGACAAAAAAAAGAGAACATATATAGGATGAAATAACGCTAACAAGAGGAAATAAGAAAAATTCTCCTCAAAGCACCACCTAACTTCTCAGACAAAGTGTGCAGAAGAAGCTTGACCTTTCCCAACTGCAAACGGAGCTCGATTACCTCTGAAATTTGATCAGTATTCGAGTCATTTCGATTTTCTTGACTAGATTGTTAGCATTGGATGAGTAAATGTTCTTACCGAGAATAAGCCTTAACCAAAGGTAGCTCACCTTTGCCTTCAATCGGGATAACTTCACTTTCATAGAAAAATCTGAAAGCAAATCAGAAATCAGAATGAGAGGATGATATGGTCGGAAACTCGCTCTAGAATCGTGGTCTAAAATAGTGGACTATGCATGAAATGTTCAGAATAAATAGTTAACATGATGAACGTGCGTTTAAAATTCCCAAGTTGAAGTTCAGTATTTGTCTTTGAACAAAATTTGTTATTTTTCAAAGAGCTTTCCTTCAAATTATTAGAATTCAGTTCTAAGTCAGCAACCGAGTTTCCATCTTAACGTTAAAACTTAAAAGTGCCCCCAAAAAATTTAAAATGAAACGCAATTGTCAAAGTATAAAATCGTACGACATGCAAAATTTTACCAGATTCAGGATTCAACTTTGGAGAAAGACCATAGAATGCATATTTTCCATAGGCTAGTAACCTCACTCTTTGTGGAGCACCCAACTTGCTAACGATGGACCTAAGTAGCCCACTGGATACAGAGATAAAAATACAGCAATAAGGGATTTGAACAAACAAATTCGTAATGGCGGAACCAAGTAGCACACTGAATATGGAGATAAAAAAAAGAGGCAAAAAGAATGCGAAGTACATCAGAAGTTTTCAAATCTGGTAAGGTTTCGTTCTTCTACTTACTCAGTACGCAATATTGTGAGGAAGTCAGATGGCAAGGATTCCATAAATGAAGATATGTCCTCCACCTTTAGGGACTTCAACTCTTGCTTTAGATTACTTTTTTCTTCAACTGACATTGTCTTCCCAAGAGCCGATTTACTGCAAGACATGGTAAAAGTGCAATTAGCTCAATGTTGAAGTATGTTAGCGTAATCATAAATGCTTTATTGAGGGATATATTAAGGATATTAAAAGGAAAAGAAAATATAGATTCAGCATCAAGCGGAAATCCTTATAAATTTCCTGGGAGCAGAATTGGCTCGTCACTGAGAAAAGTAAGAGGAAAAAAAATCACCTGTCAATAGTTCTTCCCGTAAAAATGACAGGAAAGTATCTAGAATACTTCCCAACACCAAACCTTTCACCCAAATGATGCAATTTTTTAGAGTCTAGAAGAATTAAAGCCTTCCAGAGTTGACAGTAGTCCAACCTGAATCCTTCATCTAATTGTTTGTATATTCCATGGTCTAGAAGAACTGCATTGCAAATTTATAAACAGAAAATCATATCGTAAGCCGAAAAATAAAAACAATTTTAACTGAAACAACTACATACTGGTCTTATTTTCAGCACATACCCAGAGAAAAACCATTGGGACCTTCTGGTGAAACTAATATGTTACCAGGGTGTGGATCTCCATGCAGGAAACCATGGATAAAAATCATTTCAGCAAATGCTTCCAACAATACTTCTGCTACCTACAATAGAAATTAAACATAAATAATTAAGAGTCGTTTTCCTAACTGCAATTGGCTTTACCGGTTAAGCCCTTTCAGACAATTCAAACAAGAAAAGAAAACAGGAAGAGCGACCTGACACTTCCACCATACCTTCACCTAGCACACACAAACTAAAGAGAAGCACTTGACAGAACATTATCGTAACTACACAAGGCTTCATTAATGTGTATGCATGCAAATGTATGACCTTACGTGACAATGCACACTTTAAATAAGATTTTTAGCATAAACTAGAGTTTCTGAAGCCCAGTTGGATTACAAAAACACGTTCTAGCATGCCCGACCGTATTTTGACTTGGCTCATTCTCATTCGCTATTGCTGTTTAATCTTGGCCATCAGATTTAGTTATATGTGTAGATAAAAGCATAGAAGACTGCTGCCTCAACCGCCTATAAAGCCAGCCACCAAAAAAGCTCCAGCCCAGATGATTTAAACAGCCTAATATCAGATAGGCTGAGCTCAAATTGAGTTTTAAAACATATAATGGAGTTCAGAGTTTTTGTTTGTGCTGGTGTTACAATATACAGAAAATCTGCAGCTAAACCTGAAAACTCACCTTCATTGGGTTTATTCTCCTTTCCTTCAGAAACTGTACATCATCAACCTGAGTTCTAAAGAAATTATTGTTAGCGGAATTAGCAGCACAGATATCAGAATATAATATTCAAGTTCATTAAAAATATCATGAAGGGCAGACACACAAAACAAAAACGAATAATGAAAACCATACCAAAAAGTGATTCAAATTCATAATAAGATCTGCTCACCATCCTTCTTATGGCTTTTTAGGCTGGTTACTGTCATTAACAATATTATTAAAAATTAACTGTTATACTTTTCTTTGACTTCAATAAAATTTTAAGTGACTCGAGTCATCCTTCTTATGACTGGAGGCTTGTGGTATGCCCTGGCCCTGGGATGGGGTAGCCTCCCCTCCCCCTAAACTTTTGACTAGCCAAAAGGATATAAACAAAATTTGCTCGAAGGATTCATGATAGTTTAAGGGCTTTTAATTTCCTTTTACACTTTTTTATTTTGGAGCCTCGAGTTTTGTTAGAATTAAGTAGTAGCCCAAAAATATTCACAAAATGCATTCAATTCAATGCAGAAGTGTTTGAGAACATGTCTATATGTACAGCACAACTTATGGTCTTGGTTTTGAAGCCTAAACTCTACATTGTTTTATTCCATTATTTGATTTTCTGCAGTAAGATCACTGCAGTTTCAGCAACTTCAGAGGCATCAGAACGAATCTGTATCGACACAATTTTTAAAAAAAAACCCCATATCAACTTCTTTTTTTTTCTCACTTGGTTTAGCCTCAATATAACATATCATAGAATGCAAGCTCTAAGTTAACCAGTGCTACATTACGCCCTTTTATACTTGTGTATTATCACATAGAATCCATGGCAATAACAAGTATATTCATGGCCCACTACAACCAACATTATAGAAACTAATTTACGAACTACTCGCAGAAAATTTATGGTAGATTGCCATATTTATATATTAAATAACACATGTAGCCCATTCTAAAGTTATCATGTTATAAACTAACAGGTCAACACCTATAACAGTTTCCTTGCCTACACTACATGGCATACTACTAACCTATTATCCACCATCAGTGGGCTGTCCCATGGCGATTGCTCTAAAAGAGAGAAAATTTCAATCTTTTTCCTGCAATATTATCTAACCGACCATTTCCTTCTAAAAAGGTTTCAGAAATTAGAGAGAACTGGAAATTGTCAACAAATTTGATAAACTCTGGAATCTGACAACCATACCTAGATGCATACTACATAAAAAAGTTCAAAAGGCTATACCTTGTGTCCTGTACAGAATTCCATTGTCAGCACTTGAGTAGTGGTCAAGTCCTGGATACATATATGGTGGTCAGCTTGTTGTATTCACAAATGAAAGATATTTCAGATGGCCCAATAAATATTAAAGAGGAGTATCCCAACTATATTACCCAAAATATACGAGGAATCTTGACCCATTTGTTGTTTGCAAAGTTAGTGGCAGTTGTCTCAGAATTCCTAGCCTCCTGAATAAAGTCTGTGCAACCGTCAGAGAGGAGAAAACCATCTTTGTCCGGAGTATATTCAACAACGATTAGAGAAGAAATAAAATGCTATGAAGAAAATAGCTACGGTGCTCCCTCCTTGAGTAAGACTCATTATAGTATTTAAATAGTAGGCAATCAATGAAGTCTAATCCAATGGCAGTTGTCTAATTATTGATGTCATTCTACAACTCACCAAGTTCGAGAGATATAGCATGTACGAACTCCGATACCAGCCAGTCAAATCTGTATTCCGGGAAAAACTGTAAATGGAAAAGAGAAAGGTCATTAAGTAACTGGGGATGTCTGTTTCATAATTACAATGAGGAAATCATTGTGTTTGTTTCATAATTACAAACTCATTTTCTTTTGAATTCACTATTCCTGATAATATACTTATTTCCCCTAGTAAGAACATTAGCAAAAAAAAAAAAAAAATATCCACAATGTGACTTTCCAAGTTACACCAAAAGAAAGAACTAGGAGGACAAATGGGCCTTCTTTTAATTTCTAAGAATATAATTCTAAATTTATTGTTAAAAGAAATAAAAATGCTTCAAATCAATACTACATGTATGGAAAGTGGAAACTCACATACATGCATAAATGAATTTACATAGTATACATTATACACAGATCCAACTCAAGAACTAATAATTAAGCACATTTTGGGATATACATTGATAGCAGAACATAGCACTAAGCATAATATCATAAAACCTAAGGCTGCAAATAAGCCTACACACTCAAGGGATCAAACAAATTAGTTTGGCTTGGCCTGCAAAACTGGTTTGTTTAAACATGCAAAGTGTCAACTCCAAAATTGAAGGTCAAGGAATAACAATCCTGGAACAAGCATAAGGTGCTTGATTGGCTACAATTTCACAGAAACTCCACAAATCACATCTCTGTCAAGTATTATTATTTAGAAACTTGAACGACTTTTTGGGACCGACAAAATCACTGCAACTACACTATATAAATCTGCAAGCAAATATGAATTCAAAAGTGTCATGAGATTCAGTTTGTGTACCCATGTAAGGGATTTTGAAAGGAAATACATGGTTGCTGTATCTATTTTCATGTGCTGCTCCAGACCTGGGTACTGCACCTATTATCCAAATGATAAAACAAATTAATAATCATTCCAGCCATATAAATCTGTTTTCTAGAGAAGGAAAAACTTCAGATGCAAAAAAAAAGTAGTAGTGATCACAGAAAAGACAAGCATATGTTCATTTTTTCAAGTATAAGAAATGGTTGAGGAATGGATAAATTTATCAGATGTCCTGAAATTCAGGTAAATAATCTTTTTGTGAAACTATTTTAAACTTAAATCACTTCTCATCTTTGTTTTAACTCCAAAAAGTTTCCTCTTTAAAAATAAAATTTCAGCTATTGTCCAACCATTTTTTCCATCTCGTCCTTGTTTTGGCTAGTTCAGGGTGAGAGTATATTGTCATGGGATACTTGTTTCTTGACGATGATTATGTTTTACTGTTCACAAGCAAGCTTCAATATTTCTGGCATGCTGTCACAGCTTTTCAAGATTGAAAGAGTTTACTACCCTAAAAAAACAGATTGAAAGAGTTTACTTGACCTGTCCTTCCATTGCAATTAGCTTCCCTACCTTGCTTTCCACTTTTGACACTAATGAGTTAAACTTACTGTACAACCGACTTTTGTGTCCTTGTTATTTGGTATTTTGGTGTCTTTGCAAGTTTTTTTTTTTTTTGTTTATTTTTATCTAGGTGGATAGTTTATATCTCAACTTGGGTAGTTTTAGACTTGTGATCAACAGTGTGCTGTATAGGAAATGCCAAAAGGGATATCATAAAGTATTGGTAAAATACATGAAATTTGGGTGTTATATAAGTAATTCGACTAAATGATAATCGCATATGTTAGTGTTAGAGATGGAAGTTATATTCCCACGCTTCAAGGAAGTTTGAATGTCTAAAGGAACTAAAACTTCTGGAATTTGGTCAAACTACCCACCAAGCTTTTCTCGCTTCCTGAGAATTAACAAGTTCCATCCAGAATTCTCAAGACACATTCCTTTCTGTTTTTTATATTCTCCTAATGAATTCAAATTTAAACTAAGGAAAGCACTGCATAAGAGTTTCAAAGAAGAGTTACTGGTCTATTAACCAATTACATTTACAACTTAACTTGTTTTGAAACTAATGTGAATTACTAAAACAGAAGTTACCCTGCTCACCAACCTTAATTGCTACTTCTTGATGATCCGTAAGAACTCCCTTGTGTACTTGAGCAATAGATGCAGCAGCTATGGGAAGTTCATCGAGTGACAGAAACCTGAGGTAAATGCCAAAGTCAGTAAAATAATTGCATTTTCAACATTGAATTACAGAGTTCCATGGAGCAACATATTAAGACGCAAAAGGTTTTTAGGCACATGTTACAAAAAAAAAATGACAAGGACAATGCTTGATAAGCAGTTGGGAGAGAAAAAGGAGTAACAATAAGACAAATATTGTGGTTCACCAAGTTAGGAAAAAGGAATAACAGTAACAATAAGACAAAAAAAAGGCCAAGATGTATGACCTTAGGACAAATATTGTGGTCGATCAAACATTGTGATCCCAAAGTCATACATCCTGGCGTTTTTATTTTCAAGTATAGAGTTCCATTGAAGAATCACACAAGGAAGGTGCAATAATTTTTAAAGAAATATACAAACCACGAAAATGGCAGCAGCAAATGCTATAACAAATGAGGAAACACAAATAAGGACGAAGCCATATGCCATTTACCCTCCGTCTTCCCCCGTTTACAAACTAAGAAACCACAATACAATGCCAAAGTTTACATCTATCCTTCATAATCCCTTACATTACAGAAAAACTCATCCATAATTAAGAACCCCTCTTAAGAGTTTGCATTTTTTTTAATTTTAATTTTGTGATTTTATCTGGGTTCCCACTACAGCAATGTGATGTAATACTTGTAACGCAATGAAGTACTTACACATCTGAC
The DNA here is from genome assembly GCA_024362995.1 of Heteromeles arbutifolia. NCBI lineage: Eukaryota > Viridiplantae > Streptophyta > Magnoliopsida > Rosales > Rosaceae > Heteromeles > Heteromeles arbutifolia. The sequence goes on along the minus strand of JANCRC010000007.1, from coordinate 34,521,828 downwards.
AGCTTGTGTCCCAGATTGCGGATCAGCACTTCTTTAATGGCTTTGAAATGACAAGGAACTGCCTAAGCCAATGAGTTACCAGATAGTTACCATTTCATAAGGGTTAGATTAATTTCCACCTATACAACTATACAAGTATACACATCAAAATATAGATACAACCACATTGTTCATTCATACCTGATCCTGCAATGAGGAAAGGGTTGATGAGTACTCTTTCGGAACCTGTCGCAGAGCGGCCACAAATTGACCTGCTTTCACATAAAACCCTCTATTGGCCTCACACAGCTTCCGTATTCTCGAAGCGGAACGACCATGAACCTAAATGCCATCATCATAAGACATACAATACAACTGAAGTGAACCTCTTTCATATGATTCTCACTTACCAGGCTACAAGCAAACATAAAATTCTATTTCTTCTGCAAATTAATTTAACAATTTGATTAAAATTCCATTTCTTCCGCAAATTAATTAAACATTCATATGAAAAGAAAAGCAAATTAACATACGAACCTGGGATAGCTTCTGACGGTACTCATCGGAGTCCGTTGGGATTCCGCGCAAAGTGAGCTTGTAGTCAACGGCAGTCAACGCAATCTGCAATTTCCGGAAACATGTTACTAACAAAATGCAATTGACAGACAAATAAACTGGAGAATGTGAGTGAGGGAGGAAACAAACGGTGGAGATTGCGCGGGAAGACCGAACGACGCCGTGAATTGGTGTGCGGAGGTGTTCGGGTAAGGGTGGGAGGAAATCGGCGGAGGAGGATGAGAGGAAATCAGAGTTGAAGGCGTGGAAGGTGAGGCCGGTTGCTGCGACAAGGAGGACAGTGGTTTTGGCCCTCCGCATTTCTTTTGAGTCTGTAATTTGTTTCTGGACTCGCAGCTATTCAACCATCAAAAACCCGGAAGGATGTCCACTTGACCGACACGGACTAACGGAAATCAAGTTCAGGATCAATCTAAAAGCTGAAAATTCACTCGTGAATTATATTGAAGCGGTTTCCGGTTCACATATCATTATATTATTAAGGTTTTTTTTTTAGCTAAAATAATTTCTAAGATTTGTATAACACTTTACTTTTGAGATTTAAAATCAATAGAATTAGTTCCTGGATTGTCCACCTTCCTTCAATGCAAAATTATATTAAATAAGGATCAAAATGACAAATATACCCTCAATTTAATAAATAATTAGCCAAAATGATTTGACAAAAATTAAAAGTATTTTGGTTATTTTATTCTTATTTAATGGAGATTTTTCAAAGAATAACCAAAATGATTTCTGGTGAACAAACTCAGGGACCAATTATATTAATTTCAAATTTCATGAACAAAATGAGGAGTTATGCAAATCTCAAGAATTATTTTGGATAAAAAGCTTATTATTAAATTGAAACGTTATAGTTATGAACTTATGATGAATTTGTTTACGTAAGTTGGTTTTTTTTTAAATTTTTTTAGAGTAGATCAATTTGGTGTATATTCTATTTAGAATTCAAAAGATTTTGGAGTAAGTTTAGATTAGGTACTAATTTGGATTTTGACTTTAACAAAATAATAGTAGATTTTTTTTTTAAAAATAGATTCAGTTTGTTTGACCGTTTAATTATCTGTAAAATTGATGATGTGACAAATGTTGAAGTTGAACTGGTTTTAGGGCGCAAAGAAGCCACAATCATATCATTATAACCAAAATGTTTTAGTGTCTTTTAGATCTCGTTAGGCAGTTCGGACTGTACTGATTATTTCTGTTGGATAGGATAAATAGCCATCGGATAGTATTGACTAAATTAGTCAGACGTTTGGTGCAGTATCTGATTAATGACTGTATTATTTATACTGTGTTTGGTATTATATCGGATAAGAGGAATCAAACTTAAAATAAAATTAAACTAAAAAAAATAAAATAAAAACTGAAATCGGCTTTTTGTTCCCAGATGTCTCCGCACCTCCAAACTCCCTTCCTCTCTCTCCCTTCTTCTTCTTCCCCGACTGCATAATCTCAAATAATTGTTCCCCAGATCTCTCCGCCGCACCCCCTAAACTCCCTCCCTCTCGAGAGCAACCTCCAATTACAGACTCGGTGCTTGCTCACTCAACAAGCAGAAAATTGTTTTACAGGTAAGTTACTGCAGATCTCTCTTTAGGTTTGGTTAAATTCACAAATTTTCTAGAATTTATGAATTTTCTTGTTTGGTTAACTTAAAAGAATAATGAAATTGAATACAGAATTTGTTATTTTTAAACTCTCAATCATAGAAATTGAGAAATGACACTTATTTACATGAAATTTAAACTTGGGAATTTGAGGTCCCAAATTCCAAGTTTTTTTTCCACGCGGAAATTCTAAATTTCTATGGTTATAAATCCAAATAAGAGAACTGGTGCATGTCAATTTATAAATTTTGACTTTTACCCAAATTCCAAGTTTAATTCCCTCATCCAAACATAGTATAAATGTTTCAACCTACATGTTTTTCTGAAGTTGTGTCATCCTCAGCGGTGCCAAAACTATGATAGGAAGAGAGTAGGTTAGCTTTTATTTTTGAGCAAATTGTAGCAATGGTCCTTTAACTTTAATTCAATTGGAGTAAGGGTTCCTCAACTGAAAATCTATTAACATTGGTCCATCAACTCATTAAAACGTGCAACTATGGTCCATCAATTAAAAATCAATTACCATTGGTCCCTCAAGTTTAATCCAACTGGATAAATGGTCCCTCAGTTTTAACTCAATCAGAGCAATGGTCCCTTAATTTTAACCCAATTGTAGCAATGGTCATTCCAACATAACTCATTTAGACAAAATTCTGACAAAGTTGACAAAAATGACCATAGCTACACATTTTGATGAGTTGAGATACCCAATTGTAGTCATGGTCCTTCCAACATAATTTATTTTGACAAAATTCTAACCAAGTTGACAAAAATAACCATAGCTACAAATTTTGATGAGTTGAAAGACCAATGGTAATGAGTTTTTAGTTGAAAAAGCATTGCTCTAATTTGATAAAAGTTGAAGAATCATTGCTACAATTTACTCTTTATTTTTCTTAATTTGCCTTTTATTTGACACCTTACCATGTTCGACATAGTCCAGTATCGTCCAAACCATGTTCGGCAATCCAAGGGATGGGCAGTGGTCCACTGACTCAACAGCTAGCCCCTGGCCAACCACCCTGTTTCATGAGAAGGTTTTGTATTACACAGATACACCGTCACATGACGTTCATTGTCAATAATTCACGTGACCATATACGCCGTCACGTGACGTTCATTGTCAATAACTCGCGTGACCATCACAATGTTAAACCCCATACAAGTTGTTCTGTTTTCATACGGGACTAATCAATTACAAGCGCTCTCTTCGCAAACCCTAAAATCCCAAATTCGATCCAATTTCAAGCGCAATTCAAGCACTTACATTGGTTTTTGTGGGTGACGAGGTAAAAATTTGTTATTGCAATTTGCTTCCGCATTGTCTTTGAATGTTTTTCGTGTATGTACACATCTGAACGTCCCAAATAAATTCTGAAATAAATGGTTATGGTGCATGGGAGTTCCGTAAAGAAGCATTATGCCACCACCGGCCTCCACCCCGCCGCTCACAAAAGAGCTCAAATAGTGAATTAACCGCGGCGGTGGTGGAAGCCGAACATGATTAAGATATGATTCTAATTCATAATGTCTCAGTATTTGAGACCGAAAAGGTATATAAAAATCTTAAATATATATATTTTTTTGATATATGGTGCAGAAAGATGGATCAGATACACCTGGCTTGGTGGTCTCTGTGTAATACAGAGATATAATTCGCTCAGTTATTTCAGCTTCGATCATTTGGGGAAATAATCATCACTTCCATCTTTTTTTTTTTTGAAAAAAAACCCAAAATTCAAAAACATAAACATCGAAATATAAAAACAAAAACACAAATTCAAACACCCTGAAGAATTTTTTTTAAAATAAAATTAATAAACAAAAAAAAATTAAGACAGTGGATTTTGGGGATTTGAGAAAGATCAGAGTTCTGGCTTGGAAATTAGAAATAGCGCAAGTTTGAATCAGCTTCGATCATATGGGGAAAGTAGCATCACTTCAATCCCAAATCCACCTCAAAAAACATAAACCCTAATTGCAAATAACACGTAACCAAACCACAGAAAATCAAAAACAGAGAGCCGAATAAAATCTGGGGTTGACAGAAAAAGAACAGCTATGGAGCCCCGAATTAAAACGCTAAAAATAATCAGACACTGACGAGAAAGGTGAAGCGTCGGGGAGGAGAGGAGATAGAGTGAGAGGGTTGAAGGAGGCGATTCAATTATATAGGCACTCGTCTCGCACTTGGAAACCCTAATTTCATTGGGTATTTTTGGCGCCGTCCAAGTAATGACAATACGGCGCCGTAGCGTGATAGTTACCCTAAGGCCCAATATTAGAGGTAAGCCCATGAACTCTAGTTTCGAACAAAGCCCATCAATTTGGATTTTCTGTTTTTTCGGAATATAGAACATAAGGAACTGTTTGTTATCATTCATTGGACAAATTTTTTTGTTTTGTTTTTGAAACTAATAAGTATTAAGTAACTGAGCTACATTCACAATTTTTCAAAATAAAAAGTTGAATCCAATAAGAATACCGCCACTGAGCTATATTTCTTTGAAAATTTTAAAATATGCTTTGAAGAGTCTTCTCATGGTAAAAAACTGATAAGCAAACCCATTACATATTAGGGTGATCTGCGCATAAATCGCGTGGCGATCAACTTGGACTATTTGTAATAAACTGGGCCCAGGGCCTATTGACATGGGCTTCTAGGACTTTCTTAAAGAATATGGCCCCGTTAGCCCGTTATAATTGGACTAATGGTCTACATATTCCGTCAAAAACAAAGTAATCATATTTGATACGTTATATACACAAAACATTTGTATTGGTCGAGATATTTTACTTTCCCATAGATATTAAAGTAATAAACTGAATATCTTTGCTTTTACCAAAAAACAAAGAATATCTTTGCCAAACAGCACATATTATATCAATGACAATAAGTTTCAACAACCGTGCAAATACCCATCAAACCAAGCCTTCAGAATAACATTCCATATAGTAATAAAAATAATAATAATAATTAGAAGGGTGATGCTATCTATACACCTCTTTTTACCTCTTACACATCGCCTCTCAATATCCGATTGTTAGATCTAATGAATTGAATAAGTTCAAAGGATATAAATTAATAAGAGGTGTGTAAGAAATAAAAATCGATGTATGGACAATACCACCCTAATTAGAAAAAGAAAAAAAAAAGAAAAAACCACAATATCCCCAAGGCCTTCCTTTAATTTCAACACATTATAATTCAAAGTACTAGTTATCATTTAAAAGATAGTTTCTTTGAGATTTTATGGTTTGGATGAGTGTGTGCCCTTGACGACTGTAACCGGACATGAAGCATTTGTCACCACATAGATGCTTACACTGCCCAGCAACACCCTGCAAATTCATCGCACATATTAATCAACCATTTTGCAGGAAAAAATATTTAATCAAGCACAAAAGCATTTATTTTCTCTCGTTTCTTTTGTGTTCTTATGAGAAGGTGAATTAGTGGAAATATTAGTCGAATAATGGTCACCTTTTGATAGGGCCTAAGCCCCTGCTTCCAACGACAAGCGAATCAAGCTTGAGATCTTGCACTGCATCACACAACTTCTCTCTTGGATCCCCCCAGTACACCTTTGCCAAAGCCTTAGCCTATTCGCAATCGAATCAACAGACAAGTTAATTACACTCTAATTTATAATCTAATAATTCATGTCTCTACGCACAAAAACTAATTTGTGAAGAGTAGCGACTACCAATCTACATATGATATACAGTATTAATATCAACATTATATTGACCGTGTTGATAGTATATTAGACTTTTGTACATCGAGACTCGCTACTAGATGATCGCTAGATAGATAACTACATATATATCATGACCGTTCTACCATCTTTCTGTGCAGTTGTGCAAATCCTACAGATCTATACTTCTATGTATATATACAAAAGAATTAATACCAGAGATGAGATTAATATATAACAAATTATCATACCCCTCTAGTTTTTGACACTTTGTCAAGAATATCAAGCACCTCTGGATCATTAGTAAGTCCATACTGCTTTGAGACATTAGTCTCCACAAGTTCTTCCAGAGGAATCAAAGCTGCAATAAAAAACACACAAAAAAGAAAAAAACAAAAGAAATTATATGTAATTAATGAATTTAAATTCTTAAGGTAACTAATGATAAATATATGTAGAGAGAGAGAGAGACATGCGTACGTGATCCAGTGTTCTCAAACAGCTGCTTCCTGCTTGTAGCAGCTGCTTTGGTTGGCTCAACGTGGATTAATACGATGCGATCTCCTTGTTCGGTCAGATTATCGACTGCCCATCTTAGGGCTAATTTGCTTGTTGCCGAATAATCCATTCCAACTCCTACACTGCGTGCCTTCCCCATCGATCTCTCTCTCTCTCTCTCTCTCTCTCTCTCTCTCTCTCTCTCTCTCTCTAATTAACCTTTCTTTCTTTGAGTTAATCCAGCTTATCTATAAATACTTGGGCGTTGATCTTTTACTGTGGATGACACAGTCCACAGAAGAAGGTTCTTGAAGGCTGTAGCTAGTTGGCTTCTTCCTGAAGTACGCAGTATTAATAGGAAAATAGACAGAAAAATTTAGCATAAATTCTCCTGCAACTTGTTCTTACGTACATTAATATCATTTAGTCGATGTCCGCCCGCTGATTTGTTGCTTTAGTTAGCACGCATAGATTCGTTCTTTTATTATTCATGGAAAATACTTTACCTGATACCCAATTTGCAGATACTTTTATATATTTTCCTATGGCGTTTCTAACGAGTTCATGTAACATGCATACTCTTTGAAAATAAAAATACCTACTTTTAATTGTCATTTGTCACATTTTTATTGTGACTTTTGAAGTATATCGATGAATGAGCCGCGCAAGAAAAAAATTTCCCTTTCCGCTTCTAGTTTATCTTTGGATTCATATTATGCGTTGTAGTCTATGTTTTTTGTTCAGCTTGGATTCAGACTATGCGATGCAGTTGCTTTTACATTTGGATTCAAACTATGTAATGTAGTGTGTGTTTTTGGTTGCTTTTACATTTGGACTCATACTCTGCAATGCAAAGTCCATTTTTGTAAATCTATTTTCCTAGGGATTTTCTTAAAGTTTCCAAGACACGCAAGCATTGCCTTCCACCATTCCAAACACAAATTCAATTACAAAATTAAATAGCAAAAAGGGCCTAAAATTCGAAGCATGAATTTCACATATTTGATCAACCGCTCAACTTCTTCTAAACCTAATCGATATTAAGGTTCAACTTATACAACCCTAGCCTTGGCAAGCTTTCTTCTAGAAACTCTCTCAACTGATGTGTTCCCACCACTCCTTCCCGAACCTCGCTGCCACCATCCGCTTCACAATCTTGTGGAGGCCATTGAACAAGGATTTGGATCCAATTGGGAAACAACCTTTCTCTTGATACAATAAAACCTCTTTAAAGTAATACTTTATAAAGGAATAACCTCAAGTCATAAAAAAAATCTAGTCCCAACTTGGGACCAGTTATGTACAGGAATAAACTCCACAGTATAATAAGTTATCATTTTTCTTGGTCCCATCTTAAAGAAACACGTCTCCACATAGTAATAATTGTCAATGAGTACAAAAATATGCAATGTCACAAATAAAAATTTAAGATAAACTATAATGTTTCTCAAAAGTTGTTTGGGACAATGCTTTAGTTTTTAGAATTGATGTCATGTCTTTGAGCTTGTGGATAAATATGAGAAAGAAATAAAATACTTAGAGCCCAAAGAATCCTATTTAGGAAATACAACATTCGGTGAGGGTAAATAAGTCAATGAATAATATTTTTAACTACATCTTTAGTAAGTAATAACCTTCGTAAAGTTATAAAATTGGTTTAGTTCAAACTTTTAAGATTTTGTAACGATTTTACAGTAATGGTATAGATGGCTAGCATCTCAACACGCACATTGACTTTTATGAAATTATTTCATTTTAACAGAGCTAAATTAAGATTAAATACCAAGTTGGACATGAGTTTTGAGAAGAAAAAAATATTAATTTTAAGGGAAACTACCAAGCACAACCCATTCTATTTGGATTAAACCACACTTTGTGGGCCAAGACATTGATAAGCACAAACACATTCCCAACCCCCCCCCACCCCCCCCCCCCCCCTCCCCAATTGAACATGACCCATGAACCACCAGCACAGTCGCCGGAAAGTTCACCGAACGGTCACCAATTATCTTTCTGGTCGTTCAAAATTTTGCCGAATTTTTTTTTCCACCAACCATCATCACAAGACATTTTTATTTCCGGATACCAGCATCGGTCGAGGCTTGTATATATGAACATCTCGGTAAAAAATAAAAATGATGTTTGTTGGGAGAATTGAACCCATAACCTCACAAGTGAAACAATGTCAACTTACCAAGTTAACTACATTCATTTCATTTTATATTATTTCTTAATGAAGGCATTCATATCACAAATGGTTGTTTGGTGTAGGGGTACAAATTGTTGCTTTTCACATGTATATGCACCAAAAATAAAGAACTTTTATACTTACGTGATCTTTTGGAAGTCAATGTTAGATAGTGACCTGAGAGTTGACTATATTCAGCAAACAAATTGCATCATATGTTTATTTGTTATAAATGTTAATGAAGGTAATACATATCACAAGTGGTATTTATTGGTGTAGTTGTTACTTTCAATTTGAGATTTTGGGTTCATACTCTATTGAAGATATTTTTGAAATCATTTATCTATGAAATGAAGTGGCTAGTCGCCCAAAAAAATTGGTTAATAGATCACCGGTGGCCGAAAAAAGTTGGTACGGAGTGACAATCATGTAATTATTTTGAATTATTAGTGTTTATAATTTCTTTCTTTTTTTTAGAAACCTCAACTATACGAGGGAAATTTTATTGATAACAAAAAAATAAGTTACACCTAGTCAAGGGGGAACATAAACCTTAACCCTCAAAAAACAGAGACAACAAAAAGGAATACATGAAAAAGAAGGGGGGACATAAACCTTACCCTTCTAGAAACAAAAACAAGAATGATACAAAGAAAAGAGGGGGGGGGGGGGGGGGGGTGGAGACATGAAACCTATCTCCTCTAAAACCAAACCTAAAGGTCTAAACCTACAAAACAAGTCAAACAACACCATCAAGTTAGGAGAAAAAAAAAAGAGTGAGACAAACTTGGATGCCGACATGCACATTAATTTGAGAAGCGGTAGCTAGGCAAGCCAACATAGTATGAAAACAAAGCATCAAGAGCCGCCATCAGAGGAGAATCATGCCATGTTATAGATGGAGAAGACAAGCCCATGTTAACAAAATTGTCCGCAACAAGATTTCCTTCGTGATATATGTGAGATGTGTAGAAAGTCATTTTCCGAATGCGATCCAAACAAATAGATCATTGTGTACGAACAGGCCAAGGAGGATCAAAATTAGACGATTGAAGAGCAGAAATAACACCAGAACTATCACTTTCCAACCAAAGACAATGCCAACCCCGCTGATATGCAAACTCTACACCAATAATAATTGCTGATAACTATGCAAAAAAATAGTTGCGATGACCAATCCATTGACAGAAACCTCCAAGAAAACGACCATGGCAATTCCTGAAAACTCCTCCACAAGCAGCAGGACCAAGATTTCCTTTAGACAAACCATCTGTATTAAGCTTAACCCAAGGAAACCAAGGAGGAGACCAAAGGACAAAATGAATAGTATGTGCCTTGCGAGGGATAGGTCGGATCCCCAGAGAAGAAATGATTCGAGTGTCAAAACCTTGAGAATAACCAGGAATAAACTGCCCACCATAAACAATTGCCAAATTGATAGACATGCAAAGACGATGAAAATAGATTGGACGACCCTAAAAAATAAACTTATTTCGAGCCTTCCAAATAGCTGAAATAGTATAAAGACTCGCAAAAATCCATAGATTGTGCAACTGTTTGGAAAAAGGGCTTACAAATATAGAAATCCCAAAAAACAACCAAAGAATCTAAAAGAGGCAAAAAGGTACCAAATTGACATGATAATCACCTCCAAAGTTACTTAGATATCCGACATCAAAAGAAAAGATAATATTTTTGGTTGACTTTTCCATTAATTAGTACATAAACTAAAATATACTATTTTAGCTAAAAAATTTCTTAAGATATTTAAAATAAAAAAATCCCATAAAAATAATTGTACTGATTTAAAAATAAAATAAAATTCTTCCACCTACTTCTCCTAGCTTCCTCTAGCTTTCATATTATGCATAGCATGTATGAGATTGCTAGTGTTGTATAGCAAAACACACAAGCTGGTTGGGATACGTCCCATATAGCCCTTGTGGCAGGTCCGCCCTTGACTCGTATGATCTATCCAACGATTTCAATCGGTTTTTTTCATGTCACTTTCAGGAAATACAAGTCCTCTAGCTAGAGAAAGCCTTGAGATTTCAAGCTCATAGATCTTTGTCTCTTTAACATTTTGTTGATGCACAAAATCAGTGAGACTTTGAAACAACGTAAAGTGTCAAGTTTGTAACCTTGGCACGATTGCTCCGGTCACCTAGTGATGATGATATGTAAAGAGGTAGAGATAAGGAAGCAAACACAAGATGTATGTGGTTCACCCTAAGTTTGGCTACGTCCACAGAGTAAATGAGTTCTCATTAATAGTGAAAGATTTACACAAACACATGTTCAAGCATAATCATCATTAGTGGGTTCTAATGATGAGTTTAAGCATAGTAACAGCATTCCCCCTTAATTGTAGGAGAGTGGTCTTCTTTTATAGTTGAGGAGAGTCTCCGGCTTTCGTCCACGGTCGATGTGGGACTCTAGAAGCTTTATTCTGATGTTGACACGCATCGTATTATGATCGACCTCCTGGGTGGAGGGAAACTCTTGTGCTTAGGAAGGGGTGCCTCAGCATGAACTCTTCAGTGAGTCCTTGAAGGTATGAAGTTGACCAGTACTTGGTAGTTTCGGGATTGGTCAAGTATGGAACAAACACATTCCATATGAACCATCTTTTGCATGCATGCTAGTTTTGTCATGTCAATTAAGTGACAATTTTTGTTGTTGTTTGTAAACCATGCGTCATGCACGGGCAACAATGGGTGTGACAAATAGACTAGGACAGAAAAGCAAAAGGAAATGCATTGTCTTTATTTTCTAAACTGTGGAGAATCATCACTAACAATTCCCCTTAGAGGGTGATCAACTAAACAGCTATCCAACTTTGGGATTTTAGTAACTACACAAGAAAATGATCTGAAACAAAGGCGTTTCTCACAGTATACATCATGCATGAAGCATCATATATATACATATATATATATATATATATATATATATATATATATATATATCAGGATTATGGTCTACTTGATGGGATTCGTAGCTCGAGTTGTCGGTTGGAAATTGTAGAGTTGACTGCCAGGGTTGCAGCTTAAGTACTTGCTGCTTAACATGCGGAAACTTCTTGGTTCCCTAGGAATCGTCAAGGGCCTGCTTGATCTGCAATACAAGAAGATTAAAGCAAGAAGAAAAGAAAAAAGCGAAGGAATATGGTAATTTTTTGTACATTTATCTGAATGATTATTGGCAGACCAAATTATTCTTAACAGCCATGGACCCCCAGGCACCCAGCCACCAAAGTTTTGGGTAGGTTGAGTCATTTAGCTGGGGAGCAATTTTTCAATATATTCAAAATACTTGGTGTTACAATTTTATTCCAGTTAACATGTATTTATTTTTTATTAATATATACTTTTAAAATGGAACATATAAATCTTCACTCATATTATAACACGTGAAAAAATACATCACGTGACAAGTGTTTTAGACTCACAAATTAAGTTTACCTTTGTGGAATGAAAGGTCTATCGAAAAAAGGCATCAATTGAGCCCTTGGAACCATCTCCTTTCTCAGTAAGCGAATCTCTTCCTCTTCTATCATCTGCTCAATTAATTTATTACAGCACTCTTCCATAAGAATCATATTATTGATTCTCAAATATTTTTATATGTATACATATATATGTATATATATATATACCTTCTGCAACCTCTCTTCTTGTTTTCTCTGCTGCTCCAAGATACTCAGCTTGGTTGCAACCTGTATTTATATATCCATTAATTGAAGGTAAACAACAGTTCCGATAGAGGCTGAATTAAATATTTGAACAAACAGAAAAAACGACGACTCACCATGTAGTTGAACATTGCTCGTTTGGTTGCTCTTTCTTGAGTGTGAAGTTTAACTTCTTGAGCTTTGGTATTTTCCATTGTTGGAGACTTTCGACAAGACTAGTTAATTATATAAACAACAATGATTAACATGAGAGAGGGGGAAGCAAGATCACGAAAATTCTACCATACTCCGGCAAATGGTAATGCACTAGAAGTATAAAAAAAATCCAAAAAATTCAACTGTCTAAAACTCTACCATGCTCCCGGTGTACTATAGAAGGATATGTACAAAACCTCATACATTACTTATTTACCTTTGATTTGTCCTTGAATTCATCTTTTGGCTGTAAATTAAGAAAGATAGGCTATTAGTGGCAATGATACATATGAGTTTATGTATGATCCGGACTAACTACCAACTTCATGAAGGTCCATATAGTAATGCAACGAATCCAAGAAAGCATAGTGTTAATTTATGTGAAATGATAAGTTTTACTAAAAATAGATGTAGCTTTCACTAACTAGCAATGATTTTTCATTTTTAATATCGATAAACATTAACATCATAAGTAAAAGATGGAGTGTATAAAGGGAAAGCACTTTCCATCCTCATGCCAGTTTACTCAAATGATTAGCATTAACATCATTAGTAAAGTATATGTATACCAACTAATACACTCTCATTTGCCACTTAACTTTAATTTTCCATAGAAGAATATAATTCCCTAGACCTGATCAAGTACCTCTGACTTAATATGGCTAAGGGATATATTGTACGGAATCACCTTTAGAATGTCTTGAAAATGCACTTTTACTTATAAATTCCTCCATTTATTTTCATAAATGAATAAAGAAACATATATCATGTTGCCACATATGTTTAAACAATTATCAAAAGACTATAAATCAAGGGTGTTTTTGGCACTGTAAAAAAGTCATTTTTTCATGCTTTTTATATTTTAAACAAAATATAATTGCAAAATGATTTTTTTAGAGTAATACTAAGACATGACTGTGAAAAGAAAAATCAGGAACCAAGGAATTAAGGAGGAAGGAAAAATAAAATTCGATCAAAACTAAAAGGAAAAAGATCGGAGACTAAATGAAAGAAAAGAAAAAAGAAAGGATATTGAGATACTATATTTTTTTTTTCTACAAGTTGATAAAAATAGTAGCTTCGAGTTTAATTTTAGGAAGAGGCTAGATTGAGTTCACAGCCAATTGGCCTCAGATCATATAAGGTGAGATTAATGAGAACATTTTTGTTCACCAGCTTAATCGATCCAAGGTATGTTCATCACCTCTCCAGATTAATTACAATAATATAAAGTCTATTAACACTTAGTTAACCCCATTAACTTCACTAATTACTATGTTCACATGCTAACTTGGCAGAAAATATATGGTTTTCATATATTGAAGTGGATATGTCTGATCTCACCGCTCCTTCAGAATTCGAGCTCCATGAACCTGTTGTAGACTGTGAAGCACTCTTCACAAACTTCATTGGAAAAAAACAGAAGGGAAGTTAAGAAATATGAAAGATATATATATATATATATATATATATATATATATATATATATATATATAAGAGACAAAGTTAAGCTATCATTACACTCATGAGCATGGAAATTAAAGAGGAACAAACTAATTTAAGAAATTAATGACATGATTAGGAAGCACCCTGACCTTAAGAGTAGATTTGGAGTGTGCCTTCTCCATAAATATAAATAGATGATATGAGCTCAAATGAAAAAACTGTGGGTGTTTATTGCTCCATGAGATGAGTATATATATAAGGGTTGGATAGAATATTGTTGGGAGATTGGTACTTGTTTTAAGTGCTTTGTTTCGGTTGCAACATCAAGACATTGCATGCTTTGTCATCATTCTCTGGTACCAAATTATTGTCAAACCCTATTAAGTTTAAGTTCTTTCAAATCTCATCTTGGTTAAAATTTTAACTAAACATATATAAATCCAAAAAGTCTGCCCTCGCTTCACATCATTATGTGCTAATACTAAAAATTTTAAATTAATTCTCAGGTTATAAACTGACTTTTAAACCAACTTTTCTATATTATAAATTGTATGAGTAGTAGTAATACTTCAATAGGTTAGCAGTAGAGAGACGAAACTGATATTGTATAGGACTCGGTGTTGAAAACTCATATACTACATGTATACGAGTCTTGTTCAAACCTCAACGTCGAAACCGTAAGTTAACTGAATATATAGTGACCAAGTGTTCAAAAAATTATGAGATCGACATATAATATATATAAACTACATGTGTACATGTAATGAGAAATATAATATTGTTATGTTGCCGTTGAATTTCCATCATTGATCATGTTACTTTTAGGGATGACTATTGAAAAATTACCTAAAATACAGACGACTCATTCGCATCGTGGGTAGCTCTAGAAAGACTCTCAGCATTTTTTTTTCCTTAATATATACTAGTATGTGCCCACACAAAATGTGTGTGAAATTTTTTATTTTTGTCTTTAAAATTGAAGGAGAGAGAAAGAGAGTGAGAGAGAACATGAGAGTGGGAGACAAGTTTATTTTTATTTTATTTTATTTTTAAATTAGAGATGTTAAAATCATCTGTAGGTGAGGCTTAAATAAAAAACAGTCAAATTTTGTTATGTGAAATTATGTTACTACCCTTAACTTTTTGTGTTGTGAAAGATGTCACATCCCATCCCGGGCCCCACCACATCCTGGGCACGCCTCCACCGTAGCACGATATTGTCTGCTTTGGGCCCTTACCACACTCTCACGGTTTTGTTTCTAGAAACTCACATGAGAACTTCCCAGTGGGTCACCCATCATGGGATTGCTCTCGCACACTACTCGCTTAGCTTTGGAGTTCCGATGGAACCCGAAGCCAGTGAGCTCCCAAAAGGCCTCGCGCTAGGTAGAGATGAGAATATACAAATAAGGCTCACATGATCCACTCCCCTGGACGATGTGAGATCTCACAAAAAAAGACTAAATAATTTTTTCACTCTCTTTTGATAAACAAAAAGGTTTTTATTAATATGTAGTTTAGATACACACAAAAGAGTGCTCAACAAGTAACTAATTAGTTATCACTCGTTTGGATCCGCTTCACAATTTAATATTATGATAGGTCATCATTCTTGCCATTGTACATCGAAATTGGAAATCGTTCAGCCATTGAATTTTGTCATGTAAATAACAACACTACGTTCGTCTCTTTATTTGGCGGTTTAATACCTAAATAATTTTCGATTGGAGTGAATTTTCCCAAGAATGATCTTTAATTAATATATGCATAAAAATAATGATTCAGATCATGAAAAATATTGTAGAGTGAGTCCACACTAGCATTTATCATCTATTAGGTTATTAACGAGTTAACTCCAATGCTCCTGTGTGTGCGTATTAGTGAAGCTTCTATTCTCATTGTATTTTAATGATTCGAACTGACTATCTTTTAGGTCTGTTCTCGAAGTTTATCTTTACAAAAATTAACCAAATAAAAAATTGTATGACCATTGGATTAAACGGTGGTCTTTTATTTATTTATTTAGTGTTTCTTGGAAGCACCACATTCATCTATTTTCTTTACTATAATTGAATGTCTTCATAATTTTAGATTTTTATTTTTTATTTTTTGCAAGAATGATCTATGAATAATTAATACAATATTGACAATCTTGGTCGTGGAGGGACCTCTGAACTGGGGATGACAATTTTATCCACAAAATTCAATCCCGGCAGTTACCAGAAAGATTAGGATATGAATACTTGGCTTCAAGGATAAATGTCGGGGCAAGTGCAACTTTTCGAAGCATTTTTGGATATACTTATGTGGATAGGGTACCAATAACGGCAATGTTCTATATTTTCTAAAATGTTATAAGGATTATATTATCAAGTATTTAGTCACATTTCTTCTCTAACAAATTTTTTTAACTTTAAGTGTGGATTTTGTTTTTCTAAAAAGGAGACACTGGTGGCAAGTCCTGGTCGGGAGAGGCTAAGGGGAATTTCACCTTGTCCGTGGTCACAATCAAGCAGATTGACCAGCTCAAAGTATCGAACTCAGGACCTTCCACATTTTTTTGTTTATTGGATGTTGTACAATATTCTAGTAGATAGGGTATTGAGTTTTTCCCATACGTCCGTTTAAAACTCTCACTTTCTTATATTATTGTAATAATTTTGAATCCTTCGTCCCTCTTTCCCTCTTAATAATAATATTTTTTTTCTTAAAAAAAATGTGGATGTTTTATGGTTAGATTATTGATTAGATCGTGATTCATTTTTCTAATCATAGCTTACATGCTGCTTACATCATGTGATCAAAATGTTTTTCATTAATTACGAGAAAATTTTAAAAAATTATAATTGAAATGCATACACCCATTAGTCCATATGGGATTTATTACTCAGCGATATAACTATAACTTTGAGGAAGGATAATACTTAATTCTTTTTGGGGATTATCTCATTCCACTGTTTGCAATTAACGCATCTTCATCGTAGAAATTTCATAATCGAATCGTTAATTTCTTAAACTTCATTTGAAGATCATCCCTACAAAAAATATTTTAAATTGGAATTCGTTTAGTCATCCAAATATATCAACGAAATCAATGGTTTAAGTACCAAGTAACATATTCGATGAACCATTCATTTATTTGATACATTTAGATAACTAAACAATCTCCGAATCGAATAATTTTTGGTAAGGATGATCTTCTCAAATAAAGTTTAAGAAATTGAATGGTTTCGATTCTAAAATATTTACGGTGAAAATACATTATTTGCATGTAGAAAAATAAGCTCCTCCCCGCAGGAGAGAATGCAAGCATATCCTATGAGGAATGCCCTACGATTAATTTGTAGTTATAACTACGTAAAAATTTTGTAATTATAGGAATGAATATAAGACGAATACCGACCTAAACCGTTGTTATACCTATCCTCAATTGCTCAAGCTAACCAGTTAGAACATTAATATGTGGACTACGTACCCTCGTTTAATAAGATAAACTATGTATATGTTGTATATGATTACGTGAAAAAAATGATCGATTTATCTAATTGACTAATTTCTCAGTGTACACACCGTTACATGAACAATATTACCGTTTTGCATGCACAGTAACAAACAAAAAAAGTCAGTGCAGGGTTGGTTTACGTGACTGGAGTTTCAAAAAGCAAAAGCACAGAAAATCAAATGTAACTAAAAGGTTGTTAACACGTTCAAGCATTTCTTCTTAAAGCCGTTAACCAACCAATGACAGAAGGCCTAATTTGATTGCATTAGCAAGTTAAACCCCAATTAGAGCTTTTGGAATATCGTTAGTGAGTAGTTAAGTAACAAGTCATTAAGTTAGTTAGGTCATGGATCCATCCATCCATCCATCAATCCACCAAATTTTAACTACAAATCTCATCCATGCTTAAAGTTTAAGTTTAGGTTTCCATTGATTAAATAGCTTCTTACATACTACTTATGGACCCAAATATTGGCACCATGTCCTACATTTATTTACTCAAGAATAATTAATTGATTAATTAACACGCTGAAATTGTCTTAATAGTGAAATTAGTATTGCATGGTTTACCAAAAGATTAGGGTAAAATTATGTGAAAAGCAAAAGATCACCTGTTTTGCTGATCCTTCTTTTATCTTAATAGAAGTACGGTCAAAATGCCACTAGTTTTGTGTGTTTTTTGTTAATAAAATAGAGTATTATGCGATATTGGCTCATCGGGATAGGATGATGTATATATGTGAGACTTGTTAAGAGCGACTCACTACTGATCACATTGTTGTTGTCTCCAAACTTGTATATTATCTCATACACATCACGACAAATATGTAAGGGTTTATCACAAAAAATCTCAGTGTAAGTATTATCTAAAGTCATCAATACTTGAATTTGTCATTGATTTAATATGGTTTATGAATTTCACTCTCGTTTTGCACTCCTCGCCTTGTTTTTGTCCCTCGGCTCTCCTTTGGTCCATCCTAAGACTAGATAATAAGGACACCTGAGGAGAAGGAGAAGTGCAAAAATCATTTCCCTTGAATATTTCATTGGCTTTTGATTGTTGAATAAAAGAAAATTGATGCATAGATGGAACTAAAAGACCAGATAAAGTTTATCATGGAGTTTGAGTATTTTTTGTATTGACAAATTCTCTCCCATGGGTAATGGACCCGTAGTAGTATGTAATGTGATGAGTATATTTTTTATATTATATATTTAACCCTATTCTTAGTATATTTTGGTTAATATTTTGGAAGAATTTAGATACTTTGAATTGTATTTTCAATATAGGACTTTCGACTTCCTCTGGAGCAAAACATGGTCAAATTGACGAATTTTGGAGTAATTCCAGTTGAAGGACATTCGTGAGTCAGTTAGCTTGATCATATCAAAATATCAGAATTTTCCACCAAGCGGTGATTTTCTGGCAATAGAATAAAGGAGCGATGCGCGGTGCTGGAATAATGATGTTTTGGGCTTGAATTGTGTTTTTGGAGCCCAAGATGAACTTGGATAGGTTCGTGGCCTTCTGAAGATGTGTTCAGAACATCCCGATCTTCAAAACAAGCTATCATGGGCCGGATTTGGAGGATATTTGAGACTAAAACATGGCTGGACAAGTACTTGGCAGATTCTCCTAGTTTAATTAGGACTTTATTTTCTAAGATATTTTATTATTTTTCTTAGTTTCCTAGTTGGAATAAAAGGACTTGGATCCTCTCCTGAGCTAGCCCCAACGGAGCCTAGGGATCAATTGATCCTAACCCTTCAATTTGATCTTGCGGCCAAGAAATCTTCCCCACACCTGTCCCTCTCCACCCCCTCTTCTCCCACACCTTTCTTTCACTCCCTATCCTCCTCATTCTATCTCTCAACTCATCCATGGAAGAAGCTATCAAATTATTTCACACAACCCATATGGGACTGAAGACGATGATGAGGGGGTGAAGAAGATTACGTCGAGGACGGTGGCGGTGACAGTGAGGCCGGTGAGGAGGAGGAGAATGGCACTTGAGATAAGGAGGGTGAGGAAGCCAACGAGCAGGACAGAGTTAGGTGCACTACCTTGGAGTTGGGTGCACCGGAGACGAGGAGGGTGAGGAAGCCGATGGTCGGCCATGGATGCGTTGAGAGAGAGAATGAGGGGGATAGGGAGTGAAAGAAAGGTGTGGGAGAATAGGGGGTGGAGATGGATAGGTGTGGGGAAGATTTCTTGTTGTTCACATGATCAAATTGAAGGGCTGGGATCAATTGATCCCTAGGCTCCGTTGGGGCTAGCTTAGGAGAGGATCCAAGTCCATAATAAAGGACCTGGTTTTTAAGGTTTGTGCGATGGCATAGCAGCATTTATTGCTTTGCCGTTCTCAGTTTTAGATGACGCTCTCTTTTATGAATTTTGGAGACAGACATAATTGCTAGGGTTTTCAAGGGCTTTCAGATTTTTTACTTTAAGGTGTTTTCAATCCTTTTCTTCATAATAATATTCTCTATGATTTCAATTATGAATATGCGTAACTAATTCGTTTTGCTAGGGCGTAGCCTTAAGCCTTAGCATGAATATGTAATTTTTATTTAATTGCTTATGATTGATTGCATGCATACTTTGAATTATTAATCACCGTGATTAAAACTATCTAATTGTCTTAATGCCTGATCACCATTAGGATTTTTAGAAAAGTAATTTGATGCAATTTTGGTCAGAAGGTTCCCTGAAATTGATGCTGGCTTCTTGTGATTAATAATTGTAATTTCACTTAAGATAAACACCACGTCTTAAGGGTTGCATGGTTTTTCAAAGGGTTTTCATAAAGAATAATGAGTCTTTCATGTTCATATTTGATCCAAACGTCCGGATGGATTGCATGGACAACGGTGCAAAGTGGCCGGCAGGTTATTTTAGAGAAGCGTTTCCCACATGCATTTTTTGGTTGGAGTGGAGATACAGATTTTGTTGTTGTCCAACGATAACTCAGTTTCCTTGAGCTAAAACCTACGACTTTTCTTTGGACGGAGTCCAAACCTTAAGTCTCTTTAAGCACTAACACATCAAACATGAAGAGAATTTTTGGTTAAACACTTTCACGTCACGATACATCCAAAGACTTTCTATATTAATTGCCGTTTTAAGGGTGGGATTTAATTTAGGGTTTTTAGCCAAAATAATTCATGAGATTTGCATTTAGATATACATTCTAGGTTGGAGGTTCCAAGTAGAATATAAATTAGGAAAACCTAACCTTCAAAGCGACACGTGTAGATCATAAGTAATTGGTAAAAATACATAGGATTGCTAGGTGATGGTGGAACCCTAATGCTTTTATAAATTAGTATTTAAAACTCTTTTCTTTGTCAAATTATTTTTAGGAGAATTGACTATTTATTTTTAATTAAAAATTCGTTTTTAATAGTACCCAAATTCAAAATCATCTTTCTCAATTTTTAATTTCAAGTAATTAGGAATTGTTTTTACATAAATTATCCAAATAGTCATTGAGAAGATCGACTTTGCATGAGCATCTATACTACAATAACTTTGTATTCTTGCAAGTATTTTGTGTGATTTTAACCCTATTTGCGTAGACAGTAAAAATCCTATCATAATGCACAACTCTTTTACCTATAAAATGTACAAATACTAAAGCGGGTAGGAAATGTGCTCATGAACTATTCACAATAGCCTAAACCTCAGAGAAAAGCAGAGTCTAAGAAACAAAAGTGTCACGGGTCCGCAAGTATCCACTCCTAACTCCAGCAATGCACCGATAGTGTCCCAAATTAACCACCTAAGCCCAATACCCTGGGTGCTATTAAGCTGAATGGCTCTTAAGTGTAGGGCTTTGTCTTAAAAGATCTTGGTGCAATTAGGAGTGGATCACCTATTTTTAAACCTTAGATTACTGTTGGCTTGTATCTTCATCTCCTTCTTGGTTTGTATCGAGCAAACTTTACATGAACAAAAGAATGTTGCTATTCCGGGGGATTTGAACCTCTTTTTAGCAGTAGATGCCCAGACTCTTTCTTGAAAAGCTTTTCAACCACATCATCCCACCTTGTCCTTCCACCAGTGGACTTCGACTTTGTATCGGCAGGGTCTTCACTCTTATTCTCAATCTCTGGAGCCTCCTCCGGTTTTTGGTCTTTGGGGGCTTCCTCATTGGGCGTTACAGCATGAGGCACATTCAAACTGACAGCTCTTTCCAATGCATCTTTGTGTTCTTTTTCAAAGGTCCGCAACCTCTCTAGTTTTTGTACTTTTGGGGCAGTTGTTACGGTCTCAGAACAACTTTCCTTCATTCTCTGAAGAGTATTTACATCACTGATCAGTGATTATTCAACATATAAAAGATAAGCATTTATAATTCAATAGCAAACAGATAAACTCCCAAAATTTCACTTTACACTATGGTTCACAATTTCACATATATGCTCGCTAAAAAGATCCATAATTAGCAATCGTAAACTACCGAGAATAACACATTCTGACAATCTAACCAATTCACACGTGTTGGCACTTGAACAATGTCCACTAACGCAAAGGGGGAGGAAATAACTTATCGGGAGAGAAAGGGAAAGCATTGAGCGGATGATTTCCTTAGTAAATGAAGGGACAATATCAAATGGAAATTGAATTGTCAGAGTGAAGACAACCCTTCTTCCCTTCTGATCTTGTCCCTCCAGTTATCTCTGCTCAAACTAAAAAACAGAGACCAAAGACACTAGCTTAACCCTTTTTCCCTTTACTTCTTGCCCCCTTTCCAACAACCAAAGACAACCTTACGACACAAGCTACTTGGGGGCATTAAGATCCTTCTGATATTTTATAAACACTACTAGACAGCTAATCAATCATGTTAGTTTGGGATTTGAGCAGGAGAATAAACATAATGCTGATATTCTTGGCATTCCAGTGGAAATTGAAGAATTGCCATTGAGCTAAAAGCATATTTAATTTAGTTTAATATAAGAAAAATAAATGAAGACTTGGCGCAACACCCAGCGCAGTGGCATTCTAAGATTCATAGCACTAACCCCACTTAGTAGGATAAGGCTTGGTTGTTGTATAAGAAAAATAAAACGTATGAAATGATAATCATGGCAGTCTCAAAAGGAAAAGAAATGATAAGGGTTATAAAAGGTTGAAAGTTATGTTCTACTTACTAATAAAGCCTTCTCCGCTTCCCTTTCTATCCAGATAATTCCATGATCAGATGTGGCATTACATGACAAGACAATATGTTCAAATCTCCCATCAACAGGAATGGCAGTTCGGACCTCTGGAGGAAACCTCCCACATCTGTTATACCAAGCAACGAGGAACTCAATCATCGCATGAACACAACAGTTTAGGTTCCAACATAACGCTAATGTCTTCTAGAAAGTAAAACTTTATACTAGTTCAACAGACACACACCGCAAAGAGAATCCCATCAAAACAAACAGATTTGTTCCAATTTTGAAACTTCGCAAACCGGTATCAGGAAGACTTTACTTTACGCAAAAGTAAGGTATATAAATAAACTTCCAGCTGCATAGCCAAATGCTTATAATGGATTTCTTTAAAAATGCAAGTACTGTTATGGATGAGCCAACAGTTCATCACAATTAGTAGACCATAACCTGACATAAAACGATGTATTTCCAAAAGAGATATCCCTACAGATAATGCCCAACTAACAAATTACTTCGAAAATGGTTATATTTTATATATCCAATTTTTTTGCGGCACTAAGACCAATCAATGTACACTTACAGGCATTGTAAACCCCACTTATTAACTTTTTATCTATTCCAAATTGCACCACACCCTGGTAAAAATCTAGTGAAATCTAGTGAAACATTCATCAGACAAGATTCAAACTTATTTCCGTAAGAAAATGAAGGCAAAACTTACAACTAATGCGCATTTGGATGAGGGACTTTGAAGTTCCATGGAACTTAGGCTAAATTAGTTAAAAAAGCACCACAAAAATTATGTTGATGGACTTTCAAAAGGACTAGATGCTAACTTTAAAGTTTCATGGAACTTAAGCTAACTTAGCTAGGCATACACCAAAAAAATTATGCGGATGGACTTTGATATGCTATACCTTTGAGATAACTTTCAACTGACACCTTTCAAGGTCATTTTGAAAGTCCCTTGCTTAGTGTCTCTGTAGTGCATTTGTAGTGTTTTAGAGTAGCTTCGTAATGTTTGAGTAGTTCATTGGTAGGCTTAGTGCTTTTTTTTTTTTTTGAATCTGGTAGGCTTAGTGCTTTTCAAAGGATAGATTTTAAAGTTCTTTGGGCTTTGAAAGTCCCTCATCCAAACATAGCATACATTTTTTCATGTTACGAGTTAGAGCATCTCCAACGTGCTCCCTAAATGAGCTCCATAGCTAAAATTTAGGGATGAGTCGGAAAATTTCAACTTCAATCATACTCCCCTTCCACCTCCTAAGGTAGGGATTCTTCTATGAGCACTCTGAGGGAGAAAGGAGCTCCTAGTGGGTAGAACCTACAGAGTCTAAAGACTAATGTTCTCGCCAGATATACATAGTACATTAACATGAAAAGCCACGAAGAATCCATTTCCTAAGTAGAACCTAAAGAGCGATTGCCTCCCGCTACCGGAGTATGTGAATCACAAAGCCAAACAATTTCTAGGCCATGGTGCAAGAGTTACCAAGGTCACAAATTTCACATTACTCTCCAAAATCCTAAGCACCGGATTCATGCGGATGTGCAAATTAATGATATGATGTAAATGTGCAACAGCTGTAAATAAGGCAAGTTGCATGCTTGCATTCATTCAGGAATTCATAACCCTTGACTCCATAAGTACCGAATGGCATCAAGGTTTCTTTGTCAACGGACATTCGACCACACCTTCAAGTTCCACAAAAATAAAATGACAAGATTGCTGTAAGGATCATGGGGTACCTGCAACATTTGCGCTCAACAATATGATACATCCGACCAGGTGCGTAAAGCCTTCTGGGATCCCTAAGCTTCCTACCTTCTGGTATGAAAGTATCCCTCAAACAAACCAAAAACAAGAAGCAGGGCAAGCTGTCGAAAATCGCCAAAAGTGTTAGAAGTTCACTCCACTATAAAATCTACAATTCCAATTAAATTTGTTTTCTTTTTCGTGATATAATAAAATTTAATGGTTTCAAAGAATGCCAACCAAAAGATGGACTTGAAAATATCTTCCAAGGGGGTTGCAGTTCTTGGCAAGAAATCATCCTACAAACACAATCACCAATTCCACAAGTCACGAAAACAATTCGAAACAAAACAAACACAAATGACAACCTTCAACTCAGACAAACCTACCTGCAAAACCACCGAGTAAATAACGTCGGCATACTTGACGGCCAAATTCAACGACATACAACGCGCCGGAGCAAGCGCATAGCACCTCACCTTGCTCCGGGGGACTCCGCCTAGCAGGTCCCGATGGTTGACCACAATGACAGTCAGCAGCGCCGCCACACCAGACCCCAAAGAGTGACCCGCAAACACCATATCGTAATTGGACCCGTTTTCGAGCCAGAGCCGCTTCAATGTCTCGCCCTCTTCGTTAAGCAGCCAAATCGCCGACTTCAAGAGGCCGTGGTGGACATATCCACCGTCGAACATCTGCATTCCGAGCTTGTTATCGAGCAAGAGCTTGTAGTCACTCTCTTTGACCAAATTGAGGCCGCGAATGGCGAGGACGAGCTCCTTGTGGTCGTGGTCGACGTAGATGAGGTAGGGAGGCGCGTGGCCGTGGGTTTGCTCGTAGGTGACGCGCTTGACGACCCAGTCGGGGTTGGGGCGGAATCCGCAGGTGGGGATGAAGTGGGGGTTGTGGAGATCGGGCTCGTAGACGGCGAGGACTAAGCGGCAGACGCGGGGAACTGGGTCGAACTCGTCGGGCGAGGCGGATGTCCAGGTTGCGCTGTCGTTGGCGCCGATGTAGGTGCAGCGCCGCCACACCCAGCGCATACAGCCCAACACAACCACGCACTCCATGCCACACGCCACCGACATTGCTGTTTGGTTTTTTGGTGGGATTAAGGATGGAAGATTTTGATGAATGGGTTTTTGTCTTGTTTCTGTTAAATTTGTGAGAAGCTCATGATTTTTGACGGCGGAGCTTCTCGCGGGAGAGACAGAAGGACACTGAACAATGGGTGCTTGTCTTAAGCTCCAGGCTATTCCGTAACATGGTTGTCGTTGCTTCTTTTTTTTTTCTTTCTTTTTTTTAAAATCTTTTTTTAAAAGGGTTTCACACGCAAACTAAACCCATCGTTTGGCATTTCCGACCACCAAAATGGAGAATACAAGGAGCACATGTGTGTCTCCGGATTCTGCGGACTCAGTCATCTTGGCCGTTTGATTCAAATCATGAGGCCAGGAAATGATTTTATTTATTTATTTTCTTTCACGAAAATGGAGGCATTGGTGCAGACTTCTTTCTTCCTCTTTTATTTCGTCTTCCTCTTTATTCTTCTGAGTCGTCTCTCCCAAATCTCACAACACCGTCCAGTCCACTGGACGACGACCAAAGAGCTAGAAACCACTCCAGTTTGTGGCTCTGGTCCAATTTCGTTGAATTTTGTTGGAAATTTTCATATTTCGAGAATATTTATTAATACTATCTTAGGTGATTTGTTGCAGAAGAAGTAAAATCCATATCGCTAAAATTTCTAACATTTTGAGTTGTAAATTGTTGTCTTCTCCGACCCTCCCGCTCTGTCGATCCAAATTTGTAATCAGCCCAAGCAACAAGTACTAAAATAGGGTTCGGGTTTGGCTGCCAATCAGAACAAAAAACAAGTATTAAAATTCAGTAGGCTTTTGGAGAAGAAGAGACAAGGATATATGGACGAGAAGGTAGTCCGGTGCATCTAACAAATAAATAAGAATTATAATTATTTTTGGCCGCAAGACCTACGTGAACGACTACAATTAAAGGTCCGTAAGATCCGGATAGAAGGATCCGTAGATGATCCCTGGACTAAAAGTATAGTAAGCTGTACATTTGAGAATCTTCCTTCCAGAACTGATGAGTCATGCTACGAAAGAAAAAGGAAAGAAAAAGGCAAAGCCAGCTGTATATTAGAGTATCTTCATATATTCTTCTTTGATAAAGGTGTTACTGAGATGAGAGAAATTTAAAATTTTAAGATAAAACTCAGATGCATAAATAAACGCTCTTTCGAGACAACAAATTTATTTACTCGTTTACTCAATATCATAAGTTTTAAGTTTTTTAATACCTAATTTTGGTGCGCCAGCTCATTATTCAAATTTTATAATTTTAGTTTCCTATCACAATTAAATAAAGAATATAGTCAATTAAAAAGAATTCCTTTTTTATGTAAAAAATTATTAAAGTTTAAACGAACAAAAAAGAAATTACAGATTTTATGTGAAACGTTAATAATTAAAATTTTAAAATGATAGTGAATATTAATTTAAGTTTGAACTTAAATTTGTCGTTGCTTCTCTGAGTTCCCTCTTTAGATTAGCCAATTAGTGGTTCCATTCTCAAAGTAGTGTAGTTGTCTTGTTGCCTAGCTTTGCAAGTGTTGTGGTTTCCACTTTGTGATGGCTATATTATGTGGTCTCGCCTTACAATAATGACTTGATGTGATCTCGCTCATTTACGATGATTTTATGTGATGTCTCTTTAGCAATGACCGGTGTGATCGCCAATAGACTTTTATTGTATCTATCATTTTGAATAATGAGCTTGATGTGGCTCGGGAGTGCATTTTCAATAAGGTGGACATGGTTGAACGGATGAAAATGTCCATCTAAGATTAGAAGAACTACTATTCACTACTGTTGGATTGGTCGTTGTGTTATGCTTGGTTTATGTGAATTTTGGTATTGGTCTAGATTTACTCAATGATTTGCTAGGGAGGAACTATATCACTGAACAGCTGCCGTCGGAGTTTTATGACACCCTCAAAAACAGGAGGAGCCGCAAATCTGTTAGCTTAGATGTGAATGTGCTCGCAGCAGCTCTTAAGATGGTAGCTAAAACTTGGTAATAGCAAGTTTTGGGACCAATTGTTCAAGGTTGTGTCCAGATGCTATCTTGGTTAACATGAAGGCCAACCAGTCGAGGGATGACATATTTAGAAAATTGTTTCCTAAACCACCCGTCCAAAAAGCTTTGCGAGCTGGATCTTACAGTCGTGTGTGTTGTGCAACCAATTCTGAGGAGGGGAAGACTGGTGCTGCATTAGATGAACCATGTGACGCCGGGGAAAGTTGCAATATAGATGAGGAAAATTGCGAATCCAACGAGCATCCAGAGTCTCCGCAAACTGATGTTGTTTCTGTACCGAGTGAGACCGGGGACAGTCACATTATAGGCTCGGAGAATCGCATATGCAATGAGTCAAATCTATTGGCGGATGCTGCGTCTGGTTCCCAATGTAACAGAAACAGGGGGAAGACAAAGAACAAGAACAAGAACAAGAGGGGCAAGAACAAGTAGAGCAGAAAGTAGCCCGCTATACATTATATATATGCGATATGAACCTTGTTTTGCTGTGCAAGAACTTGATGGTTCCTTTGATATAATATCAGACAACTTATCTTTGATGAGCATTGTTTGTTACAATTCATTACATGTTGCAATGTCAGTTTTGACTGGATACTGTTGGTTAAAGACGAAACCTCTAACTACCAGAGCAATTCACCACTAGTAAATATTTACCATTTTATGTAATAATTTATGTAATTTTTTACTATATAGGTGGACTGTGGATCAGCTTCTCCTTTAATTGTTTCCATTATATTTCTCCGTGACAATTTGACATATAATTTGAAAATGCAAAATTTATAAGTGACCACACGTTAGGGATGATCTTGAACAACAACTCTCTAGTTTGTGTGCACGGAGTTAATGACCAATTACGACATTGTTTTTCATAGAACAATATATTTACATTAAAAGAGTGGGGGAATAATTTCGTGAATAATGCTTGACTACTCAAGGATGAGTAGAAACTTCTACTCAAAACTCTTTGTGTTCGAATCACAGAGTTTTGTGCTTATGACCCAAACCGTTCGTATTATGAATCACTCTATAAAGATCATCTTTGCAAAAATGAATTAAAACTAAGGTCATTTAGTCGATCTATTGTAACAAATACATAGACGGTTCGTAATGCTTTTATCAATTCATTCATCTGTTTTTATATAGTTCGATGACTAAACGACCTTAGTTTTAATTGATTTTTCGCAGAGGCAATCTTTATAAAGTGATTTATAATATGAACGGTTCTGATCATAAACACATCGGCAAAGAACAATTTTGAGTAGGAATTCCTAGTCATTGTTTGAGTAGCCAAGAATTGTTCTAATTTAGTATCGAACTCACAATTTACGAGAATTGAATCTAAAACCTATCACTAGACCGCTCTTCGACATGCAGCATGCAATTCCTCCTCCAGTTAACATACCCGACTCTTACGTCCAAATATACTTACGTATAACGTGGTAGTGGTTTCAGAATAGGTGGTGTGAAATCTTGTCCTCGAAATTTCACTATTCATTACGTATCTCGTGATTTAAATTCGTATTTCACATTTACGTTATTTTCATTAGTTAATTTTTGGAATTAAATCGAATAGTTATTGGTTTTGAATTTTCGTAATTAATCTTCAAAATTCGTTGACCGTTCGAGGTCACATTAATGTTTTCGAATAGATCTCGAAACCACGAGCGCTTAGACGAAATCCGTTTGCGAGTCCGGATTATAACGGTATAGTTACGGACGTTTGAAGTTGTGTTACTAAACTATAGATTTTATAAATTATTTAGACTTCCACAAGGAAGAAGCCAATGAGACTTAAGCCAAAACTAAGTGGACTAATTAGCTACCAGGGGAATAATGACCAATGATAAATGAGGGAGAAAGAAAAGGACCAAGGAGGGGTGGGAGTTAGCAGCCAATCAAGAGGGAAAAACATCCCTCCCCATTTCGACAACCCGGGCACACCACAACCCGCCGGTGATCCGGGTTGTTTCTAGCCAAATCCACCATTTTTTCAGGCATTTTGCATCCATCCTTCACCTGCAACTTCTTCCACCACTTCCCCTCTACCATTTCCGCCCAAGATCGAAGGGTTTTAGGTCCATTTTCTTGTAGAACTTCACCGGAGAACCCGAGGTCCTCGATGACGATTCGTCGTTCCGGTGAGTCTCACCACCCACCATCACCTTTAATCAACTTCCCTTGGACCCAGGAACAAGACCCAACCAGTGGTAGGGGCGTTGGAACACCGAGGAAGTCGAATTGAAGATCACCCACCTTAGGGTTTTCGGCGGGTTCGAGCTAAATTGGGGCTTTTCCTAGCCAAATTGGACTTGGCCACAAGTATAAAGTTTTCTCTACTCACTGAGATCTTCATTTCTGTAAAATTTGAGAATTTTTGGAAATAGTTGAATTTTCCGGCAAGTTGAGGCGGCCGACCGCCACTTGCGGCGGCACGTGGCCAGTGGGCCGATGATGCTTATCTAAGTTCAATTAGATGTTCTGATTTTGTATTTGATATGCGTATGACGTGGATTGATTGTTTGAACCTAATTTCACTATGATACAGTACTTGATCAAAATATGAATCGACGATCGTTTGATCGTTACCAAACTTTAATACGTTATAATACATAATATTTGAGGACCATAGAAACTTACGGATCGGGGATCCGACGTATGGATCTTCTCGAATTGGATTTCTAAGTTTGTAAAATAAAACTTTGACCACCACTTGAATTTTGCAATTGACGGAGATCTGACTGTTGGATCATAATTAAATTTTAGTATGTTGTTCTAGAAGAATAATGTGGACTTTGGGAAGTTATGGATCCGAAGAGATCTTCCGGATTGAATTACATAGATTTGTGGACCCTACCGTTGACCGAGAGTTGACTTGTGGTCAACATGTCTCGAAACGTTCTAAATAATAGAATTAGTACTACGGGAGACTAAGTGAAGGCTGGTGGGCCTACATTGGTTAGAAAGTGACTTGAATTTATGTGATATGGTTATTACCTTAAATTCTTATATTAATATCATTTGTGAATATGACTTGGTTTTATAAATGTGATTTCTATTGAAATGTGATTTTTTTTTCTATATTTAGCCATAGACCTATGTTTATTAAATATGATTTGGCTTGTGTACTGATGAGGATTGTGATATATGTGTGTTTAATTATCTTTTAGTAATGGGAATGATAAGTATGATAAATGTTATGACCAGTGTGGCGCTGGGCGGAGGTGTGCCGAGGCGATTAGGTCCGAATCGTTAAGAAAAATCGGGGAGCTGTTAGGCGCCCACCTAGGCGCTCTTAGGCGGCCTGGGCGGTCTAGGCGGCGGTCTAGGCGGAGTGAAATGGTTTCCTAGGAAGAAATTCCAAGCAGAAACCCAAAATCGCAAACTCGAATTTAAACTTGAAATTAACATGCAGAGCATGGGTTAAGCTACCTGAGTTTTGAACGGGACTAATTCGAGCTCATGGGACCCCAAGTTCGACGGGTCCCTCGCCGGAGCTCCACGCCAGAAGCTCAATTTTCAAAGGTTGTAGCTCGATTCCTTTAGAGCAACTCTCACCGAGAACCTATGCTTGGATTCTCCTACTTTCCATGACATAATTTAACATGCAAAGGTACCATAGGGATCCCCAGGTTGCGCAGGTCTTGTATTTGGTGGTTTGGGGTCTCGATTTAATTGGAATTTGTGGTGATGGTGCATGTAGCTCTCTTTGGCTATGGTGGTTTAGAAAGAAGGCAGAGAGTTCGAAACGAGAGAGAGAGAGAGAGAGAGAGAGAGAGAGAGAGAGAGATCGAGAAGAGAGAACTGGTTTTCAAAATAAAAAATGATGGTGATGTGTGAGTGATGATAAGAATTGGTGGTTGAGTGTGTAGGTTTAGAGAGAGAGGGATAGAGTGACGTGAGGGAGTGGAAAGTGCAAGGAAAGGTGGGGTGTGTGTGTCAGAGATAGAGAGAAAAGATGTGAGAGGGGTGAGAGAGAGATGGGACCCGTTGATATGAAATGGGAAGGATGCATGCTCTGACCGGTTTTGGTGCTCCAAAGTTTAAAGTGTCACCAACCCAGATAAAATCTTAAATAAAAGTTTTGGTTCCAAAGTTCAAACTAGGACACCAATAAAATCATAAATAAAAGAGAGAGGATTTCGGGATGATACCAATGGGCGTGGTTTCGTTAAGGGATAACTGGCATGGATTCCTAGTAGTTTTATTATTAACCACCCAGCCCACTACATCAGATTTTTACTTTTATTTATAAAAAAATAGATATAATCATTCAAAATGTCTTAAGTTATATGTTATATATGCTTAATGTGTTTTTAAATTTTAGACTTGTTGGATACTCTTTTTGTATTTTATAATTCTTTTATTATCTTATCCATGAATTTCATACAAGTATAATTTTTTATGTGTCAATATGCATTTATTTACAAGATATACAAGAAATTAACCTAAATCCGCCTAGGCCGCCTAGGCGCCTGCCTAGATCCCGCCTAGGCGCTAGGCGCTAGCTCGTCGCCCGACTAGCGCTTATCGTTTTTTAGAACCTTGGTTATGACCATGTGATCTTAGAATCTTATTAGAAGTATTTTGTAGAACTTATATGCTTGTGGGTCATATTAGTTGGTGGCCATGAGAAGTGGATAGGGTAGGTGACTACGTTGTAATTATAGAGATGATGAGGTTTAGATATACCTCGTACATTCGGTAGGTACCATATCCACATGGATTCTGTAGTGATGG
Organism: Heteromeles arbutifolia; assembly: GCA_024362995.1. NCBI lineage: Eukaryota > Viridiplantae > Streptophyta > Magnoliopsida > Rosales > Rosaceae > Heteromeles > Heteromeles arbutifolia. The sequence goes on along the minus strand of JANCRC010000007.1, from coordinate 34,489,660 downwards.
TCCGGAATCGTATCCTTGTTTGGATTCCGTTGAGTGATGGTCCAGAATCGTATCCTTGTTTGGATTCCGTTGAGTGATGGTCCGGAATCCCTTCTACCTCGCGATTCCGTTGAGTGATGGTCTGGAATCGTATCCTTGTTTGGATTCCGTTGAGTGATGGTTCAGAATCCCTTCTACTCTGCGATTTCGTTGAGTGATGGTCCGTAATCGTTTCCTAGTTTGGACTCCGTTGAGTGGTCCGAAATCGCATCCCTTGACTTGTTGGTTTCTTGGATTTGATATCAGCTTCAGAGATGTAGGCTTGGCTTAACTGTGTCACTCTAGCCTTAGTTTTAGTACATTTGTGAGCAATGGTTACGAGAATCTTGTGAATTAATTAGAAAAGCTGTTGGACGTTTGGGTGACTCCTTCAGGATTTTCTATGATTCAATTATGATTTCATAAAGTATGAATTTAGAAGATATGGTTATGGTTGTTATTATCTTGGTCAAATTAGTTAATTAATGTGGCTAGAGAATGGTATTGTGCTTCGTCGGTTCTTTGATATGATATATGTTGTGAATTGTGGTATCATGTTGCGACATAATGACTTATATAAAAGATGGAAGGGAAATCATGATTTTCAGGTGGGTTAGTTATGTAACCCTGAGTCTAGTAATTTCATGCTTGTCAAGTTCTATTGATTGATTGAGAAATGTTATGCCTTTCGGCTTAAACGGACTGTGATATATGTCAATTATAGAGCATGACGAACTACGAATGGCTTGATCTCTGTTTAGGGTACGTAGACAGTCTAACGAGAAGGTTAGATATAGCCATAAAACATACGAAAAATTACTATGCGATTCGTTTATTGAGTTGTGCTTTGCCCATATCCCAGAGGCTGGGTATGATAGATACGGATTTTTTTGTGACGTCACGTGTCAATCCTGGACGTATGTCGAGATCGGGACATGACAGGTGGTTCCCATGATTCGGTTGTTGATAGTACTATGTAGTTGTTAAGTTTAGTTGGCATCTAACTAACCCAAAGTAGGCAGCCAAATAAGAAAAGTGAGAGCAGAACGAGTGAACTTTGACACCATTGTGCATGCTTTTTGTTAATTTCGAAATTTAATAATCTTTACACTCTGAAGCAACAACCACCTAATAAGTAACAAATCAAACTGTGCTGACTTAAGGCAGCTGAGTTGGCCAACTCCTCAAACTGTGCTGACTTTAGACATCATCAGAATTTTCACGATCAATTTACTATAAATTCTTGTCTCACTTACTGCCACTTATTCCCCAAGCGAGAGACATTCAAAGATGGAAGTGACAATGTGGATGGCTTTAGTTACCACCATTTTCACAACCATGGTAGCCGTGCCTTCGTCCGCAGCGACTACCGTGACCTTCATCTTCGGTGACTCCTTGACAGATGTAGGGAACAACAACTATCTGCAGTATTCTCTTGCAAAGTCAAATTATCCTTGGTATGGTGTCGATTATGTTGGTGGTCGACCTACTGGGAGGTTCAGTAATGGAAGAACCATCGGTGACTTAATATGTAGTGTTCTTGATTCTTATAAAGTTATACTTACCTGACGTTGATTTTTTTCTTTTCCTTTGTATCTTGATGAACTTGTTGAATTTTGTTTGTGATTTTTGTAGCCCAAAAGCTTGGGATTCCATCCCCACCACCTTATCTATCCTTGTCACAGAACGATGATGCACTGCTTAAAGGGGTTAATTATGCATCTGGTGGAGCAGGAATACTCAATGGCACTGGACTCTATTTTGTAATCACATTTCTTCCTAAAATATTATGATACCGTCATTGAACCTACAACTTCAGGTGCAAAGTAAATGCTCTATAATCTTACATTGTTTATTTATTTTTCTTCGTTACAGATTCAGAGGCTGACTTTTGATGATCAAATACAATCTTTCCAAAAGACAAAGGATGTCATCAAGGCTAAGATTGGGGCACAGGCTGCAGCCAAGCTTTGCCGTGAAGCCATCTACTTCATTGGACTTGGTACTCTTTTATTGGACAAATGAAAAGAACTCTTTTTTTTCCGTAGACGTGGGTTAAGTCAGTGACTAATTTCCTTGCACCCCAGTCTAAAGTCCCATTTCCCGTAATGAGAGTAGTTTAGACAATTGCTCGTATATATCTAAGATCATCTACTTTAATTTGTTTTTTCCTTTGCATTTTTTTCAGGGAGCAATGATTATATCAACAATTACTTGCAACCCTTTTTAGCTACTGGTCGGCAGTACACTCCCGAACAATTTGTGGAATTATTGATCGGTACCTTAGAGGGACAATTTAAGGTTAGTAAACACTAACGATCAAGTTTCATATTTTGAGAAAAGAAATACCGTGCTTTGCTTAAATATCAAGTTTCATATTCATATTTTAAATTGGTTACTTTGGCGAACATATTTTAATTCGCTCACAATCTTGGTTTTTGATATTTCATTCCAAGCAAACTTTTTGTAAACCAGTTCGAGTTGTCTCATTCAAAAAAATCCAGGGTTTATACTCAAACTTGGCTTGTTTCTCATTGAGCCAAAGAACATAGGCTTCGATTGTTTCTTTCACAAGCTTCAACGATCCAAAACTGGTGCAAGCTCGAGCTCTTTCGAGCCGATTTACAGCCCTGAACCCTAGTTAATTAACAATGCATGTTCAAATTGTTTGTTAGAGGCTCTACCATCTGGGTGCCCGAAATATGACGTTCCATGGTCTCGGACCACTTGGCTGCATTCCTTCTCAAAGAGCCAGATCAAACACAGGGCAGTGCTTATACCAAGTGAACAATATGATGCTAGAATTCAACTCCAAAGTACAAAAGCTCCTTGCCTCTCTTAACAGGCAACTCCCAACGGCAAAACTCTCATTTGCAGACACATATGGAGACGTCCTCGACTTAATCCAAAACCCTACAGCTTACGGTAATCAAACTCGATAACTCAAACTGTAGATTCGAAGTTGATTCGCAGACATTTAACTTACAATGTATGTGCCAATTTTTCAGGGTTTAAGGTTTCGAACATTCCGTGTTGCAATGTGGCCACAAACATTGGAGGGCTATGCTTGCCTAATTCACAGATATGCAGCAACCGGACAGACTACGTGTTCTGGGATGCATTCCACCCTACCGACGCAGCAAACGCGGCTCTCGCAGATAAACTCTACCCGAAACTATTCACGCCTCCTTCACCCTAGTTGGCATATCTCCGATGATTACTGAAGGATACACTACCAGTACTAGTAGTGTATGTAATTCCGCAGAGTTATGTCAGCCGGGTTTTGTCTGCAGACAACAGACATGTGTATTTTTCATCGCACCTTCCTACAAAGAATTTGCACTTCAATCTTAATTTGTTCCATAAACACAGCACCTAATTTGGATTTGTAATCGGAGTTTTAGTCTTTGCTTAAGATCAAATTACCCGAGTGGAATGTATTATGAAGAAACGGATATATATATCTTTTCCCATGGTCATTCACCCTTAAATTTGATATATGAAGAATTCATTCTTTTAATCCTTTAACATCAAATTCAAAAGTATCCAAGAAAACGGGACTCTCGGATTCAGATAATTAACAAATGACAAGAAAATGAAAATAACTTTTTTTTTTCTGAAGTGGGAATTTGGGATCAGACTGACGTGCAAACATAATTCAGCAGAGCAGAAGCCTATGTCACAGTTTAATCATCATTCCCCAAAGTATCACAATACAATTAGTTATTAAATAATTTTGAAAGTTTTTCAGTGTAACACAAAGTGTGGCGTGTCGAAACACAATCTCGTATCAAATGTCATAATATAATTAGTTAAATTTTTTTTTTCTAAGAGTTAAAAACCCTAAAAAAATCGACTATTAAACCTTAACCAAAAAATTAAAAATAAGAGAGTAAGAAACCCAAAAAAATTACAAGAACCCTGAAAAAAAAAATTAGCGGAAAAATGGTGATTGGTTGCTCTCAGTCAAGGGCCAAAGTTTGTCCACATGAGAAACATCAAACAGTTGAAAAAACCCTAACGAGAATCAACCCAAAAAAATCAAACAATGGGCTTCAAATGCTTGTCAAATCCTTCTTCTCTTCCCTAAAGCCAGAGGTCAGATCCAAAAATCAACCTCTGTTTTTAGAAAACAGAGTCATCAAGAAACACCAAGCACAAGAAGCACCGCCGTTGATCTGCGCGGTTAATTCAGGGGAGGGAAGATCCAACGGTTCTAGCCTCGCTTCGGTGTGGTTAAAGCAAATAAAATCATCATCGAGCAACAAGAAAAACAGAAAATTTGGGACTTGGGGGTGTTTGGGAGGTGAGAAAAATTGTGGGACTTACGAGAAAAAGTCAGAACTCATTGGAGTGATATGAGAGCCTGCCTGTCCAGAAGTACCAAGTATCCTTTTGGACATTGATTTCGCATCTTTTCGTAGTCTCCCTGCCATTAACAACGGCAGAGAGGTTCATAATAGATGCCCTTTTGCAGATTCTTAATCAAGAAAATCAAAGAAAAAATACAAAAATAATCAAACAAAAATATAAGAAAAAATCAAAGAAAATGGAAAGTAAGAACATTCAGAGAGGAGGAAGCAGAGATTGATAGCTGCGGGGGTGCTCGGGGTTGAATTTATACAGAATGTTTAGGTTTTGTGGTTCTTGATAACTACGGAGCATATGCCTTCGATTTGGTGTTTTGAATGGGCCGAATTTTGAGATTGGGCCTTAGCACAACCAGCCTCAATCCAAATGGAGTGTCGGTCCAATATGCTTTCAAAAAGATAATTTGAGAAACAGAGACTCACGAGTCCAAATGCTTTTGAGAAGCAATATGTCACGAACCCAAAATTTTCTTTTAAATTTGTTTGTTTGATGCATTGTGTAGGAAGTATAATAAGCCAAGGTAAGGAATTTCGCACAAGGTTAAAATTATTTTGGTATTTCTTTAACCAATAAAAGAAAAAGACGAGTTAGACTTTGTCACACCGTCGGTGGTGAGCTAAGGATTTTGTTTATATGGGGACTTTAATCTGATAGATCTTTTGTTATCCACTAAAGATCTATCAGAATAATCTGTTTTCGGAATCAATTAAATAGACAAATTTTGGTCCAGAGATGTGTCTTTAATTTTGAGATAGTTTGTCCGCTTTTTCTTTGCTCATTAAAGAAGGTACAAAAACATACTAGTTAGTAGCATATTACTGGTGTCAAACTTGGCCTTTACTTTATGTCTACACATTTGGAACATACACAACTAATACCAATTTAATTTATAATGTCCTAGTTAAAGAGTTACGGGGTAGCTAGGTTCGGAAGCAGGGGTGCACCCTTCTACTTTTTGTGAACATAACTTCTTTTCTACACTAAATGAATTTAACAAATTCAACACAAATAAAAAATTTACTTACTAGGGTTCCAAAATTTCAAACTCACCAAATCAACAACCTAAAATTTCAAAGTCACTTTGAGGGAAGAAAAGTGTAAAGTCGATTTGTAGGAAGCATGTATGCCATCAATTTGGAGGAAGCAAGTAGGCCGTCGTTCCTCAACCCAAATTGCGAACAAATTTCAGTGCGGCTTTTGTGTCGCCACCGTCGATTTCGAAGACACGGTACGACTAACTGTGTGGAACTTTGACTGAATTTCAAACAAGTTACGCTATGCGGAACTTGAAGGAAAATTTTTGAATTTGCTCGCGGGAAAGTTTGGGTTGAGTTCACTTGGGCATTAAGTAACGGGTCATTTATGACCTGGTTTCACCCTAAGTTCGTTTCGGCTGATTTATTGTCAGCCGTTCAGCTAAAATCCAACGGTTTACGTTGGTCCGCAAATCCAAGTCCTTTTCATTTTGTGAGTTTTGGGGTATACTGGGCTCACTGTCGTCGTGTACTGATCTAGGCCCACCAATGGAACCCTTCTTTTTCCTTTTTTGCATTTTGATCACTATTGGGCCTTGTGGAGGTTTTTGTATTGAAGATTGGCGATACCTTTGTATTGTGGTCGATCCGGTTTAGTCATCTAACAGACGTCGATTTTTTTTAGTAAAGCGAGGGGGTTAGATGGTTAGTTGTTATGGGAGTTTTTGGCCGAATTCCTTCGTTTACTATCCTAAAACCGGGTATTAAGATTTAAGGACTCTTTTCGTATTTGTTACTTGTTTAATTCGTTGATAGTATTCCTTGAAAGGCTTGGGTTAAATGGCACTATAAGCATTCTCTTGGGTGCTAGGGTTGTAATCTTTCATATTATCATTCAATAATAAACTTGAGAGACTTCTAATATCATGATGGGTTCCAGGTTTTTATTTTATTTTATTTTATATATTTTTTATGGGTTCCAGTTTGCAAGTGTATTCTAATTTAAGGTATTTCAATCGGTTTTCATGTTCAATATATCACGTTACGGCGTAGGCTAAAACAAGCCCGTTTCCAAAAGAATAAAATGCGTTACTCACATTAGTATTCTCAATTTCAGAAGAGCCAGAAAAGAATGGAATAATTTAGTAGCTTTTACTTTTATATCTAAGTATGGTAAGACAACTTTCATTTGATTTTAGAAAGATAGGTTAGAAAATTGAGTACATCCATCCACCCACCTGCTTTCTTTATTATTATTATTATTATTATTATTATTTTATAAAAAGAGTTTAGGGTAGAGGGACATGGTATATCACAAGTCTCTTTGAGGACTTACAGAGGAGGTTTTAACTCATTTTGTGGTTTTCTTTTTTATAAATCGTCCACCAAAAAGTATTGCCAACAACGGAACTCGAACCCACTGCCTTCTTTCAGTTCTGTTTCTGGTTCTAAATTAGAGAGATTGGAAGTACAAAACCAGCAAACCCTACTTTAGCTTTATATATATCTAACAAATCAAAAGGGAACACAGCGTGTACAAACAAAGGTGATGTGTTTAAAAATAACTGATACAGGTCGAGCACCGACAAATATAATTGATAATCTCTGAGACTAGGGAAAATCCAAATACAATGCGGAAGGTTTATGTGTCTGAATATTACTGATCTAACGATATATTATATGAAGGAAAATGATACATGCATGATGCATGGGTACCCTCCATAACATTTTGTCTGTCCCCCCCCTCACATTCCAATTATATTTTCTTTAAATTTATTTTTATTTGTAATCATGCTTTCTAATAATCTAAAGCCTCAAAATCGCACACCTTGACACAAGTCCAGAACAATGTAGAAGCATAATATATTAAAAAAAATATATATATATATATATATATATCTGTGTGTGTGTGTGTGTGTTTTAGTGTTGCAGAAGATAAGTTTTTTTTTTTCGCTACTGGATGGGGCACTGTCAGCATGAAGAGAATCAAACGAAAACCCTTTTGTGCAGTTCATCATCATTACGAGAGAAAGTGGAAACTATAAAAAAGATTATTTAGACTTAAGGACCTAAAGAAGATTATTTTTTCATTATAACCGGGATGCTTTTATAAATCTAGTTTTAGTCCCTAAGTTTAAAACTCATTATCAATCATATTAAATACCCCTGCCCACTTTTATTATTTTCAAATTTTCTTTCTAAAATTCCCAACTTAATCATCAATTAGGCCTTAAAAATGGGAATTTTTATTTCCACAAATCAAATTTAGCAATTTAAAATGGAAGACTTTTTTTTGTTTGTTAAAAACAAAATGGAATACTTTTTAAAATATTTTTCTAATGAGAATTAAACTATATAAAAAATTTATACAGACAATCACAAAACCAAACAAATAAATTAATATGCAGACACAATAAACAATATATATAGGTGCATATGTATAGCTACACATATATACATAGGTTCATATGTATAGGTGCGGAAATGTATAGATAGGTGCATATATATAGGTACACATATATACATAAGTTTATATGAATAGGTACACAAATGTATATATAGGCATATATATATATATATCGGTACATGAATATATATTTATGTACATATGCATAGGTACACAAATTATGTATTAATTTATATACATGCATATAAACATATATGCATTGTTACCACTTAAGCAATTTTTTACCCGTATTGAATACACATTAAGTAAAAATCTTTTATTTATAATAGTAAAAATAAAACAAAACTAAAGTTAATAATTATTAGCTAGATTTTAGGAGATATATAAAGTCAAAGGGCCAAAATCTGTATTTAATCTTACACCCAACTTTAATGAAAAATAGATCTTATTTAGGGATTATAATCTAGTTTCCTAAAAAAATAATACAGAAACCCTAAATATTTGTTTGTGCGGTTTCAGGAATGCCTTGTAATGTTTTGTCTCCCTCTCGTTCTCTGATGTGGTGGCAGTTGGCAACCAGAGAGATTAACATAAACATACTCAAATGACCAAATCAAATGTAGTCGAGTGAGCATATTTTTTGGACCCAGTAACCAAATTCAAAGTCGACATCACCATAAACCGTGTACAGGGAAGCATGTAGTAGCTAAGCAATGTCACAATGTGGACCTTAACAACGAAAGACTAGTCTTTATCCATAAGGTGGTATAGTGTAGAAAGCCAGAAAGGTCATCATTTTAATATCCAACAGACAGGAAAACGATGTGCGTAGGCAATATATTTCATTTAAAATTCTTTGTTTCAACTTCAATGAAAATGTTCTCATACCATATTGTACAGTTGTTAGAATGTGAATTTGGATCATATCAATTAAATTCATTTTGCCGGAATGTATATATCATATATGCATCATTCTCCAAACCTGAGTCTGGCAAATGAGGCTATATTTGGGTGAGGGATTTCCAAGTCTTAAGGAATTGAGGTCAAGTTAGTAAAGAATTAATCACAAAATGGATAAATATGAGTATTACAAAGGCATCTGAGACGAATTTGCAAATTTGTACTGGGAATGAGTATTATTTATCTGTTCCGCCATTAGAACCACAAAGTCAATCTCGCTCCAACATTGCTATCATGAGAAGTGATTGAGGTGAATTTATTAATAAAAAAAGAGAGATATGATATGTTAATTAAAGGAGACATGAACCCAAACTTTGACCAGTGAAAGAAACCATGAATAAACAAACCACAATCACTTCTAGCAATACTTATAACAAGTAAGTTGAGTCATTTATAAATGTCTTTGTAATGTTCATCCTTCATATTTAAATGATTGTGATACATCCCTTACTGACTTAACTCGATTCCTCGAGACTTGGAAATCCCTCACAAGAAAGAACAATATAGTAAAAACCAATATCCTAAAATCAAATATTCAAACCTAAAACATGGGTTGGCACTGCATCATCTTAGTGGTGGGTAGGTTAAATCATGTGGTGTAAAAGTAGCAGTAACACATAGAGCACTTTAGGCCTTTTCCATTAGGATGTCAAAAGCTTTGCGGAATTCTGGACTGCCACATGCCACCACACCTTTGGTAATCTTGATACAAATTTGGCAAGAACTATTGTCGATTGAGAACATTGGAACATTGATAATCATGGTTCATAAGATTAACGAAAAGACTACCTCCTCTCTTTCTAAAGATTGAAGATCGATCGGAGGGACCAAAAATCCACTAAGATCAGAGACAGCAATGATACCTGTTCTGTCCATGAACAACCGGCCTATGATTCTGTGACCGCCCCAGTGAGAAAAAATATGCCTGCGAAACATGTAGTTTCTAGTTTGGTCCTTGAATTGAATGCCACATTGCCCCATCCCTTTAAAAAGTGTGAAAAAAATACTGAAACAGCTAGGACTCACAAAATTAATCATTTTCTCATCCCTTTTCCTGAAGAAAAAGAAATAATAACATATATGACAACTTCTTCATCTTTTCTGCCTCTTCAATCTCTAAAAAATCCCTATCTGCTATACCCTCCCTCTCTCTGTCTATATGTTGCACACCAATTCATTCACTCTTCCACTACCTATTTTCTCATTCTTTTTTTCTCTGAACCTATATTATGTATATTCTTGCGCGGTGGCAATCATTGCTTAGAGGGGACATGCACCCAACTTTTTACATGTGCAATTTTATATTATGCACTTTATACGTTTAGCTTGTGTATTTTTTTTTAAAACCTTTTTCCTTCGATTTCTTTTCTTTTGTCTTTCTTTTTCAGGGAAGAGGAATGGGAGAACTGGAAGCGAAAACAAAAAGTAAAAAATGTATAATTTAAGCTATAGGAAAATTTAGGTCATCTCCAACCGAAAAGAACCAAATGGCAATGTTTAGCCCTATAGTTCTGCAAGAAATTATTTTTTAATAAATAGTGCCAGGCCATATTTTATACATCTCAAACCAAGGAGGCCAAAGGGCCATAGGCCAAAACATAGCTCGTTTGACAAAAAACTCATCTTTAACCGAATGGGGCTATTTTTTAGCCCCTCAATAATTTATTATTATAATTGAATTAATATGGTTAATTGAATTAAACTAACATATTAAAATAAGTTTTCGGACATATTTTGAGTGCCACTTGTCGCTAAATGAACAAACCTTTGGATTTCTTATCTTTATATAATGAAAAGGATGTGAAAAATTGGAGAAGAATTAAAAAAAAATGAGGTATGATAGTATGGAATGGTGAAAATGAGATGAGAAATGATGTAGAAATGGCTTAGGTATTTATAGCAAAAAAAATTAGAACTTTTTTTTTAAATTTTGTCTAAAAAAAATTTTAAATCCAACAGTAACCAGACCTAGCATGGGTTTGGGCCGGTGCAAATGGGTTGGCTGGCTGGCTCCTTTTGGCCAGCCTACTGGCCTGGTGGATGAATTATGGCCCGGTGGGGCCCACAAGCCCTTTGGCCTAGCCCTCGGTTGGAGATAGTTTTCGTGTCAAAACGGGCTATATTTTAACCTATGGCCCTTTGGCCAGGTCAGTTGAAGATGACCTTATTGATTCACGGGAATGCTATCAATTTTCTCACATACCTTCTTTTTTCAATATTCTCACTTACCTTCTTATATATTTCATTATTTTCATTTTTATTCATATCACATGTAGTGCACTAGCACGCAAAAAGGTTTAGTTACTTTTTGGCTGACAAACTATAATTAAAATTACGGTTGACAAATTATAACTACATTATATGTAGGGTTATATCAATTTCTGTTTAGGTAGGAATCTTACACTAATTTTCCTTATCTTCTTCTTGGATAGTGTTGTCACGGGGCGGCCGTTTGGGTGGTGCGGCATGTCAGCTGGCAGGGCTAAGAGTTGGCTCGGCATGGGCTGAGGAAGTGTTGTGGCAGAGACCACTGCTTGGGCTGCTTAGTTTGGCTAAAGCCAAGGGCAGCTGTGCGGCTGGGGCCACGGATTGAGGCGCTGGGGCGCTGTGCTAGGCGAGTCGCATGACTCATGTTCTTTGGACTTTTTAACCTGACGCGGGCCAGGTCGGCGATTGAGAGAAACAAGGAGGTCGCGAGCCTCATGGGCTGCTGAAATGCTGGGCATGCAGGCCTCCTGCCTGCTGGTCGGAGAGAAAAATGAGGGAAAAATCGGTATGGGTTGAGCTCCCCTGCTGAGTATTGTGAATGGCATTGGCTACTTAATCCTCTTCGCCGGGAGAAATGTGGGCTGTTCCCGAGAGATGAGGTAAAAAGGATCAAGGCGGATGCATTGGCTCGTCTGAAAGCTGTCGTGAAGCCTACTATGAATAAAGGTGGAAAGAAGAGATGCTCAAGAGATGCCGGTTAAGAAAAACTGAAGACTTCCTCTACTACTTGTGATGGTCCGCCTACTGCCGAGAGGTCTGTGATTGACATGACTTCTTCCAATAGGAAGAAAAATGAGGCTGCTAGGTCTGAGCATATGGCGCCTGCCATGTCGAGAATGGCTAGTACGATTGCTCAGCGTAAAGGTTCTGTTATGCCCCCAGTGTCGAAGTCTGTACCAAGACGTCTGTTTGAGAGGCTTGCTATTATAAAGAGCGATAAGGTGGACTCTACTGCTAAGGTGGCGCCAAGGCCCACTCCCTCTGCTACTGAGACTGATTTGTTTACTGGGAAGAAGGAGACTGCTCGTGTGGGCAGCTATGAGAAATCTACTAAGCCTGCTTCTAGGGAGGCTGCTGAGATTTGTGTGCTTTTGAAACCAGATCTGCTTGAAGACATGGACATTTGTGGCAAGTTTATTGATGGCGTTAGAAAGGTTGTTTGCCCAAGTTCCTTTGCAAAGCATACGACCTAATATAGAAGAATTGCTTTACTTACTATGATGCAGATATAGCAAGGCTGCCAAGGTGGTGGCGAAGACTATGACAGCTGAAGCTTATTCCTCGGCCAATGAGATCAAGTGGTTGGATTATGAGATCGTTGCTTTGAAGCGGTCTAATATTTCTACCCCCACCTCTATGCAGCTTGAGACCGCTCGCCAAAAGATCATTGACTTGAAGGCTAGGCTTGACGCGATCCAAGTAAAGTAAGAAAGTACAAAGAATGAGATTGGATGTTACATACCTCATATTCAAGATCTTGAGTTTGCAGTTTCTGAGCTTCGTTCTGCTACTTATGTAAAGGATGAAAAGTTGATTGCTGTTTATAACCAAGTAATCCACTTTAAGAAGGTCGTTGATAGACTTGAACCCCAAGTGTTGGAACTCCAAGGTGCGCTGAAGATCAACGAAAGTCTGAAGAAGGAAGTGGATGAGCTACAGCGCGTCCGTGTTGGTCTGCTCGAGGAGAATGAGCCGCTGAAAGGTGAGAAGTATGGGCTCGAGGTTTCGAGACCTTCTCTATTTCTCCAGAAGATTTGCTTGCTTTTACTTTTGAGGCTTCCATTGGCGAAGTAGTGGGAAAAGTTGGTGCCCAGGCTAGGGCAGCCGAGGGTGAAGCAATGGATGATGCTGCTGCTAGGAGCGTCGCGGCTGCTGAAGGTGTGGCGACCGAGTAGTCGTGGGATGTCCAAGCTGTTATAGTCTTCTAGGTAGCCTTTAGGATTTTCTTTGTTTTCCTTGTAGCTCTTATTTTGCTTGAAGTCATTCGGCCTTTGCTAGTTGTTTATAAACATGCTTCCTTAATTTTTCTTTATCTTCGCTTCTTTGTTCATGCCCTAACCTTTAGAATTTATAGACCAGTGACAAGCGTGCTACTTTTTTATAAGCAGACAGGCCCGCATAGCCTATGCAGCCGTAGGTGTTGGTGTAGAGCTTTACAAAGTTGTTAGCCACAGGGTTAGCAAACAAATGTCTCACTTACAAAAGCAGACAAGTTCGCGTAACCACTAGGCTGTTAACCTTGGCTTTCTCCAACTCCGTAAGTTGTGTAACAAGTATCATAACACTTTAGGACTTGGTGTAGGTTGTTCCGCGCTTGGTAGAGGTGAAGCTTATTGACTACGTAGCATGTCGGCGCTGGATAAAGCTTCGTATATGCACGCTAGCTTGTTTAACCTTTCACAAGATTGTGCGGTTGTATAAATCTAGCATGGCTTTACTGCTCGAAGGGCAAACCGTTGGCAGTCTTCCAAAAACCGTAGGCTACCTTAGTGCACTCAGTAGCGGCTTTAGGGTTCGAGGGCAGCCGTCCATCGGATGTACTGCGTAATGTTAGGGCCCGGTTCCCCACTGATTAGGCCAAGAGACCCAAAATCTTTCAGTTAGCTAAGCCTTGAAAAAGACCATTGTGGCTACTTCTAGGAATCCCGGCACAAGCCATCGTGCATCTAGTTACACTAGGGCAGCCTGGCTCATCCACGTATGGATATTCAGAGTGTAGAGTTTATCCTCCTGTCTTAGAGAGTTGACCCATGTGGGTGTCGGGGAATTGGTTTACCCTCTCGCACTGGAGAGTAATTAGTTTACCTTCTCGTACTAGAGAGCATGGTTGGTCATTTGGGGGGGGTGCAATTCCTGCGATGAGTTCTTAAGAAGGACGCGGTCTTCTTTTGAGGTGCATGAGTGATCAGTTGTTATAAGTATGCAGCTAAGCCAAGTTATAGATTAATTTTAAATTCCTCATTGAAAAACGAGTAACACGAACGAGAACTTAGCTGTAAAGTAGGAACTGTATAACAACTAGATACTCATCGGCTTGTGAGGTGGTGCCCGTCGAGCTGCTTGAGTCTTCAGGCTTTGATGTAGCAGGAGGTCACACATGGTACTTCATCAGATTGTAGGTGTTCTACTATTTTTTGATCTTTTTGTCGTTTCATGATGGCGAGGGTGTAATTACTCTTGCCGCCTACTCTGCTGATCTTGTATGGACCTTCCCAGATGGGATCCATCTTTTTGGAGCCTTCTCTGTGGGCAATGATAAAGGCTTTTCTTAGGACTAGATCTCCGGGTTGGAACTGCCGGATCTTGGCCCTTTTGTTGTAGCTGGAGAGGAGCTGCTGCTGGTAAGCTGCGATACGGGTGATGGTCTGCTCGTGTTTTTCCTTTGCCAGATCTAAAGCTTATGGCCATCTCCTTACCGTTCTGCTCAAGGCTTGGTAGTAGAGCGGTGATACTTGGCTTGATGACATTAGGATGAAAGATTGCTTCTGAGCTAAATGCTAAAGAGGAAGGAGTATCACCGGTTGCTCGTCTTTTGGTGATGGGATATGCTCATAGATATCTGAGGAGTTCGTCTGGCCACTTTCCCTTCTTCTTGGTGAGGGATTTCTTGAGGCAGTCGAGGATTGTTTTGTTGGATGCTTCAGCATGCCCATTGCCTTGAGGATATCTCGTCGTGGACATGTGTTGATTAATGCTATATTTTTGGAAGAACTTCGCCAAATCTCTGCCCACGAATTGCGGGCCGTTATGGGTGACGATAGACTGACGGATACCAAATCGGTAAATAATGTTCCTCCATATGAAGCGCTCTATGTCCGTTTGAATCATGGTCTTCATGGGCTCTGCTTCTACCCATTTGGTGAAGTAGTTGGTTGCCACGATCATCATGCCTCTGCCTCCAGTAGCAGGCAACATAGGTCTACCAGGTTGATTGCCCACTGCGTGAACAACCAATGACTCATCTGCGGGTGTAGCTCGCTAGCAGGCAATACTGGTACCGGCTTGTAAAGTTGGCAGCGATCGCACTTTTGTACTAACTCCTTAGCATTTTGGTGTATGGTAGGCCAATAGTAACCCGTGTTAAGAGTCTTTTGTGCTATCGGCCTCCGAAGTGATTTCCTCAAACGTATTCGTGGATTGAGTTTAGAACCTTCGAGTCATCGGGAAACGCTAAGCAACGGAGATGTGGTTCGGTGTAGGATCTTCGGATGAGAATGTTGTTCCACATGTAGTAGTGTGCTGCTTTGATTTAGAGTTTCCTAGACTCCAATCTTTCTGGGGAGTGTCTCGTTGACCAGGTAATCTATAATAGAACTTTGCCAGTTGGGAGTTATACTAACCTGTGACACTTCGGCTGCTGGCTCCTTTTCTATGCTTGGCTTGTCTAGATATTCCACCGGAATAGAATGTTTGAGTTGGTGGTCGAGGGCAAAGCCTAGGTCAGCTAATGCATCAGCGTGGAAATTGTCTACCGGCGGAACTTGAGTGAGAGTGTAAGTCTGAAATGCCTCAAGCTGCTTGCGTACCTTCTCTAGGTATTGCGTTATCCTTGGATGTTTTGCCATGTACTCCCAATAGTCTGGCTGGTGATTAGTTGGGAATCAGAATGAATTGCAAGTTTCTTCACCGCCAAGTCTTTTGCCATTTAGTAGTACCTCGTACTTTGCTTCGTTGTTGGATGCTTTGAGGCCTAGAGTGATCGCCTGCTCGGCCATCGAACCACCTGGGGTGACAAAAACCATGTCTGCTCCTGAACCTTTGTAGTTAGATACACCGTTGACATACAAATGCCAGAAGTCTCCATCAGGTAGAGCAGGCCCAGCTAGAGCGTGCTCGGCTACCTCCGAGGCATCATTGGGCCGCTCTGTTGCGTCGCCTAGGCTCAGCGTGAAAGCACAGTATAGAGCTGTGGAGCCGTCGTTGGGTCGCCTTGTTACGTTGTGAATGCGTGGTAGGGAGCTGTGGAGCTAGGGCCATGTTAAACGCAGCAGGAGATGCTTAACTGCTGGTATTGGGCCACTATAGAGTTGAATTATGAAGCAAGGGTCGGCTGGGGCTATGTGATACGTAGCAGGAGGTGGTGTTCAACTACCGATACATGTTGCTTCTATGTAGAATCTTTTGGGGCGACAAGGATAAAACTTTCTTTCGAATGTGCCCTTCTAGTGTTCGTCTACCCTTGGCGAGCCTTTTGGGCCAAGTTGTTGCATTCGTCAGAAAACTTTACATCCGTCAGTGTCTACGCCTTTATCGTCGCACGTGGCAAAATAGTGCATCATGAGGATGACTGCGTGCGTCTGAAGGTAAAACTTGAGCTTCTGGGTTGCAGCAACTATCGCCAAAGTTAGCTTTTGAATTTTTGGTATCATCGAGGATAGTTTCTAAACTGTGAAATACAGGTAATCGGGCCCTCAGCTCTTCTCTTATGATGGTAAAACTTATTGCTGCTTCGGATACCATCAAACATGTGAATAGGTCCTTTGCTACTTCTGGTTTGGATAGTAGGGATGTGATGTCTGGTACTCATTCTGGTCCTTGAATATGGATCAGGGAGCCTCGTCCCAAAGTGTATGTTTTTCTGCTATAGCGAAAGAGTCTGCCAGAGTTAGATCTTCTTTCATGATCAGTTTTTCGAACAGCTGGTGGTCTGCTGAAAGTCCTTTTTGGAAGGCTGCTCTAGCTACCGATTCGTTGCATCTAATTATCTTTGCCTTCTCTACTTTGAACCTTTTCATATAGTCGCGAAACGACTCATTTGGGTTCTTTTTGACGTTGAACAAGTGGTCAGACTTCTTCTTGATCGAGCGATAGAATGAATATTCTTTGGTGAAAACCAAAGATAGTTCGTCGAAACTCCGGATGAATTGTAGCGGCAGGGTGTAGAACCAATCTTGCGCCTCACCTTGTAGAGTGGTGGTGAATATTTTGCATATAAGGGCATCGTTGTTCCCGTAAACGACCATCGCGCTTCGGTAGTGCTTCAAGTGCTTCTTTAGATCTCCATCTCCTTTGAAAGATGTGAAGTGTGGCATGCTAAACTTGCGTGGAAGCTCTACCTGCTTAATCTCTTCCGTGAAGGGTGATCTACTCATGTTGGTCGTATCCCGCCGTAGTGCTTAATCGGTAACCTCGTTGCGTTGGAAATCATGCAACCGTTCGTTGATGAGCCTCTCTAGCTCTTCCTAAATTTGCCTTTGTTAGGGTAGCGGAGCCCTCGGCTGCCCCCAGTCTTGGCCTGCTGGTCTAGGCTGTTCTTCCATGTATTTGTCTCGTCTATGCTGCGGATGTGATGCATGTGGTACGTTCCTAGCAGACAAACGAATTTCTCGTAGGCTGCCGATTGAACTTGAGCCGGATTGAGTGACTGCTTCTCTCCGTTTGTCGTGCTGCCTACTCTGATGTAAGGTGGATGATGCTCCTTGCGGGCTTAGCCGAGAATGAACACTTCGCTTGGAAGGTTACTCATGTTGACTATCGGAGTGTGACCCCAACCGTGAATGTATGCTCGTCCGTGGGCCTAGTCCAGAGTGCACGCTCATTCAAGCGCTAAGACGGGAGTATACGCTATCTCAAGGGCCCAGTTGGGAGTGTACACTGCTCGAACGCTCGGTTCGTGGCTGGTTTAGTGGCTGCTTGCCGGGACGGTGCTGGAGAGATTCTTCGTCCGCCCTTGTCCTATTTTGGGACACCTCGTTTAGGGCACGTTGGATCTCGGTGCGTTGCAAAAGCTGATTCACTAAGGTCGTCTGTTGTGCAAGGGCGCTCGTCAACTCTATGACTTGTCGGGACAAGTATTGTTCGCCATTTGGGTTGGAAGAGCTTGGAAGGAATATGCCTCCTTGAGCGGTGGAAGGGTGGTAGACTCCGGGCGAGAGATTTGAGTTGGGAAATGTCAAATCCGTAGAGAAATATGGTGAGAATGCCCTCGGCTCGATGGTAGGTCCAGATGGTTGAGATAGTCTTGGGCCGACTTGGGATGCTTAGGTTGCGGAAGCAGGCTAGGCCACAAGAGCGGGCTGCTCGGCGGGAGCAGGCTGGGCTGCGAGAGTGGGCTTCTCGACGAGAGCAGGAAGAGCCACGAGAGTAGGCTGCTTAGCGGGAGCAAGTTGGGCTGCAGAAGTGGGCTGCTTGGCGAGAGCAGGTTGGGCCACGAGAATAGGCTGGTTTACAGGAGCAGGCTGGGCAACGAGAGTGGGCTGCTCGGCAGGAGCAGGCTGGGCCATAGGAGTGGGCTGCTCGGCGTGTGATGTACGCGGGTGCGAGGTTTGGGCTCGGCTTGGCAACTCATTGGGATCACGTTGGGCGTGGAGTGACATGGCTTAGGCCGTGGCCTTGGTGCCGTGAGCCTTGGATGGCACGGCTTGGGCTTGGTTTGGTGGCATAGTGGTGGTTGCCATGGTGGAGTCTCGTATTGGTGGTGCCGCTCCACTTATCATCACATTTAGCCTCGTAGATCGCCACGGTCTCATCTCTTAAATATGGGAATTTTCACTTGTTGAATTTTCTAAATTTCTAGCTATTGTACTTCTCTTTTACGTTTTATCAAGAATTTTTGCAAATAAAAAATTCTAAAAATAAGAATGTACGAAAAATATACAAATGGACAAGAAAATAGAAAACCTTGGATGCGAGAGTCTTCTACGAGTGTGGGACTCAACTCTCAATGAAAGCACCAATTTGTGGATGCAAATTTCTTCCTCCTTGATCTTGGACAAAATTGCACCTACAAAACAAATAACACCTTAGGTCAAGGCCAAGAGCCTCATGTGTCCACGATGAATTGGGGGGGGGGGGGGGGGGGGGGCTTTGGCCAAAGAACCTCCGATGCCAAAGTTAGAATTTTGAGGGAAAAGTGTTTGGAGAATTTAGAGAGTTTAGCAAGAGAATTGGAAGTGAGTTTTGGTGAGAATGAGAGGGTTTAAATAGGGGAGTGGCCGGCCACCTTGGGAGGAGATGGACCGGCCACTTGGATGGATTTGTGGGTTAGGTTCTTGATTTTGTGATTAATTAGCTAATTGATGGGATAATTATTTGATTAATTGGTTAATTAATATGATAAAAGAGGAAGGATTTGGGGGTTACCTTGTGGAGAAGGTATGATGAGGATGGATGAAATAGGTTGTAAATAAATACCTATTTGGGCACTTTTGACTTGATTGAGGGATGATTGTCCATTGCTCGCGCGTAGGAGCTCCGGTGTGCCTCGAGGGTAATTTTGTCATTTTACCCAAAAATCCATGTGTCGTCTCTTGATTATTTTTGGCTCCACATTAGGGACTAATGATCACAGACTTTTAGTTGAGCGACTATTGCCGCCCCGCCCCCCCTCCAAATTGGGTTAAAGTTGAGGGATGATTGCTACAATTTTCTCCAAATATTATGAATAAACAACAAATTGCATAGATGAAAAAGTTCGAGAGTATTCAAAACCTTGTATATATATATGAATTTCAAATCATATTTCAAAAAATTCCATGATTATTCTGATTCCGGATAATTCAAAATTTTTAAATTAAATGAAAATTAGACTTTGTTTCGATTATGATCCTTTAGAAACTCACCCCTAATTCAACCAATGTAGAGTTATTTTTTTTTTTAAACAGTTGATATTATCTACACTAATGGGAAGGGGGTGGACTTAGCCTCACAATGGGCTAGCAATAATATGGTTCAAATTCGCCTTTGGCGAGAATTGAACCTAAGACCTCTCACTTACAAGTGAAGAGGAATACCACTAGATCATAGTACTAAGTGGCAACCAATGTAGAGTTTACTCAATATAAATTACGAACCATCTTATTTGTCCATAATTGTAACATCAGCTAACGAGAAATACCTGATTGGCAAACACTAAAATAAAACTACAGGATCAAAGTGAAGAATGACTAATACTAGAAACAATAACATTCTTAATTTTTCTTGCAAACAAAATCAGTTTTCTGTTAATTAAACTTGTACGAGTGAACTATTTTACAAGAAAAGCGCAACATGTTTTTATCATAGGTCAAAGTATTGTGTATAGCAGGTAGTGCTGAAGCCACAAGAACTTTTATTTTATTTTATATTTTATTAATATTCAAGGAAAAACCGGAAAAAGACTATAAAAAAAAATGTGAAGTACTTAGAGAAAATGGAAAACTTGGCACAAAATTGTATGCAATGACATTTTAGAATTCATATACATGACTCCACTTAATGGAATAAGACTTTGTTATTGTTGTAATCTTCACGGAATATGAAACTTCACCATAATGGCACACTCCTGTACTGTGCAATTCTTTGTGTTTGCCACTGTTGAAAGAAAGAAACAATAAAACAAGTTGAAAACAAAATGATGAGGCCATTGCATTTGCATACTGATTATTTTCGGGGTTTATGGACTTTTTATGCTTGGGTAATGAAATAAAATCAAGATTACTATTATGTATTATCGCAATCTCATAACGGTAATATGAAATTACCAAATCACCTTGAAAGATGAAAATGTGATATCAAGCTTGATTAGAAGACATCTAAGTTGAAGTACATACATTTAAAGGAAAACGATTCACACATTCTTCTTTGACTCTCATACACGACTTTAATATTGACAATTATTTTTGTTTGATTTATTAATTCAAGTTCGTAAAATAAAGAAGATGTGTAAGGAACAAAAAATATTGTACAAAAACCAACTCATCATTTGTAGTTATAGAACAAAACATTAATTGATTTGATACTCGAATTCAATGATACTTTTAGTCGTTCACACATTTTTCTTTATTTTTAGTATTCGTGAAAGATGCCACATCTAATCATATTCATGGTATCCTCATACCAAATCAACGATTAGATAGCCGATTGATTGTGATGTGATTTGGTGAGAAGTGAAAAGTGAGAAAAAAGCACATACTCCACTCCCAGTGTGACCTAACCTCTAGTATTACGTGGACTGGAATTTTGACTCTAGCTGATCGTCATAGTGACACGTGGAATAGGTCATCCTTTGTCTGGCACTGGCACCATCGAATCTCAATGTATTTTCGTGCCGCGTCCTGTCGTCCACGCTTTTGTCGGCGAGTGGAGAAAAAGGGTGGGACAACCGCGTTTAGACCTTTTTTTGCTCAAAGTCAGAGCCACAATGACAGCGCATGGCGGTCGCCCCACGCGCAAGAACATACTACTTCAGAGTTGGGGAAAAGAGAGGAAGCGACTTTTGGCGATGTGGGTTGCACTCCAAAATTGGAATGCTCTGTGACTGCTGATCTGAACAAAAAAAAAAAAAAAAAAAAAACAGTCATACGTTCGTCATTGTGGTGTCATAATTCGAACCATAATCTTTGCATTCATTTTACATTTTATAATTTACTTTTAACCCTTTTGGCTTTGACCAACTCTAACCCTTTGTATTAACCCAATTATTTTTTAATGGTTAGGATTAAAATAAATTTTGGGTTAAAACTTAAAATTTGAGCAAATTTAACTCAGAATTTATGTCAAAGTTAAAAGGCTGGCTCCACCAAAATTTAGGTTTTCAACTAATGGTTGAGTCTAAAATAAGTTTTAGATTAAAACCTAAAATGTGGGTAATTTTAAATTTTTAAATACATTAAATTCAACGATTGAGATCAAATCGAATGGTAAAAAAAAGATCTAACGACCAAAAATGAAGTTCAAAGACTAAAACAAAAGGATTTTAAATCAAAATTCACACAAAAACTCTCGAACTCTAAATATTTTTAGCTTAAAATGTTAATAAAAATAAATTATGATAATCTACTTAATCCTGAAAAAAAAGTTACCAAAAAAAAATTAGCCTAAATTAATTTTTTAATAATCTCATGCTAAATTTTAACCCAGAACCTAAAACATCCCATTGTTAATTTGACACGGACCACAGTAGTTTTAAAAAAAGAAATCTATATTCACCATGACAATCTACTAGTTGTTCAGCCTTCTATATAATTAGGATAGTTTTCCAAAACTCAAAAACAACTAAAAGAAAAACTACACTTTTATTTGTAATCAAAGTATTGTCACTTGATACGAGAAAAGAATTCGAACTTGAGTGCAGAAGATAAAACACAATGTTAAGAATATTACACCACATGATGGTGTTAGTGACGCAATCGTGGTATGAATTGGTAATTCATGGAAAATTAGCGTATGCAGTCCAAAAAGAAAAGAAAAAGGCGGCCTCCGAGTTGGAATTGTGAATGTGAACGAAAATTAGAGAATCTAGAAGTGATGGTGACTGAGAGTGTTTATATAATGCGCATGATATATCCACTACACTACAATATATCCATTTCATGGGACCATTCCAGACTTTGATCATCACAAACTAAACATTTCAGACTCTCCAGGTGTAACATAATTATTATACAAGAATTTTTAGCCCTATAAAATTTTACTGTTGGCCATTGACAGGATATGTCTATCTAGGCGGGTATGTGAAATTGATTCTTATTTGCAAACTGAAAAATTTCTCTCTGTTGGCATTGAGGGGACTATGTAAATTATACAATGCAACCAATGGATTAAAACCATAAGATCTCTTATCTGAGTGGCTAGTACTTTTGATAGGACTTAGGATAATTTCCAATATAAAAGGGAAAACTTAAAAGTTATAAGGTTGTATTTGATTCTAAATGTAGTGATGTAAGTTACACCATCTTCATTGCATATATACAAAGTCAAATTTGGCTAAATCAAATTTCAACTCATGTTTATTAGGGAGGGATTAAGTGAAATTTAAAGTTAAATATAACTCTTGTATATTCTAAAGGTGGTAGTGTCACTTTTAACGAGTTATATCCAAAGTTAAATATGACTTTACATATAGCACAAAGGTTATATATATAGGACCCTAACTTTTTAGATGCATTGGAGAGGGATCGAGTCACGTTTATATTTAACTAAACCATTTGACTCCAAATTTTTTGATACATTGGAGATAACCTCAGCAGACACCACCGTCTCTCCCAACATGCATGCATAGACATAAAGACACATAAAGAGTGTGAATACTGGACTTCAAGGAGTTCAAAGATTCACTATAAAATTTCTGGCCCGAAAAAGTCTCCAAAAGACATTGGGAATTTCACACCATGTAGGAAGGACACTGAAAATTTTTATGTTTAGACTTTCGTCATTGCTGCATAAAATAGAGTACAAAGAGTTTGTGGGAGCCCTCAGTAAAACTCTCATCGTCCTTGAATAAATGTGACTTCTTTCCTTCTAGGTTGCTCTATTTTTTCACAAAACAATGAGGGTTATATTAAATTTTCTTTTTGGTATTATGATAAGGGAATTGTTATTGGCACTCTAAAAATCTCATTCTACACTCCAAATTTTCTATATTTGGAAAGAAAAATACACTTATAAGGAGTGTAGAATGAGATTTTTGGAGTGCCAATAACACTTCCCTATGATAATTGATTTCATCCAAATTAATTTTTGGATAATGATAGAGAGATCAAGTTTTTAAATCAAATGATGTGTCACCAATAAAAAATAAACACGTTAATCAATACTTAATTTTTTAGGTTTCAGGCACTCTTCAAGAGTGCTAGCCCTCGACATTGTCCAAATACTTATATGTCATACTCTACATGTACGTACCACTTGAAAATTTTATTATTGTTGTCCACCATTTGTGGTTTAGATAGACATTGTGAAATTTACACATACGCACACGCGGTTGCCCATTTTCTTTCAATTTTCTGTATAATATTATAAGTTATCATGATCGATGTACAGCGAAGATCAATCAACCAGCTGAAAATTTAAATTTAAGCGAAAATTTTAATTTTCATAATTTAAAGCTTAATTCCAATTCATGTGGATAGACAGCTAGTTAGTTTTTGACACGGTAGACAAATTTCTAATAACCATAATCATCATCATTGTGGATGCAAATTTCCGCCTTCTTCTTCTTGGACGAAAATGCACCTGCAAAACAATTAACACTTTAGGTCAAGGCTAAGAGCCTCACGCGCCCACGATGAATGGGGGGGGGCTTTGGCGGAAGAACCTCCAATGCCAAAGTTAGAATTTGAGGGAAAAATGTTTGGAGAAATTTGGAGAATTTTGTAAGAGAGTTGGAATTAGGTTTTTGGAGAAATGAGGAGCTATATATAGGGGTGTGGCCGGCCCTATTTGGGGAAATAGGGACCGGCCACTTATGGTGGTAATTTGGCTCTAATTGCAAGATATTATGCTACATAATATCTTGCAATCAATTAGGTAATTAATCAATTAATTTTGGCAATTAATCCCAATTTGAAAAGAATAATTGGGAGTTACCTTGTGGCTGAAGATTTGATGAGGAGTGATGAGAGCGTTTAAAAGAATACCATTTTGATCACCTTTGACCTCGATTGAGCCGTTATTGTCCGTTGCATGCGCATGGGAGTCCCGGTGTGCCTCAAGGGTAATTTTGTCCTTTTTACCCAAAAGTCCACGTGTCGCCTCCATATTTTTCTTGATTATTTTTTGCTCCACAATCATCATTCAAATTGGGCTGCTGATATCAATACTCGAAGATCTATAATTGGTTATGTACATGGTTTACTTGGGTTGAAATCTTATATCCTGGCAATCTAAGATGCAATCTCCAGTCTCTAAAAGCTCTACAAAGATTGAATACAAAGCTCTAATTCACTGTGCAGCTAATATGTTTTGGAATCGTTCTCTTCACAAGGATGTTAATTAATACCTATCTGCACCACCATGTCTACACTAGTTAATCTTTCTGCTCTTACATTGTACTAAGCTCTAATTTTATCTTCCACTCTTGGATTAAACACTTGGACACATACTGTTGCTTTGTTTGAGAGAAAGTTCAAAAAGGAGACCTTGTAGTTTAGTATATTCCCACGAAGGAGCAGGTAGCAAACATCCTTACAAAGAGCCTTCATATAATCCTATTTTCCTTAAGCATTGCTGCAATTTCAGCTTGGGAATTCCTAGCTTTGTTTGAGCCGGGGAGTAATAACCATAATGACACTTGTCATATTCGTATTGGTTAAGTTAGTTGTAGGGATTGAGTTAGTTATATAGTAGTGTTGTAATTGTCCAGAGTGCAAGTATTCTATATAAGGCAAGTTGTAGGGATTGAGATTTTGTTTTTTTTTTTTTAACAAACGATATATCTATACTAAGGAGGTGGG
The DNA here is from genome assembly GCA_024362995.1 of Heteromeles arbutifolia. Classification (NCBI taxonomy): domain Eukaryota; kingdom Viridiplantae; phylum Streptophyta; class Magnoliopsida; order Rosales; family Rosaceae; genus Heteromeles; species Heteromeles arbutifolia. Next base: position 34,464,509 of record JANCRC010000007.1, on the reverse strand, counting down.
GGGAGTGAGTTAAGCATGGGCTAGCCATAATAATGTGTTTCAAATTTGCATTTGGAGAGGATCGAACATAAGATCTCTCACTTACAAGTGAAGAGAAATACCATTAGACCGTAGTACTAAATGCACCTTAAAACATGTTGACTTTTTGGATCCAGATCTAATGCACCTTAAAACAATTAAATAATCTTCGTTTAAGTAGATTAACGAAGAATACGTTTTTTCTCTTATTTTTTTATATTTAGGTTGCAAGACAAAAGGGTATTAGTATAACAAGTTGATTTCTGTCGGGATGAATTTTCATAGTCAAACAAATAAAATTGGTTTCATCAAAGTCAATGACACACTACAGAAGTCTTCCTGGAGGCTACCTTACTTTAACATCGGAATGAGAATCTTCTTCAGATCCTCTTTGTGAGGGTCTTAGGATTATTCAAATCGTGTTTATTCATCGTATATCATGAGATCAATTTTTGTCAGATATTATTTATATTTAATTTAAATAAAAGTATTTAAAATGATATTTAACAGTACGATGTATGATGAATGAACACGATTTAATGATCCTTAGGATTCTCACAAAGAGGATCAGGAGAGAATCTCATTCTTAACAACGATCTTCAGATTACATACAGGGTTTACTTTGACTAGGTGCACGGATGACTCTTTCTTTTCTTTGAGAGAGTGGAGCAGAATCCTCCGAGATATTTTATTACTTGTGCCTACTTTTAGCGGGGAGCCTCAAATCTTTTCGACATTCGCAAAGCATAAAGTCTTACAGTTTGGAGTCGTTTTCGTCCATATGATGAAGATGAACCAATTAACTATGAGCCGGTGATATTATATTTTTCTGAGACGTTATAGGGGAGGTTCCCAATCCTATTGCTCCATTTATATATGCATAAAAAATGTTAAAGAGATTTGGATCTAATTAGATAGTAAATCATGTAGCATTGGGAATGATATGTAGAGATTAGTAAAGTATTATATTTGAAAAAAAAATTATTTTTTTAACAAAAAAAATTATTTATACTAGACTGTAGTGCTAAGTGGGCTAGTAATAATGTAGTCTAAATTCCACTAGATCGTAGTATTAAGTGATGAAAAAAAATCATTAAAAATAGTATATAGTCGAAAACTCAAAGATCACACATGTCAAAATAAGATCACAACCTTATAATTACGAACATATCAAAAATACAATACAATTCTTCAATCATGGAGGACTTTTCATGAGGACTAAACATTTCAAGCCCGAAAACTATCGTAGAGGCTCCACGAGAAAAAGACTGCATCAACCTTGCAATCGTTAGTAAAGAAGCTTTGCTATGAGTCCCTTTCAACAAACGTCGGGTTTTCCTTCTCATTGTATTTGCAGAGCACACAAACCATAAACACTACCATCTCAAATTTGTCTAGTTTTTGCAATAAAGATCTATGAATGATGAACTGAAATATAAACGATTTGGATTCTTGAAAAAGTTATGGAATGAAAGCCACAAAAAATGTGACAAAATATGTGCAAAAAAAATGTCAATTAATCCTAACGATCCCACTTCGTTCTATTAGCCTTGCAGGGGTTTATCTTCCAGGACAAAACTTCAAAGCATGCAATATCATCTTTAATAAATAAATTAGTACTAATATTTCATGGCTGAATTAGGTGTATACCTATGAAGCAGTAGATATTATATTCATCCAAAAGAAGTGTTCGGCACGACGTTATTCGGTTGGACCAATATGTCTTTGTAACTCATAGCCTACGGTTTTAACCTTCACGACAAACAATCATTTTGTACTCATTGCAAGCAAAGACATTGAATATACAGCTCATTTTATGAAATGCATAAACAACTAATACAAAAATAGTGTATATTCAAACATCAAACATGACCTTCAAAGCTTAGAATTATAAAGAAACGTACATCTTTTTCATTAGCGTGTGACCTTAAGATTTAAATTTTAATAGAAGTTTTTAGGTGTATATTTAAGAGAGTAATGTTAAGAAGACCATATTTTTAAACTACCTTACTATACTATCTCATGTGGCAAGTGATGCATATAACCAATATCCAATCAAATAAGTTCATTAATTGATGTGACATGTACACATCAGTTGGTAGACCCATGTGGTACAAAAATATCATCTCCCTACCATTTTCGTATTTAAGAAAACAAAAAAGTTGAACAAACAAAAGTGTTGTTATGAATTGATTATGAAGCAGTATTCGTTGGAGACCATGACGGAGCGGGTGACAGATGCAGCAACACCAAAGTCTTCTACACACCTAGCCGAATACAACTACTTGAGAAGTATTTATTGTGTGTATCTAGGGTTTGCATGGACCTTAGTATTTATGCTGGCTAAGACATTAGAGTTCCATCCATAAAGAAATCTCAAATCCCAATATTTAAGTCTATCAGTTAGGTATCATAATTACATATAATGAAGGACTCAGTCAATCTTAATTGTATCCCAAGACTCCTAATATAAGATTGACACATAGGAAATTAAATCACAATATTTACATTAATCTCTAATATTACATTCCTATTATATGTTGTAGAAAACTTAAAGGTACATTTTTGGAATAAATTCAACCATATGTAGTTAACATATCATTTAACATTAAAGCATGTGGTAATAATAAACAAATTCAGATATTGCGCTAACTTAGGTAATGAACATATTATTAACAATAATTTTCTTTGAAGAAAATGATAATACTAATTAAAGGTAGTGCAAGATTAATTTTTTAATGTCTGTCAACCTAAAAATAAATTTGTTACACGTTACTGACGTTTTTTTTTATTTTTTTAACAGAGACTCACTCTTTTTTTTGTGCTATCCTCTTGTGCTAGTCAAACTCTTTTACATATTTACATAAAAATATACCATGACAACGTATAGCCATACGAAAATAAATGGATTTTGATTAACGATAAATTGATTTCAACTTTTGGATAAACAACTGGTTCTTAGAGCTCTATCTATCATTTCAAATTTCGGTAATTATTCATTATTTTCAGTTCTATGTGAATTTTCAGTTTTATCTGTTAAGAATAAGCTGCCAACAACCTCTGTCAAAGAGTTGACATTCAGTGAGAGTTCCACATATATATAAAACAAACTGAATGAGTCCTCAATTGCATGCATGCCAGACAGCTTCTGGCTGGTAACTGATCTTCAGATACGGCATTGATCCATTTGTAAATACTTGCGCAAGCATTCTAGTAACTTAAACCCTAAACCATGAGAGAGAAATTTAAATATGATATATGTCATTTATAGTCAATTGTTTTTGACACACCGGAATATACAAATCAACTGATGGACAAACGATAGTATAAACTGAAATTTAACAGTAATTTGAAATTCATACGAAAATAGAGAAAATTTTAAAATTTCATTGATAATATAAATAAACCGAATTTCTCACTTGCAAGTGGAAAAAAAAAAAGCATTAGCTTGTAATACTAAGGTCATCTCCAGCCAAGGGTTATTGGCCACATTTAGTTTTAAAATTGACAAAATCAGTTTCCAACCAAAGGGCTAAAGGGAATCGGGTTAAAAGAATCAGATTAAGTTTGGCCCTAGGACATATGATATCAGGGCATGCTAAGTTTGACGCTAAAAAGTAATAGAATATGAAGAGAAATACAATATGTATACAGTATATAGCCTTGCATGGTTGAAGATTGAAAAAATTATCCCTAAAATAGTCTTTAAAATATTAATTTTTGGGAGCTAAAACATAGCCAAGGCCTAGTTTAGCCCTCCATAATTGGAAATGGCGTAACTTACCACAAAGAAGTTAACACTATGGAAATTTTATTTGAACCCATATAATTAACTTCACCCAATTTAAACTTTAAATGTGAATTACCTTTTTTATCCTATTGTATAATTACCATCACGTACAAGAGAAAATTAATAATAAAATTAAAATTTAATGAACCCACACCTAAAAATCTAACTCTTACCACCACCCAATCTTTTTTTTTTTACGCCACAGATAGCCATTAAATTCAAGTCCACTGCTTGCTAAAGACAACGGATCTGTTGGAAAAATTGAAAGGACAAACTATTAGTGTAAAAATGCACTTGTAAAAAAATTCCATATTTCGTATTTATGGTGGAATTCAGTTGAGTAAATCATACCGACATTCATAATTTCCACTAGACCAAAAATGATGTTCGAATATCTGAGTTTGTTTAGGATTTGTAGCTAGTGGAGTAAGGCTTTTCATAAGCACTTTTCATTTTGATTTGAATTGTGAAATCAAGCAAGGATTTTGTGTTTTAATTGAAGCCAACTTGTTTAATTCTATAGGGATAATGCTTAGATCTCCCTTTCAGGAGGACCTGTCCGCTCACCTTCGATTGAAACATCCTAATTCGTTGGAAACACAAGTTCCAGAAATCATACTAATGTTCAACAAAAAAAAAAAAAAAAAAAATTTCTAGTGCAAAAGAAAAAAAAAATCACTGATTAGATAGTAATGACTAATGAGTGTTTCTAGATTCGGAAGAAAATTGATGACCACCTGTTACTGGAGAGGAAATTCTTGGCTGAGGGTGCCCCGATTGGTGGCTGCTTTTAATTCGGGTCTCTCTTTACCATGTTAAAAATGAAAAAAAGTTAAATCTCGACCATAAAATAATTTAGTAATATGTGAAACATAGCTTAACTTCAAATAAGCAGATGCAAAGTTCGTTAAGTTTTCGATATGAAACAACATCCTTTAAAAAACAGTGTGAACTGAGTAATGGTTTCTCTGTATCTAGTCACTGTCTTCAACCTAGGAATTGGGAAACTTGAAGGAAGTTTGGAGTGATTTTGTGGACCAGTTTGGTTTCTCAAAACTTCTCCGCTGCTCATAGTTTAGATAAATTTAGGAGGGTGTATTTAATTGAGATTTTGAGGAATTTTAATTCCTTTAATGAACTAGGGGTATCCAATTAAGATTTTAAGTGATTCTCTAATATTCAAGTGTATTCAATTAGGATTTAAAAATAGTTTAATAAAATCATTAGAAATTTGGGTGTATTCAATTAGGATTTTAAAGAAGTTTATAATATTTCAGGTGTATTCAATGAGAAATTGATTTTAAAGAATTTGAAAAAGTTCAGGAATTTGAAAGAATTGGAGAGATTTCTTAGTGTATTTTAAACATCCACAAATATCACATCTCCTTCTGAGATTTTGAGGGAATTGAATCAAAATTTTACATGGAATCTCTACAAATCAATTAAACTCCATAAAAATACATGGATTTATAAATCCATTAAAATCTCTCAAATTCCCAATTGAATACACCCTCCTTAGTGTAGATTATCATATTTTTGTCTAAAAAAAATTCTTTTTATTCAAGATATTCAATTTAATCCTAATTAATCTAAATTAAGGAAAGTGATTTAAACTTGAGAGTAGAGAGAAGAACTAACTACTCTAGCTACCCAACTTGATTAATTTCAAATGTACCACTAGACAATACAAGTTTTGAATAAAAAGACCATGCAACTTAAATAGTATGATCTCAGCAAAAGGAAAAAAGAACTTAATTAATCAACATGATACCTAAAATAAAACATGATAATGAAATGTAACCAATCGGGATCTCGAAAAGGTTTACTGAATACTTCAAAACAAAGAATAAGAAAACATGATTAGAAAGAGGAAACTGGCCAGGCTACATCACATTGAAATAACAATCTAAATGCTTCCATTACACACAAAGTATTAAATTTAATTTATTTCATTTCACTTTCTGAAAGAGTAAAAAATGATATACATGTTTTGTTTTGTGATTTTTTTTATTTTTTTTTATTTTTTATTTTTTATTTTTACAAGAACATTAGAATCTGGGGTTTACCTTTTGCGACTCCATCCCAAAGTCACATAAAACAAAACTCATTTAAACACATGTAGTTTTCTTTGTTGAAATATCCCACTTCGGAAAGAGATAGAGAAAAATAAGACTTTAAATATATAACTCTATACCAACTAATACTAAAGTTTTTTCTGACAAAACTTCATACATGTCGAACTGTGCAGATGATAATTAACAAGTTAGGAACAATATAGATATTATAAAAAAGTAAGTCTTTAGCCTGTCTTTTTGATAATTTGACATTCTTCTCTCTATTCTTTATTTATTTTGTACTATTCGGAAAGTAATTAACAAGAAAATTACAATATATAATCCAAGTGGATAAATTTTAGTTCTTTTTTTTTTCTTTTTACAAAAGCCCATATGCCCAAGAATCTTGACCCCAGATGCTGAAGTCATCATCCCACAAGCCCATGCTGTCATTGTTCTGGTTGTTGTTGTTGTTGCTGTAATCACAGTCAGGCCACTCAAAATCTGGGAGATGCAAGTCTTCAAGAAAAATGGATGATGAATTTGAAGAAGAAGATGAAGAGGTTGATGAAGAAGGAGCACAAGGAACTAAAATCTCATGGGGCTCAATTAGTGGAACTTCATCTATGCAGAATCCATCAATCAAGAACTCCATTTTATCCAAGAACTCCATTTTATCCAATTCATCACCTCCCATGTTTTTGGAATCTTCCTCTTTGGCTTGAGTAGGGGTGTTTTGGCCAATTTCAAAGCTGTCATTAGCTGCACAAGATTGTTCTTCTTCTCCTTCTTCTTGTTTTTGACTTTGTGATTGTTGGCTTTGATCATTGACATTAGCAATTGGTTTGTGGGTGAGAGGATCAATCCCCATTTTTCTCAACTTCTTCTTGATGTGGGTGTTCCAATGATTTTTTATCTCATTATCTGTTCTTCCAGGAAGATGAGAGGCAATCTTAGACCATCTGTCAAAAGAGAAAGTAAAACACCTTTTAATTTCGATGATACGATGTTTGAAACCTCTAATGAACGGGTTGGTGAAGCCGAACTTAATTGCAATGAGCTTGAAAACTGACTTGATTAAACAGCCTAACCTACATATACAACAATAAATACAATATTTGACTTGAGCACACAAGAAAACAAAGAAGAAGAAAAAAATAAATAAATAATTGTTTGCAAGTGCTTTTCGCATCATGAAAAGTGGATTGACTTTGTGGCCACAAGAAAGCTCCAAGTAAATGTCCTTCAAAGATTAAAAATAGGAGAATATACCGAAGGACAAGACTGCATATTCAGCACAGTTGAATTCAATGGATATTTATTAACACGCAGTTATTTTATTTATCTCAAGACAAAAGATATGTTGGAGTGGGTGTAAAAACCTCAGAAGTCTCATTTCCGAGAAATTGTGCAAAATCTGGTCTTCTACTTGCATGGTTTTATATTATTAATATTTTACTAGAATTTACAAAGAATATAATCTGTTATTAACTGTAGGAGTGGCAGAGAGCTCGATGACTCTTGAAAGTTGCTTTTGGAAAAAGCACCTTCCTGAAATGAATAATCACAAACCTGTTGCCAAGTTGAGCATGAAGATCAATGACCATTTTCTCTTCGTATTCTGATAAAAGACCTCTCTTCAAGTCTGGCCTCAGATAGTTGGTCCACCTCAGCCTGCAACTTTTTCCACACCTTAATAATCCTGCAATTAGACCAATCCACCACATATAGTCAATGAACTGTTTACCATTTTTTTTTTCACTTTTTCATTTAAATTTCACATTAATTCGGGCAATCATGAATTTTAGTTTGCAGGTGGTTTATTAAGCTCACTTCCTCCTCAGATTAAAAAATAAACAATAAAACCAAAAGCAAAAGAGTTTTAAGCCACCATTTTCGGTTTTTTAAGAGGAATGAAAAATAAAAGACAAAGATCAAGATCTGAAAATATGAATTAAAACAAACCCCATTTGTGAAAACAAACGAGAAACTGGTTAAAATTTTCAGATTTAAAAGATTAACAGATAACAAATGTTCTCCCACCCTTCTCCTCCCGAAGGAAAGAAAGAGAGTGAATAACAGAGCATTCAAATTTGCAGAAGCTCTCTCTCTCTCTCTCTCTAGAATGGCCATGGAGCGAGAAAAATGAAGTATATAGATGATCTGACATGAGACCTGCAAGCTTAGGGACAGCTCTCCAGCAGCATTGGCCATTGGCGAGGATGAAGTTAATGAGCTTCTTGTCCTCTTCAGCTGTCCATGGTCCCTTCTTCAACCCAACTTTGTCACAGCACGGTTGCCTTCCCATTGAATATTCCTCACCAAAATCAACTCACCCACAAATTAGCTATAATATGAATAGCTAGCTCAATCAACTAGTTTTGTGATATGAGAGATGCGCAGATAACAAGGTTAGACTCATACCACTACCCACCTATATATATACACACACAACTCATAAAAAAATTAATATTACAAAAATAATTCAAAAGTACCCCCAAGGCTAAGAAGACTTCTCTTCTATGGACTTTTTGCTTGGCTTAGCTGGTTGGTGTATTTTATTTGTTTTACTCTCTCTCTCTCTCTCTCTCTCTCTCTCTCTCTCTCTCTCTCTCTCTCTCTCTCTCTCTCTCTCTTCTTATTCAACATTTGTAGTTCACAAGTGACGTTGAGATCAAGTGGTTAAAAGCGTTTATCTTGACATTAAAACTATGTATTCAAGATATTAAATTCAGATTTTTACAATGAAGTATGGATGAACTTTTGTTACCTCATTCACTCAATTTTTTTTAAAACACCAAATAACGTCATTACAGACGCAACGTCGCTACATGTAAGTTCAACTATTATAAATGAATCATGTATGCATTAGAGAGAGTGTCAATAATCATATCGACTTACCCTGGCAAATGACATTCATTCTTTCAATTTTTCTCCCATTCATATTCATTTTGATTCCCTACTTTATCTTTGTGAAAATTAAGAGAGCTTTTCCTCTTACTTTGTGTGTACACGTGTTGACATGCTGGGGGTAAAACGTAACACACGTGCGAGGGTCTTAATCAGAAAGCTCCACCTCATCAACTTCCATTGCTTGGATATGAAGCGTGAGACACTCCATTAGTCCTTTCCCTAACACACCATTGAACATAAAACGACACCGCCACAAATCTTGAAGACGAAAGTATGGAACCCTAATAATATGCTTTTTGTACTTGTCGTCCTAACTTTTACATTTACACTACAAAAAAAACAATACTATCGGTATGATGGTTCCTTAATAGTCGTATGTACCAAGCAAAACTAACAAATAAAAAAAATCAGCCAAAATGAGAGATGAAAAAGTTCAAATAAAAAAGTTGCTAGCATTCCTCTTTGGTGAGAACCGAACTATGGGGGATTTATCCTCATTTGACCACCTTACCTCGCGTCCCCTCATCACTTGGGTTTATGAAATTTCCCTCTTTGATCATCATTATTATCACAGGCAAGATGAAATCTATGATTCATTTACAACATCAAGTATTTTGTGCAATAGATGAGAAGATTAATTTAAGTGCTGTTATGATTGAGAATTTATTTTTATTTCAATATAATACAGTTTAGTCGCCTTAGTTAATTAATTATCAAGTTAAATCATCATCTACATGTACTTATATTGTTTTAATTTGAAACTACTTCTTTTGGGTCTGATAAATGCACTATACATTTTTTTATTTTACATATTTGGATTTTGTACACGCCATATATGGTCCGACAGACTTTGGTTTGAAGCAAAATTTTCCATCTGCGTATACAGGGAGTTCTTTTAACAATTTGTAATTTGTAATTTTCTAGTTTGGACGGGTAGGAAGTTTGATCAAATATTCTACTTCCTTAATTGGTGTCAGTTTTTTGTGAGGATGTGAAAGTAAAAGAATCTCACATCAGTGAAAGGAGAAACCATGTAAGGGCTTATAAGTAAGTTAGGTTATTCCTCATATTGCCAATTAGTTTTATGATGGAACTCCAACTTTCTTCATGGTATCAGAGCAGGCTGACTCACATGTGAAGCCCAACGGCCACACGTGCTCCACGTTACCCAATTTGTGTTGTCCACGTGTTTGGCTTGAAAAACTCGCCACACTTGAGGGGACGTGAGGATGTGAAGGTTTTTCAAGTCTCACGTGAGGGGGCGTGTGAAGATGTGAAAATAAAAAAGTTGGTTTTATGGTAAAACCCCAACTTTTTTCAGTTTTGGGTTGGAAACATTCTCAATTGCTGCGTTCTTATGAATCGATTAGCACATATTGATCACATTTGTCCTTGTTGTCTATATTTTCCTCATTTGTTCCCGTAAAATAAAATTAAGTCATCACATAAATCTACCAAGTGTGTGTTCATTGACTATAATTCCTGCTCTAATTATAATAAGGTTTCACCTAAATCTATCTACAAAGTTGTCACTTAAATCTAGTATATAAGTGTGTTCGTTGGTTATGCCAAGTTCCACCATCGAAACACGACGCGAAGAAAACCTTTATGATAGCATCCCCATTCCCGACGAGCGGCATTACTGACAGTGCTGGTACTACCAACATTCACTTGCAAGGAAATAATCGTAACTTGTCAGCATTATGAAACCCTAACGAAATCTTAGACCAACTGCTTTGGTAGGGAAGCAAAGGTAACACATAAATAACTAAATTACAGCAAACTCTTCTGGATACAATTTTCAGTCTACTCGAGTTGCCAGCCTATGTTTCAGTTCAAATGACAAGTTTTTTTTTTATCAGAACCACTTGTGTCTTCCATTTTGGCACATATAGATATAGTTATACATCAAAACAACTTGTTCATCTCAACACCAGCGCCCTTCAGTAGCAGCAAGAGAAGCCCTCCAACCCGCCCGCCCGTCATAGTTAATCTCTTTCAGCAACATGTTGGGGCTGTGACGCCATTTAATTATCTTGCCTAGTGACTCGATTCACATGACCGCCTCAGTTCACATATTTTAATTCAAGATCCAAATTCAAGCAAGAAAAATAAATCCTCGCCCCAACCAATCATCCCAAATGCAAGAGAGAGAAACAAATGGTTTTGGCATAAAATTAATAAAATCAAGTCGTCACCTAAATCTACTAAGTGTGCGTTCGTTGATTATAACTCCGGCTCGAAATGTAAGGCCACCTCCAATGGAGAGGGCTAAAGGTCCAAAAGCCAAAAAATGGCTTGATTTGCCAAAAAACTCAAATTGATAGCTGAGCTATAATTCAGTAGAGCCTACCAGGCTATTATTTAGCCAAAGGGCCATCAGGTAGGCCAAATGTAGCCCCCCTCCTAGCCCTTTTTTTGGGACTTAACTCATGAGTTGCAATAATTAATTCAAATTCAATGATTATATTTTAAAAAAAATCAACAGCAATTTCACTAAATTACCAATAAATCTAAAGTATAAATTAAAACTAATAAATTATTGAGAAAGGCTATGTTTAGCCTCTTCGGTTGGAGATGGTACATAAGTATGGCCTGTTCATTAAAAAAATGATTTGTTGTAGGACTATAATTCTAGACGGGGCTATGTTAAGCCCTTTCGGTTGGAGATGGTCTCCCTAATAAGTTTTCACCTAAATCTAGCAAGTGTGTTTGTTGGTTATGCCAAGTTCCCACCATCGAAACACAGCGCAAAGATAACAAATTCACATGCAGGGAAAGTAATCGTAACTTGTCATCATTATGATACCCTAACGAAATCTTAGACCAACTTCTTTGGTACGGAAGCAAAGGTAACACAGAGTAAATTACAGCAAACTCTCCTGGATACAACTTTCAGCCCTCTCGAGTTGTTTCTCCTATTTCATATAATCTTTATCATCTTCATCATCTTTCCCAGTTGTCTCCTGTCTCGATAGAATCATAAAGAATGTTGTGAATAATCTACCAAACAAATTTGGCTCGTAACAAAAACCAAACAATTAAGGTCTTGGTCGGCATTCAATCTTACATTTTCGTTTCACAAAACATATTTCTAAGCAATATGATTAGAAGTTAGGATGGTGTGTTACCTCGCTGTTCCATTCGTCTTCATCTGGTGAAAAACCGTAGTCTTCTGCATCTGCATCAGAAGCCGAACCATTTTCCTCTTCTACGGGTTCAACACCATCGCACTCTTCGTCTCTGAGTGATAAAATTCAAAAGAAATTGTATAAACTAATGGCATTGAAAAAATAGGGAAGAAGAAAAAGAAACGCGACGAAAGAACAAAGGAACTTACTTTGCGAAGCTTTACCTAATACGGAAACTAGCCCCGCTGATGTCCACATCACATGCCGTCGAATGCAAGGTCTCGATATAGCTTCCTCCTCCACTTGCAACGACGATTCGGAACGTGGTGACCCACAGTGGTTGACAATCACTTCTGCAGTTCTCCATGGCAGTCTGGACAACGCAAAAGTCTGAACCCCCCAGGTGAACGACATACTCCGTTCGCGATCTAGTAGGGTCACAATGCACAGACTCTGTGTGGCATTTCAAACCTGGCAACGTCAATGGCCTGCTCACCGAATAGGTAGTAGAATTGAAGTTGAACTCTATAACGTCGCCATATCTGTTGGACGAGGCATAGATGCTATCGTCCACGACCACGGCCCTCCCCCGGAAAGGATAACCACACTGGTCACGACGAGGTGCTTCTGACTTTACAGGGTACCATTTTTCTCGAGCTACGTGAAATGCCATGAAATCCCTTGCTGCCATATAATGAAACCAAAATATAACCGCAGCATACGGCATAACCTACTATCTCTTCACAATACACAGGTTTGGAGGGTAGAATTGGGAGAGTCTCCCAACGGTCTGCACTGGGATCATATCGCTCAAAGGGTGGAGATGGCATCTCAAATACGAGGCATGCTGGACTTTCAAGATAATAAAGCTTTCCATACGCAGCAATCATGGTTCCAATTGGCTTAGATGACTTGGGGGACCTGAACGTACCCCATGACATACTCTGTGTGTCATAAACATATCCCTTCAATGAGTCGGGTGTCATGGAGGGAGGGGGGCCAAGGATCATGGATAGGTTATTTAGCAACATGTATAACTTGGAGGGAGTTGAGGGGCTGCACATGCTCGCACCGTGCAAGACAGCTTGATGCGAGAACAGCAAACCCTCTTGATCAAAAAACCTGGCTACGGGTTGTTTAGTAATGTGAGTGGCTCCTCCTGTTCCTTCTGATCCTTGATGGAATTCGACTTCATATAACTTGCCTTTATATGGGGGTTGACAAGATCCCGCCAACACAAACACAGATTTATAAGCTCTTCTCTCCTGCCTTATCATGTGCAAGCTGGACAACAGTAGTAAATGCCACATCAAGACAGAGATTAAAGATTTATTTAGGTGAGATTAGAATTTTCAGTGCCCAAAGCATCAGGATTAAGAGAAAATTTCAAATTTCCTAAATTATATTTATTTATTCATTTATGTAGGGAATGGAATCTCATGTAATTTGGTTTGATTAATGTAGTACAGAAGTAGTAGGGTCTTTTTGAGTTATATTTTCCTATTATTGTTGTTGGTTGGTGTACAAGGAAAAAAAGGTTTTGCGAAAAAAAACTTGCCAAAGTTTTAACTCACAGCTTCAAGAACACACAGCCAATTCTGGGAAGGTCACTAAAACTAGTACATGCACGATCATCCTCTAACTGACTACTCGAAATCGAAATTTAAAGACGATTCACAAAATCCAACCCAATCCAATCCAAACGACAGATAGCAGAAAAAAGAACGAAAAAAAAAATCAAACCTTTCACAAATTCACAAAGACTAAAAAGGAAGGAGAGGTGAGGAGAGAGTGTACCTGGAAAGTTTGGAAAGTCTGTCGAATACATATATACGATCGGAAGAAGAAGACAATGACAACGACGATAAAGTGGCAGCAAGACCTTCACTTCCCCGGTGACTGTCCAAGGAAGTTGAGCTCAATTTCGGGATTTCCCCAGCCAACTTCCGCAAACCCTCCATTACTCAATGTTACCAGATAACCCAATCCACAACACCTAATCCTGTTCACGATTTTGAGTAACCCTAACCCTAATTATGCTTTCCAATTCTCAACTTTGCAACACTGTAGTGTATTAACAAGTTGGGGTTCTAGGGTTCATTACCATTTTCACTCGCTCGGTTATTCAACTTTGATGCACTGCCCACTGTTTTTACGCTTATTTATCATATGTTGACGTACTCCAAATGCAAATTCAACCACAACCCACAAAGTCAGCACAATGTACCCAAGGCCGTCTCTGAGATTTTGGGGATCCGGTGTAAAATTTGTAAAAGAGGCCATCTTTAAGATAGTTTTAAGTTTTTTTTTTTTTTTAAAAAAAGTATGACAAATGTATTGATACTAGAAAACATTCACTTAAATTAAAACAAAGCCACATAGTACTATGATATAGTGGTATTCCTCTTCACTTGTAAGTGAGAGGTCTTAGGTTCAATTCTCGTTAAAGGTGAATTTGAACCACAATATTGTTAACTAATTATGAGGCTTAGCTCACTCTCACACCCTCTTAGTGTAGATACTATCGTTTGTTCAAAAAAAAAAAAAAAAATCAAAACAAACTTGAGTACTCACTGATTGCATGTTTACAAATGTCCTTAATGATAAGTAAAAAGAGCTACAAACACAACAATGATTAAATAATCAAAAGCAGTTTTATCTTAAACAATCAAACATGAAAAAAAAACTTCAAACCTCAACTTTAAAATTTCACTTGAATATATAACATTGTTATATAATAAAATTAAGAAACTATCATTTTTTTAGGATGTCATTATTGACGCTCAAAATATGTCATTGTACTCCAAGTTTTTATATTTAGAAAGAAAAAAAAAATTCTTATAAAGAATGCACAATGCGGTTTTAAAGTGCTAACAAAATCAATTTTTGAATACCTCAACTTTAAAGTTTCACTTGAATATATAACATTGTTATATAATAAAATTAAGAAACTATCATTTTTTTAGGATGTCATTATTGACGCTCAAAATATGTCATTGTACTCCAAGTTTTTATATTTAGAAAGAAAAAAAAAATTCTTATAAAGAATGCACAATGCGGTTTTAAAGTGCTAACAAAATCAATTTTTGAATATAGAACATTATTACATGATGTTAGATGACAAAAATTTAGGGGCCCCTTCAAATTTGGGACCCTGTGCGACAGCACCTTTCGCTCCCCCTCAACGCCCCCTCTGGATGTACATTTTTAGTTTTTAATTTTAGTGGTCATTCTTATGTTCCTATCTGTTGAATGTACTGGAATAGACAAACATAGAACGATATAGAGGAAAAGAACAGGATTTATAAGATTTTAGGATCACTAGGCCCTCACACACCTAACAGAGTATTCTCATCTCCACTACACTCATTTTTTGTACATGTTAATGCTTGACTACCAACATTCCGTGCCATAAAGCACTGGCCTTATTGTCATCCTATAAAAAATTCTTTGAGTTTTAGTGGCATACGATTGTCGCACAACACACCCAATGCGCCTGCGGCTGCCAACTTTTCGGCGGCCAATCTCGGCGCATGGCAGTGCATGGCCTTCCGGGTTGCCGCCCCGTGGCAGCGCTTGCGACGGCGAATAGGGTAGGTACCCCCTTAGGTTTTTCGACGTTCTGAATCCGTTTAAGACATCTGTTTTCCCAAATTCAATCGTTTTGATAGAGTTTTATTAATTAGTCCCCTTATGTGCTTAGGTGCGTTTGTTAGTGGCGACCTAGCATTCTCTAGTTAGCACGGCTCTTCGGCGACGGAATATCTGTGAGTGGACCCCTTTCAAAATGCATGATTTAATTATTAGAAATGCATACATGGAAAACATGACTTTATGACTACGTTTTATAAAACGTTTATGAGTAAATCAGATTTACGCTTTATGAAATATCATGTGCTTTGAGGTAGAACGCTCCTATGATTTATAATATGATGTTTGACGCTTCGATGAGATATATTTTGGAAAGATTATGTTCATGATTTTTTGTGTTTACTTGTTGAATGATACTTATATATGCCTTCAGGCTGGTGATGAAGGGCCTTCGGACGAATGATACTTATATATGCCTTTGGGCGGTTGATGAAGGGCCTTCCGGCGAGTAATACTTATATATGCATTTGGGCAGGTGATGTAGGGCCTTCGGGCGATTGTGATTCCACTACTAAGCACACTATATATGTTTTATGAAGGTTTTATGGCATGCTAGGATTTTCGGAAAACCTATTACTTATTATGCTATATGAGTTTTCATAAATTGGGGGTCAGTGCGTTGATGAATAACTGTTTTAGTATTACTATATATAAACTTGGTCCACTCATGTTTTGTTTTACGCCCCCTCAGGACTTAGAATCAAGGCATACAATCCCAGCGTCAAGGCACTCCCGCATCGGTATCTTTGAGTCATCTCGGTTTAGGACCCATTCCTTTGTTCGTACATTTTTATAATATTTCTTTTAAAGTGTTCTAGATTAGTTGTATGCTCTGAACACATTCCACAATTGCATATTCATTATGGTTAAATTTACGAGTTTTATTTATGTTCGTTCTTTCTTCATAGCTCTCATGCATGTTAATAT
Organism: Heteromeles arbutifolia; assembly: GCA_024362995.1. Taxonomy (NCBI): domain Eukaryota; kingdom Viridiplantae; phylum Streptophyta; class Magnoliopsida; order Rosales; family Rosaceae; genus Heteromeles; species Heteromeles arbutifolia. The sequence continues at coordinate 34,448,025 of JANCRC010000007.1, read as the reverse complement.
GGCTTCGTCACCTTTGGGTGTCGACTAGCACGTGCCTACCTTGCTGTTTGGAGGATATCAGGGTCGGGCGTGTCAACCATGGTCTAAAATTTCAATGTTGATTTTTGCCTTGCTGAAGTTTCAGTGTTGGAATTTTCTTGGTCGAAGTGCTAGTGTTGGAATTTCCATGCCAAAATTTCTAGTGTTAGAACTCTAACTGGAATTTTCATGCCAAAATTTCTTGGTCGAAGTGCTAACGTTTGAATAAATTCTAAAATTTTGTTTCAAATTCTCAATTAGATGCATCATCTTCAAATACTTCAAAGGATGCAAAAAATTTTACTCTTTCAAAACTCATGGCAAGTCAAGTACATAGCATTTGCACTTTATTACTTTAAATTAAATTCATGTGCTTCAAAAATCAATATAATACATCAACCTTTAGAACAACAGATTAGATATCGCTTGATGGGAGACACTCGAGTGTTGGGGTGACATAACAAGAAATTCAAAACTTTCAATCTTAACGACTACCATCATGGCAATAACATTGAAAATTGACATAAAATACAATGGAAAGCATGCTAGCATGAACATCATAATGACCCTTCGAGATCAATACCAGTGGCTCAAAAAAATGTGTGATGCTTACAAGGAAATAGTGTCCAACTACATTTTCAACTAGCACCACACCAGTTTCACACATTAAGAAATGACCTTGAATGCAAGGAGTAAGACCATGAATATTTCAAACAACACCATGGCTGAAAATTTCAACGTTGATTTTTGCTTTGCAAAAGTTCCAGTTTTGGAATTTCCTTGGCCGAGGTTCTCCCTCGCTAGAACCGGGTCTTCAGGACTCAGTGTTATCCTATACATTTTTTTTTTGTTCAAGCATCCTCTACGCTTGAACCATTGAAGGGTATCATCCTAAATACTCCATATGTATCATTGTCGTAGAGTATTATACTTTTTTTTACTTAAAGTGAGTGATCCTTTGTTGTACGTTTGTATGTCTCAATGAGTTATGCATTTATGTCATACGGTTGGTATTGGTTGTAGATTAGGGCGGAAATGTATATGTACCAATATTGTTCCTCATTCTCTCAGTATTTTCTAATACTGCAACCTCTCTGATAGAACTTCTTGCTACTTTATGTTGTGCACATTTCATAACGAACTCAGTTGGGTTCGTAAAGTTCGATGACCCATAATTATGCCAACAAAGTTCATAATTCCTTTTTCCTTTAGGCAACATAAAAGTGCTCCTACGATTGAGGGATAAGGTCTGTCGATAATCTGTGTGAACAATATTAGAAATTATGAAAATAACACAAGAATTTCAATAATAATAATCATAAAGAAATTCACAACATCAATTATGTATGATATAAATATAAACAACTAAAGAGAAAGTAAGAAAAACTGACAAATTTGGAGATTGAGGTTTGCATAAATGCAATGTCCAAAAGACAGGATTTTGCCCCTACTCTTGTGCTTGTAGTTCTGTAGGCGTCCGTCTCCCAGGATTTAGCCATCTATAATCCGAAGTCAAAGCACTTCAATCTTCGAACTATGGCGAACTTTATATATTCCGTACTCTCAAGACACGACTCGGAATTTGGCAAACGAGGAATGAGAGTGGGGAAACCCTATCTCTCAAGAGTTAAAATTAAATCTAATTTTCTATCATATAATACCAATGATTTCATGGGTTTATATTGAACCCAATTACTACTTATTAAAGAGATGTAACTTTTCATCTATAATACATCATTTAGCAAGGGAATGCACCTAAACAACATAACCTTTCTAAGAAATACAGTTAACACTATTTTTCATTCAATTCTTAAAATTATTATTGCAATATTTCATATTAAAATATATAATTTCCAACATAATCGTCATCATAGTCCTTATGCACTTTGTTATAGTTGCAAGCATAGTTGAATTTGCTTCAAATAACACATGATTACTACCATATAACAGTGGCTTAGAAGAAGGTGTGATGCTCGCTAGGTAACATTGTCCAACTAAATTTTCATACATCAAGACGTGACCTTCAATGCAAAGAGTAAGACCATGAATATTCCCAACAACACCATGGCAAAAATTCCAATGTTAATTTTTACTTTGCTGAAGTTCCAATGTTGGAATTTTCTTGGCCGAAGTGCTAGCTGTAATACCCTGATTATTTTAAATATGTGATTTAATTATGAAATTTAAATTAATTGATGATTATGAAATTTAAATGGGGGAAATGTGAAATCTCGTTCTTGGATTTTATTATTAAATTTTTAGTAGTTGTATTTAGAGTTACGATGCATTTATATATACGGTGTGTAACGACCCGTTTCGGAAATTCCATTTTTTTTAGTTAAAATAATGACCGAAAAGTAGGGGTGGGCACGGGCCGGGCCGGACCCAAAATTGAAGGAACCGGACCAGACCCGTTTGTATATAAAACGGGACGGGACGGGGCGGGTTTTGGATTTTTCAAAATAGAATCCGGACCTAACCCGGCCCTTTTGAAACGGGCCGGTTCCTACGGGTCCCCACGGGTCCTAAGGGTAACCTTCAAACGCTGCATACTCGTCGGTGGCGGATCAGCAATGGCTTTAAAATCAGAGGAGACGATGCATTTCTAGCTGCCATCTCTTGAAAAAGTTTTAATTTGTTCATCCATGGTTTTGAATCTGCAACATAACATTTATCAAGCGCTCGATGGCTTGACAATTACAACCGCAATCAAACAATTCAAAGCTAGAAGTACTGAAGACCAACAGTACATCCACAACAATGAAGCATCCACTATGATAATCCATGCCAAGAAACCCAATGGTTTTATCCACTAATTAAAAAATCAAGATGGCTCAAGCCGAACTGCTCTAAGAACAAACGAATTCATAAAATACAAAGGGTATGTTCAATGAAAACCCAAATTCTCTTAGAACCCACAACAAATTCACACAAAACAAAAAAAAGGACATTTTCAATGAAAACCCATATGCTCTAAAGTCTAAACTCCACAACAAATTCAGAAAAAAAGAAAAGAAAAAAAAAAGCCCATCTCAGATTTCCCACCATACCTGCAGATTAATGAAAACCCAGATGGGCCAGATGCCAAATCTTGCAGAAAATTAAGATCTAAGAGGAGACACTGGAAGACAAAGAACATAGGGCATCGTGGTCGATTTTGATTTGCGATGACGATGGTGATGGGGGTCTTCGTCCTCTTTGCTTGGGACTGTAGAGTTTGACAATCTCGATTTCAATTCGGAAGAAGATGAGATGGTGATGAATTTTGATTTTGATTGAAGAGTTGGAAGACGGAGAAATGGAGTTGAAGACAGTGAATTGGAAGAAGATGAGATGGTGATGAATTTTGTTTGACAATCTCAAGGCACCGACTGGGATGGCTTTCGTGAAAGAATGGGAGAGACGAGAGAGAAGTCTGACTCTGACTCAGAAAAGATCCAATCAAACGGTGGAGTGGAGGTGTGATTAAATCCAATCTAATAATCCAACGGTAGAAACGATTCGGGCCGAGCCCCCGTTTTTCCTTATTTTTGGACCCGCCCTGCCCAGTCGTTTCCTCCACCCGGCCCCGCCCCGCCCCATTTCTTCTCCAAAATATTTCGACCCGCCCCGTACCCGCCTCGATCCGCTTGGACCCGTCCCGACCCGCGGGTCCAGGACCCGTTTGCCCACCCCTACCGAAAAGTTGACATTCGTTGACGTATTAGAATTTTTCGTTTATTTTATTTTCATAGCTCTCGTCGATACGAATGCGTAGGCACGATCAGAATTGAATTCGGAGCTAAAACGAAGCTTCAACGATTTTTGAACACCAAGGGCATTTTGGTAATTTCACAAGTGGAGATATTTTCCCCACCTTGGACCTCTACACGGTTGACACGTGGCACCCCATTTCTGGTGCCTTTTTCCTTTCCCCCTCCCATGATCTTTCTAGATCACTCTCCCATTCTTTCCTTGTCTCTCTTTCACCCACACTTCATACTCTCTCCGAGAACAACCACTGAGACCACCACCACCGGCCTTTCTTCCTCCGGCGACCACCACACCACCACCACTCCCTCCCCTATGAGTTCTACGAGCCTAGAACAAGGAAAAACCCTCATTTTTCTCTCTCTCCCTAGTTGCACAGTACCTTCACTGTGCACAAAGTGGATCCGGCGAGTTCTTGCCATTTTCCAACAAGGTAAGCTCGATCACAACTCGAAATCTTCATAATTCGTATTTAGAACTGAGTTTAGGTAGTTTTTGAGACAATTTGGTGGTGTTTTGACACAGAAACAAACTCGGGAAGATTTTCCTAGTTTTTCCTGCAAATGACTGGGGTTGTAGGCCATTTTTTGGCCAATCCCGACCTCGATTCGATCTCATCTTGGTATATTCTTGTTCCTTATCTTCGTATCTTCATTTTGGCTTTTAAATTTTTGGTTTTGGTTTAGAAACGAAGTCGTTATAGCTTTATGAACTTTCCCGGCTGAAATCCGGCCTTCTCCTTCGTTGGGCCCGGCAACCTACGAGTTTAACCTAGTCAAACCCGACCCGCGATCTAAACTAGCCCAACCCAGCGGCTGGGCCCAATCCAACAACCCATTGGCCCTAACCAGATACAACCCAAACCCAGGCCCATGGGCCATTAACTTATTAGCCCAGGCGCAATCCATTAAGCCTAAACTCGACCCAAACCCGAGAACCCAGGCCCAAACCCAGATCCCACCTCGACCTAAACCTAGCTTTTTGGGCTAACGCGTGGGTGTGCGTCATGGTCGGCGCATAGAGCACACGCGCCTCCTCTGGAGGTACTATGAGGCGGCACTGACAACTTTTTCGACGACCCATCTCTGCGCATGCGGCTGTGCGTGGGGGAACCCGAGGTCCCTCCTTAGGTTTTTCAACGTGCCAAATCTAAATCTGCTGTTCGTTTTCCTAAATTCCATCGTTTTAGTAGAGTTTTATTAAATGGTCTTCATTTGTGTTTAGGTGCATCGGTTGGAAGTAATCCAGTCCTCCCTTATCTGAGCAGCTCTCTGGGAGCGGAATATTTGTGAGTGGACCCCTTCTAAACTTGCATGTTTTTATAAAATATTAGGCTTATATGCATTGCATATTTCATGAATGGAGCATGATTTATAATATGTTTTACGGATTTTCATACTTATGATTATTTAAATTGCTTTTACGGAATACTTATGATTGATCAAATTTTATGTTTTACGAAAAATTATTAATTATTGGATTAGGAATATGATTATATTACGGATTTATGAATATGGATTTTAAGATATGTTTTTGGTTCTTACCTAGTGGGTTATCATATGGCACATACACACAACATGGGTATGACATCTATGGCCATAGGACGCAGTTGATGATAGTTATGATATACCCCCAACTTCACTGGCGAGACCAGTGTCGGACAGCTTCACTAGCCATGGTTAGTGTCGGTGTGTATGTTATGACAGGTTATTCAGCTTCACCTCCGGTTGATAGACATGTTATTCAGCTTCAGCTTCGGGTGATGGATAGGTACTGCCTTCGGGCGACTATGATACCCCTAGTGAGTACAGCATTATAGAGATTTATGGATTTGCCTCCAGATAGCGATAACACCATATCTGAGCATTGTTTTATATGTACATGTTTTATGAACGTTTTTCATGGCATGTAGAGTTTTTGGAAAACTACTATGTAGTACTATTGACGTGTTTTCAAAACAGGGGGTTAGTATGTTCAGAAATAAAATGGTTTTCCTATTATTAGTATTAATATAAATATGGTCCACTCACCTTTTCTGTTTTATGCCCCATCAGAACATAGTGACAAAGAGTACAACCCGAGCATCGAGGCATTTCCCTACCAGTGACTCTGCATCCTTCTACTTGAGTATGGCTCCTTTTTATAATCAATTATTACTTGCTGTTTTACCTTTCTCTAGCACTTTCGTTTTGTGGTATGCTCTGAACATATTCGGACGTCTTTTATTCAGATTTGTGAACGTTGGATACTCTGTTTCCTTTTATGTCTAAGTTGGATTATTGATATTATTGCCTCTTAATGTTTGTAAACTCCTTGTGATTATTGTTGTTGCATGATTTTTGGTATTACTTGTCCTTCCATATTTTCATATATTCATTTATTCATGGCTTTCATCACCTTTGGGTGTCGGCCAGCACGTGCCATCTAGGTGTCATTTAGATATTTGGGTTGGGGCATGTCACGGCACATATTTGTTCGATAAGTGAAAAACGATGAAAATGCCCATAGTTGGCTAAACATAATTATACGAGAACGTATTTTATCCTTATATGCTTCGTTGCATTTCTTGGCATATTTGGATAAAGCTCGATCCCATGAGCGCGTAGGCGAAGACCATTCGCCAAACGAAGTTATAATGAAAGAGATATAATAAGCAAAGTTATGGGCAAAATGGTGATTTGACCAAGCTCCAGCTTTGCTGGAGCATCCAACTAAGGCGCCACGTGTGTGGCTGTAATGGAGAGAGGGGAAGAGAAATGAGGGATTAGGGTTGCCTAATTAGGGGGAGGAAATGGGGGAAATAAGGAAAGAGAGAATGAGGGATCCCGATTTTCCCCCTTTTGAATCGTATCCCTGCGTGACCCGATCCGGTTCTGGGTAGCAAATTCTGGCAATTTTCATTGGATTTTTCGATGAATTCCACCCAACCACCATCTACACACTCCACCTTGACCTCTATTCTCCCATTTCCAGCAAAAATCCAAGCCATTTTGGACTCGGTTTCACAAAGATTAGCACCAGTGGGTGCGATGGTTCCTCGCCTACGATCCACCATTTTTGAAGTGTTTTCCTTCAACCACCACCACCAAAAGACTCCTTGTGAGTCCAGGAACAAACCCCAAACAAGTTTGGGGGGCGGTGGTCAATGTTCTAAAAATCGGCCTAGGCGGCGGAGCCCCGCCTTGATTTTGGGCAAGGTGGTCAGAAAAATCGGCTGGAAGCTAGGCGGGCTAGGTGGTCCTAGGCGGCTTTTTTTTTTTTTTTTTTTTTTAATTTTTTATTTATTAATTGTGTGCTTTTTTCCTTTTTGGTTTCATGGTGGTATACTTATGAAAATGGTGTACCTAATTTGCAAATGATGGATTTACTACAAGTTCATCCAATACTTATGGAATTGGTGTACCTAATTTGCATTTTATCATTATTTTATTATCCATACAAATATAGTTTTTTTTTAGGTGTAAATAGACACTTATTTACAAGATATATAATAAATTTACATAAATCCATCCACCTAGGCCGCCTAGGTGCTCGTCTAGGCCCCGCTTAGCCGCCTAGGTGCTAGGCCCCTGCCCGCCTCCCGACTAGCGCCTAGCGATTTTTAGAACCATGGTGGTGGTGCAGTGGGGAAGTCGAATCAAAGAACACCCATTTTAAGGGTTTCCGGCAGATCGAGGTGATTTCAGACGTCTTCCTGGCCGAATTGGATTTTGGCCTAGGTATGAAAAATGTTCCCCTCATTGAGTTTTACATGTCTATAAAATTTGATAATTTTTTGAGTTAGTCGAAAAATTGGGTTTTCGTTCGGTTGAAACCGCTGCCTGCGGCGGCACGTGGCCAGTGGGCCGACGTTGCCTTTTAAGTTAAATTTGATATTCGTTTGATACGATTCGATGGTTTGAATCTAGTATTGAACATATCTGCCAGTTGGAATATTTTTAGTAAACGATTTAAATATGACGACGAACTACAAATAGCTTAATCCCGTTTAAGGGTACGTAAGCAGTCTAACAAAGAAGTTAGATGCAACCATAAAGTAACCAAAATAAATTTTGAACTAGAATGGTCTAGTTCATTTGCAGCTAGACAAAGTCCTCTAGAAGCTTCTGCCTTCCAACCTTGCTGCTTGTATTTGCTAGACTTTTCTAGAATCCAAACACCAATTGGGCTGGTGTTGATCTTCAACATTATACTTACAAGCATAGTTATATCTGTTCCAAACAAAACTTGATTACTACCATATAATAGTGGTGTAGAAGCAAGTGTGATGCTGACTAGGCAATACTGTCCAACCCAATTTTCAACTGAGACCTACTCCAGTTTCACAAATAATTCCCGTACCTTCAATGCAAAGATGTAAGACCATGGACAACCCAAACAACTCTATGCCTGAAAATTTCAATGTTTGTTTCTGCTTTGCTGATGTTCTAGTGTTGAAATTTTCTTGGCCGAAGTGCTAGTGCAAGAATTTCCTTGCCAAAATTTCTAATGTCAGAATTTTTAAAATTCTAACGTTCAAACAAATTTTAAAGTTTTGTTTCGAATTTTAAATAAGATTCACCCTATTCAAAACACTTTAAAGGATGCAAAATTTTCGACTCTTTAAAAAATACATGCCAATTTTTTCTCTCCCAAAAGCCACAAGATGCAACACCAATATCTTTGGGTGAGTAATTGCTCGAAAAGAACAAGCGCAACGACATTTTTTTTTTTTTTTTTTTCAATTAGAAATCGGCTGCACCAATTTCTCAGACAGCAGGTGATGCTGCCTTATCATTCTCGCACTCTCCAATTGCTTTCAACAAATTCCTTATATCTGTGCTTCCCACTAACCCGAGCTAGTCACAAGCTACATTATGGGTTATAATTAACTACCAATCAATTTGGTCGAAGTGCTAGCATTGGAATTTCCTTGCCAAAATTTCTAATGTTAGAATTTTAAATTCTAACGTTTGAATAAATTCTAAAATTTTGTTTCAAATTCTCAATAAGATGCCTCATTTTCAAACACTTCAAAGGATGCAAATTTTTTTACTCTTTCATAACTCATGGCAATCAAGTACACAACATTTGCACTTTATTACTTTAAATTAAATTCCTATAATTCAAAAATCAATATAATACATCAACCTTTAGAACAAAGGATTGGATACCGTTTGATGGGAAACACTCGAGTGTTGGGGGTCATATAACAAGAAGTTCAAAACTTTCATTCTTAAAAACTACATGCATGGCAATAACATTGAAAACTGACATACAAATATAATGGCAAGCATGGATCTAGCATGAACATCATAATCACCATTCGAGATCAGTTAAGTAATGGTTGATACATCCACATTCCAAGGGTGGAGCCAGAAAATATTTTATGGGTGGGCTAGCTAAAAAAATTACCCTAAAATCAAATGGTTCTTTTTTTTTTTTTTTTTTTTTTTTTGCGCTACATACGTATTGTATGCAAAAATTTAAGTTTAACTTCTGTATTTGTATACTTAAAATTTGTCTAGTAGGAACTCAATAAGCTTCGCAATTGCAAACCAACAAAATTACAATGAATCACAAAATTTCACATGTATTTATATTTAAACACAAGAAGAAGATAGAAAACTTGATATCTCAATTACAACCACACAACTAGCACAAAGTAAAACACTGAAAGTAAAAGTAAAGACAATCTTAAAAAAATTGGTTGAAACTAATATAAACCCCACTATCTCAAAGTAGAATAATCTTGAACAAAACAACATCACAATTTTCGTAGTAATTTTTATATTTTTAGTTGTGATAAATACTCACTGGGCTAGTTTCATTAAAAATAATTCTTCTTACACATTTTTTTGTCTATTATATGGACTATACAGTAAAATATATATACATATTGCTACAAATCCTCCCTAGGCTACAGCCCACCGTAGCCTTTGGTGTGGCTACGCCATTGCCACATTCAAGAACTTTCAAAATTATGGAGAGATGAAACAAATTCCATATCTTTGGAGAGCATCATCCCTAGTGCTCAAGTTGAATCATTGTCGTCGAGTATTCCAATTTTTCTTACTGAAAACTTGAGATCCTTTGTTGTACAATTATATGTCTCAATGAGTTATACATTCATGCCATGCGGCGGGCTATTATTGGAAGATTGCATCGGAAATGTAATTACCTTATATACAAATAGTTTTCATCTTTCTCATTAGTTTTTCCTCATACTACAGCCTCTGTGGTAAAACTTCTTGCATAACAAACTCTGTTGGATTCATAAAGTTCGACAGCTTGTCGATTAAGATAATTACGCCTACAAAGTTCTTTTATAATTCTCAGTTTCTTCAATCGACATGGAAATGCTCCTATGATGAAGGAATATGGCATGTCAATAATCATCATCAAGTCCTTTACCCACTTTATTACACTTACAAGCATAGTTTTATCTGCTCAAAACAAAACTTGATTACTATCATATAACAGTGGTGTAGAGTAAGGTGGGATGCTGACTAGGCAATAGTGTCCAACCCAACTGTCAACTAGAACCTACACCAGTTTCACACATCAATCCCGTACTTGAATACAAATAACTAAGACCATGAACAACCTAAACAACACTATGGCTGAAACTTCCAATGTTTGTTTTTTGCATTGCTGAAGTTCTGGTGTTGGAATTTTCTTGGCTGAAGTGCTAGTGTAAGAATTTCCTTGCCGAAACTTGTGACGTTAGAATTTCTAGAATCGTAACGTTGAAACAAATTTTAAATTTTAGTTTGATATTTTAAATAAGATGCACCCTCTTCAAGCACTTCAAAAGATGCAAAAAAAATTACTCTTTTAAAAGCACATGCCAAAGTTTTCCTCATCCAAAAGCCACAAAATGCAACACCAATGTCTTTGGGTGAGTAATCTCTCGAAAAGAATAAGTGCATCAACTTCTCTTTTTTTTCAAATAGAAGTCGGCTGCACCTATTTCTCTGCGGCCTTGTCTTTCTCACACCCTCCAATTGCTTTCAACAAATGCCTTGTATTTGTGCTTCCCGCTAATCCTAGCGAGTCACATGGTACATTATGGGTTGTTAACAACCAATCAACTTGGGCTTGAAACAAAACAGAAAGGCCCAAGTCTTTTATTTTGCAATGCACATGCACGTCTTTTATTTTGTTCTCAGTCCCAAACATTATGCAAGTCAAATTGGTCATGTCCTTTATCGATCCACGCAGATTTCAAATACAAGTTGGCTTTAACAGAGAAATGGTGTTTTTCAACCTTCACTTGATTTGAAATTGAAATGGTTACAGAGGAACAAGGGTAGTTTTGGTAGGCCAAACCCATGGAACTTGACCAAAATGCCGTGGGCCTTGGATCTTGATCACTCACACTCAAGTTACAACTAAGAAAGAAAAAGGTAACTAGGCTGAACTCATAGAACTTGACCAATTGGATTGGTGGTAATGGATTTCAACAATGACAAACCGAGCGTATAAGGTCGGCTTGGCTAGCCGTTCGGGGTCCAACTGGAGGCGACCTACCCGATGCCCACCCTTGGAGCTAGGGTTAGTTTTTGGCTATGTGAGATGGGAATATGTGTATATGGGTGGCTGTGACAAAAACAAGGAAGGGGTACGAATTCTAGTAGCAATTCACTACTATTATTTCAAACATGGCCCCCTATGAAGGCCGCGAGAGGAGCTTGAAGGAAGGCCCTGAGAATAGGGGTGGGTCCGGTACCATTTGGTTCTCTTTTTTTGCCAAAATGGAAAACGAACCGAACTTACTATTCGGTCCGGTTCGATTTGGTTTTTTTTGTTTATTTTCAGTTCGGTTTATTTTGGTGCTTTTTTTGTTCCGGTACCATTTGGTTCTCTTTTTTTGCCAAAATGGAAAACGAACCGAACTTACTATTCGGTCCGGTTCGGTTTGGTTTTTTTTGTTTATTTTCAGTTCGGTTTATTTTGATGCTTTTTTTGTTCGGTTCGGTTTTTTTTTTTTAAATTCTTTTAACTTGAAATTGTTATGTTTTTAACCCAATCAAACATCCATAATTCTAAGTAAAAGACAAAACTTCATCCTTTCAACCAAATGAATCAACCCAACAAGGCTACAAAAGTTGTAAGAAAGTGAGAGATTCAGAGACAAAACGAATATGGAGTGTGAGGTTTCTAAGGATTTTAATGTTTGACCAAAAAATGAAGTGCGACGTGAGAGATTTTTCAAAATATCTGTTTATTACCTTCAAGTTTCGTGATTTTCAACATTTGATACATGAAGTTTTTTTTCGTTCCAGAGTCATGCCTAAAATGTTAATTTTGGGACAGTCTCATACATCCGTTAGTCTGGCTGTTAAATCTTCCGTTAACTGATGACGTGGCGCCCATGTGGACAATGACTGGACGCCACGTGTCATTAAGGGTCCACGTGGGAATTAAAAATTCAAAAAACAAACAAAACCCACCTGTCTCTCTTTTACCTCCCCCAACCCCCTCCATTCTGCAACCCGTACCCTCTCTTTTCTCTGCTTCGAGGTCCTCTCCCGCCACTCCGACCTCCTCGCCCAACTGTCTTCCCTCCACCACGCCCAGCTCTCTGCCCTCTCTGCCCTCTCCACCGTAGGATCCTCCGTTGCCGCCCTCCAGTCTTCCTTTCGCCACACCCGATCCGAGCTCTCTAGATCCCCGACCTTCCCTTCCTCCCTTATCCCTTCATTCTCTCCTCTGCACCAACCCACCAAACCCTCCCCAATTGTTATCAGATTGAAATTTAAGCATAATTAAAAGAATTAACAAAAAATAAGCTGAAAAAAAAAGATATGGGTTCAGTTGTGGTGGCTACGCACCAAAACGCGGTGACGGAGGGGAAGTCAGAGGGGGTGGCCATGACGATGAGCGCAGCGGTGGAGAAGAAAAACTGGGCGAGGCGCAAGACGAGGCCGCTCGGGGTGCCGGGCATGCCAGCAAGATCATTCATTCGGACCCGGAGCGGGTTCGGGCAGGCCCCCTCTGTGGTGGGTACATCTTCAACTGGGTGAACCGACCCATGGCTCACATTCATTTCCTTCTGGTTCTTCGATTGGTCCGAACCATGGTCGTTAATCAGTCAATGATGGTGGAACGGAGCTGAGAGTTGAATCGAACGAGTCCGGCGGTTGCGGGATCTGGGTTCTGTGGGGGGTTTGGTGGGTTGATGCATATATCCACACCTTGAGGGAGTTGAATCGGAGCTAAGAGTTTGGTGGGTTGGTGCATATTTGGGTTCTCAGCTTCGAACTCGTTGCGGGATCTGGGAATCGTTTTGAGGAAAGAATCGAGGGATAAGGGAGGAAGGGAATGTCGGGGAAGGATTTGGATTCTCTCTGAGCAGAGAGTTCGAATCCTGCTGACCAAGGAACACGGACCGTTGGATCAAAATCCAACGGCTACAAACAGAGCATCCTCTAAAAGTTTTAATAATTGTAACCGTTGGATTTTGATCCAACGGTCCGTGTTCCTTGGTCAGCAGGATTCGGACTCTCTGCTCAGGAGAGAATCCAAATCCTTCGGGGAGGAAGAAGAAGACCAAACTTTTTTTTTTTGAATTTTTAATTTCCACGTGGACCCTTTAATGACACGTTGTGCCCAGTCATTGTCCACATAAGCGCCACATCATCAATTAACGGGAGATTTAACAGCCAGACTAACAGATGTATGAGACTATCTCAAAATTAACATTTTAGGTATGACTCTGGGACGAAAAAAACTTCATGTACCAAATGTTGAAAACCATGAAACTTGAGAGTAATAAACTGATATTTATCTTTTTTTTTTACCGCGTGAGGATTTTAATAGAGAGAAGACCACTGATGAGGGTTTTAATGTTGGAAAAATGAGGATTTTTAATGTTGGACCAAAAAAATATGAGAATATTTTACTATATAGAAAACTGTATAACAAACAAATGAAAAAAAAAAAAAAAAAAAAAAAAAAAAACAGAGCTCTTGAAAGGCAGAGAGACAAAGTGAGGAGAGATAGAATAATCAAATATATAAAAATAATTCATTTGAATATTATATAAAATAATTAAATATATCGGTTCGGTCGGTTTTCAAATCATTGAAACCAAAACCGAACCAACCAATTTCGGTTCGGTTCAGTTTATTTCGGTTTGATCTTTTTTATTTCGGTTCGGTGTTCAGTCCGGTTTTTTTTCGATTTTCGGTTTTTTGAACCCACCCCTACGTGAGAGGAGGAGGAGGAGGAGGAGGAGGATTATTTCAGCTTTTTATACGCTCAAATTCATGTTATGGATTTTTTGAATATTTTATTGCACGATCCGTTAACTTGATACAACACAAAAATAACAGGTTTTGGTTCAATTCTTTAACGGATTGGGTTGTTAGCAAGTCACCCATTAAAAACATGTTAAAGATAACGGGTTTGACATGGGACCATCTATTAAGATAACGAATATGATATGATATATACACAAACACGACAAACAAAACATGTTTGTAAGTCTAATTTTAAGGCACACGATGCCATTCTAATCTCTCTCTCAATCATTAGTCTCAAAGGCATAAGGTTTAGTTATTAAGGAATGGGCTATGACTATTGAGATACATGGGATGATAAATGCTCGTAAAAAGTACTACAAAGACATGTGAGAGGGATTATAAAATCCCTATGTGGAAGGATTTATTTACAAGTTATTCATACATGCCTTTGCAATGCTCGTCAAGAGCATTTCTAATCCTTTTATGTAATAGTGTATCGTCCATTTCCCACTAACTTGGCCTCATTTCCTTGGAATTTGAAAATCCCTTACCGAAACATAGCATTGGTGTCATATTACCACAAAGAGGGAACTTTGGGTTTATGTGTGCATAACAGGCATGCATGACAAAGGAGGCAAATGGTATTTGTCTAGTTTTCTTTTATATATTCAGGCTCCCTTTTTGTTAAGCAATGAGTCTCCCTTTTGGTCTATTTGATATTTAGGCTCTATGGTATTTGTCAAGTTTTTTTGTCTAGTGGCATTCATAGATTCTTCAAACAGATAAGCTCACAATCTTTTGTTCCAAAACACACATCTAGCTAGTCCCTAATTATATTATTGTTGACTCTAAAAATTACTAAGCCTACGTGACGCGTAGGTCGAATAACTAATGAACTAACTACGTCCTTTGGTTGTGTGCGGGGCATGCCAACTTGTCGGCCGAGCTTGGCCGGGGAGTAAAATGTGTTGATGTCGCGTTGGGTGCGCTGCTGACTTCTACGTCTCGTGATTGCGGCCGAAGAAGGAACACGTCTCGGCCTTTGAGTTCTAGAGCCTGAAGACAAGGCTACTAGTTCTGCGAAGTTCATAAATCGTTGGCCCCAGGTTTGGTCACAGTGATTATATTCATGAGAGTATAAGCACGTCGAACTGGCACCGGGCTATATGGACACAAATACTCAAAAGAGATTTATATCTTGATGGTGAATGTGGTTCGGCCATCGGAATGCCGAATTCTGAAACTTACTTGCGAGTATCCAATCATAAAACAACTCGGCGTTCAATGTGCCGAGCCTAGTAATCTGTAGCATCTCACTTCACCGAGAAGGCTAATGAGATGACCTTTGCCAACAAGGATTCAGAAATCCTTCTCGACCGAGACTTGGATAAATAACCAGTCGGCCTCGAAGTAGTGCTATTTATCCAAACTGAAGGTGCTCCTTGATCGGCTGATTCTACGGCTCCAATGCTGTTTATTCAAACTGAAGATGTCACCGATTGCCTTCATAGTGCTGTTTATCCAAACTGAAGATGTGTTGGCAGGAGAAAGGGGAGAAGGATAAAAATCTCAAGGTTGTTGAGAAGTTTTGCGCATGGCAATTTGTGTGTTGATTTGGAGGAGGCCTAAATGTTGCTTACGACTCTGTATTTATAGCATCCATACTTTTTGCTTGGCACGGCTTGATAATTTCGTAGAAACCAACTGAAACTCAGACTCGTAGAATGAAAGACTGATATGTGGCATAGGCTAAAGCCTATCTTCCAGATGGCTGACTTTTCAAACAAAATAAAAGCCTATCCAAGCTTATCCCATCCAGTCAGGATCCTCTCTTGAGCTAAGGGTGAGGATCTTCCTGAGCAAGCCCATTTTATCCAACGGTTACAATTATTATAACTTTTAGAGGGCCCTTTTTTTGTAGCCGTTGGATAAAATTTGAACGGTCCGATGAGCTTGCTTAGGAAGATCCTTACCCTTAGCTCAGGAGAGGATCTTGATTCGTATCATGACCAAAAGCCTAGCCTACTTAGGCTTCTTTCCTTATCATAATTCCATCACCCATCCATGCATCATGTTCCCCATTTAATGAATTTCAAATTCATTTTAAATTCATTTTTGACTACTTGTCAATCTGTCACCACACCCATCCAATCCAGTCACCAGGGCCGGTCCTGAGTTTTTGGGTGCCTAGTGCGAAAGCTCAAAATATGCCCTTTTTTAATACAAAAACATATATTAAAAAAAAAAATTTAACGAGGGCTGGAACCCAGTCGAAGCTGGGGGGCTAGGCCCTCACGCCCAAATTATATTACTTGAGAAAATATACAACGGGGGGGACATAGTACCTAAACCCCAACAATCAAAGTACAATCACTCCTAGCAAATCTCCTTCAAATTTCAACCTTTAAGAAATTGTCTTCTGGCATTTTTTGAAGCAAAATCATCAATTATATCATCATACTCCAAGTTTTCAATCTCATCCTTTTCAATGCATAAGATTGCTAATCCATTTAGCCTATTTTGAGTCATAATGGTCCATAAGTAAGATTTTAATAATTTCAATTTTGAAAAACTTCTTTCTGCAGATGCCACGGTCACAGGTACAGTCAACAGTACACGATAAGCAATCAAGGCATTAGGACACATGTCAATTTCTTTTACAAAGTTTGCTATTTCCATGGATGTCCAAGGGTTATTAGAGATAAATGCTTCTTCAGGTAACATCATTTGCAAAACCTGTAATTCGGAACATAAGTCGGCTCCATCTACATCCATGGTATTTCCATGCTTCAAATGTGCTTCAAGATTCATACAATTTTCTTTTAGCTCTTGATCATCCAATGAAATTAACTTCGGTGCATCAAACATGAAGCCAAAAATATATTCAAAAGCCTTTAATTGTTCAAACTTGTGTTTCAGTTGAGAAAGAGCAATATCCACTATAACAACAAAATAATCTGTTCTAAATGATTCTTCAGCAGACTGTTGTTCCCTCTCATTACCATCAACTTCATCATGATGTCTTTTTCTAGGTCTATGACTTTTAGTTTGAAAAACATGGTCAATTTCCGAATCAAGTGTAATTTCTTTAGCATCACTTATAGCAGAAGCAAAACCAGTTTCTCTGTAGTTTTCGAAAAACGTAACAAGTGCTTCTTATGCCTTTACAGCAACATCAAGACGCATGTCTTTAGATTGTAATTTTTTGCTCACCATGTTAATCTTCAACAAAATGTCATACCAAATAACCAAACTTAATACAAAATCAAAACTTGAAAGTTCTCCTGATGCTAAACATTCTGCATCCCTACTCAATTGGGGATTTTCAGTGATTTCCACCAACTTAAACAAAGCATTTCTAACCTGGACTACTTGGGACATAATTGCTTTAACACTTCAATGTGACTTTCCCATCGAGTAGTTGACAATGACTTCAAAGTTAAACCATCAATATGTTCAAGCAAAATATTCCAACGCTTTGTAGAGTTGGAAAACACCGTATATATGCATTGACATGCTCCAAAAAAAGATTTTGATTTAAGACATGAACTTGCCATATCACAAACTATTAAATTAAGACAATAAGAACCACATGGCATGTAAAAGGCTATGAGATTTATGTCTAGCAATCTTTTCTGGACACCTTGGTGTTTCCCTCTCATGTTGGATCCATTATCATAACCTTGTCCCCTCACATTATCAATATCAAGATCAAGAGATTTTAGGACATCTTGCAACTCATTAAAAAGTCCTTGTCCTGATGTATCTTCCACACTTAAAAACTCCATGAGATACTCTCTTATATTTATTGACCTACTTGACAAGTCAACACATCTCAAAATTAAAGTCATCTATTCCACATGACTTGCATCGGGAGTACAATCAAGAATAACAGAAAAAAATTTGGCTTCTTTGACTTTTTTAATGATTGCGGTTTTGACTTTTGAAGCTAAAGTAGCTATCAACTCATTTTGGATTTTATGGCTCAAATAATGATGATGAATCTCTTTATTATCAATGAGTCGGAAATGCTCTTGCATTATTAGATCAAACTCCGCAATCATTTCAAGTAAACCTAAGAAGTTGCTATTAGAGTCTTCATAAGGTCTTTCATTTGTTCCACGAAATGCTAAATTATGTATGGCAAGACATTTCACAACAGCAATAATTCTAAGCATCACTTGTTTCCAATGATTTGTCTCTTTCTTGATTCGCATTTGAAATTCTTTGTCAATTGTCTGATTTTTTGTCAATCTATTTTTCAACTCAACCCAAGTTCTCGAATTAATGAGATGCTCTTTACTCTTTTCATGTTGGTCAAGCTTCTACAAGTAAGTCTCTCATTTCAACATTAAGACCATCCCAAACTTTTGGATCATAAATGTTTAAATGGAAAATAGGTTCATGAGATTCAGTATTTTCTTCTACACCAATATGATCATCATCAACATTTAAATCCACATCACCACCATTTTCATGATCTTGAGACTCATCACCAACATTTTCCTCTAAATCACCACTATTTTCTTGGTCATTAACATCTTCCTCCACATAACCACCAATTTCATGATCATGAGACTCCCCAACAACATTTTGTGACTCTTCACCAACATCATTTTCTCTCAAATTTTCAACCAACTCATTCTTTGTAGAAAAAAATTTATTAAGAGATCCTCTTAAACTTTCGGCAATTTCGTTATCCTTTGCCTTTTTTTTCCTTTTCATATTACCAAATAGTTGTTTCCTAAAAGATATGACTTTGATAATTTGTTTGCAAAAATTACCTACACATGATATAACAAAAATTTCCTATTAAAATTATCATTCCAAGTCCAACACATATTATATATTATAAAAACACTAACATCTATTTTATATTATAAAAGCACTAACACATATGGTCTAACATATTATAAAAGCACTAACACATATGAAATCAAATCATTCAATTCATCAACAACAACAATTCTATACATCAATTATCATATAATTCTATGTTACTTGCAAAATTTAATATAAATTATGAATTAATAATTCAAATTTTTTTATACCTAATTATTTGGATTTTTTTTTTGTTGCCCCTTTAAATTTTGGGCTCTGGACAATGGCCCCGATTGCACTGGGCCTGGGCCGAGCCTGCCAGTCACCAATCCACGTGTAACCCCATACCTAAGCACGATAAGCCCCAACTCTTTATGTTGATCAGAACATAGGCATTTGATCAAAATGTCTTTCATCCCAATCACTTCACTTCTATGCAAATCATTTAATTTCACCTTTATCTCACTTGTTGATTAGTGTAACCCTTATTCAACACCTGAATGCACGGCATAATCTTCAATTTATAAGGAATCACAATCACACTTGCTGATTAGTGTAACCCTTATTCAACAACTGAATGCACGGCATAATCTTCAAGTTATAAGGAATCACGATCAGGATAATTCCAATTATTTAATTACCATGGTTTATCGTAACCATAATAATGTAAAGTAATTGGAAATCACCTTAATATTCACATCCAACGACTTGAATTCTATTCATTTAACTGCCTCGATTGCCACGGCCAATAATGCAAAATTGGGTCCAAACAATTATATGTATAAAAAAAAGGCTTTATTTATTAAATTCAAACTCTTTGATGTAGGAAAATGAAATTTAAGGTATGTTTACTTGCCATGAAAGTAAATGACAAGACTAGACTCGATCTCAAATGTTAGGTATTTCAGCCACTTAATACTACTGTCTAGTGGTATTCTTATTCACTTGTAAGTGAGAGGTTTTATGTTCAATTTTCTCCAAAGGCGAATTTGAACCATATTATTGCTAGCCCATTGTGAGGCTTAGCCCACTCCCTCACTCTTTAATGTAGATAATATCGTTTGTTAAAAAGTGTTATGTATTTCTAAATTTCTAATCCATATTCATGCGCATTTACTAAATAGTGTGCTTAATATGTTTTGCAATTGATTCAGAATTTAATTGCATGAAACCCATTATTTATTCTCTTGTATATGATAAAGACAGCAATTAACCCTAATTTTTGCAAAAAATAATTCGCATATATAGAAGGAAAAACTTAACAGAATTGGACAGCAGGTACTAAAGTGATGTGCGGAGGCAAGGGTCATGGCCGAATTTAATTAATTTGAAACGTGAGGGGTCAAAATGCAGAGTAAGTCAAACTTTAGGGACTATTTAGGATAAAATTAATAGTGTTCATCCTTCTTATTAGTATTTTCTTAGTACTGCAACTTCTCTGATAAAACTTATTGTTTCTGCATGCTTTTCACTTTTCATAACTTACCGTTTGAGTTCGTAAAGTTCGATAACACGTGGATTAAGACAATTGCGCTTACAAAGTTGTTAATAATAGGGATGTGCTATCCACACATCTCATTTTACTTCTCACACTTCTTGATAATTTCTATTCGTTAACCTTCTTCAATTCATTCGATCCGACGGTCGAAAATTAAAAAGAGGTGTAAGAAGTAAAATGGGGTAGGTGAATATAATATCTATATTCGCTGCAAAATCAAATGTCTGAGTTTGTCCAACTCCGTCAAAACGCGAGCGGTTCCCTTCGAAGCTTGGCGGCTGTGGCACCACTTTTGGATTCCTACTCCTACCTGCATTTGTGAGAGGCATAAATCCTAGTCTCCAATCACCGCCTACACCACCGCAGCTCGACTTGTTCTCTCATCTCTGACGCACGGCCTTTCAGTCTCTCTAGATGCTCCAGTATTTGTTCGCAACTTCAGCCTGTCTCACCTGCTTCCAGTGACCTCTCATCCAGTTCCTTTCAGCTTTCAGGTTCATTATGCTCTTTGCGTTTCTGAATTTGGCTTTTACTTTCTTGATTTTCTTGCAAATAATTTGCATCCCCTGCTTAGACGATTGGGTGATGGACAAACCCTAAGTTTTTTTGCCCAAATTATTAAGGTCGAAACCTTGTTTCTTTTGCCCCTTTGTGGGGATTGAAAACTATACCCTACAAATTCAGCTCCTTCAAACACAGAATGAAATTAAAATTAGAATGGAAAAGATTTCACTCTATATTTTGTTTAGTAGAGATTTCGGTTAGTATTAAGTTCAATAGCGGGTTGTCTCCTCACTCTAACAAGTAAACAAGTTATATGAAGTTAATGAAACCTTTCACAGGAATATTTCACAAAGCTATCAACCAATATTATCAACTACTCAGACCGCCCGGTTCGTTATTACATGTTTCCCAAATGATTTCGAAACCTTGTTTAATTTACTTCCCCCTTTCATCTTTGGCATAGAAAACTATAGCTCAATGGAGTGGGCAATGCACATAGTAGAGGAAGTCCAACAAGAAAGGAACCGCAATAATCTTCCTGACAAGGTAAGCAAATGTTTATTTATCGCCATAATGTGTTGGGCCTATTGTTGGGAAATGTCATATAGGCTTATATGCTATTGCAGGTAATTTGTGCAAGTGTTATTCCTTACCGGTACAAGTTCAAAGAGGGCGCATCCGCATTTGATTAGGCGACGGCAAAGAAAAGAAGGTGACATATCCTTAAACATAAGCCAAAAGCATTGTCGCAAACACCTCGGGCTCAAATCATGACGCAATCCTCAGGGTTTGGTTTGCAACATATTGCAATACAAGAAACATGTGGCTCGTGTGCTACGATCGTTTCAACAGCTATCTGAGACCTTGGTTAAACCGGAAAAATAATGCTACTAAAGTAGTGCCACTAGAACAGAGTAGTGATGTTCTCAATCCATTGTGGTGCAATTTTATACCGTAAGTGTTCCATATTCGTGACCTCATTTATTCTATTTAGTTTTGAAAATGGTGTTGCATGTTAAGTCAAAATGTGATTTCTCTTTTCGTTTGTTCTTTGTTGTACATGCGATGTGAATATAGGATGGTTTTAGAGGTTGCCCACTACATGCACAGTCATGGAAGTTATCATGGAGATTTGAGTTGCATTGATAGTTTCACGATGGTGGGGAGAAAGGTCAAGCTAGTTAACATCGAGAATGCGTTTCACGGCATGCATGGCTTGTGAGCGTTGTCGCACAAGCTTTCAGACCTAAAGGCGTTTCGAAATTTGTTAAGGGATGAGTTGAAGCCCGAAATTGATTGCGAGGATCGAGACCTCTTTTTGGGATACTTTGATAAGTACTTTTCACTAATAGTGAATCAAGGGTAAGATCCTTAATCTACGGTTGTGTTCATTCATGTTATAGTACATGTTAATTTTGTCAAAATAGTTAATTGTTTGTTTTTCTCCTTATGGTTTGTTCAGTTACGATTATTTCGTGTGGAGGCTAATCACACATCCGTACCTTTTGAACCCCGAAGAACGACTTGGATACTTTTTCAAAGTGCAATGGGCCATTGTACATACGACCATATTGCTTCCTTCAACGGTGCAACTCATTTTGGATGACAACTTTGCATGTGTTGATGGCTTTGGTCAATTCACAGATTGGGTGGCAAAGATTGGAAGCAATTCGGTATTGGTTCATATCAAAAACTATAATAAGGTGTATAGTGTCTGATATGAACCAATACCGAATTGCTTCCAATCTTTGCCACCCAATCTGTGAATTGACCAAAGCCATCAACACATGCAAAGTTGTCATCCAAAATGAGTTTTACCGTTGAAGGAAGCAATATGGTACTATGTACCATGGCCCATTGCACTTTGAAAAAGTATCCAAGTCGTTCTTCGGGGCTCAAAAGGTACGGATGTGTGATTAGCCTCCACACGAAATAATCGTAACTGAACAAACCATAAGGAGAAAAACAAACAATTAACTATTTTTGACAAAATTAACATGTACCATAACACGAATGAACACAACCGTAGTTTAACGGTCTTACCCTTGATTCACTATTAGTGTAAAGTACTTATCAAAATATCCCAAAGAGAAGTCTCAATCCTCACAATCAATTTCGGGCTTCAACTCATCCCTTAACAAATCTCGAAACGTCTTTAGGTTTGAAAGCTTGTGCGACAACGCTCGCGGGCCATGCATGCTGTGAAACTCATTCTCGATGTTAACTAGCTTGACCTTTTTCCCCACCATCACAAAACTATCAATGCAACTCAAATCTCCATGATAACTTCCATGACTGTGCATGTAGTGGGCAACCTCTAAAACCATTCTATATTCACATCACATGTACAACAAAGAACAAACGAAAAGAGAAATCACATTTTGACTTAACATGCAACACCATTTTCAAAACTAAATAGAATAAATGAGGTCATGAATATGGAACACTTACTGTATAAAATTGCACCACCATGGATTGAGAATATCACCACTATGTTCTAGCGGCACTACTTTGGTAGCATTATTTTTCCGGTTTAACCAAGGTCTCAGATAGCAATCGAAACGATCGTAGCACACGAGCCACATGTTTCTTGTATTGCAATATCTTGCAAACCAAACCCTGAGGATTGCGTCAAAACGTGAGCTGTTCCCTTCGAAGCTTGTTAGCTGTGGCACCACTTTTGGATTCCTACTCTTACCTGCATTTGTGAGAGGCATAAATCCTAGTCTCCTAGCACTGCCTACACCACCGCAGCTCGTCTCCTAGCACCGCCTACACCACCGCAGCTCGACTTGTTCTCTCATCTCTGACGCACGGCCTTTCAGTCTCTCTAGATGCTCCAGTATTTGTTCGCAACTTCAGCCTGTCTCACCTGCTTCTAGTGACCTCTCATCCAGTTCCTTTCAGCTTTCAGGTTCATTATACTCTTTGCGTTTCTGAATTTGGCTTTTACTTTCTTGATTTTCTTGCAAATAATTTGTATCCCCTGCTCAGACGATAGGGTGATGGACAAACCCTAAGCTTTTTTGCCCAAATTATTAAGGTCGAAACCTTGTTTCTTTTGCCCCTTGTGGGGATTGAAAACTATACCCTACAAATTCAGGTCCTTCAAACTCAGAATGAAATCAAAATTAGAATGGAAAAGATTTCACTCTATATTTTGTTTAGCAGAGATTTCGGTTAGTATTAAGTTCAACAGCGGGTTGTCTCCTCACTCTAACAAGTAAGCAAGTTATATGAAGTTAATGAAACCTTGCATGGGAATATTTCACAAAACTATCAACCAATATTATCAACTACTTAGACCGACCGCCTGGTTCGTTATTACATGTTTCCCAAATGATTCCGAAACCTTGTTTAATTTACTGCCCCCTTTCATCTTTGGCATACCCACTTTCATCTTTGGCATGGAAAACTATAGCTCAAGGAGTGGGCAATGCACATAGTAGAGGAAATCCAGCAAGAAAAGAACCGCAATAATCTTCTAGAAAAGGTAAGCAAATATTTAATTATGGCATAATGTGTTGTGTTGGGCCTATTGTTGGGAAATGTCATGTAGGCTTATATGTTATTGCAGGTAATTTGTGCACGTCTTATTCCTTATTGGTACAAGTTCAAAGAGGGCGCATCCACATTTGATGGGTTAATTCGATTAGGCAACGGCAAAGAAAAGTAGGTGACATTTGTGACATATCCTGGAACACAAGCCAAGAGCATTATCACGACGCAATCCTCAGGGTTTGGTTTGCAACATATTGCAATACAAGAAACCTGTGGCTCGTGTGCTATGATCATTTCGACTGCTATCTGAGACCTTGGTTAAACCGGAAAAATAATGCTATTAAGGTAATGCCACTAGAACAAAGTAGTGATGTTCTCAATTCATGGTGGTGCAATTTTATATAGTAAGTGTTCCATATTCGTGACCTCATTTATTCTATTTAGTTTTGAAAATGGTGTTGCATGTTAAGTCAAAATGTGATTTATCTTTTCGTTTGTTCTTGTTGTACATGTGATGTGAATATAGGATGATTTTAGAGGCTGCCCACTACATGCCCACTACATGCACAGTCATGGAAGTTGTCATGGAGATTTGAGTTGCATTGATAGTTTCGTGAGGGTGGGGAAAAAGGTCAAGCTAGTTAACATCGAGGAGGGATTTCACGGCATGCATGGCCCGTGAGCGTTGTCGCACAAGCTTTCAAACCTAAAGACGTTTCGAGATTTGTTAAGGGATGAGTTGAAGCCCGAAATTGATGGTGAGGATCGAGACGTCTTCTTTCAACTGATCATTTTACAAATCTCGAAATACCTTAAAGTTTGAAAGCTTATGCAACAACGCTCGGGGACCATGTATGCAGTGAAACCCGTTCCTAATGTTAATTAGTTTAACTTTTTTTTTCCCACCAACACAAATCTACTAATACAATCCAAATTTCCATAATAGTTTCCTAAATCAAATTTGAACTTTACATGCAATACCATTTTTCAAAACTAAATAAAATAATGAGATAACAAATATGAAGTACTTTATCTATAAAACCGCACTACCAAAGCTTGAGAGCATCACTACTTTGTTCTAATGATATTTCTTTATTAGGGTTACTTTTCCTGTTTAACTAACTACTGGATAGTAGTTAAAACGATTATAACACGCGAGCCATATGCTTTTTGTGTTGCAAACCAAATCTTGAGGATTGCATCGTAATTTAGGCCCAGAGTGTTAGTGACAATACTATTAGATTATGTCTCACTTTATCTCACAAATGTCATCTTCTTTTCTTTTGTGCTCCCATATTCGAATTAATCTATCAAATATGAATTCAACATCTTTAAACTTGTAGCAATATGAAATAAGACATGCACAAATTACTTGCAGAAGCATCTATCATACATGACATTTCCCACAACTACATCCAACACAATACATTATGGCCATAAATAAACATTTGCTTGCCATATCTTATAGTTCATCGTGGTTCGTTTCTTCGTCTCTAGTATGTGCAACGTCCATTCCATTTCCATTGCACTATATTTTTAAGGAAAACTAATGAAAAAAGCTTGAAAACTTTGAGTTTTAACGAAAAGTACGAAATAAAGGGTAAAGTAAATAGTACCAGAATTGACTTTTTAGTGTAAAAATGTGGTTTTTTGTTAAAGTGAAAAGTACCGAGATCTTTTCGTTAAAGTTTCCATATTTTTAATCCTAAAGATAAAAGCGGGAAAGAAATTAAAAAAGGTTTTGAAAACATTCGGGAAACACGTAGGGATTAGCCAAACAGATTTACAAGCTTTTCTCTGCCGCCTTACCACGTGCAAGCTAGACAACAGTTGCAAATGCCATATCAAGAAAATCGAGATTAAAGATATATTTACGGGAGCTAAGAATTTTCAGGGCCCCAAGCAACAGGATTAGGGCTCTATAAGACTATCTTCAACCCTTGGGCTAAAAGCTAAATTTTTTAGCTCGGAAAATTTAGTTTTTAGCCTAGAAACAGTTTTTCTGCTTCAACCATTCTGGCTTAAAATTTTAGCCCGGAATTATTAAAGAATGAACTTAGGCTAATTTTTTTTCCTAAATTAACATTTAAAAAGAAAATTATGTAGGCTATCGTAAATTAATTTTATGAACATTTTAATCTAAAAATATTTAAATTCCAATAAATATTGAAAAATCACTAAATCGATACATGAAACTTATGAAAGACTATGGGAGAATATGAAAATCATCATAGAGATGTATAAACACAAAATACATAAAACACACAAGACACACAAAAGACATGTGAAGCACATACAAAACACATGTGAAGCACGTACACATGTGAAGGACATGCAAAACACATGATAGAGATGAAGCACACACATAACACATGTGAAACACATGACACACGAAACATATACAAAATACATACAAAGAAAGCCTTCAACGTTCACCAATCTTTCAACTTTCATCAATTGGTCAACTTTCACCAAACTTTCAACTTTCACCAATCGTTCAACTCACCAAACTTTCAACTTTCACCAATATTTCAACTTTCATCAATCATCCTTTATATAAACACAGGTTGAATATCAGTTGATCACACAATCTTTCAACCTTCAATCATCCTCTATATTCACCAATCTTTCAACTTTCAAAGTGTTTTTATTTCCTAAAAGTCCTTAATATCTCACCAATGGGTAATAGAAGAAGACCTAGCAGGGCAATGTAGATGGCACAATACCAAGCAAGTCTTGACATTGAGGATACAAAAATGATCAACGAAGAGCTGAACTTGCAAACTCGCTTATGCAATATGGGCACCATACTGAATCTAGCTATCGTGGTTCTATCACGGGGCGTTCATTTGTGCACCGTGATAGAGAAGAGTGTCATGACTGAATGATGAAAGATTATTTCATTTAGCTTCCGAGAATTCCAGCTCATGATTTTCAGAGGCGGTTTCGGATGAGGAGAGAGTTTTTTTATAGCATCTTGAACGCAGTTGTCAATCATGACCACTACTTTGCAAGGAAGATAGATGTCATCGGCCGACAAAGTCTATCACCTCATCAGAAGCTCACATCTGCATTTCAGATGCTAGCTAATGGGTGCTCTGCAGACTCAACTGACGAGTATTGCCGACTTCCAGAGACTATTGCTATTGAGAACCTGAAGAGCTTCTGTTAGGCAATTGAAGCCATATATGGAGCCACATACCTCCGCAAGCCAAATCGTGAAGACTTGAAGAGGCTTTTACGCAAGGCAAACAAAATAGGCTTCCCTAGCATGATAGGAAGTCTTGATTGTATGCATTGGGAGTGGAAGAATTATCCTACTGCTTAGGCTGGCCAATTCAAGGGCCGTTATAACAAGCCAACCATCGTGCTCGAGGCTGTGGCGTCTTACGACACATGGATTTGGCATGCATTCTTTGACGCTTATAGATCAAACAACAATATCAACGTTCTTTGGTCTTCTCATCTGTTCGATGATATTGTCAATGGATTGGTACCAGAATTTTAGTACAAGGTAAATGGTAATAGGTATGAGCTAGGTTACTATCTAACTGATGGTATTTATCCTAGAACGATATCAACGTTCTTTGGTATTCTCATCGGTTCGATGATATTGTCAATGGATTGGTACCAGAATTTTAGTACAAGGTAAATGGTAATAGGTATGAGCTAGGTTACTACCTAACTGATGGTATTTATTCTAGTTGGTCTACCTTTGTCAAAAGTTTTTCTCATCCCGATAGTGCAAAAAAGAAATTATTTTCGCAGAGGCAAGAGTCTTATAGGAAGGATGTGGAGAGAGCGTTCGGGATCCTACAAGCTCAATGGGCCATTGTTAGAGGGCCTGCACGACTTTGGGTGAATTTTGAGTTAAAATTTTTTTTAAAATTATTTTAGCCGTTGGATTTAAGTTTAGGCCATTAGATCTTTTTTTTTTTCACCATTAGATTTGATAATATCGATTTCAGCCGTTGGATTCAATGTATTTTAAAATTACATTTAAAAAAAAAACAAAATTTGAATCTGGACCGTTGGATCAACCAGCGGTCCGTAAAGACCCATCGTAGGATGCAGAAGCCTTGACAATGGGCCTCCCTGTCAGGCGCTGAAGCCAAACGGCCTGCGTGGGGCGAGTGCGTGAGTGAATGGGCTGAGATTGGGCTCCCTTTGGGCGAGTCCACGCGTTTGTGGGCTATTTCTTGGGGGGTATTTGGCCTTGGTTTGGCATTCGGCCTTTAGCCCAAAGATTTAGCTTGGGCTGGTTGGGTTTGGAGGGGGAATAAGTGGGGTAATTTGGCAAATAGCCCAGGGTTGGGTGTCAAGAATAAGTGGGGTAATTTGGCAAATAGCCCAAGGTTGGGTGCCCACATATTCTTGACACCCAAGCCTGGGCTATTTGCCAAATTACCCCACTTATTCCCCCCCAAACCCAACCCAACCCAACCTAAATCTTTGGGCTAAAAGCCAAATGCCAAACCAAAGCAAAATACCCCCCAAGAAATAGCCCACAAACGCGTGGACTCGCCTAAAAGGAGCCCAGTCTATGCCAATTCACTCGCGCACTCGCCCCACGAGGGTCGTTTGGCTTCAGGGCCCGGCAGGGGGGCCCACTGTCAGGGCCGCTGTCGGCCACCAACCAGAGCCCAACGACTATTTTCTGCATCCTATGTTAGGGCTTTACGGACCGTTGGTTGATCCAACGGTCCAGATTCAATTTTTTTTTTTTTAAATGTAATTTCAAAATACATTGAATCCAACGGCTGAAATCGAATATAATCAAATCTAACAGTAAAAAATAAAAATCTAACGGCCTAAATTTAAATCCAACGGCTAAAATAATTAAAAAAAAATTATTTAACTCAAAATTCACCCAAAGTTGTACAGGCCCTCTAACAATGGTCTATCGAGCTTGTAGGATCCCGAACGCTCTCTCCATATTCTTCCTGTAAGACTCTTGCCTCTGCGAAAATAATTTCTTCTTTGCACTATTGGGATGAGAAAAACTTTTGACAAAGGTAGACCAACTAGGATAAATACCATCAGTCAGGTAGTAACCTAGCTCATACCTATTACCATTTACCTTGTACCGAAATTTTGGTGCCCATCCATTGACAACATCATCGAATAGAGGAGAACAAAGAACATTGATATTGTTGTTTGATCTAGGAGCGCCGAAGAATGCATGCCAAATCCATGTGTCGTAAGACGCCATAGCCTTGAGCACGATGGTTGGCTTGTTATGACGGCCCTTGAATTAGCCAGCCTAAGCAGTAGGACAATTATTCCACTCTCAATGCATACAATCGAGACTTCCTGTCATGCTAGGGAAGCCTCTTTTGTCTGCCTTGCGTAGAAGCCTCTTCAAGTCTTCATGATTTAGCTTGCAGAGGTATATGGCTTTAATTGCTTGACAAAAGCGCTTCAGGTTCTCAAAAGTAAGTCTTCGTAAGTCAGCAATACTCGTTAGTTGAGTCTGCAGAGCACCCATTAGCTAGCATTCGAAATGAAGATGTGAGCTTCTTCTGATGAGGTGATAGACTTTGTCGGCCGACGACATCTGTCTTCCTTCCAAAGTAGTGGCATGATTGACAACTGCGTTCAAGATGCTATCAAAAAGCTCTTTCCTCATCCGAAACTGTCTCCGAAAATCATGAGCAGGAAATCTCGGATGGTTGATGAAATAATCTTTCATCATTCAGTCATGACACTTTTCTCTATGGTGCTGCACAAATGAACGCCCCATGACAGAACCACAATAGCTAGATTCGGCATAGTGCTCATATTGCATAAGCGAGTTTGCTAGTTCAGCTTCTGCGTTGATCATTTCTATATCCTCAATGTCAAGGCTTTCTTGGTATTGTGCCATCTGCATTGCCCTGCTGCGCCTTCTTCTATCACCTATCGATGAGATATTTAGGATTTTTAGGAAACAAAAACACTTTGAAAGTTGAAAGATTGGTAAAAATAGAGGATGATTGAATGTTGAAAGATTGTGTGATCAACTGATATTCAACATGTGTTTATATAGAAGATGATTGATGAAAGTTGAAAGATTGGTGAAAGTTAAAAGTTTGGTGAAAGTTGAACGATTGGTGAAAGTTGAAAGTTTGGTGAAAGTTGAACGATTGGTGAAAGTTGGAAATTTGGTGAAAGTTGACCGATTGATGAAAGTTGAAAGATTGGTGAAAGTTGAAGGTTTGCTTTGTATGTATTTTGTATGTGTTTCGTGTGTGTCATGTGTTTCACATGTGTTATGTGTGTGCTTCATCTCTATTATGTGTTTTGTATGTCCTTCACATGTGTACGTGCTTCACATGTGTTTTGTATGTGTTTCACATGTGTTTTGTGTGTTTTATGTATTTTGCGTTTATACATCTTTATCATGATTTTCATATTCTTCCATAGTGTTTCATGAGTTTCATGTATCGATTTAGTGATTTTTCAATATTTATCGGAATTTAAATATTTTTAAATTAAAATGTTCATAAAATTAATTTACGATAGTCTACTTAATTTTTTTTTTTAAGTGTTAATTTAAGAAAAAAATTAGCCTAAGTTCATTCTTTAATAATCTCGGGCTAAAATTTTAGGCCAGAAGGGTTGGAGCAGAAAATCTGTTTCTGGGCTAAAAACTAAATTTTCCGGGCTAAAAAATTTGGCTTTTAGCGCAAGGTTTGGAGATGGTCTAAGAGAACAAGTTCAAATCTCCTAAATTAATTCATATTTATTTATTCATTTATGAAGGAAATTAAATCTCATGTAATTTGGTTGGATTAATTATATTTTCTTATTGTTGGTGTCGTTATTGGTTGGTGTACATGCAAAAAATTGGTTTTGGGAAAAACTTGCCAAACCTTAACTCACAGCTTCAAGAACACAAAACCAAATCTGGGAAGGTCACTAAAACAAGTAAATGCATGATCATCCTCTAAATGACTACTCGAGATTTCGAAATTTAAAGACAATTCACAAATCCAACCCAATCCAATCCAATCCGTACGAGAGATAGAAGAAAAAAATTATCAAACCTTTTACAAATTCACAAAGACCTAGCTAAAAGGAAGGAGAGGAGAGGAGAAAATGGTACCTGGGAAGTTTGGAAAGTCAGTTGAATGCATGTATATTACGAGATCAGAAGAAGAAGAAGATGATGGTGAGGACGACAAAGTGGCTCGACCTTCACTCCCACGGTGACTGTCGAGCTCAATTTGGGGATTTCCCAAATCAACTTCCGCAGACCCGCTTCCACTACTCAATTTTTGCAGACAACCCAACCCGCAACACTACTCCTGTTCACCATTGAGAAACCCCAACACTCGGTTTGCATTTCATTTCTCAACTTTGGAACTCTGTAGTCTATTTAACAAGTTGGGGTTCTAGGTTTTACAAGCCTATATTAACACAACATTTTCCCACAAAACTGAAACGTCAAACAAATTTCTGAGGAAACAAATAGTGGATGTGTAGAGAGAGATATCATTGTTGTGGATTGGATTCTCGAGCAATTGAAGAAACCCTAATTTATTTATTTATGGATAAAAGTTTAAATGTATGCCACGTGGCGCGTCGTAATTGGTTGAAAATTTTATCGAAAATTTATCCACAAAAATTCTGAATAGATAGCGTCACGTGGCGTGACATGATTGGTTAAAAATCTTATCGGAAATCTATCTACAAAATTCTTCCTAGATCATGACATGTGGCAATATAGAATTGGTTAAAAATCTTATTAGAAATTTATCCACAAAAATTATAATTTTAAATACACGGATTTAGTTAAAAATTCAAAAATAAACATGAAATTATCTTTTAATATTTTTTTACTTCGCATCTATACAAGTCCTCATCATCGTAATACAAGTAGCTAAAGTTTTAGAGCAAGTACAATCAATGTGGCTGGTTCAAAGCCTGTAAGAATATGAGTGATGAGTGATGAATGAGGATCCTCCCCAGAGGATCTGAAGATCTTTTAATCGTGTCTGTTCATCGTACAGCGTGCGGTTATAAATTATTTTATATTTTTTTATTTAAAATTAAACACAAACAATACCTAACGAAAACTGACCGTACAATATACAATAAATGAACACGATTAAAGGATTCCCAAGAGGATCCTCATTCTTGAGTGATAACATAGAAATATTTAATCAACAAAAAGGTGCTTCTAATTTGGGATCCTTCATTTGAAATTGAAATGGTTACCAACGAACAAGGAAAATATAACCAAAGCATCACACACTTCGCAACTATACAAATCCTGTACAGATCTCTATTCGGAGAATAGCTACCTACTATAGCTACAGAGTCTCGAAACGCTTGCTTTCATCAACTTGTCTTTTCGGCGCCTGATTGTTGCCTCGAAATGCAAGGGCCATTCTCGGATCATCTTGCTGTTTTGGAGTGTTTGATAAGCCAATCAATGACGACATCAATGTTTACGGAGTCCTTGCATGAACTCATATAGCAGCACACTTCTTTGTCCGTAATTAAATCAAGGCCTCTGAAAACACCCAATGAAAAACATCAAGTACAAATCAGCAAAAAACGAAAATGGTCGGTGAAGTATCAACTTGTAGAATATTCTGTACTCACAGCTGATCAACAAATGCTTGCTTGGAAAGAGCGTCAAACTTGTCGATTTTGCTGCCAAGAACAAGTAACGGAATCCCGCTTAAAGAAGGTTTCATCAAGAGGTCGTGCAGCTCACTTCGAGCTATTGGAACACTGTCTCTGTCAGCAGCATCAACTACATAGCTGTGACAACATCCATCATGAAATAACTATTATGTGTACGGAAAAGAATAAACTAATATGACAAGTCTTGAAATAGATTTGCCGTCTGATGAACCATACATTGTTATCTCAAAAGAAACAGATATTGTTGAAAAACCACTGATTTATGTCGCCAAAGAGAACGATAATGAATGACAGATAGCCTACTTTGTATAATACAGGATGTAAGAATAAAAGTAAGGAATCTTCGTTTTTCAATAATATAATTGCCAGTTAAATTGCCATGGTTCTTAGAAGAATAATATATCATAAAAGAAGAAAGAGCCCGATTTCGATTCAGGAACAAAATATAATTTTCCTGCACAGTAGCAGGCATTTGCTGGTTTCCTGAAAAGCCAGAAACATCTGAAAAGCAATTGATGGCAAAAGAAAGATATGTGATATTAAAACGAGAGAAACTAAGAGATGGTAAACGACTGAAAGACTTACACAATTACAGAGACGCCACGACAATAACGCTCCCACATTGAGCGGAACCTTCTTTGCCCCCCAAGGTCCTGTAGAATTTTTCAGGTCGATGGGCCGAGGGCCCACTCCAACAATACCGATATTGTCCCCACTTAATCACCTGCACAATCCTCAGGTGTGGGGTTTTATCACAAAAGGTCACGACTTAATCACCTGCACAATCCTCAGGTGTGAGGTTTTATCACAAAAGGTCTCAGTGTTAGTTAGAGTGAGATAATTCTATATAAACTGCTCTTTCTTCTTCCCTTTGTCCGATGTGGGACAAACTGAGGTGAGGTTCCAATACTCTCCCGCATGTGAGACCCCATTTTATGGGTCACACGTGGAGATCCACATCGGCAACCACGTGGAGCCATGTCGGGACTCAGTTATCACGCGGGGCCAATGGGGACCCACCCAATCATGTGGCATCTTTGGCCTACGTGGAGCCACGTCGGGACTCACCCATCGTGCGGGGCCAAACGGGAACCCACCCAATCACATGGCAGTACGGGCCCGCCTCCTAGCTCTGATACCATGTAAAATTTTTCAGGTCGACGGGCCGATGGCTCACTCTAACAACACCGATACTGTCCCCACTTAACCACCTGCACAATCCTCAGGTGTGGGGTTTTATCACAAAAGGCATCGCAAAAGGCCTCGGTGTTAGTTCGAGTGAGGTAATTCTATATAAACTGCTCTTTCTTCTTCCCTCTGTCCGATGTGGGACAAACTGAGATTCCAACAGTCCCAAACCTTAATTGTCACGTTTCCCTTGGTTACTTTTCTCATGTTGAATCCAATCTAGTTTTCATGGAACGAATATTCCTCCTAAGTACTAGAAGTATTACTTTTCATGTTATATGCTTATTTATTTATTTATTTGATCATATAAAATGTCAGCTTAATTCCTTAGTTTGTTCAAGAGATATGCTTACAGTTGGAATCATGTCCTCACAGTAGCCCCGCCTGGTAAAGAAAACATAGAACGATTAATGTGAAGGGAAAGCAATTGTACATGGTATAAAGGACATGCAACATTTGCGTTCACTCACAGCAATGGCATTTAAAAGAGATGTCTTTCCTGCATTCTGAAGTCCTGCTAGTGAAAGTACCATTTCCTGTTTAAAAAATAAGCTGACATGTACGAACACGGTTGGATGACACAAAGTTAGCAAACTCATAACAGATAAATCCAGAAACCTTTCAATTTGAAACATTTTCATAATAACAGAAAGGCGAACCCCAAAAAGACTCACTGCAAACAATTTAAGGAAACGTGAAAGTATATGGAAGCCAATAGTTCTTACACGTTACAGCTTTTAACTGTTCAATCATGCCCGTATTCTAAGAAAATTATAGAAAAATTAGAGCATGTTTGGTATCCTATTTGAAAATTTTTATCATTTCTCAAAACATTTCTTAAGAACATTTCTTGAAAACAATTTTTTTTAAGACTAAAAAACTTGATTGGTTTGTGATTTAAAATTTTTAAATCTTACGACTTAAACTAGACAAAGAGGTCTAAAAATAGGGGGTCATAGGAGAGGGAGAGAGGAGGAGAGAGGAGGAAAAAAAGTAAGAGATGATTCAAGGAAAGAGAAAGAAGAGAGGATCGGACAAGATAGAGAGGAAGAGGAGTGAGAGAAAGAACCGAGAGAATGAAGAGAGCGGATTGGAGAAGAGACGAAAAAGGTCAAAAAAAAAAAAAAAAAAAAAGAAAGAAAAGAGAAGAAGAAAAGAGAGAGATAGATTTGGAGTGAGAGGGGAGAAGGGAGAGAAAAGAAAAGAGTGAGTTTAAGTTTAAAAACTCTAAAAACTCACTTTTTATGTTTTTAGAGAATAGAATATATTTTTGAGTTAGTCTTGAGTTCAGTTTTTGAAAATAGTCCTACCAAACAAGTTTTTAAGGCCTAAAACTTGAAAATTGTTTTTGAGTTTAAAAAGTTGGATTCAAGTAGAGTACCAAACAAGCCATTCCATGCTTCAACCAAAGGATCCATTGTGCACATGGATTAAAAAAAGTCATCATATGCCGAATCCACAAGGCTGAAAATGCATCCTCAAACTTGTCCCATATCTTGTCCAATAGTTTTACTATAGTTAACACTTTCTCGTGCAAGGAAATTCGGTTGTAAAACAAGTCTAATGACTCCAAGGTAGAGACCATTTTATCCTTGTATTATGTATTTGTAAATCATTCATGCTCAGCTAAGAAAAGACATGCATCTTGTTTGGGCAGGAATTCCGCTTGAAGGGGCTCCTTGGCTCGAGCACACAACTCCCTGAGGAGTTGGCACTTTGGTTGGTCGTCGGGCTCTTACTTGTTGAGAGGCTGCAAGAGGAGAACAAAGTTAACTCTGAAAGGTGCCTTTGAAGGGCCTTAGGTGTAGGCTTTGAGGCTCGCAATCAAAATTAACTGAGTGCTAAGCCGTGCCACTGCCATCTCAGTATGGCAGATGTAGAACAAGTGTGTTTAAGTCGATTACTTGCGCCCCAAGTTAAAAAAGATTTCTTGTTATCAAAGGATTGTCGTGGATGGGTTAAGTCTACATTAAGTTCTTTTCTGTGCCTTGAGATCAAGGACTTTTGGTTCGTTATCTTGTATGCTTAGAGGGTGGAAGTCTAGATCTGATTAAGTCATTGGTTTAATTCCTTGTTTAGTCTTTTCATGACAGTAAAAACCATTAAGTGCACCAAATCTGAGAACCAATGAAACTTTTGATCATCATATGACTGGAAATGACTTGAATACAAACTAGTAAATACATCATAATACCAGATCTACTAATTGAAAGACAAGACGATGAGAGTCGGGCAAGATTTCACTTTGTCAAGCAAGGTGAAACGTCTTGCAGTCTCATCTCTTTATGATTACAGGGGGTTGTGTGCTAAAAGGGGACGGATGATAACAAGTTTACAAGAGGGAATTGAAACTACAGCATCTAGGAAGGGTAGCAGAGCTTTTACACTGGACAAAAGATGTCTTTCTAAGGGAACTATTGCTAAAAAGGAGTTGGAAGGTACGAACTGGCTTGAGAGTAGAGTTTGTATGCTTGTTTGTTTGATTGGTTAAGTGTCCTTGTCTCTGGGCCCTGTCTTCCCTTTTATAGGCATTTTGCCTTGGCTATTGCAGGCTTTGCCTGAAAACACTTCAGTGAGTCATCATCTCTATTTACATGCTCTACCCTTAGAAAGTGCTTTTGGGCTGAGAGTAGGTTGATTTCCATCGGTCGTCACTTCTCTTGTAAGCATATAGCCTTTGCATTAATGAGGAGCCGTCATATTGTCTTGAGATGGATGGCTGGGCTTGGTGCTGGGCCTCGGGCAAGTCTCCTTACTTTAGGTCTTTTGGGCTTTCGTTCCTTTAAGTCCAAAGTTCAAATATTAACCCAAACAGTGCCCTCTTTAATCATTGTTGAGTCTGTGGCCCAAGACACAAATAATGATTAAATAGCCGCTCACGCCTTCACTCGGGACTCGCACCGTTTAAGGCGACCTTTGGTTAACACGACCCTTGCATTAACCCATGAATTTCAACTGTCAGTTTACCACTTATTATATAATCCTCACTTAATCCATTCAGCAAAGCTCTAAAGCCATCTCGACCCTTCGAATTTCCAGAAATCCCAGTATGCTCTCACCTCCTTAGTTCTTCAAATCTTGCTCCCTAATCTCAACTTTTCTCATCTTTTCCTTAAACTTTCCCAATGGTACCCAAAGTTGTTCGAACCCAATCTTCCTACGAAGCTGGTGAGGGGATTTCCACCATACGCTGCTTGCTTAACGACTTTCATCATCCTCGGGCAGGTCTGCAGACTTCTCTTTTCTTCAAGGAAAGAGGAGTACACTCCTTGGGACCTGCACGGACTTCTGTGGCATCGAGGAATAGCCAAGCTATTTCAATCGCACCGGTAGATTCTACCTGTGAATATAAAGCTATATTCTCTTGCTCTGATCTCCACAAGCCCAGACTTCCCCATAGCTTCTGCTTTCTTGATCACTTCATCATCATAGGTGTATGCTTAGAGATCAACTACCCCAATTTTGTCGGTCAAAACTTTGTTCGAACTTATGGAAAAAACACTGCTACGGAGGCAAGGACTACAGAAGTATCCTATGCGATTATGAGGTGGGATGAGTAACTGTTCGTACCACATAGCCTTACTAGAAGATTTGAAGAAGTCAAAAAAGTAAATATCGGAGTTGAAGACGTTGAAGCTTAGTTAGCCATTTTAGGATAGCTACCTTGGCCAAGGATGTAAGACTATTGATTTGTTTTTTATGTAACTTCAACCTTTGATGAAATGAAAATGACTTCTTCAATCCTTTTTAACTTGTATTTCCTTCTTGAAGTGGCTATGATGAGCATAAAAATTGACTCTGGGATCCCTTATAATTTTAGACCTCCTCAATGTAACAGTCCCTAACATCCCACAAGGTTGGGTGATATTTCTTTAAAAACTTAACATTGACTGGGTTTCTCTTCAATCTTCCTTCCAAATCTGTCAAGTAAAATCCTCCTTTATCCAATACTCGGTTGATAATGAAAGGACCTTCCCAAGTCGGGCTCCACTTCCCAAAGCCTCTAATCTGAGCTCCTAAAGGTAGAATTGTTTTCCATACTAACTCCATTTCTATGAAGGTTTTCAATTTCACTTTCTTGTTGTATGCTCGGGCAACAGCTCTCTTCCCCTCTTGGATTTTATCTAGAGCTTCAATTCAGGCTATATCTAGATCTTCAATTTCTTGACACATAGCCTGAATGTACTCTTCACTATGTAGCCCGAATTGGTTCTGAATCCCGACAAAACTCACATTTATCTTCATAGGGAGTACAACATCCTACCCGAATGTTAAAGCATAAGGAGTAGTTCCAGTTGCTGTCCTCTTAGAAGTTTTGTAAGCCCACAAAGTATCTCCCAACTTCTCATGCCACTTTTCTGGACTATCTGCCACCATCCTTTTGATAATGTTCACCAAGACCTTGTTGTTAGCTTCTGCTTGACCATTTGATTGAGGATAGTACGGACTAGATTGAGTCATCTTTATCTTGAACGTACTTGCAAATTCTTCTACTTCCTTTGAAATAAAAGATGGCCCGCGATCTGTGACAATTATCTCGGGCACACCATATCTGTGTAAGATCTTGGTTTCAATGAACTTCTTGACTGTAGTTGAGGTGATAGTCTTTACAGCTGAAGCTTCTACCCATTTGGTAAAGTAATCTATTGCAACAATTATGAACGTGTGTCTTTTGCTAGAGGCTGGGTGAATCTGCCCGATGAAATCCATTGCCTATCCTCTAAAGGGCTAAGGCTTGACTACGAGGTTTAAAGGTATTGAGGGCACATGTTGGAGTGGTGATAGGGGCATATTTATGCACCTTAGTTAGCTTGTTCTTGTGCATTTATGTTGTTTTTCCTTAGTTAAAGTAGTCTTTTAAGCTAGTTTGATGTATTTTCAGGTTCTAAGGGCAAAGTATGCAAAATGATGCATTTTGGAGCACATTTGAGCTTGGAATGGACATCATATGTTTGGAGCCAATAGGATGGACGAAATTGAAGATTTGAAGATGATGATTCCTACTTGAACAAGGTTTCCTAGTTGAAGTAAGAAAGTCCCTAATTGAAGTTGGAATCCTAGTTGAATTAGGATTCCTAGTTGAAATGGGATTCCTAGAAGATTGAAGATTCCTACTCAAACAAGGTTTCCTACTTGAAGTAGGAAAGTTATATCCAAATGGTTTCAAGTTTCAGCAACAAAGAAGTTTTCCAAGTCCAAGAAGGAAAAGGAATCCAAGATAAAGAAGGATTGACAAAGACAAACTTTCCTAATCCTAATGCATAAAGTTTCCAGCAACAAAGAGGAGTCCTACACACTTTAGGACACCTTATCCTTGTTCTATAGGCATGCCGTGCACCTTCTCTTATTTTGGAGGGTTTCTAGAAGCCTTATCTCCTTCCTGCCGCACCTAGCCTTCTAGAAAATCTGATTTCCTTGCCTTGCAAGGCTTTCTAGAAACCTTATCCCTCCTTATCCAAACCTGCCGCACCTTAGGCCTTTTCCCATTAAAACTCTGATTGTTTTAAACCTATTTCTGGATGGATTTGGCTTTCTAGAAGTCCTAATCTGATTCACCTAGGGTTTTTGGTGCCTATATATATATATATATATATATATATATATATATATATATATATATATATTTCTACACCCTTTGCCGCAGGTACCACCCTCCATATAATTCATTCACGCCATCTACACTACACATATCCCTTGCCGCAGCCTTCATCACCACACCACCATACTTCCTGACCCTGCCGCACCATCCATCCCCCCTAAACACTACTACACCACTCCATATCCTTTCACCCATACACCTGAGTCCCTAACCCTGTCCCTAGTCCTTGTGCCACAGCAAAGAGGAGGAGAAGAAGCCTTGGACGTGCATGCCATTCAAGTTCGAATTGCTGGAAGTTTTAGGTGTTTCCTTTCCTTTGATTTCAATGTTTAAATTCAATACTCTTTGTTTTGTACGTATGAGGAACTAAACCCCCATTGGCTAGGGGGGGATTCGAAACCATGTTTATGCTTGCTATATGACTTGATTACCATTAATTGCGTTTGATAAATTGTGAATTCAATTTACTTATCTATTTGAATTAAATTGATTTGTGTGTGTTGGTTAAGAGTGCACGCTTAATTGTCATGCATAAATCTAATGCTAGGATATAAGGAAGTTTCACCTAATCGTTACAAACTTATATTCACAAGTAGTAAAGGTTGATGATCTCAATTGTGTTAAGTAAATTCTTGGCATAAGTATCATGCGCCTTCATAGTTACAAGTGCCTCGTCAATACTTATGATTTCCATTGAACGTAATGATCTTTGATTGTATCTCTAGTATGCGCTTTCATATAGAGAACTCTTGAAGAATAATTTGATTGTGATGCGCATTTTCCGTCCAATTCATTGACATAAGGGAAATCTGAAAGTTAATTTGAGCGGACCTAATTAACTTGGAGTGTTGAGAATTCGTGGTTTATTGAATTGCAATTAGAAATCATTTTGTATGCAGGTATGACATGTGTGGAGAAGAACCCCTTAGCTAGCCTTCCATCCATTCATTTAAACCAAATTTATTTTAAAATCTGTTTTGTTTTACAAAGTTTATGTTTTGTTTTCAAATTCGTCAAAACCAATTCCCCCTTTATTTTGAAGTGTCAAATTAGTTAGAAAGTGATTTAAGTTTGTGTTTTTAAGTGTCTTGAGTCCAGTTATAACATATTTTCGTCAAATTCTTCCTTAGTGCTCAAAACTACCCAGAAAGTGGTTTTAAGGCAGTTTTGAGTGTTTGTTTGCTGTTTTGAGTCTTTTGGCTTGTTTTAGTGTTTTAAAGTATGGTTTTGCATTCTTTGAGTCTAATTTAGTGTTTTAACTTTGTTTTAAGTTTTTGAGTCAGTTTTCAAGTGATTTAGCAATCCCTCCTAATCTCCGGCCTAGAATGATCCCTACTTACATACTTTGCTACAATTGATAAAAAGAGGGTTTAATTTGTGTGCTTATATATTTCGCATCAAGTGGTCCATGCCTTTGGCATTCTTCACACCCTCGGACATAAGTTTTGCAGTCTTTCTCCATCTCGGGCCAGAAATAGCCATATCTTCTTAGTAATCACCTTTTTTTAGTTCCAGCCTGATGAGCCCTACAGATTCCTTCGTGCACTTTGACCATTACCCTCATTGATTCTTCATGGCCTAAACACTTTAGTAACAGTCCATCTGGAGTTTTCCTTAGCATAGATTTGTCCCACAAAACATATTTAGTTGCTTGTTGTCTATTTTTCTTACTTATGGGAAAGGATGGATCTTTCAGATATTGAACAATAGGTGTCATCCAATCCTCTATCTCTCATTCTTCAGCCATCACATCTAGGCTGAACCCCATTTCAAATATAGACGGGAGATTTCTTTTCTAAACTTCTATATCTTCTTTAAACTTCCTTTCTTGGATTAAGGCTCTAAAAGCCAATTGTGCCATCTCATTGGCAATTGCATTTGACTATCTAGGGATATGGCCGACTGATATTTCTAAGCCCCAATAGCTCAATAGTTATGTAGATGCCAAGTAGTAACCTGCCACGGTGATGTGTCTTCATTTGTACTCTCCATTTAACTGATTGATCACCAATTCTGAATTGCCGAACATCTCTACTTCGGTTGCCCCTAACTCTATTAAGATCTCCAAGCCAATTATCAGTGCCTCATACTCCGCCCGATTGTTGGTAGTCTCTTGATAATCCAAGAGGAATGAATAACAATGGTGAGTACCTTCGGGATCAATGATGACAATCCCAGCTCCAGCAGCATCCTGAGTGTAAGACCCATCAAAATATAGTTTCCAATGAGTGATCCATAGGCTAGTTATTCTTTTTATCTCTTACTGGACCTATTCTTCTTTGCCCAATAAGGCTTTGCTTGGCAGGATCCACACACTGACTATTTCCAGAGTTCCCAGGATGCTAACAATCTCTTCTTAAGACTCTTGGTGCTCAGCTAAGAAATCCGCAATTGCTTGTCCTTTAATCACTCTTTGGGGCACATATTGAAAACTGAACTCTAATAATGCTAGAATCCACTTTCCAATTCTCTCAGTTAGCATTGGTTTCGACAACATGTATTTGATTACATCTGTCTTAGCAATGATGAGGATGTGGCAAGGCAACATGTAATGCCTTAACTTACAGGCAGTGAAGTATAGAGCCAAACACAATCTTTCTACTGGCGTGTACCTTGTTTCCATCTCAGTAAGAATTCTACTGAGGTAGTATATTGCTTGCTCTTTCCCTCCTTCATTATTTTGGGCCAGCAAGCTCCCCATCGACTTTTCAAAAACAGAAATATAAAGCTTTAAAGGCTTTCTTCTCTGAGGTGGCATGAGCACCGGTGGAGAGGCCAAGTAAGCTTTTATTCTATCAAAAGCCTCTTGATGTGGTGGGCCCTACTAAAACTCTTCTTTGTCTTTCAATCTTAGCAGAGAAGTTAGCGGTTGGATTTTGCTTACCAAGTTAGCAATGAATCGCCTCAAGAAGTTGATTTTCCCCAGCAGCCTTTGCAGTTGCACTCTATTGGTGGGGGAAGGTGTTTCCATTATTACCCAAGCTTTATTTTTGTCGATTTCCACCCTTATTTGAAGAACAAGGAATCCCAAAAAGTTGCCCGATCTTACCCCAAAAGCACATTTCTTTGGATTCATTTTCAGCTTATGGATCCTCATTCTTGTTAAGGCTTGTCTGAGGTCTATTAAGTGTTGTTCTTCAGTTTTAGATTTTACCATGATGTCATCGATGTATACTTCCATGTTATGCCCGATCAAGTTATGAAAAATGGCATTCATCGTTATTTGATAGGTTGCACCGGCATTTTTGAGCCCGAATGGCATTACTAAATATTCATATGCTCCAACATGTCCTGGGCACCTAAAAGCCATTTTGTGTATATATTCTTTGGCCATTTTTATCTGATTATAGCCAGCATTTCCATCCATGAAAGATAAGACTTTGTGTTTGGCGACTGCATCTATGGATAAGTCAGCCATGAGCATGGGATATTCATCTTTAGGAGTGGCTCCATTAATGTTTCTATAGTCAACACAACATCGGATCACCTTAGTTATAGCTTTTAATACAGGTACAATGTTGACCAACCACTCGACATATTTGGCAGGCCTAATAAATCCAGCTTTTACCAACCTTTCAATTTCTTCCTTAACCTTTTCCTTGATCTCTTTTGACATTCTCCGTGGTGCTTACTTGACAGGTTTAAAATCTTCCTTAATAGGCATCATGTGTTCTACTAAGGTTGGATCTAAACCTGGCATTTCGGTGTAATGCCAAGCAAAACAGTCTTTAAATTCATGTAGAAGGCTGACAATCCTTGCCCGATCATCGGTTTCCAGCAAACCACTGATTTGTATAGGTCTCAGATCCTCCTCAGTTCCTAACTTGATGGTCTCCAAGGGGTCTTGTACTTCTGGGGTTGTTTTATCCGGCTCTGCACATAAAAATTCAACCAACTCTGGACTCTCGGGAAAATCCCCTGGCCCATCCAGATCATAAATACATTCAACCATTTGGATGGCTGCTTCTAACTCATTCCCAAAAACTTCTTCTTTACTCATCTGGCTGCTAGAAGCCTCTCTATTCCAATCCTTTTCTTCCTTGGCTGAGTTCTCTTTCTCTTGTTTTCTTTCTCTTCTATACACCAACAGTTTTTTTATTAAGAACATGACTGCAACCACTTGGTCCCTCCTCTTTTGTTCTGACATTACTGGTGTTGGGGAGTTGGGATGATATGGGGTCTATCCCATTCCTCCTTGGTGAGGAACAACATTTGTTCCAGAAGCTTTTGGGTCGTCACCTTAGTCGGGCAACCGTTCTTATCAGCTCCTGAACATTGAAGAATCCCAACACTGGGATTGTAAAAGTTGGCTTCTGCAACATTAACTATAGGGAGGAATGGCCGTGACTCGGCCTCCACCATCTCCCAGAATCTTGGTCTCATAGCTCATTCCTCATGGTAAACTGCTACTTGTTGATGCATGGTAGAAGGCACCGAGAGACTCTGATGAATCCAATCTCGGCTCAGTAAAGCTCCATAAGTGGAAGTGTTTTCCACCACAAAAAAAGCTAGCATGATTTGCTTGGAGCCCAAGTCAACCTCCAAAGGTAGTACCCCATAAGTTCTAGTGATGGTTCTCGAAAAACTAGAGACTGTTAAATCCGTGGGGATGATATCTTCCTCATTTCTACATATCTTCTTCATCTGCTTGTATGGCAACACATTGACCGCAGCTTCTCCATCAATCAAAACTCTCTTGAAAGGTACTCCTTCCAGATGAGCAGTCACATAAATAGGCTTGAGATGGTTGGCCATGGTCAAATTTGGGCGATTGAAGACCATCATGTCTGAATACACTCTCTTGGGCTCTTTCTTTATGGGTTTGGGCACACCTATTCTGCCTGACTCTTCTTTTCCCACTTATTCAATACTAACATGTGCCATCATGAGTTCTGTAGCCAAGTAATCTCCCTCCATTGTGGCAAGTTGATCAGGCTCAACACAAAACATGACAGATAAAACATACGTCATGTTTACGTGGAAGTTGCTAGGTCCAGGTAAGTCCTCATTCTTGCCCCCAATATGGTTCATGAACTTATCTAACCAAGCATGTGCTTCTTCTGGCAACATTAGCTTGGGCAACCCTTCTTCCCAAGT
Source organism: Heteromeles arbutifolia (assembly GCA_024362995.1). Classification (NCBI taxonomy): domain Eukaryota; kingdom Viridiplantae; phylum Streptophyta; class Magnoliopsida; order Rosales; family Rosaceae; genus Heteromeles; species Heteromeles arbutifolia. Next base: position 34,403,183 of record JANCRC010000007.1, on the reverse strand, counting down.
CACGCCAAAGTTTTGCGCATGCACTAGGCTCTCACAGAGAGTATCAACTAGCAATGATGGGGGCATTCCTCTTTCGGGCGAGATAGTTCCAAAACAAATGGGTTCTAGGCTCCATCTTGGTGTTGGCATCATCACCATATCTTCTTGAGCTCTCTTCAGGATTCTGTACTTTCCTGGATGTGGGTTTTGTGGCACATGATCCCTTTCCCATTCGGTCTTGTTATTAGCTTTCGCTACCTCTTTTTTACTCTTCCACTGAAGTTAGTTTCTTCCCCCATGAGGTACTTTCTCAAACTTCACGTTTTAAGAGGTTTCTGAGGTAATGGGGACTTTTAACGAGTTCATGTAGGCTTTGTGTTGCCTCTGGACCCTCCTGATCATAGAAGTTCCCATTTCGTTGATGGTTCTCCCATCCCTTCCGACTACATACCACTTCCGCCCAAGTCGGGCATGATTCTTCTTAGTGACTGGATTCACTGTCCTTTCCCTTCTTCTGACATCTCCATCGACATAGCATGGCTGTGGTGGTCTTACCTCTACCCATCTTGGTGCTTTGGCTTCTCTATCCTCCACCTCTTCAGAAGCTTCATAGTTTCTGAACACTTCTGACTAGCCATTTGGTTGAGAGTCCCCTCCCAACCTTTGGAAAACATTCCTGGAGGTTTTTTTTCTCAGCTTCCCGTATGATGTTTATGCGGATTTCTTCTTTTTCTTTTCTTCTGATCAACTCTTGATTAATAAAGGCTCTTGGTGCCGACACTTCTAACTCACATTCACCTTGACACTTGCTGCACAATACCACTCATTTGACTATGGTTGCTTTGGGCTTCTCGGAAAACTTGATAGCTCATTCAGTTGGCTTATCAACTTGCCCCCTTTCTGCTCTCACTTCCCAGGTGGCCTTCCCTTTCTCTTTTTCAGCCCATGTCAAGTTGATCATGTTTATTGGGGCTTATGGGAAGAGATATGTGTCAATCATCATGTTGGCCTGAGTTTTTCCAGCAACAGCTTCCCTTTGACAATGAGATTCTATATCCAGTCTCTGAATTGGACGTAGTTGGTTATGGAATGATTGAAAGTGTAATGCAGCTTGCAATACTTCTTCCCTCTCAGTTCTTCGGGCTTAGGCAGCTTTTTGGTGATGTCGGGCACAATCACTCTTGCCCGCACCAACTCTTCGTAGATTTCTGCCGCCTTGGTTAGATCGAAGGAATAGTTTTAATACTTGGGGGGTTTCATTGGCACAAATCCCCCATCATTCATGACCACCTTCTGGTCTTTAATCAGCTGGACCAATCCTTTCACTATCAAAGGTTTGAAGGGAGTAGTCATCTTCGCCGCACACATATCAACTCCATCTTTTCCATAACCATCATTCTCTTCTGGCTCCATCCCTTAGAACTCCATTTAATGAATGGCAGCTTTGTTTTTGTAGAATGAGGGTACTTTAGAGGAATGTTTTGCATGCTGTTCCTCGATCAACAATTTCTCATACTTGGTGGCAGTAATCACCAATTATTGCAACTCATTAAACTGTACATCGTAAAACTTCTTCCTCAAGGGCAGCCTCAAGGCCTTCTGAGCAATAGCTATAAGCTGGACATGGTCGATAGGAAACTGGCATCTCATTCTTGTCTTCCTAAACCTCATTATGAAGTCCCATCAGTAGACTCATGCTCGTATTGCTTCACCTCAACCAGATCGTTGATGGTCATCTCTGGCCCTATCTTGTAAAACTGCTTGTGGAAGGCCATCTTCATCTGCCCCCAGTTAGCAATAGAATTTGGGGGCAACAAAGAGTACTACTGAGATGCTAAGCCTATTAAGGAGTTTCCAAACAATCTCAACTTGTAGTTAGGGTTGTCTTCAAATGCCACACAATGGTTGGATAACTTAAAGATGTGATCCCTGGAGGACACATTGTTATCTTCTCCGCTGAATGTTGGGAATGCGAGCATCTTGAAGTTAAAAGGAAAGGGATTCTGCTCATCAATGAACTACGGGTAGGGCTTCTGATAGGTAACCCTAAACAGCGGGCGAGCTTGTGGTTGAGCATTTCTTACTACCATTCTTCTTAACTCAGTCAACTTATCTCTTAGTTGCTGATTGGCTGCGTTATTATGTGGGGTGTAAGAAGTTCCCTCATTCGGGCTACGATCATTGCCCGATAGGGTTTCCTTCAACTCTGGTTCTTTGATTTCCTCTAACACTGGCTGATTCACTCCAGATCCTTCTTTGTTCTTCCCCTTATTCCTTTTTTCCTCAAGCACAGGAAACAAATGAAAAACTGGCTCCGTCATAGGGCTGGTTTCTCTTATCATCTCTCTAGTATGATTATTTTTTGGGGTATAGTACTCCAGATCTAGCCTTCTTTGCAGATTCCCTGTTAGGGAACAGAGTTTGCTTATTTCCCCTTTGGTTTCTAGAGAGATTTTTTCCATACTTTTTAACACAGCTACCATGGTAGCATGCAGGTCTTCATTTGTGATCATTCATCCTGATTTCTCAGAATGAGTTGGGCTTTCCATCAGGACAAGTCCTTGCAGATCTTTGGGGAGGTTCACCATGTTTGATCTTAGTATACACTGGTGTGGTTTTTGTTCTGTTTTCCACCTGAAGGTTTGCTCTTTCCTTCGTCTTCTTGGCATACAAGACTTGTGATCCCACCGAGCGTGCCAAAACTATGTTCGAGCAGGAATTCCACTGGAGGGGCTCCCTGGCTCGAGCACACAACTACCCGAGGAGTTGGCACTTTGGTTGGACGTCGAGCTCCTACTTGTTGAGAGGCTGCAGGAGGAGGACAAAGTTAGCTCTGAAATGTGCCTTTGTGGGGCCTTAGGTGTAGGCCTTGAGGCTCGCAATCAAAACTAACTGAGTGCTAAGGCGTGCCACTGCCATCTCAGTATGGCAGATGTAGAACAAGTATGTTTAAGTCGATTACTTGTGCCCCAAGTTATTCTGACTTCTTGTTATCAAAGGATTGTCGTAGATGGGTCAAGTCCACATTAAGTTGTGCATTGAGATCAAAGACTTTTGGTTCGTTATCTTGTATGCTTAGAGGATGGAAGTCCAGATCTGATTAAGTCATTGGTTTAATTCCTTGTTTAGTCTTTTCATGACAGTAAAAACAATTTAATGCACCAGATCTGAGAACCAATGAAACTTTTGATCATCATATTACTGGAAATGACTTGATTATAAACTGGTGAATACATCATAATACCATATCTACTAATTGAAAGACAAGACAAAGAGAGTCGGGCAAGATTTCACCTTGTCGGGCAAGGTGGAACGTCTTGCAGTCTCTTCTCTTTGTGATTACAGGGGGTTGTGTGCTAAAAGGGGATGGATGATAACAAGTTTACATGAGGGAATCGATACTATAGCATCTATGAAGGGTAGCAGAGGTTTTACACTGGACAAAAGATGTCTTTCTAAGGGAACTATTGCTAAAAAGGAGTTGGAAGGTACGAACTGGCTTGAGAGCAGAGTTTGTATGCTTGTTTGTTTGATTGGTTGAGTGTCCTTGTCTCTGGGCCCTGTCTTCCTTTTTATAGGCATTTTGCCTTGGCTGTTGCAGGCTTTGCCCGAAAGCACTTCAGTGAGTCATCATCTCTATTTACATGCTATGCCCTTAAAAAGTGCTTTTGGGCTGAGAGTAGGTTGATTTTCATCGGTCGTCACTTCTCTTGTAAGCACATAACCTTTGCATTAATGAGGAGCCGTCATATTGTCTTGAGATGGATGGCTGGGCTTGGTGCCAGGCCTTGGGCAGGTCTCCTTACTTTAGTTCTTTTGGGCTTTCCTTCCTTTAAGTCCAAAGTTCAAATATTAACCCAAACACGTCTCAGTGTCGCTAGAGACTGTTTGAACAGAAATAATAGATGACTTCAGACGAGTAGTTGGGATGGATTAGAAAGAACAAACACTTGAGGGGATAAAATAATTTAGACATGTCATAGGAATGATATGGGTTAAGAGGTTTGAGCTAGCGAGACGGAACATAGTCCATTATGCTTCAAAGTAATCGCCTTGATCGGAATCATCTAGGGATTCTAGGGACTTTCCATTTATATTGCTCATGTTTCAAGGACCCAAGAACTTATTTCACTAGACACTGAATAAGAGCTACTACCTCTTCCTAGAACAGGAGAAGTATACAAAATCGAGTGTCGATATCAAGAAACAACGTTAGAGAGAGGAGTTCAAATTGCTCCATCTCTTGACAAAACAATCCCAGATTATATTAGCCAAGATTTGTCAGCTAGCTTTTAAATCCATTAGAATAGTTTATCAAATGAAACCAAACAGAAAGTTTTTACACTAATCTGGATCAGAGGAGAAGTCTTATATTTGTGTCAGGATTCTGATAAGTTGGAAATTTTAAGAGTTTAAGTTTCCTTATTCTTTCTTCTGACACTTTCTTGTTTTAGTGTTCTAGGTACTGGATCTAAAAAAGCTTTTAAGATAACGTGAATAACAAGTTCCAAAGTTTTTGTATGAACTTTTGAACTTGCACATTAAGTTTATATAGTTCTCTCTTAAGTTTTTGTCTTCTTTTCTTTTCTTTTCTTTTGAGTATTACTATTAGAACTTCAATTTAGTACTCGGTTGATTTTAAGAGGATTGTAGATCTTCTTTATGTTCAATCAGAATTACCACAAAGTTGCAATGTTGACAGAACGAAAAGATCAAATTCCTAATTTTTCTCAGTCCCCATATCTTTTCAGCAGCTAATTACACAGTAAGAAAATCGTCTTAGTTCTCATGATTTAACTTCTAAGTGCTCGAACCCATTGGAGTCACAAAGCCTAAAAGCAACCTAATTTGGGATTGATATTAAACATGGAGTTCTCAACCGAAATTGAACAGTGTGTTGGAATTGGCAGAAAATCAATATGAGTATCAATATAGGATAAAAAGATGTACGTTTTTTGGGTTCGTCTGGACGCAAGCTAACTATAAGCGTGATATCCTATTTTGTTTAGGATACTGTTTTAGTCTAGGATTTGGTTTCCTATATATTGTCGGATTTGGTTTCCTACTAAGTTTTGGCTGTAACCTATGTCATCTATGTGATCTACGTCCATAGGATTGGATTGAAACTGACCAAGGCACAACCCACCCACGATCTGCTCGCTCACCACCCATCCACTACATCACTTGCGACGACCCGATGACGTGGCCGCACCTGAAGATCTAGCAACTTGACCACGGCGCGCGCGATGACAGCCCACTAAACAGGCCCTTAAGCTTTCGGTGAAGTTCTTTACTGACCGAAAAGAAAAGCCCGTCGAAACTTCAACTCTTTCCTTAGTTTATTTTTTTTTTTTTCTGAATCACGAGAGGGAGATACGATTCCCTACTTCAAAGAGAAAAGTACAACTAGATCAGAAACTAGTTCGCGTTTATTTAGTTTGATATTACATATCCTTCTCCTCATAAACCCTAAAATTATTGGCTTATTCTATTAACATCCCACATATTGTTGATTAAACCCCACATACTTAATACACCTCATAGTTGCCTTTTCAATTAAAAATTATCTTAATACACCTGTTTAGGCCCAAAATATTAGTTTGGGCCGAATTAGAATTGTTCTCGGCCCAGAAGGTTCTATTTGGAGGCTTGTGGGTTATTTAGTCCATGGGCCGAGGTCGGCCAGGTCCAGTCGCCATAGGCCGCCAAGTCAGGTTGGCTGAGTCCTATTGGGAGGATGAGTGATTTGGATAAAGGCAAGGAGGTCGAATCCTGGTACAATAAGGAGTCTCGGCAGGATGAGGACGCTGATAACCTGGAAATGAATGCGACTTGATAGGAGACTAGGTTCAAAGTCCTGATAGAAGTGGGATTGGTCGAGATAGGGACGGATCAGAATAAGGAATCCTAATACGAGTATGATTTGAACTTGATTGAAGAGACATCTGCTCCTATAAATATAGAAGCAGTGGCAACATTCAAAGCTCTCTCCAACTCAACACAAAAATCTGCCATGCGCAAACACTCGCTCTACGCGAAACCTCTCAACAACCTTGAGATTCTTATTTTCCTTTTCGTCAACACATCTTCAGTTTGGATAAACAGCACTGTGAAGGCAACAGGTGGTATCTTCAGTTTGGATAAACAGCATTATCACCGTAGAATCAGCTGATCGCGGAGCACCTTCCGTTTGGATAAATAGCACTGTGAAGGGGCCGACTGGTTACCTATCCAAGTCTCGGTCGGGAAGGATTTTCGAATCCTTATTGGCAGAGGTCATCTCATCAGCCTTCTCGGTGAAGTGAGGTGTTACAATTTACTAGGGCTCGGCACATTGAACGCCGAGTTGTTGTATGATTGGATACTCACAAGTGGGTTTTAGAGTTCGGCATTCTGACGGCGGGACCACATTCACCATCAAGACGTACGTACGCTTTGAGTATTTGTGCCCTCACACTTTAGTGTCAATTCGGCGTGAGTTTACTTTGACGAACACCATCACTGTGACCGAATCTGACGACAACGATCCGTGAACTTCGCATATTTAGTAGCCTTGTCTTCAGGCTTTAGAATCCAAGAGCCGAGTCAAGTTCTTTCCTCGACCGCAATCGCAAGACGTAGAAGTCAGCCACGCGCTCAACGCAACATCAACAAATTTTACTCCTCTGCCGAGCTCGATCGACAAGTTGGCACGCCCCGCACACAACCGAATGACGTAGTTAGCTTATTAGTTACTCGGCCTGCGCGCCACGTAGGCTTGGTAGTTTTTAGGGTCAACATTTTGGCACGCCCAGTGGGACCTAGTGCAAAAACTACGAAGTTCATGCCAATTGAGACACGATCAGTCAAGAAGAAAGCAGTTATGGGAAAATCAACGACTGATTTGTCAGTACCGCAGACACAAAACCCCATTGTTACCTCGACGCCAGAGTCTGCGAGCACGACACGCCGAGAAAAGGAAGCTGGTCTCGGGGGTCAGCCTCGCAATGCAGAGGTGGTAGTGGAAGACTGCGATGAAGATGGTGGTGAAGGCACTGATCCACCAACAAGGTCGTTTCTCCAAAGACGACTGGATGAACAATCTCGGCAAGTCGAACAGGTATTCAGCAGAGGAATAGAGAGTCTAGGCGAAGTAATATGCAGTACTAATGAGACGCACACCAGATTGCTTGAAATGCTGGTACATAAGGTCTGTGAAGATAAACCCTCCGATCATTTTCGGCAATTGCCACTAAGGAATGATCCTTTACCAATAGTACGGGCAGAGCCAGTGCCTGCTCGGCTCAAGTCAATTGACCTGGAAAAGAAATGAGGATCAAGCAGAAGAGCGGATGGATCCGACCAGAAAGCAGAAACGACATCCATCGATGCGATCGAGATCCAGAGGATGATCGATTCGGCCTTGAAAAAGGGGCCGAAATTCCCAAAATTCATCCACCCATACCCTGCCTACGTCGAAAAATTTGAACCAAAGGTTTTAAAATCCCATATTTCAGTCTGTTTGCTGGAGAATCATCTTTGTCCTCGTTAGAACATGTGGCCTGGTTCACCGCTTAATGTGGAGATGTTAATAGCGATTTCCATAAACTGCGGCTATTTAACTTTTCATTGACAGGCTCGGCTTTTGCGTAGTACATCAATCTCCCACCAGACTCCATCCAGAGTTAGGAGGAGTTGGCCGAAAAATTTCATGAGCAATTCTATCGGCCGGGGATGGAAATGTCAGACTCATCATTAGCCAGGATGGCTCAAGCATCAGACGAGTTGCCAATGGATTATCTTACCAGGTTTAAGTTGGCGAGAAATTGGTGTCGAGTACCCCTTCCTAAGGTCGAATTTGTTAGACTAGCTTTGAATGGGCTGGACGTGGAGTACAAGAAGAAATTCCTGGAAGCAAACTTCCGAGACATGTACGAACTAGCTCAACACGTTGAACAATATGACTACCTACTCCGAGAAGAAAAAGTCTCAAGGTCTCCGTCCCGAGGAACCATCTATAAAAACCCCACGGTTAGCTATGCCTCTACTGAACCTGAAGAGTATGCTAGTATTGATGCGGCCGAGATAGTCATCGATAAACCGTATGTTTGCAAAGCATTGACGTACACCAATCCCAAGGATGTAAAAACTCGCTCGGCCACCGAAGAATCTACCGCCAAAACATCAAAGGTTTATACTTTCGACATCACTAAGGCTGACGCCATCTTTGACCAACTGCTGCTTGCCAAGATCATCAAGCTTCGGCCTGGGCATAATATTCCTAAGGCCGAAGAATTGAAGGGAAGAACATATTGCAAGTACCGTAACTCGAATAAACATACGACAAACAATTGCGTCATATTTCGAGATGCCGTCCAAAGCTGGATCGACAACGGCAAACTCAAGTTTCCAGAAAAGAAAATAAACGTTGATACCGACCCGTTTCCTAAGGTGACGGTTAATATGGTAGATGCCTGTATACCTAGGGACAAAGGGAAAGAGAAGGTCGAGCCTGTCCCAGTACAACACATTCGAACGAAGAGTTCTCAGCCACAGCTCAAGATAAATTTATTTTCGAACGAGCCACCTGAGGTTCTTTCAAGATCGGCCATCATCGGACCTATGACAAACTCCAGCGCCGAGGAAGAAGATAAATAAGCAATTCTTTGCAGTCGGTGTAAGACAAACATCGACGCAGCGCCAAACAGAAGGCTGTCTCAAGTTAAGACAGACTCGGCCGCAACACCTCAGAAGACACTCAGTGCGAGCCAGCGCTAGGGAGTTTTCAACAGACTCGGCCCCAAAACGCGGCCAACCGAACTTCCCCCAGTTAGACGGTGCCTCGACTTAGATGCACCATTCTATAACGAGGATTATTATGCATGAAGTTCTAGCAGCTCGAACTCATCGACAAAGTAGAAAACCTTCAAACCTTCGGAACCGCGCGATCAACGTTGGTACACCTATCATTCCCCTAAAGGTGTATACACTGCACTCTCTAAATCACAGAAGCGTCGGCGCCAAAGAATAGACTGCATGGCTCATCGATAAGCAGCTCAGGAAACTTACCCCCAAATGGCAGCCGAAGAACAAAACTAGCAGTGACGACGAGCGACAACCTCCAACCATCATGACTGAGTTGCCTCAAGAAAGACAAGTGATCAGTCCAGATGTGGAAACCACATTTGAGGAGGCTGATAAGCGAATAAAACTTCTCTTTTGACCCAGGGAGATGAAGGTGCGCTTTGAACATTTCAAGAAGGAAGCTGAGAGCAAACTTTCCCCGTTACCCATTCAGGAGCCTTTGATCAGGGTTAGACGGAACCTACATCCACCATTCCTCGGAGAGGCACTGGAGTATATGCGAGAGTTCCACAAAAAGCATTCGGCTAACGATCTATACGGTTTGCCGAAAGCATGCCAAGATACGATTGATCTCGTTATGGCCTGTCCTGATGCCGAGCGAATTATTCAAAAGAATTCAGACCTAGGATTGAAAGCTAGGTTCCAGCACATACGAGAGGCTCGAGTCCTCGGCTTTGGCGTCGACCCATATACCGACATCGAGACGAGCGAGCTTCCCTTCTCTCTTGAAGATCTCCAGCACTTGCGACAACATTTCGAAGTTTTTTCAGCCGTTTCTCTTTTCGGCCTTACGACCAATGAAACGAAGCGCGTGGAACGCTTAGATGCCTACCTAGACATCAGGGACGCCAGTATTATGTATCAAGAGCAGGCTCGCGGCACAACGCAAGTCCTAGACCCTGTTTTGGTTCCCAATGAGCCTGAGCCCCTTGACCAACAGAAGGAAATCCTCGAAGACGCCTTGCAAAAACATACCCCGGCAACAGTCGATGAGGTCAACCCAAACACTATCCATGACAGGAGCCCGAAGGAGCAAAGCCCAGTAATCGAAGGACCGACAATGGTGGAAAATATCGAGCCGATGGGTCCTTCAGTCCTCAACACCATGGAAATCAGTATGGTCTATGTTCTGCCTGCAGATTTTCAACCACGCTCGTCCCAACCGAACTTCTTAGATGACGACATAGTGGTCAATGGGGCTACTCAAGCCGACTTCGTATTCCCTACCGAAGCTGAGTTGGCAACAAAAGACGACAACCTCAAGGTAGCTCTTGCCGAATTATTTCCTCGTTCGTCATTGGCTAATCTCCATCACCTGAAGCCGTTGTATGTTACGGCTCATATCGAGGGATACCCAGTGTCCAAAATTTTCGTCGACTGTGGAGCGACGGTCAATATCATGCCTGTGACAATCATGAAGGCGTTACGTCGCTCTAACGACGAGCTTATTCCATCAGAGATTACCATGAGCATCTTCGTTGGTGACAAATCCCAAACCAAGGGAGTCTTCCCGTTAGAGGTGACAGTCGCAGGTTACAATCACATGACTGCTTTCTTTATAGTCAACTCCAAAACCGAGTACAATGCGTTGCTCGGACGGGATTTGATTCACCAAACAAGCTGTATCCCTCCATCGCTATATCAAGTTCTCATCTTTTGGGACGGTAAGACAGTCGTGGTTCACCCAGCCGATCCTCAGCCATTCGAAGCTAACATGATCCAAGCACGATACTACGACGATCGTGTCGGGTACATCACTTTGCACGACCTTAACGAAGAAGGCCGGCCAACGCAGATTTCTGTTCAGAAGGCCATCAAGGTTGGCGCCGAAACTGTTCACCAGGATTCGGCGATACTCGGGTTGGCCAACTTCATCACCGATCCTGATGTCTGACACCAGTCAGACCAAACGTCGAGCCGCAGTTTCATCGACCATGGAACGGTTGCTGGCTCATTGGTACGCTATCTCCCAACAGTCAGATTCGGGCGTCAACCTCATGGAATTCCTCGCCGAATACGACAATGGCCCCGTCCTCTCTCTCGATAAAATTCAGGCTGCCCCGGCAGAATTCAAGGATAACTGACCCTAAGTCAAAGACCCATTAAATGAAATAAATGTGGGAACGGCCGATAACCCTCGGCTATTATTCATTAGCGCTTTGTTACCTCAGCATACCAAGACTGAACTTTGCAAGTTGCTTGGCGAATTTAAAGATTGTTTTTCTTAGAGTTATCATGAGATGCCTGGTCTTGACCGCACTCTCGTTGAACATAAGTTGCGCATCAAACCTGGTTGCAAGCCCTTTCGCCAACCTCCTAGAAAGTTCTCTACCGAAGTTTAACTCGGCATAAAAGAAGAGGTGGTTCGACTTTTAAACGTCGGGTTTATTCGAACTGCCCGATATGTCGAATGGTTGGCGAATATCGTGCCGGTACTAAAGAAAAGCGGTGCCTTACGTATTTGTATTAATTTTCGTAATTTGAATTTGGCAACTCCCAATGATGAATATCCCATGCCGATCTTAGATTTGTTGATTGACGCCACGGCTACTCATGACATGATGTCTTTCATGGATGGCCATGCCGGTTATAACAGATCTTTATCACCGAGGCCGATGTTCATAAAACTGCCTTTCGTTGCCCGGGGGCACTTGGAACATTCGAGTGGGTAATTATGCCATTCGGCCTAAAAAACGCTGCTGCCACATACCAGCGCGCCATCGCCATCTTTCATGACTTGATTGGCACCATCGTCGAGGTGTACATTGACGACGTGGTGGTGAAATCAAAAAGCCGCCAAACACATCTAGACGATCCTCGGCAAGCTTTCCTTCGCATGCGACGACATAATCTCAAGATGAACCGGCTAAGTGTGCCTTCGGCGTATCGGCCGGTAATTTCTTAGGATTCCTTGTGCATCATCGAGGAATTGATGTAGACGAAAATAAGGCACGCACAATCATCGCTGCACCACCCCCAACGACAAAGAAATAATTGCAGTCCTTGCTCGGCAAGATAAATTTTCTCCACCATTTTATCTCTAATTCGGCGGGAAAAATGAAGGCATTCTTTACGCTTTTGAAATTGAATGACTCGGATAGGTTTGAGTGGGGCGAAGAACATTAAGCGGCTTTTACACAGATCAAGGTTTCCCTTACCACGCCCCCGGTTCTCGTACCACCTCGGGGCGGTAAGCCTCTAAAGTTGTATATTTCAGCAGCCAAAGAGTCTATTGGCTGCCTCCTCGTACAATACAACGATGCCGGCCGCGAACAAGCTATCTTTTATCTCAGTCGGGGTCTGAATGCACCAGAGATCAATTATTCACCTGTCAAGAAACTTTGCTTGGCTTTGTTTTTTGCCACCACAAAACTTCGCCATTACATGCTTCCATTAGTCACGCAAGTCATCGCCCAAACCGATGTCATCCGTTACATGCTAACGCGGCCTATAGTAAAAGGCCAAATCGGGAAATGGACAATGGCATTATCAGAGTTCAGTTTGTAGTACGTGCCTCAGAAAGCCGTTAAAGGCCAAGCTTTAGCTGATTTTTTGGCCCAACATCCCTCCCCGTATGATGCCGGAGGCAATGACGTCGAAATCGGTGTGGTTGAAGCACGCGATAACTACTGGACCATGTACTTTGATGGCTTTAGTACCTCAGCCTCGGCTGGTGTTGGCATCGTCATTTAATCGCCTAGCCACTGCCGATGGTATTTTTCTCTCCTGCTCGATTTCGATTGTACGAATAATCAGGTTGAATATAAAGCTCTTGTCATCGGCCTTCATGTCTTCTATAACTTACGAGCGGCCTGTGTCCTCGTCCTCGGTGATTTTGAACTTGTGATTAACCAACTCAATGGTTCTTTTCGTTGCATGAGTTGTACTCTAGCATCCTACCACATGATTGCCAGCTATTTGGCCGAGTCATTCGACGACATTACATTTGAGCACATTTCCCGGGTCTATAATACTGACGCAGACGAACTGGCCCAAATCGCTTCCGGAGCACAACTCTTGTGGGGCAAGCTAGGCCGGGAAATACCTGTGTTACAACGACCATACCCGGCCTTGGTTAATCAGTAAGTCCTCCGACGAGACAACGTGATACGCACAAAAGTCATGTTAGTAAGTCCTCTGCAGTTGAGGCAACGCCAGATGATTGGAGGAAGCCCATTATGCGGTATCGCGATAATTCTAATAGCAAACACGACCCCAAAACAAGGGTTCACGCCACGAATTATGTCATGTATCAAAATGAATTATACCAAAAAGGCGAAGATGAACTACTATTGTTATGTCTCGGCCCCCAAGAGGCTGCCCGAGCAATCATAGAAGTTCATGAAGGAATATGTGGATCTCATCAGTCGAGCTGGAAAATGCGATGGTTGCTTCGACGGTATGGTTATTTTTGGCCAAGTATATTAAAAGATTGCATTGAATTCGCATGGGGATGTGTGCAATGCCAAATTCATGGTCCTATACAAAGAGTCCCAGCCAAATCGCTGCACTCGGTCACTAAACTATGGCCATTTAGAGGATGGGCTATGGACGTAATTGGCAAAATCATGCCGTCCTCTAGGGCTGCCAAGCATGCATGGATACTTATGGTGACCGATTACTTTACCAAGTGGGTCGAAGCGAAATCATATGCTGAATTAACGTCTAAAGAGGTTTGCGACTTTGTGGAGGAACACATCGTGACCAGATTCGGGGTACCAGAAACAATCATAACTGACAATGGCACGATCTTATAGCCAAGAGGTTTAAAGAGTACGCGGCAAATCTAAACATTCGGCTTGAATAGTCCACGCCATACTATCCACAGGCAAATGGACAGGCCGAAGCAAGTAATAAGGTGATGATCGGTGTCCTTGAGAAAATAATAGGGGAAAGGCCTGGCATGTGGCATTTGAAGTTGAATGAGGCTTTATAGGCATATCGAACATCGCTCCGAACGGGGACTGGGACAACCCCGTACGCACTAACCTACGGACACGACGCAATGCTACCGGTCGAATTGAGCATAAATTCGTTGCAAATAATCGAGCAAAGTAGTTTGTTCAGCGTCGAATATGGTCAGTCTATGAGGCAAGAGTTAGAGGATTTGGAAGAAACGGGGCTTGATGTATATAATTTATTGGTAGCACAGAAAAAGATTGTCGAACGAGCTTATAACCAACGGGTTAGACAGAAAACATTCGGTGAAAGAGATTTGGTTTGGCAAACTGTGTTGCCTATGGGAATTAAAGATCCTAGGTTCGGCAAATGGTCGTCGAATTAGGAAGGACCGTTCATTGTTCATAAAGTCCTCGGCAAGGGAGCATATCACCTTAAAGATCGAACCGGCCCAGTTCACAAGTTACCAATCAATGGGAAATTTTTAAAGAAATAGTATCCGACTACTTGGGAAATATGGGAATAAAAGTTTCATCTTATTAAAGATTATCAAAAAGTACAACTTGAGCAGGTCAGTCAGTGCATAAGTAAATCTAGGGTGACGGAGGAAGAAAAGTTTCAAGCACGGCTTTCAGATCCAGCCACCTTACTTCGCCCATTGTGACCTCGGCTTGACGAATCCTCTTATCCATTTTAAGCCGTTCGACCCACTTCACGCTAACCGCATAATCGGTTAGGGAAGATTTACCACCCAACTCGAAGTTCTTCGCAAGTTCAGAAGCCACGGTCGATCTCCGATTTTGAAGTTCGACGATCTGACGATCCAGGTCGGCCAGAGCATCTTTCTTTGCTTTCATGGCTTCAACTTTTGGGCGGAGAGCTTCGAGAACGCCCGACGTAGCCTCCAAGTCATCTTCGGCCCGAATAGCTATCTCGAAAATACCAAAAATTCTCGAGTCTGTTCCAAGGTCGAAGATGCCCAGGTAATAGCTTCAGGGCTTAACTGACCATTAACCGTGAGGTCATTGAGACATTCACCGACGGAGTCGAGGCCCTTGCGTTTAAGAATTTGGGAGAGCGAAAGTGACAGAAGTTCTTGTAGCTTGACAAGAGTAGAGGAGTCAGCCGAGGACCCAGTCGTGACCGCCGAAGGACCAGCAGTTCCCGTCGCAGCTGAGAGAAGGGCATCAAATTCAACCTCCCACAAAGGCTGCATGAAAAAGAATGGTTAGAATATGTTGAATCATCAGACGATAAGCAAGAGGAAAATTTTAGACCTGCCGAGAAGAGACTTCGGCCATGTCTGCTGAATCGTTGCTCAAACCCAGAGAGCTCAATGGCCGAGCCCAGTGTTTTAGACTACTTCTCAATTCATACAGCCGATAAAGGTTATCTACATTTGACGGCCGTCGAGGTGGCCATAAGATATATATAACGCCCTTCGGCGCATAAAAATTTCGGTGAAAAGAGAACGCGGGCACCTGACATTTAATATTTTCTGTTTTAGCATTCAAAGGCAGAAGATTGATTAAAAAGAACAAAAAGAAGGGTGCTTACGTAGGCGGAGGTGGCCTCCTAAGGAGGGATGCCGAGGTCTTGATCCTGTGGGTGGATCGGTGTTTCTGCCGTTGCTTCAGGCTAGGCGGTAAAGCCTTTCCCATGAGCAATTGCGGGAAGATCAACCTGACCAACCGCTTCAGCTATTGCAGGTGGGTCGACCCGGCCGGCTGCTTTGACCGTCGGAAGAGAACTATTGGGGTTGTTGTCGCTCTCATCATCCTGAAATAGAGTTGTTAAAATTGTTTGAAGTTGTTTGAGAAAGAAGGAATTAACAACCGCACCATTATACCTTCATGATGATTGCCGACTGTCTTAGAGTCTTGGAAGGAGTTCTTCTCGTCGATGCGGTTACCTCTTCCAAGACAGGGGCCATGATCGGTTCAGAGATGGCCGTTCTCTCAATCGATGAGGAAAGCAACCGGGGCTGGAAGTGCCGTGTCCTCGGCTAGCAGTGCAGCTGCCGGCTCAGCCGCGACTTGAGGCACGGATCGAGACTTAGGTACTTGGCCAGTTTGGGCCTGCCGCACGACCGCTTCGATGCCGATGGAGAGAGAGACGTCAGCTGTGGATGAGGCAGACGATATGGATATCCCGTTCCCCCTTTTTTGCCAATTTCTTGACACGCTTAGAGGATTGAGGGGCCACGGCTGCTGTATCGGTCTCCTGTCGAGGTCGTTTGCTTGGCCTGGAGGAGGGAATCAATTTCTTCTTGGCCGCAACGGCAGCCACCACCTCTACCTTCTTTAGCATTTGGCTGCCTGGGAAAAATGAAGCGAGTCAGTAAAATTATGACGATTTCTCTCATGAGCAAAGTGGAAATAGCTGTATACCTTGGGCTACTTCTTTAGGCGGGAGAACGGGGGTCTTGTTTGGGCGGTCGCCGAAGATTTTGCTTATGATATCTTCAACCGGTGCGTCAAAGAAGTGTTCGGTGCATTCTTCCTACCAGTCGCCGAAGGTATCGATGCTGAGAGATTCAAGGACGACCGGTCGAAGGCGAAGCTTCTAACACCGTTCTTGAAACTCCATCATCACGTCTTTGCATTCCTTTTTCGAAGAACCAGAGAGACGTCCTTGACTCAAAAGAGTGCGCGAAGTGAGAAGGGGGATCGGGCAACCTTGGAGGTAGCCGAGTTACCGGGCGGTGAAGTTTGGATGATAGACCTCCCAACTTGCTCAGCGGGTGTCACAGCCAAGGGGAAGGTCATGGGCGAGCACGAACGACCCCCAGGTTTGACGGAGATCGGCGTCCTCGTCCGTGCTCTACGCTGACGAGGGAAGGATGACTGACGAGGGATATTCCTGAAGACGACAGATCAAAAATTCATCATCGGAGAAAGCATCGAAGGTGAAGAAGTATTTGAATACTTCCTCGACCTTGTGCGGGGGCACTGGTCGAGAAGCCAATTGAGGACCAAATGCCTCGGTGGGCGAGAAGTTGGTGATTTCTGGCCGAAGGGGGACGAAGTAAACTTGCAGCCAGAGTTGAAAGACCCAGAGAGGGCCGCTCTGGTGCGGGTCGACCTTGTGAAGGGTCATCTCGGCCAAACAGCAGAAGAAGTGATTGAAAATCATCGGGCTAAGAGCCAAAGTGTAGCCGCTAGCCAGAGTTTCGGCCACTGGCATGTTCTCGACCAGAAATTTGTTCGACTTGGTACAACAGATGTATTTGTTGTACCAATAGAAGAGAAAAGCCTCGTGTTCTTCTTCTCGCAGATCCTCGTCCCCTCGGCCGGCGAAATGGAGGTAAAGGGTGTTGTAGTTGAAGAAATTCTTGTGATGTTTCTGAACCTCTTCCTTCGAAGGTGTTTGACCTTCACCGCTCAGTATTTCGAGGGCCCGCTTGTCGAACAGTGCGTTCAGGTCGAGGTTTGATGGATACCTGGAGAGGGCAGCATCGATTGGAAAGCCAGACGAAGAAGTCCCCAGAAGGGCCGTGACGTCAAGAATGGTGAGACTGACAGGGCCAAGAGGAAGGACCAGGGTGTTGGTAGCCGAGCACCAAAGGCTTGTGGCGGCTATGAGAAGCTCCTTGTCCATAGCTATCTCCAGTGATGAAAGGCGAATGACGTCGTAGATGCCGAGCGTTTTCCACTGCTCGCTGAAAACCTTCTACATTCGCTCGACCCAGGCCACCCAGGTTACGGTGGTCGAGGGCCAGGAGCCTTAAGGTTTGGCCAAACTCTATTTTGACCACTCGAAGCCTTGCAGCAGGTGTTTCAGGCACTCGACTTTGAAAATATCAGTGATCGGGGATGGCACGGCCGCTTTGAAAAGAGGACCGAGGATCTTATGGGGGGTGTTCATGTCACATTCAAAGCGAATGGTTTTGATGGCGCAGTGGTCGACGATCTTCTCGCATTTCTTGCATTCCTTGGAAAGCTGGGAAGTGAAGGAAGCCATCGCTAATGTTTAGAAGGCTTCTGGAGAAGAGGTTTTCTGGTTTGGGGTTTGAGAATAGAAATCTAGAGGAGAAATGATTCTCTGGGTTATTCTGGGAGTAAGAGCAGTGGTTGGACTTCAGAAAATTAGTAAGCGTAAAGGTGCAAATGAAAGAGTTCTGATATTTATAGGGTCCTTAAAGGAAGATTAATTGGTCCTGAGTTCAAAATAAAAGGGAAATTAGTCGAAAGGTCTGTAATCGTTCTGAATATTCGAAGAATCCAGGTGAAGAGACCGAGGTTTTCGTATTTTGAGGATGCACAATTACGTATGGCGGCGAGTTTTATGGGAAAGGACATTTCGGTGCTCGCACGATCGCCAGGTTATTTAAAAATCCATGGATCGAGGTGCGATGATTGCACTTAGTAAAAGATTCAACGGTTCAGTGAACCGCACGCTTCAGACGTCATTACTAGGTAGAGTTATGGCAGAAGACGCCACGTAGTGGTACGGTTGGCAAAAAGAAGATCGTGCAATCGTGTTTCATAAATGCGCCTTAGAAATCGAGGATTTGGATTATGAAGAGAGAAGATTCGCTTCTTCAAGGTCAGGGCTCGGCTTGCAGTTCTCTAGGCCAAAGACCTTAGAAACGAGGGGGCAATGTTTAGGCCCAAAATATTAGTTTGGGCCGAATTAGAATTGTTCTCGGCCCAGAAGGTTCTATTTGGAGGCTTGTGGGTTATTTAGTCCATGGGCCGAGGTCGCCCAGGTACAGTCGCCATAGGCCGCCAAGTCAGGTTGGCCGAGTCCTATTGGGAGGAGGAGTAATTTGGATAAAGGCAAGGAGGTCGAATCCTGGTACAATAAGGAGTCTCGGCAGGATGAGGACGCTGACAACCTGGAAATGAATGTGACTTTGACACACCCCGTCCCGAAGGTAGGGCGTGACCTACCGTCGGGACGGGGTGTGTCAACTTGATAGGAGACTAGGTTCAAAGTCCTGATAGAAGTGGGATTGGTCGAGATAGGGACGGATCAGAATAAGGAATTCTAATCCGAGTATGATTTGAACTTGATTGAAGAGACATCTGCTCCTATAAATATAGAAGCAGTGGCACCGTTCAAAGCTCTCTCCAACTCAACACACAAATCTACCCTGCGGAAACACTTGCTCTACGCGAAACCTCTCAACAACCTTGAGATTTTTATTTTCTTTTTCGCCAACACATCTTCAGTTTGGATAAACAGCACTGTGAAGGCAACCGGTGGTATCTTCAGTTTGGATAAACAGCATTATCGCCGTAGAATCAGCCGATCGCGGAGCACCTTCAATTTGGATAAACAGCACTGCGAAGGGGCCGACTGTTTACCTATCCAAGTCTCGGTCGAGAAGAATTTTCGAATCCTTATTGGCAGAGGTCATCTTATCAGCCTTCTCGGTGAAGTGATGTGTTACAATTTACTAGGGCTCGGCACATTGAACACCAAGTTGTTGTATGATTGGATACTCACAAGTGGGCTTTAGAGTTCGACATTCTGACGGCCGGACCACATTCACCATCAAGATGTACGTCCGCTTTAAGTATTTGTGCCCTTACACTTTAGTGTCAATTCGGCGTGAGTTTACTCTAACGAACACCATCACTGTGACCGAATCTGACGACAACGACCTGTGAACTTCACATATTTAGTAGCCTTGTCTTCAGGCTTTAGAATCCAAAAGCCGAGTCAAGTTCCTTCCTCGGCCGCAATCGCAAGACGTATAAGTCAGCCGCGCGCTCAACGCAACATCAACAAATTTTACTCCTCGGCCGAGCTCGGTCGACGAGTTGGCACGCCCCACACACAACCGAAGGACGTAGTTAGCTTATTAGTTACTCGGCCTACGCGCCACGTAGGCTTGGCAGTTTTTAGGGTCAACAACACCCCACATACTTTCTCATAATACCCTTACACCCCACATACTTTCTCATAATACCCTTACACCCCACATTCTCATACACCTAATATTTTCCACATACACCCCACATTTTCTATACACCCCACATTCTTCAAATCTTATAATACTCATTTTCAATTTTATAAATTAAATTGACTTAGGATTAAAACCCTAACATTCTTTAAAAAGAGAAGTCTACAATCTGGTCTGTTGAGCTTGAGTTTCATTGGGTCACCACAACCAATCTCCTTTTCTCTGTCTCTTAAGCCTTTTGCTAACAAAAAAGGATTTCTGCTAAAAAATGGCAACTAGGAGGAACCTAATAAAGCAAAAGTAAACCCCAGAAGATGAATAAGAATGGAAAAGGCGTTGTTGGGTTGGCCTCCTATGAATAAGTATGGAAAGCAAAAGCAGGCTTAAATAATTACCAATGTCGTTGAATAATTAAAACAATGAAAAATATGGAATTTTACATCATGTGAAGCTTCCGAAATATTTATATCGTGTTCGATTTGTTAATTTTTTTTCTCAATCAACATGTTTATAGTTTCAATAGTTAGAATTTTAGAGCTCGTTTGGATGTACTTTTGAAATGACTGAAAGCGTTTTTGGTAAAAATGATTTTAGAACCAATTATTAGTACAGATGCAAGTAAATCCTGGAAAAACACTTAAAGTGCTTCCTGGAAGAAGTACATAACTGGTGCTTCTTGCAGAAAGCACTTTAAGTGCTTTTGAAACCCAAAATTATTTTCTCTAAAAGCGTTTTCAGTCATTTTAAAATCACATCCAAACGAGCCCTTATTCAACAATTGAGTGGAGGGTGAGAGGGGTTTTGACAGTTGAAGAAAATAAATAATACATTAAAAGTAATTTGGGGTGTATTTAGAAATTTCTTATTTTCTTTAAACCTCATAAGATCGAAATTGTCATTGCATAGTAAGTTACATAAACCACTTAATATAAAATTTTAGTGTGGGGTGCATTCAACATCATGTGGAGTGTTAATAAAAAAAGCCAAATTATTTTGGGTACTTGTGTGGTAAAAACAAAGTCACCTTCTCACAATTCGTAAGACTAGAATCCCCCTACAGAGGTAACAGTTACGATCTCGTCCTCTTTCTTTCCAAAATAAAAACAAACGCCAAAAATAATCTGTTCCTTCTCAAATCAATTGACTCTCTATTTCTTTTCTTGTTATCTTTTTCCTTTTAGGGTTTGGTTTAATTATGGCGGACGTCCAAGGTCTCGTGAATGAGCTGGCTACCAGTCTCCGGAAGCGGTGAGTTTTACTATACGTGTGTATCTATGCATGCATGGGCCTTTTTCTTTGTGTGGCTGTTGCTGTTCGTTTTCTTTTGTTACGGCTGTTCATGGATTTTTGCGATGGCAGGAAAGTCGAGGGTTCACGGGAGACTGCTCGGCTAACGGCAGAATTGCTTCGGACAGTTATATCGGCACAGAAGTTGCCATCACCTACAAACCAAGCAGCTGCTCTTATTGCGGCGGTAAGAGGCGTTGGCCAGCGGCTTATTGCTGCTAATCCTGTTGTTATGTCCTTTATTTTGTTTTAGGCATACGCTTTTAGTTGTTCTCCACAGCTTTGTGATAATTTTTTTTGGGATTTTACTGGATTAATCGATTCTATATCAAAACTTTTCATGTAGTAGAGTAAATAGTACCAAGCTTTCAATTAAGAAGATGTATATGAATCCCTAGGGGCATGGATTAAAGAACACTAGATACATGAGTAATAAAACACGTACAAGAACCTAGCGTGTAGATATTCACAACTGGAGAAACAAATTGCGCCTTGATGCAATATTCTTGTAGTCATGTTGATTTAGGTGACATCATCATTTAATTTTGTCGTCTCATCTTCTAGCAAGCAGTTCAATGTATTAGTTGATATGAAAATTCTCTCATACAAACCCTAATGGTGAGTACTAGGTGCGGATATGACTGATTAGCCAACCGACTCTTGTGTCATGTTAGTTGACGTATTTAACATGATTAATATTCTCTTGCTTGTACTTCTTGTCAAACTGTGCATCTAATTATTATAATTAACGGTCAAAGTAGTATAATTGATTTGTTGAGCTTTTGTGTCAGAATGTGCTGATTAAGAATAACATATTTGATAGCTAGCAATTGTATTACTCTTATAGTTGGAAATTGAATATAGTACATTAGTAATTTTCAAATTTGGTTCTCAGTCTCATCAAGATTTACATATAGATTTTGGGTTATGTCTAATGATGACAGAATGATACATATAAATTAGGTGGGGGAATTCAGAGGTTAGCATTCTGAGTTTGCCCCAAGTCTTGTTCATATACATGAGAATCTTGTGCAATTAGTTATATAGCTAATACTCTGTTATTTCATTATAAATTATATAATGATCATGTTGACTTGGGGGTGGACTGCAGAGCTTGCTATTGGGAACATCGTGAGGCGCATTTTCCATATTATTAGGGAAGAGGAGCTTTCACTTCAAGTTGAAGGGTTGCCTTTATCCACTCAAGGCAGGGATAGAGATCGTGATGAGGAAAACGATAAAGCGTTCCTATCGTCTGTTGCTACTTCTCAAAGACTTCTGCGTTCACCTTCATTGGCTGATCTTCTTGGGAGCAGAGCCGCTATGGCACCAGCTTCAACGAATCAAGAAATTCAGGGGAAAGGCAAGTTTGAGCAATCCCTGTAGTCTATATTATAAAATTCGAACATGTAATTAAATCTTAGTTGGGCATTGTAAAATATGTATGTTTCTTTACTAAATGCCAAATTTTCTTTGTAGCTGATAAAAGTCCAAGTAGCTGGACATTGAAGCACAGTGTCATGGAGGTAGTTAATGACCTCATTGAAGATATAATAACTTGCCATGAACAGATTGCGGATCTGGCGGTGGAGCTTATACATCAAAAGTAATTTTCCCTTTCACCCTGAACATGTTTTTGCTACTGAGTTTCTTCGATTGAAACTATCTCCCTAATTGTTTTATTTTCTACTCATGCTCTTCTTGTTTCTGACATGTAGCATTTAGTGATGTTATTCTCTAGCTTCAAAACTTTTTGATGCCATGGAATTTAAGTGGAAAAGTCAAGTAGATAAGAATTTACATGGAAAAATCCAAAAAACGGTTGTTATATACTGTCGGTCTTACATCCCCCAACAAATTGGTTTGGCCGGAATGTTCCTATTTAGTAAATATGTGCCTTAAATATCTACCGAATTCACATTGATAGAACAAGCCGAAGAGCTGATATGGATTGGCTTTGCAGCTGTAACTCATAACCCATGATTCTTAACATTTTGAAGTGGAGATTTTTATTACTCTTGGTTAAATGCAAACTTGATACGGTAGTCTCTATGCATAGACACGCCTCTTGCGATAGACAATTGAACTTTGTGTATTTGTGTTTCTTATGAATATCTGATTTTCCTTCCCAGCTTCATTACCAATGCATCTACTTTTCAGTGAGGTGGTACTAACCTTAGGTCAGTCAAGAACTGTGTACAAGTTCCTACGTGCTGCGAAGAAGAAACGATCATTCCAGTCTTTGTTGCTGAGGGTGCTCCAAAGTCTGTACATGATCATACCTAGTAGTTGGTTAATTGATCTTCCCCTCTTTTGTTTTGATCAGTTGCTTACTTGGTATTGCTTACGTATCTAGGTCATGTTCTTGCAAAAGCGTTGTCTGCAAAAGGTTTGCAAACTACAATGATTACCGACTCTTCAGTTTTCGCCATGATTTCATGAGTAAACTTTGTAAGTATTCACTTTTCTTGCTCTTTTTCTTTGATGTAAAATTTGCCCCTATTTTTTTGAAACTTTGCGTACAGGTTATAGTTGGGTTTCATGCCGTGATGGCCAATGGTGGGATCATAGCTCCTGTTGGGACGAATATGGTTGCACTTGCTGCAAAAAAGCATGCTGTTCCGTTTGTTGTGGTTGCTGGCACTCATAAGGTATATGTATAATCGCACTTGAACACATTAACATGTGCTTCTCCTAATTTTTTCCTTAATGTATTTTTGTTTGTTTTGCAGTTGTGTCCACTATATCCTAATAATCCAGAGGTTTTTCTGAATGATATGAGATGCCCATCAGAACTATTATCTTTTGGGGAATTCTCAGATTTCATGGATTTTAGTATCGGCAGTGGAGCTTCTCTTCTTAATGTTGTTAATCCTGCATTTGATTATGT
The DNA here is from genome assembly GCA_024362995.1 of Heteromeles arbutifolia. Lineage (NCBI taxonomy): Eukaryota > Viridiplantae > Streptophyta > Magnoliopsida > Rosales > Rosaceae > Heteromeles > Heteromeles arbutifolia. The sequence goes on along the minus strand of JANCRC010000007.1, from coordinate 34,379,370 downwards.
GCCACCGGTGCTAGTCAGCCTTTTTGTTACTGAAATGTAAGACCATTTTTTCCCATCACAACAACTACAAGCTTTCTGCTCAACATACAATTGGCTTTACATTCTATCTAGACGTTTAGTTTGCTTTATTTGCCTTTGTTTTTTTTTCCAGAAATAGTATTACTAAACATGCTCTTGCGTGTTCACCATGGGACAATTTCAGTTGCCCCATCACAGCTGATTGAAATAAAGTGTCCAGCTATGAGGGATGGCGAACCAAAAAAATTTGCTTATTTCAACGAATTGCTTCCCCCTTTCACAGTTCAAATTTATGTGCTCTGCACCTTTTGTTTTTCTCTAACCTATAAGATAAATTCATTTTACTTGTGGTGTTTTCAAGATTCTGGTGCATGTTCTCATTGTTCTAACTCTGTACGCAGAGAGGGGCACAATCCATCATATATCTATAGGCTCATTTCAGATTTTTACTGTGCTGATGATTTGCCTCGACAACAAAAACCGGCTTCTTGAATTGAATTCTCTAATTCCATGTAGACGAGATGATTTTCCTTTTTATTATGTATGTTCGAGATACTAGGATTCTTTTCGGCATTCTGATTTTGTCTTACATTGTATTTCATCCCCTATTATTAGTTAGTTCTTGATATTTTTCTCTTGTTTCTTTTGTTCAACGATTTAATCCACTGTGCCAAAAGTTGTCTATTACAGATGCTACAGATATATTTGTGTGCAATGTTGCTTCCTAGGAAGTCCCCTACACTACTTGTGTGCAATGTAGCTTCCTAGGAAGTCCCCTACTCCCCTACACTACCAGTGAGTACTTGAAATAGTGTCGTAATGATCTTATGATGTGTCTGCTTGCATGTTTTATAATTCTTACTGTTCTGGGTTTTTCATACATAGGATAGGAAGCCAAGGAGGAGCGGGTTTGAACCCTGACTTGAATGTGGGTTGCTCACTACCACTGAAGTTACGACCATATATGCACGCTATTTGATTAATGTTTAACTGTATTAGGCTTCTTACTTGGTTTTTCTCAATGTTTTGGCCGCAGGACATAAAACCCAGAGAACTGATACAGTTATAGAAAATGTTAACTCAATTTCGGAAATATATTTGCTTATTTAAAAGCCCTCATCGTAAAAATGATTCAATTGTCTATTTAACTGAGAAAAGGGAATGTCCCACTGATGTCATGCCAAGAAAAGTATATATATGGAGTAGAAACTGATGCAATTTCAGGACAATATATTTAGTACTTTTTTTTTTTTTCATAACAAAACCAGGTATCTGATCGGAGAAAAAAAAAAACAGATCGATAGAGGTAGTACAAGAAAATAAAAGAATAAAAGAATATATTTTCTACTTGTTTGATCACGAAGAGGTAGCACACGCAAGAGAATTTGGCACGCGAGTAATGGTGGGCTTGACGTTAGAACATTGAGAAGTAAGAGGGCCTTTATTTCCGTTGGAGGTGAGATGGATGTCAGCTAATTCCACATTCTCACACGGTATGCCACTGCTGCATACAATCTGGACTGCGAGGGGAGTTACAGATGAGCCCTTAATGTTTTTAAAGCTGACGTTGCTTATCTTAACGGTTCAATCCATTGTATCAAAAAATCTACATCAGAGTAGTGTAACTTGCTTTGAAGATCATTTTCCATTGCGCCAGAAGTTGTCAATTAAGCATGCTACAGTTATGGTGCTGCGCATTGTTGCTTCCTAGGAAGCCCCCTACTTCCCTACACTACCAATGAGTACTTGAAAAAGTTAAGTTGTAAGGGTCTTATGATGTGTTAGTGTCAACGTGTTTTGTAATTCTTACTATTCTGGGTTTTTTCATACATAGGATAGGAAGCCAAGTAGGAGCCGGGTTGAACTCTGCCTTGAATGTGGGTTGCTCACTACCACTGAAGTTACGACCATATATGCACACTATTTGATTAATGTTTCACTGTATTAGGGTTCTTGGTTTTTCTTAATATTTTGACAGCAGTGCGTAAACCGATGGAACTGATACAGTCATAGGAAATGTTTACTCAATTTTGGAAAAATATTTTCTTATTTAAAAGCCCTCATCGTAAAAATGATTCAATTGTCTATTTAACTGAGAAAAGGGAGTGTCCCACTGTTGTCATGCCAAGAAAAGTATATATATGGAGTAGAAACTGATGAAATTTCAGGACAATATATCTAGTATTTTCCTTCCTTTTTTTCATAACAAAACCAGGTATTTGACTAGAGAAAAAAATCGATACAGGTAGTAGAAGATTATAAAAGAATAAAAGAATATATTTTCTACTTGTTTGAGCAAGAAGTGGTAGCACATGCAAGAGAATTTGGCACGCGAGTAATGGTGGGCTTCACGTTAGAACATTGAGAGGTAAGATGGCCTTTATTTCCGTTGTAGGTGAGATCAATGTCAGCCAATTCCACATTCTCACATGGTTTGCCACTGCTGCATACAATCTGGACTGTGAGGGGAGTAGCAAATGAGCCTTTAATGTTTTTAAAGCTGACTTTGCTAATCTTGACTTTCGATGGAACGTTCTGTTTACACTGGTTCCACGGGCAGTACTGTTGGTCTATGAGGACAGGATTGCTGACATTGACCATGATAATATCTTCAAAATGCATATCTGATGCAATACCATCTGAAGGAGAAGCAGGCCATGTCTTGATTCTCACATCGTTGGATGTATTAGTCAAGGTGCAGTTCTTAACTATGATTCTAACCATAGGTTCTTCATTCAGATAGCTTCCAAGATTTCCAACGCTTATGCCATGGCCTCGTCCACAAGTAACCCTAGTTACGGTGATTTCTTTGTTTCCATCGCCAATGGAAACACAATCATCCCCAGTTCCAATATGTGCATCAGTAATGTTGATTCTAGTTGAACGCCCAATATGGATTCATTCCGTATTTATGCTCTCCCTCGGTTCTATGACATTGACATGTTGGAATGTGACGTTGTGGCAACCCAAAACGTTGACATGAAAATTCTTGCTGTCGAGGGAAGTTATGTCCTGAATTATGGCATTGGTAACGAAGTTGAACCACATATTGATGGCAATAGATTTGCAATCTTTGTTTTTGTTGCAATCATTTTTCTTCCAAGCAAGTGCTCCTTGGCCGTCAAAAGTTCCACCACCTGATACAGTGAGCTTGTTGACGTGCTCAAAACCAACCCAACTATCCGGTCTGGTAAGTTTGCCGCCATCTGCTGGAGCTGTTAATTTCCCTTGTACTTGAATCTCAATAGGAGCCTTGCAAGGACCTTTGAAACTTGCTTCTCTTAACATGTACGTCCCGCTCGGAACAACAACCTTACTCGGCATCGGTGATGGACACGCATCAGTCCAAGCCTTTGCAATAGCCTGCGTGATATTAGAGCCGGGCTTAAAAGAACTTAAAGTTGTTTCCCATGGATGAAAATAATTTAACTACAAATTAATACAAAGTGAGACCAAAACAGTCACAAGCGCTTCTGGACTTGAGTTGCTGATATTTGAAGAATTTCGTGTTATAGACTCTTGATCAATGCTAGTTTTTTGTTTTTCAATGTTAGATTATAAAATTTCTGCATATAAAAATAATCTAATGATCTATTGTATTTCATCCCTTATTATTTGTTAGTTCTTAATATTTTCTTGTTTCTTTTGTTTAACGATTTAATCCACTGTATCGAAAAATCTACATTAAAGTAGTGGAACTTGCTTTGAAGATCATTTTCCATTGCACCAGAAGTTGTCAATTACGCATGCTACAGTTATAATGGTGTGGCATTGTTTGACATGCCCCAACCCTGATATTCCCCGAATACCAGGATAGACACGTGCTGGCCGACACCCGAGGTTGACGAAAGCCATTAATTGATACAAAAGCTAAGAGTAAGAAATAAATAAGGGTTATGAATTTGAATACAATGAATTAACAATTTAGGAACGTGTTCAGAGCATACAACTAAACCTAATCACTAAAAAGAATTAAGATAAAATTGAATGAATAAAGGAATAGGTCCTACATCGAGAGGATTCGAAGATGCTACTGCGGAAGTGTCTTGACGCCGGGAGTATGTGCCTTGATCCTAAGTCCTGAATGGGGGCACAAAACAAGGGTGACTGGACCAAGTTCATATATACAATAATAATAAAATAGTTATCAACATACTAACCCCCACAATTTATATAATGAAAACTACTAGCATAATAAGTGATAGGTTTTCTGAAAACCCTAGCATGCCACAAACATCTCAAAAGATATATCGCGGAAAGACATCGTGTAAAACCAAAGCATGAATCGTCTCACAGATCGTCTCGTAAGCGCGGTGTGCTGCTAGTAATATCACTGAATAATAATACTCCTGGCCCAACGCCTGCACCTAAGTCTCTGTGCCCGTAGCCAGAGATAACTCCCTCCTGGCCCAATGCCTATCTCCGTGCCCCTCAGCCTTTCACTAGGGATTATTTCTCCCAGCCTAAATGCCAACACTAGATCCTCGCCCCAGGCGGCATAGTGTCCACTAGGTACGCACAAATAGTTACGTATCTCACAGAATACCACTTCGTGGGATAGAGTCATCCATCATCTATACCATGAAGCGGGGTTCTTCAAAAACATGTTCTAGCATCCTATCGTCATCCATCAAATAGTCTACCAGATCATGGTTTTAATAGAAAATACGATATATCAAAATATTGCTCAAAATAGGCTAACAATTATTCCCTCACGAAAATGAGACGATAAATCAACATTTCAATAAACATGCTCATCATAAAAATTCATAAACTCATAGGCATGCTATTCAATTATGCAATTTAACTATTAAATCATGCAATTTTAGAAGGGGTCCACTCACAGTACTTAGCCGCCAAAAGCTGCGCCACTAGCGAAGATGGAAACGTCACAACAATTGCCCATAAGCACATAAAGCGTCCAATTAATAAAACTATACTATAACAATGGAATTTGGGAAAATGGACGTCGGAAACGGATTCAAGACATTGAATTACCCTAAGAAAGGTCCCGGATAAATTTCGTAAACATCAATAGAATATTCCAGAGAATATTCCCTGACAGAATATTCGCTAATATAATATTCTCTAACGGAATGTTCCACTTAAAAGGTTTGGGCCAGCTAGGGTTTAAGGTTTGAAAGGTTAAAGGGTTTAGGCTCAGACTTTTAGGAAGGTTGGGCTTTAAGGGTTTCAAGGGTCACGGGTTAGGCTAAAGGCCCGTGGGTTTTGGGGCTGGGTTCAAGGGATTAAAGGGTTTAGGGCTGGGCTTGAAGCTTGGCCCAATTGTTTTTGGGTTTTTAAAAGAAAACCAAATAAATAAAATAAAAAAGGGTCAGGTTGGTGCTTAAAGGGCCTAAGGCCCATGGTGTTTTGAGAAAAGGCCCGAGGGTTTGATTTCTTGGCATGGAGGTCGCCGGACCTCAAGGAAGAAAAAGGCCGGAATTCGGCCGGAAAGCTACACCACTTTTAAACGGCCATAACTTTCAATACTCGACGAAATCAAGTGATTTGAAAACAAAAGTTTTAGTTCTCGAAGAGACGGAGAGAATGGTACCTCGCACGACATCAAACTCGCCATGGTTTGGCCAGAAAATGCCTCAAAAGCCGCGAAGGTCGCCGAAAACTGGGTAAGATTCAAATGGATATAACTTCTTCAATACTCAATGAAATTGGGTGAAACAAAAAGGAAAGTTATAGTGCTCAGTGAGACGAAGAGATTGATACCTTGTACGCTAGCCAAATCGCCATGGTTCGGCCGAAAATTGCCTCGAAAGTGATGGGTTCCTCGCCGAAAATCTGGGGAAGTCTCCCCTGGGTTATTTCTGTGCTATATCCTCGATCCACAACCATATCTCAAGTTAGATTTAGGCCACAAGGACAAAAATGAGAATAGTTCAAGTGTCCCGAAGCTTACCCAAATCGAAGGGACGAGAAACCTCGCCGGAGTTCCTCCTTCGAACCGACGCTCGATGATTCCTCCGTCTTCGTCAATTTTTAAGGATGCAGGAAGGGAAACAGAGGATGGTGGTTCAGCAGCGTGTGTATGTATGTTTGTGTGTGCGTGTGTGTGGAGCTCGGGCAGAAGGAGAAAGTGCAGAGAGAGAGAGCACGGGAAAGGGAAGAAAGAGATGATTGGGAGGGAAGAGAGAAGAGAGACTCGGGGGACAAAAAAATCAGGGGTGGGTCCCCTTGGGCACACCATTTAAGACCCAAAAACCATTTTTAAAAGGAAAATATCCCCAAATTTAGTGAAAATACAAAAATATCCTTTTGTACCATAAATCCCGGGACGGGTTGTTACATTGTTGCTTCCTAGGAAGTCTCATACTCCCTTACACAACCAGTGACAAGCCCCAATCCCGATGTCCCACAGACATCGGGATGGTCATGTGCTTGCCGACACCCAATGGTGACGCAAGCAATTTATGAATGTAAATGCTGAGAACATGTGAAGCATACACTTAGATTGTAGCAAGATAATAGAATGTAACTATTCATGCGGTAGTAAAATGAACACAATACTAATATTCAACTGCCAACAATGAATACATAATAATAATGCATGACATTTTCAAAGCATACGTCTAATACATAGTACAAACGGAAGGTAAGATAGAGAAATGCTATTACAATAGATGTCAAAGCAAAAAGAGTAGAGCACACTGTCACTGGTAAGGGAATGCCTTGTACGTCGGATCGTATTCCTCGTACCTAGGTCCTGAGGGGGCGTAAAACAAACATGAGTGGACCAAGTTGATATATATAATAAAAACAGTTATCAACATAGTAACCCCCAAAGTTTTATGAAAACTAATAGCATAATATGTAGTAGGTTTTTCGAAAACCCTGGCATACCATAAAAACTTTCCATAAAACATATCTCCTATATAGTGTGCTAACTAGTGGTATCAATATCAGTATCTCTCTTCTGCACAGAACAGTGCCCTACACACGCCCGCCCGAAGGCAATATAAGTATCATCTTCGTATCATCTTCCATATACATAGAACAGTGCCCTACACACACCTGCCCGAAGGCAATATAAGTATCTCGCTTGAAGGTAGAACAGTGAGCACTAGATACGCACAAAACCATTGAATATAATCTTTCCAAATATAGGTAAATATATCTCAAAAATATCTTCATAGTATAAAGTCATCCATGATCTATACTATAAAGAAGTGTGTAAAAACATGTTCTAAATAGTATATCGTCATCCATCAGATATCCTACACAGAACATGGGTTCGATAGAAAATATGGTATTCCAAAATATTCCAAGTAAGCATGATAATCATATAAGGTAAATCCAACTTACTCATAAAACATTATCTAAAACGTGATCATTAAATCATGCTTTTCATGTATGCATTTCTACTATTAAAACATGCATTTTAGAAGGGGTCTACTCACAGATACTCCGTCGTCATAGAGTTGTACGAAATAGGAATGACGGAATCACCACTAATATTCGCACCTAAACACATAAAGTGTACAATTGATAAAACTATATTCAAACGATTAAATTTCAGGAAACGAACTTTATAAACGGGTCCAGGAGGTCGAAATTAGCCTAGAAGGGATCCCGGATGAAACCCAAAAAAGTCAACAAAAAGTCAACGGTTAAAGTCAACGGTCAACATTAACCAGAAGTCAACGGGTTGGGTCGGTCAAAGTCAACCACATCAAATTGGTTTAGGGTTGGACCAGGTCAGGGGTTTGGGGTTTAGAACTGGGTTGGGCTTAGGGTTTTAGGTAAACGAGCCGAAGGCCCAGCTTTTAACATGACCCGAAGGCTTGTTTGAAAGGGCTTGAAGCCCTAGGTTGCTCACACGGGCCTGGGATTGGAAGCTTGGCCTAGGGTTTTGGGTTAAAAGGGTATACGGGCCTAATACCCTAAAAGAAACAGCCCAAAGGCCTTTAGGTTTTAGAATTAAATAAAAATAAATCAAATAAAAGGGTTTGGGTTTAAATGGGCCTAAAACCGAGTTCTAAAATGGCCAAAAGGGCCTGGGTTCATTGAACTTGGGTCACTGACCCATTTCTCACCGGGGAAGGAGGCCGGAGCCTCCTATGCTCCGGTCGATGCCAAAACGAAACCCTAGACTCCGATCTAGGTGTCAAATTGAAGAGGGAGTTGAGAAAGTAAGTTGGTACCTGGGGTGTGCCGTGGAACGACCGGTGGTGGCCGGAATCTCGTTCAAAACCCATAGGAGTCCGCCGGGGTTTCCTGAGTTGTTGGGCTTTGCAGAGTTCCACAGAGACAAGTGAAGGTGAGAGAGAGAGAGCCCAAAAAGATAGTGGTGGTGGTGGTGCCTCGGCGTGTGTGTGTGGGTAGCTTGCGGAGGGTGAGAGCAAGATAGATGAGTGAGATCTGAGAGAGAGAGAGAGAGAGAGAGAGAGAGAGAGAGAGAGAGAGAGAGAGAGAAGAGTGAGTGTTAAGAGAGAAAGGTTTCAAGGAAAGAGAGAGAAAGATAAGGGATGAGTTAGGGGTGGTGCCACATGGCAGCGTGGGGGAAAAAGGAAATCTAGATGGAGGGTCTGCATTCGATTAGGATAGGGGATCAAATTGAGACTTTTAAAGAACTCTAGGGGAAAAATTTAAGAAATTACATTTAATTGGGGGTGGGGTTTAACAACCAGTAAATACTTGAAAAAGTTAAGTCGTAATGGTCTTATGATGTGTCAGTGTCAGCGTGTTTTGTAATTCTTACTATTCTGGGTTTTTCACACATAGGATAGGAAGCCAAGGAGGAGCGAGGTTGAACTCTGACTTGAATGTGGTTTGCTCACTACTACTGAAGTTACAACCATATATGCACGCTATTTGATTAATGTTTAATTGTATTAGGGTTCTTACTTGATTTTTCTTAATATTTTGGCAACAGTACGTAAAACCCAGGAAACTGATATAGTCATAGGAAATGTTAACTCAATTTTGGAAAAATATTTTCTTATTTAAAAGCCCTCATCGTAAAAATGATTCAATTGTCTATTTAACTGAGAAAAGTGAGTGTCCCACTGATGTCATGCTAAGAAAAGTATATATATAGAGTAGAAGCTGATGTAATTTGTGAAACCTCACCTCTAAATGTTCTTTTAATTACACTTTTTCCCCTGAAAGTTTTTAAAAATGTGCATTTTGGTCCCCTTATCCTAATTTAATCCGGACCCTTTATCTGGATTTCATTTCTCCCTCACACTGCCACGTGGCAGCCCCTTAACTCACCCCAATCTCTCTCTCTTTCCCCGATCTCTCTTGGATCTTTCACTCTCTCAGCTCGACTCTCATCTCTCTCTCGCCGATCACACCCACACCCAGGCACCCAAATCCATCCACCCCGACGACGGCGCAACATCTCCACCACCCTCATGAACTCTCCCTCACTTTCCTCTGTCTCTTGGAAGCACGGCGCCATGCAGAGGAACCCCAGGGACCTTGAGGACATCCAACCCAGATTTCGGCCACCTCTGGCCTTTTCTTGGCGAATCTACAGTAACCAATCTCTTCCCTTCTCTTATACCTTCATTTTTGTTGATAGATTAAAGGGTAGATCGGCGTCTTACCGTCAACCGGAGCTTGGGAAGCTCCGACGATTTCTATGTCAAAATCAGGCTTCAGGGCCGTTACATCTGATCCTAGGCCGTTGGGCTGGCTCACCCAAAACCCTTTTAAAACCCTAAGACCTAAGGCTTTCAGGCCTTATGGAACCTGGGCCTTTGGCCCGTGGAACTTAAGCCCAACCTGTCAAAGCCCAGACCCAAAACCCTATTGGATCCAGGCATTTGGGCCATGGATCTGGTCCACTAACCTTAGGCCCAACCCAAACCAAACCCAGGCCCATTGACCCGGTTTGATCAGGTTGACCCGACCCGGTTGACCGACCTGGGCTCGTTGAATTTGACCTGGTCAACGGTCATCATTGACTTTAACTTTGACCAATCAATGATCAACGTTTACTTTTGTTGACTTTTTCAGGTTTTCATCCAGGACCCCTCCTAAGCTAATTTCGACATCCTGGACTTGTTTTTGAAGTCCATTTTCCCAAATTCAATCGTTTGAATATAGTTTTATTAACTGGATCCTTTATGTGCTTAGGTGCATATTTTGTGGCGTTTCCATCTTCGCTAGTTTGCGTGGTTCTTCGATAGCGAAGTATATGTGAGTGAACCCTTTCTAACATACATGTTTTAATAGTAGAAATGCATACATGAAAAGCATGATTTAATGATTACGTTTTATGAAATGTTTTATGATATATTATGCATACATCAAATTTGAATTACCATATTTTCTATCGAACCCATGTTCTTGTAGGGTATCTGATGGATGACGATATACTATTTAGAACATGTTTTCACACACTTATTTATAGTATAGATGATGGATGACTTTATACTATGAAGATGTTTTTGAGATATATATACCTATGTTTGGAATGACTATGTTCAATAGTTTTGTGCGATAGTGGTCACTGTTTTGTGCATACGGAATATGATACTTATATTGCCTTCGGGATGGCGTGTGTAGGGCACTGTTCTGTGCATATCGAAGATACTCATATTGCCTTCAGGCGGGCGTGTGTAGGGCACTGTTTTGTGCAGAAGAGAGATATTGATACCACTAGTTAGCACACTATATACGAGATATGTTTTATGAGATGTTTTATGGCATGCTAGGGTTTTGGAAAACCTATTACATATTATGCTATTAGTTTTCATAAAACTTTGGGGGTTAGTATTGATAACTGTTTTTATTATATATATATATATATATATATATATATATATATATATATATCTCAACTTGGTCCACTCATGTTTGTTTTGCGCCCCTTCAGGACATGGGAACGAGGACTATGATCAAATGTACGAGGCATTCCCCTACCAGTGACATCGTGTTATATTCTCCCTTCTTTGGTTCCCATTGTAATATTACTTCTCTATCTTACTTTCCCATTTGTACTCTAAATTAAAATATGCTATGAACATGTCATGCATTATCATTATGTATTCATTGGTGGCAGTCGAATACTAGTATTGTGATAATACTCCACTATTGCATGAATAGTCATATTCTATTATCTTGCTACAATTCAAGTGCATGCTTCACATGTTCTCAGCATTTGCATTCATAAATGGTTTACGTCACCTCCGAGTGTCAGCCAGTGCGTGACCACTCCGATGTCCATGGGACATCGGGATCGGGGCGTGTCATAATTTCAGGACCATATATTTAGTATTTTCCTTTTTTTTCATAACAAAACTAGGTATCTGACCAGAGAAAAAAAAATCGATAAAGGTAGTACAAGATCATACAAGAATAAAAGAATATATTTTCTACTTGTTTGATCAAGAAGCGATAGCACACACAAAGGCATTTCGCACGCGAGTAATGGTGAGCTTCATGTTAGAACATTGAGAGGTAAGAGGGCCTTTATTTTCATTATAGGTGAGATCGATCTCAGCCAATTCCACATTCTCACATGGTTTGCCACTGCTACATACAATTTGGACTGTGAGGAGAGTTGCAGATGGGCCCTTAATGTTTTTCAAGTTGACGTTGCTGATCTTAACTTTTGATGGAACGTTTTGTTTACACTGGTTCCACGGGCAACACTGTTGGTCTATGAGGAGAGGATTGCTGACATTGACCATGGTAATATCTTCAAAATGCATATCTGATGCAATACCATATGAAGGAGAAGCAGGCTCTGTCTTGATTCTCACACCGTTGGATGTATTAGTTAAGGTGCAGTTCTTAACTTTGATTCCAGCCATAGGTTCTTCGTTTGGATACCTTCCAAGACTTCCAACGCTTATGCCATGGCCTGGTCCATAAGTATCCCTAGTTATGGTGATTTCTTTGTTTCCATCGCCAATGGAAACATAGTCATCCCCAGTTCCAATATGTGCATCAGTAATGTTGATTCCAGTTGAACGCCTAATCTGGATTCTATCCGTATTTATGCTCTCCCCCAGTGCCGTGACATTGACACGTTGGAATGTGACATTGTGGCACCCCAAAATGTTGACGTGGAAATTATTGCTATCGAGGGTGACAAGAAAATTATCATGGCCATAAATAACTCCACCAAATCTACAGAGGAATGTTGCACAAGTTAACCAGACAACAATCCCTCAATTATCTCCACTCAGCCAAAATCTTCTTCATCATATTAAACTTGCTAATTGTATTACATTAATTGTATAATTACTTAGCTGTAATTGTTATACAAAAGTCAATGATGTATATACTTATATGTGTAGTAATTGATATAGCAGATAATCAATCAAGCTATTCTCCAAATTACAGACTTATTACTTCCTGCACTCATTTTCTTTTCGCTGCTCTCTCTGCTGATCTCTTCTTTTCTACAGGGTATTAGCCTTAACCAACAGCTAAAGCTACTACATTTTGATCCTCTATGGCCTCTCCTATAGCCCCCCAAACCACCTTCTCTTCTGCTGCTCTCTCATTCGACTCTTCTTCCATCAGGACAACCATCACCCCAACCCTTCCCAGTACCTTCAATATCTCTCACATGATCAACACTCATATGGATCGTACCAATTATCTCAGTTGGCGATCTCAATTCCAAGATGTTCTTGAGATTCATGGTCTCGAAGACACTGTGGTCTGCAATTCTCAACCCTCCAAAAAGCTTGACGACGATTTAGTCAATCCCACATACTCTCAAGACAAACTAATCCTCAGTTGGATTAATGCCACTTGTTCCTCCTCCATTAAGCCTATCCTGCTTTCTTGCACCACTGCCAATGCCACCTGGTCACTCTTGGAGAAGCATCTCTATCCTCTCTTTAAGATTCACCTTCGCACTATTTGCGACCAACTCTGTAACTTGAAGAAAACTCATGAGCAACCTATGAGTGAGTACTTATTGCATGCTCGAAGCCCTTCTGATTCTCTTCACTATGCTAGTTCCAACATCATTAACGATGAGCTTATCGAATCTATTCTTGACGGGCTTGGTCAAGAATATAAAGAGTTTAAGACATAAGTTCATCTTCGTCATTCTCTTTCTTTTGATGACTATTATGATCTGCTGCTTCAAGAAGAGCATCTCATTCAAAAGATATCGTCTCTCTCCTTGTCCAATGGCGCTTCCTTCAATGCAAATTGGGCCACGGGTAATTTCTGAGACTCTCAGCATGGTGTTGTTTCTTATAAACATGGCACATGTCGTGGTGGTGGTTGGCGTCCTCCCAATTCCAACCATCACCGACATTGGTCTTCTCATCAGACCCATCATGGCTCCTCCAGTGATTCTCGACCTCCTCTGCTTCCCACACCGGCATCGCCCCTGCCTCAGTCAAACTTTGAGTATGGTAAGCCCTGTGAACTTTGTGACAAACTTGGTCATAAAGCCAAGACATGTTCGCAACGTGGAAATTTTGCATACCTCGCAGCCACCACTGCTGCTTGTCTCTCCTCCGTTCCTTGGGTCGTCGATTCCGGAGCTACCCAACACATGACTAATGATCTGTCTCACCTCACTCAAGTTCAACCTTACACAGGTACTGATTCAATCATTGTGGGCAACGATGAGCACTTACCTATCTCTCATATTGGCAAATCCTTCATTTCTGTCTCACACGACTCTTTTTTCTTAAAGATGTGTTGTATGTTCCTGCAATAAAAAAAATCTATTGTCAATTCGCCGATTTTGTCGTGATAATAATTGCTATTTTGAGATGGATGATATATGTTTTGTTGTGAAGGACAAGAGGACGGGACAAATACTTCTTATTGGGCATAACTATGGTGATATCTACTATATTCGGGTTGCTTCTCACATCACTCCCAAGCTTATGTTCTATGGCGAACGAACAACCCTAGTTGTGTGGCATGCTCGATTGGGTCATCCTTTTGATGCTATCTTTCGTGTTTTGGCAAATAAAAATCACATCCCCATTGGCGGTGCTGTTTCTTCTAATAAGAATTGTCACATTTGTTCGTTAGGCAAGGCATGTCGACTACCATTCAATGCTCGAACGACCATGACTTCTCACCCTCTAGAACTTTTGCACCTTAATGTATGAGGCCCTACCCCGACTTTGTCTAATTTTGGGTACAAGTATTATTTATCTATTGTTGATGATTTTTCACGATTCATCTAGCTATTTCCCTTTGTTCGCAAATTCGATGTCTCAACTACCTTTGTCACTTTCAAACGCATGATTGAGAATCGGTTAAATCGCATAATTAAAATGTTACAAATTGTTGGTGGTGGTAAATTCACTAGTTTGGCTTTCCGGAATTTCCTTCGTGAACATGGGATAGTTCAACAACTCTCTTGTCCTCACACGCCACAACAAAATGGCATTGTTGAAAGAAAGCATCGCCATATTGTTGAAATGGGTTTATGTCTCTTGGCTCAATCTTATCTACCACAGAGTTTTTGGGTGGAAGCTTTCATAACCGCCATATTTCTCATTAATCGGTTGCCTCTACATAACCTTATGAATGTCTCTCCCTATGAGAAATTATTTGCCATGATTCCGGATTCTCGCTTTCTTCGAACATTCGGTTGCACTTGCTTTCCGCACTTAGTTCCCTACAACAAACACAAGTTGATGCCCAAATCAGTGAAATGTGTCTTCATTGGTTATGACAACAATTACAAAGGGTATCGTTGTCTCGATATGGCTTCCAGTAAGGTTTACATCTCTCGTAATGTTTCTTTTGATGAATTAACCTTTCCGTACCAAGAACTCAGGTCTCATTCTTAGCCCGGCAAGGCATCGATTTCATCCCCACTTTTTTTGGAGTCTTTGCCCCTAACACAAACTTGCACTGTTGCTCCTATTCATTCTACTGGTCATAGCCCCGATGAGCAGGCCCCGTCCGTCTCTCACCATGTCGCCAGCCCAGCATGCGCCACCAATAGTGACACTCATCCATCTGCTGCTTCTCCAAATGAGTCTGTAGCTTATTCAGAAGCACAAGAACCCACGACCCCAGACCAAGCTTCTACTTCAGTCATGTCAGACCATGCATTAGACCAATCTGATGCCATGCACAATTCCACCTCTATCCCAGTTGCTGCTTCTCCAGACTCCTCTCTTGCTCATCACAAGTTCAAAAGTATCAATGCTTTAACTTATGGTACGGATAGACACCCACTACCACACGGTTTAACAACGACTCTCTATGATCCTCTTTCCTTTGAGCCAACTAGCTACACTCAAGCTTCGAAACACCCTTACTGGCAACACGCAATGAAGGAAGAATATGAAGCCCTCATACAAAATCATACTTGGTCTCTTATTCCTGTCACACCAAATATGAACATTGTAGGGTGTAAATGGGTCTTTCGAGTTAAACGGAAAGCGGATGGCTCTATTGACAGACACAAAGTTCACCTCGTCGCCAAAGGATATAATCAACAAGAAGGACTCGACTACCACGAGACCTTCAGTCCCGTGGTCAAACCGGGTATTATTCTGACCATACTCGCTCTTGCTGTTTCCAACAATTGGCCCCTCCAACAACTCAATGTGCGTAATGCTTTCCTTAATGGGATTCTACACGAGGAAGTTTATATGAAGCAACCACCTAGGTTTGTTGATTCCCAATGCTCTGAGCATGTTTGTCGACTTCATAAAGCTCTTTATGGCTTGAAACAAGCCCCCCGAGCTTGGTTCCAGCGACTTAATGCTTTCTTATGCGAACAAGGATTTTCTCACAGCAAATCTGATGCGTCTTTATTTATTAATCACTCATCTACATATTCATTGTATGTTCTCATTTATGTTGATGACTTGATTGTCACAGGATCTAATTCAACTGCTATTCACATGTTCATTGATTTGTTGTGCGCCACTTTTGCTAGTTGCAAGTTAGGGGATCTTCATTTTTTTCTTGGCATGGAGGTCACACGAACAAGAAGTCATCTTCCTCTATCTCAGACTCGTTATGCTTCTGACTTGCTCAAGAAGTTCAAGATGGACATGTGCAAGCCAAGTCCTACTCCGTTTCTTTCCTTCACCCGCTTGTCCGCATATGATGGCGATCCCATTTCTGATTTCGAGTATTATCGAATTATGGTTAGTGGCCTTCAGTATTTAACTTTGTCTTGTCCTGACATCACTTATCGGTGAATCAAGTATGTCAATTCATGCATAATCCTAAGTGCACTCATCTTCAAGCGGTTAAGCGCAACTACCGTTATATCAAGGGCATTGTTGACCAAGGCATACTCTTTTGCTCCTCTAAAGACTACTCTCTTCAAGGTTTTTCTGACGTCGATTGGGCTGCATTTGTTGATGATCGTAGGTCCATCAGCGGTGCTTGCATTTTTCTGGGTCCCAATCTTCTTACTTGGACCGTTAAGAAGCAAACTACAGTGTCCCGTTCTAGCCCTGAAGCGGAATACCGTACTTTCGCTACCACTGCGGCTGAAATACGATGGTACTGTTATCCTTTTCGTGAGCTGGGCATTCCCATACGCACTCCACCTTGCATTCTTGTTGATAATATTTCGGCCCTGCATATAGCTGCCAATCTCGTCTTCCATGCTCGTACTCGTCACATCGAAATTAACTACCACTTTGTTCGTGAATTACTTGCTTAAGGCGTACTTCAAACTCGTCATATCTCCTTTCACAATCAGATTGCCGATGTCTTCACCGAAGGCCTTTCCTGCGAACGATTCTCATTTCTTACTTCCAAGCTCAATCTTCACTTCATTCCGTTTCGCTTGAGGGGGGATGACAAGAGAATTATCACAGCCACAAATAACTCCACCAAATCTACAGAGGAATGTTGCACAAGTCAACCAGACAACAATCCCTCAATTATCTCCACTCAGCCAATATCTTCTTCATCATATTAAATTTGCTGATTGTATTACATTAATTGTATAATTACTTACCTGTAATTGTTATACAAAAGTCAATGATATGTATACTTATATATGTACCAATTGATATAGTAGATAATCAATCAAGCTATTCTCCAAATTACAGTCTTGTTACTTCCTGCCTCATTTTCTTTCTGCTGCTCTCTCTGCTGGTCTCTCCTTTTCTACAGAGGGAAGTTATGTCCTGAACTGTGGAAATGGTAACGAAGTTGAACCTCATATTGATCGCGATAGATTTGCAATCTTTGTTTTTGTTGCAGTCATTTTTCTTCCAAGCAAGTGCTCCTTGGCCAACAAAAGTTCCACCACCTGATACGGTGAGCATGCGGACGTGCTCAAAACCAACCCAAGTATCCGGTCTGGTAAGTTTGCCGCCGTCTACTGGAGCTGTTAATTTCCCTTGTACTTGAATCTCAATAGGAGCCTTGCAAGGACTTGCTTCTGTTAACTAGTACGTCCCACTCGGAACAACAACCTTACTCGGCGCCGGTGATGGACACGCATCAGTCCAAGCATTTGCTAAAGCCTGCGTGATATCACGGCCGGGCTTGGCACCATATGTTGCACTCGTGACAACAAACACACCCAGCTCAGCTTGAGTTTTAGATGCTGACAATAAGAAGAAGAACGTTACCAAGATATTCAATTTCCGAGCCATCTTCATTTTTCACTTGGTTATTTTCTTTTTTACTAATGGAAGAATGATGAAACTACATTTGGATTTCAGGTCAATTTATAGTCCTACCTGAAGGGTCAACACCATCAAAATGACCAACCAAACTGGCTATTTTTATACATGTCCTTAGGCTGTTGAATTGTAGCTCAACTTCTATCCTATAATTAGTAAACTGTTTTAGCGCATCACCAACAAAGTGCAGTTGTCCAACGTAAGACAGTTTTATGCTACATAGATTCCTTAAAAAGCATCAATCCCAACATGATTTAGGAAGTACCCATTCCCATACAACATTGATGACCTATTTGATCCCCTTATTCGTAACAGAAAATGCCCTGCGGCGGTAGCATTTGATATTTTTTGAGTTTTAGCTGAATATTTACCAGTCTTGCCAAATGATGAGTTGAGTATCGAAACTGATGAAAAAAATACAGTCATAGGAAATGTTAACTCAATTTTGGAAAAATATTTTCTTATTAAAAAGCCCTTATCGTAAAAATGATTCAATTGTCTATTTAACTGAGAAAAGGGAATGTCCCACTGATGTCATGCCAAGAAAAGTATATATATGGAGTAGAAACTGATGCAATTTAAGGATAATATATGTAGTATTTTCTCTTTTTTTTCCGTAACAAAACCAAGTATCTGTCCGGAGAAAAAAAAAATCAATAGAGGTAGTACAAGATCATCAAAGAATAAAAGAATATATTTTCTACTTGTTTGATCAAGAAGAAGTAGCACACGCAAGAGCATTTGGCACGCGAGTAATGGTGGGCTTCACGTTAGAACATTTAGAGGTAAGAGGGCCTTTATTTCCGTTGTAGGTGAGATCGATGTTAGCCAATTCCACATTCTCACAAGGTTTGCCACTGCTGCATACAATCTGGACTGCCAGGGGAGTTGCAGATGAGCCCTTAATGTTTTTAAAGCTGACGCTGCTGATCTTAACTTTCGATGGAACGTTCTGTTTACACTGGTTCCATGGGCAGTACTGTTGGTCTATGAGGACAGGATTGCTGACATTGACCATGATAATATCTTCAAAATGCATATCTGATGCAATACCATCTGAAGGAGAAGCAGGCCATGTCTTGATTCTCACACCGTTGGATGTATTAGTCAAGGTGCAGTTCTTAACTCTGATTCCAACCACAGGTTCTTCATTTGGATACCTTCCAAGACTTCCAACGCTTATGCCATGGCCTGGTCCACAAGTAACCCTAGTTACGGTGATTTCTTTGTTTCCATCGCCAATGGAAACACAGTCATCTCCAGTTCCAATGTGTGCATCAATAATGTTGATTCCAGTTGAACGCCCGATATGGATTCCATCCGTATTTATGCTCTCTTCCGGTGCCGTGACATTGACACCTTGGAATGTGACATTGTTGCACCCCAAAACGTTGACGTGGAAATTCTTGCTGTCAAGGGAAGTTATGTCCTGAATTGTGGAATTGGTAACGAAGTTGAACCTCATATTGATGGCGATAGATTTGCAATCTTCGTTTTTGTTGCAGTCATTTTTCTTCCAAGCAAGTGCTCCTCGGCCGTCAAAAGTTCCACCACCTGATACGGTGAGCTTGTTGACGTGCTCAAAACCAACCCAAGTATCCGGTCTGGTAAGTTTGCCGCCGTCTGCTGGAGCTGTTACTTTCCCTTGTACTTGAATCTCAATAGGAGCCTTGCAAGGACCTTTGAAACTTGCTTCTGTTAACATGTACGTCCCGCTCGGAACAACAACCTTACTCGGCACCGGTGATGCACACGCATCAGTCCAAGCCTTTGCTAAAGCCTGCGTGATATCAGAGCCGGGCTTTGCACCATATGTCGCACTCGTGACATCAAACACACCCGGCTCAGCTTGAGTTTTAGATGCTGACAATAAGAAGAAGAACGCTGCCAGGATATTCGATTTCCGAGCCATCTTGATTTTTCACTTGGTTATTTTCTTTTTTATTAATGGAAGAATGATGAAACAACATTTGGATTTCAGGTCAATTTATAGTCCTACGTGAAGGGTCAACACCATCAAAATGACCAACCAAACTGGCTATTTTTATACATGTCCTTAGGCTGTCGAATTGTAGCTCAACTTCTATCCTATAATTAGTAAACTGTTTTAGCGCATCACCAACAAAGTGCAGTTGTCCAACGTAAGACAGTTTTATGCTGCATAGATTCCTTAAAAAGCATCAATGCCAACATGATTTAGGAAGTACCCATTCCCTTACAACATTGATGACCTATTTGATCCCCTTATTCGTAACTGAAAATGTCCTGCAGCGGCAGCATTTGATATTTTTTGAGTTTTAGCTGAATATTTACCAGTCTTGCCAAATGATGAGTTGAGTATCGAAACTATAATGCACGAGTCCTTGGTAGAGTTGAGAATATCTGTATGGAAATTGCAGACCTTGTTCAGAATCCCATTAAAACCTGATTCAACTCGCCCATTTAATTCATCCACTCAATTACAGTTCTCTTGCAAGATAGCATTTTTTTTACTGCCTTTTTTGGCACCTCGGTTATTTCCTTGTAGTAAACTAACAGTCTGAGGCTACATGAACTCAGTTCAAGCAATGGGCAGCTACATTCAGTAATACAAGAAAAGTGAACTGACTTCAACTATTTTTTCGCCTCGTAATCCTTTAAGCAATAGATGTCATCACTGCATATATTTTGTGACAGAAAATTGAAATAGGATATATTCCTTGAGTAAAACTATACGTTTGATGTGGAACAACAGTTCCAAAACCCAAAAAAGGCGTAGAGATTGATTAACCCAAGCATTGACAATTAGAACTACAAGGAACCCAACAGATTGAATGTACTTTTATATTGTCATGCATGTCAAGAAACTTAGCCGTGAACCAAGCTACTGCTATTGGTCAATATTGGTTCGTCTGTGCCACTTGAGCATAAAAGAACTTAAAGTTGTTTCCCACGGATGAAAATAATTTAACTACAAATTAATAGAAAGCCAGACCAGAACAGTCACAAGCTTTCGGATTTGAGTTGCCGATATCTGAAGAATTTCGTGTTGTAGACTCGTGATCAGTGCTAGCCTTTTGTTTTTCAATGTTAGATTATAACATTTCTGCATATAAAAATATTCTAATGATCTATTGTATTTCCTCCCTTATTATTTGTTAGTTCTTAATATTTTCATGTTTCTTTTGTTTAACGGTTTAATCCGCTGTGTCGAAAAATCTACATTAGAGTAGTGGAACTTACTTTGAAGATCATTTTCCATTGCGCCAGAAGTTTTCAATTAAGCGTGCTACAGTTATATTGGTGTGCATTGGTGGTTCCTAGGAAGTCCGCTACTCCCCTACACTACCAGTGAGTACTTGAAAACGTTAAGTTGTAATGGTCTTATGATGTGTCGGTGTCTGCATGTTTTGTAATTCTTAGTATTCTGGGTTTTTCATACATAGGATAGGAAGCCAAGGAGGAGCCGGGTTGAACTCTGCCTTGAATGTGGGTTGCTCACTACGACTGAAGTTACAACCATATATGCACGCTATTTGATTAATGTTTCACTGTATTTGGGTTCTTGGTTTTCCTAATATTTTGGCAGCAGCACGTAAAACCCATGAAACTGATACAGTCAGAGGAAATGTTGACTCAATTTTGGAAAAATATTTTCTTATTGAAAAGCCCTCATCGTAAAAATGATTCAATTGTCTATTTAACTGAGAAAAGGGAATGTCCCACTGATGTCAGGCCAAGAAAAGTATATATATATGGAGTAGAAACTGATGCAATTTAAGGATAATATATGTAGTATTTTCTCTCTTTTTTTCGTAACAAAACCAGGTATTTGACCAGAGAAAAAAAAAATTGATTGAGGTAGTACAAGATCATCAAAGAATAAAAGAATATATTTTCTACTTGTTTGATCAAGAAGTAGCAGCACACGCAAGAGCATTTGGCACGCGAGTAATGGTGGGCTTCACGTTAGAACATTTAGAGGTAAGAGGGCCTTTATTTCCGTTGTAGGTGAGATCGATGTTAGCCAATTCCACATTCTCACAAGGTTTGCCACTGCTGCATACAATCTGGACTGCCAGGGGAGTTGCAGATGAGCCCTTAATGTTTTTAAAGCTGACGCTGCTGATCTTAACTTTCGATGGAACGTTCTGTTTACACTGGTTCCATGGGCAGTACTGTTGGTCTATGAGGACAGGATTGCTGACATTGACCATGATAATATCTTCAAAATGCATATCTGATGCAATACCATCTGAAGGAGAAGCAGGCCATGTCTTGATTCTCACACCGTTGGATGTATTAGTCAAGGTGCAGTTCTTAACTCTGATTCCAACCACAGGTTCTTCATTTGGATACCTTCCAAGACTTCCAACGCTTATGCCATGGCCTGGTCCACAAGTAACCCTAGTTACGGTGATTTCTTTGTTTCCATCGCCAATGGAAACACAGTCATCTCCAGTTCCAATGTGTGCATCAATAATGTTGATTCCAGTTGAACGCCCGATATGGATTCCATCCGTATTTATGCTCTCTTCCGGTGCCGTGACATTGACACCTTGGAATGTGACATTGTTGCACCCCAAAACGTTGACGTGGAAATTCTTGCTGTCAAGGGAAGTTATGTCCTGAATTGTGGAATTGGTAACGAAGTTGAACCTCATATTGATGGCGATAGATTTGCAATCTTCGTTTTTGTTGCAGTCATTTTTCTTCCAAGCAAGTGCTCCTCGGCCGTCAAAAGTTCCACCACCTGATACGGTGAGCTTGTTGACGTGCTCAAAACCAACCCAAGTATCCGGTCTGGTAAGTTTGCCGCCGTCTGCTGGAGCTGTTACTTTCCCTTGTACTTGAATCTCAATAGGAGCCTTGCAAGGACCTTTGAAACTTGCTTCTGTTAACATGTACGTCCCGCTCGGAACAACAACCTTACTCGGCACCGGTGATGCACACGCATCAGTCCAAGCCTTTGCTAAAGCCTGCGTGATATCAGAGCCGGGCTTTGCACCATATGTCGCACTCGTGACATCAAACACACCCGGCTCAGCTTGAGTTTTAGATGCTGACAATAAGAAGAAGAACGCTGCCAGGATATTCGATTTCCGAGCCATCTTGATTTTTCACTTGGTTATTTTCTTTTTTATTAATGGAAGAATGATGAAACAACATTTGGATTTCAGGTCAATTTATAGTCCTACGTGAAGGGTCAACACCATCAAAATGACCAACCAAACTGGCTATTTTTATACATGTCCTTAGGCTGTCGAATTGTAGCTCAACTTCTATCCTATAATTAGTAAACTGTTTTAGCGCATCACCAACAAAGTGCAGTTGTCCAACGTAAGACAGTTTTATGCTGCATAGATTCCTTAAAAAGCATCAATGCCAACATGATTTAGGAAGTACCCATTCCCTTACAACATTGATGACCTATTTGATCCCCTTATTCGTAACTGAAAATGTCCTGCAGCGGCAGCATTTGATATTTTTTGAGTTTTAGCTGAATATTTACCAGTCTTGCCAAATGATGAGTTGAGTATCGAAACTATAATGCACGAGTCCTTGGTAGAGTTGAGAATATCTGTATGGAAATTGCAGACCTTGTTCAGAATCCCATTAAAACCTGATTCAACTCGCCCATTTAATTCATCCACTCAATTACAGTTCTCTTGCAAGATAGCATTTTTTTTACTGCCTTTTTTGGCACCTCGGTTATTTCCTTGTAGTAAACTAACAGTCTGAGGCTACATGAACTCAGTTCAAGCAATGGGCAGCTACATTCAGTAATACAAGAAAAGTGAACTGACTTCAACTATTTTTTCGCCTCGTAATCCTTTAAGCAATAGATGTCATCACTGCATATATTTTGTGACAGAAAATTGAAATAGGATATATTCCTTGAGTAAAACTATACGTTTGATGTGGAACAACAGTTCCAAAACCCAAAAAAGGCGTAGAGATTGATTAACCCAAGCATTGACAATTAGAACTACAAGGAACCCAACAGATTGAATGAACTTTTATATTGTCATGCATGTCAAGAAAGTTAGCCGTGAACGACGCTACTGCTATTGGTCAATATTGGTTCGTATACTGAGGAATACATTATAACACTAGATCTATTAATGGAAAGACAATACAGAGAGAGTCAGGAAAGATTTAACCTTGTCAGGCAAGGTTGAATCTTATGTAGCTTCTTCTCTTTGCAGTTACAAACGTTTGGGAGCTAAAGAGGGATGGATGGCAAACAAGTTTACACGAGGGGATCGATACTACAACATTTTGGAAAATGGTAGTAGAGCTTTTACATAGACAAAAGATGTCTTTCTACGGGAAATCTAAGGCTAAAAGGGTGCAGAATCTGGACAAAGCGCTGCTTTCTAGGTATTTGCTTGACTAAGAGACAAGTTGTATGTTTGTTTGTTTGATTAGTTGAGTGTCCTTATCTCTGGGCCCTCTTCCTCCTTTTATAGATGAAGTAGCCCGACTGCTTGCAGTTTTGTTCTTGCTCGAAAGCAACTGGAGGGTAATGACTCACCAGCTATTTACTTGTACTGCCACTGAAAAGTACTTTTGGCTGATAGGTGGCTGGTCTTATCATTTGTCATATTTAGATTATAGGTACATAGCCTATGCATTAATGGGAAGCCGTCTCATTGTCTTGAGAAGGTTAATCCGGGCTTGGCGCTAGGCTTCGAGCGAATCTCCCCACTTTAGTCCTTTTGGGCCTTCTTTTCTTCCTTCCTTTCTTCAGGCCCAAAGTTCAAATATTAACCCAAACAGCACCCTATGTTGCACTTGTGGCATCAAACACACCCAGCTCAGCTTGAATTTTAGATGCTGAATTTCAAAGCCATCTTGATTTTTCACTTGGCTTTTTTCTTTTTTATTAATGGAAGAATAATGAAACTCCATTTGGATTTCGGGTCAATTTATAATCCTAACTGAAGGCGCAACAGAAAATATGTAACTAATTGCTAACTATTTGTAAGCCTGTCCTTAAGAAGATGCATTGTAGTTCAACTTTCTATTTTAAATAACTTATAAACCTAATATGTAATGACAATTTTGACCTAATTAAATGTACAAATGGAGCACCACCAGAAAATGGAAGACATGGCCGGCCACCACCGGTTAACACCACCCTATCTGGATGGGAATGAACAAAGCTTCCCATTTGGGGATTAAGGTCACTTGACCATCTCGTATTGCGCTGAAACCCGCAAGTGTTTGTCATAGCAATAAAAGCAAGGGCAAGTAGGATGGTGAAACAATTCATTATCTGGGTAAAGTCCATATGGATCAGGATTGTTTTCAACATAATGTCCAGAAAAGTATGGAAGCAATGGTTGCTCGTATTGCCCGGGAAAGGGATGAGGAGCTCCACTGTGCATGCAGGACTCAAAAGGATCGCCATATCTAGGATAATTGTTTGAATTATGCACATAACAGTGTGGATTGTCTGTATAAAATGTGGAGTTTATGTTGAGAGTGTAGTGTGTGAGGATATTATTGTAAGTAATGTGGGGTGTATTAGGATAAATTTTAATTAAAAAAGTAAATGTGGGGTGTATTAAGTATGTAGAGTGTATTCAACAATGCATGGGGTGTTAATAAAATAACCCATATGTTTAAGATGAGAATATTAATCACCAACAACATAACTGTCCACCCTATGACATCAAATATTCCTTGAAAAGTAGTATTGCTGCCAACAAGATTTCTTATCGCATTTCCAACCTGTTCAATCCAATTTTTCATCGCTGATGGGATTGTTTCAGTTGTGAAGAAATCATTCACCATTTCACTATTAGATTGAAAATTATTTGAAATTGTTAACTAATAGCTTCATGTCTATCCTTTTTTACATGGACATTGGAAGAGTCTTGGTTATGAGATAGCAAGAATTGGATACTACAGGATTTATGTGAAGCATGCCTAGTTGCACCGAATCAAATTCGATGAAAAACGTGATGCATGAATGATTTCAGCCATGTTAAGATTTCATTCAAAGGACAAGCCCCCGTAAATTAACCACCTACACAGTCCAACATGTTTGTGGTACATGTTTGTGGTTTATACAAAAGGCCTCGATGCTACTAGTATTACGCCTTCCAAAAGAATTGCTCTCCAAAAGAAACTATTGGAGCCTCTAAATTTTGTCGAGAGCAGCAGATAAGCTGCATCAGAAAATGGAAGAACAATGATACCTTAAACTGCAGCGTCCCAGCAGCAAAACAAACAAACCAACTTAACGAAATATATGAAAAGCATCTGTTTGTGCCTTTGGTTTCTTGGGAGTTAGGACAGCTCTCGTCTCTAAAGAAATAATGATTTTTTGGCTTGACTGCTGTTTTTACCAAATGTTTCATAAAGCAATCTGCGCGCCAAAGTCTGTGACAGAAATTAGAGAATGAAAAATTATCATCAATTATCTTTTTACTTGGCATGACCACACCAGCACCATAATACCAGATTCTAGCAGAACTTATCAATAATTACACGTGCTATTCTTATGATTTGTCCATCTGTATACAAAAGGAATCCAAAGAACACAACAATTTACGTCGAGAACATTAGTACTTTCTCATCTTAGATCAAGGGAGGAAGCATCACGGAGGATGTAGCGCATGCAAGAGCCCCGGTCAGGCCAGAAATTGTTGGCTTGACGTTTGAACATTGAGAGGTAAGAGTTCCTTTGGCACCGCTGTAGGTGAGATCAATGTCAGCCAACTCCACATTCTTACATGGTGAGCCACTGCTGCACACAATCTTTAGTGAAAGTGCAGTTGTAGATGAGCCCTGAATGTTCTTGAAGCTAACATCGCTGATCTTAACTTTCGACGGAGGCAAATTATCACACTTCTCATACGGGCAGTAAAGTTGGTCTATGACAATAGGGTTACTCACATTAACCATGATAATATCCTCAAAGTGTATATCTGAGGCAGCAGTAGCCACAGGAGAATTCGGCCATGTTTTGATGCGCACACCGTTCTGTGTGTTGGTCAGGGTGCAGTTCTTGACTAAGATTCCAGCCAGGGATTCCTCATTGTCGTATCTTCCGAGACTTCCAATGCTTAAGCCATGACCTGGCCCACAAGAAACGTTGGTCACGGCGATTTGGTTGTTGCCATCACCTATAGAAACACAGTCATCCCCAGTTCCAATGTATGTATGAGTAATGTTGATCCCCGTTGATTTGCCGATATGGATTCCATCGGTATTTTTGCTGTCCCCGGGTGCTGTGATGTGAACATGTTGGAATGTAACATTGTTGCACCCGTAAACATGGACATGGAAGTTTTTGCTGTTAAGTGAAGTTACGTCCTGAATTATGGAATTTGTGACGAAGTCAAACCTCAGATTAGCGGAACCAGAGCAATGTTTGCTTTTGCTGCAGTTATTTTGACTCCAAGCAAATGCTCCTTGGCCATCAAAAGTTCCGCCACCTGATACGGTGATCATGTCAACGTGCTTGAAACCAACCCAAGTCCCCTCCATTGTGAGCTCACTGTCCTTTTCTGGAGCCTGCAATGTTCCTTGCACTTGAAGCTCAATCGGAGCCTTGCAAGGACCTCTGAAACTTACTCCACTTAACTTGTATGTTCCGCTCGGAACAACAACTTTACTAGCGGACAGTGATGCACACGAGTCATTCCAAGCCTTGGCCAGTGCAAAAGTAATATCAGAGCCAGGCTTTGCACCATATTCGGCACTTGTCACGTCAAAAACACTAGACTCATGAGCTTTAGTTGCAGATGCTAGCAATAAGAACACAAACATTCCCACTACACTCATTTTCGGACTCATTTTGATTTTCGCTTTCTTGATTATTTTTCGTTTTCTTTCACCAAGGGATGATGGAACTCCGGTTTCGTTTCGGGCCAATTTATAGTCGGATTCGAAGGCTCAATACCATCGACATATCAACCAATCACTTGCTATTTTTTTACAAGTCCTTAAGGATAGTTCAACTTGTGATGCGTATCCTATAATTAGTAAGCTTTTTGGTCTTAGAAGCATCCATCACCAACAAGAACTTGCTAAGTTGTTAATAATATGCTTTCCTCCTCGAAGTCACCATAATGTCAGTTGATATTTCCCAAGTTTCGGCCGACTAGTGGCCGGACCTTCCGGAAAACGTTACGCCGAGGCTATGATGTTTGATGTAAAACAAACCTCTACCATATTTTCCCAAAATACGCACAACAATGCCCTTTATCACCCAAAGAAAAGGGAAAATTCTGTCGTACGACGTACATCAACTATTTTAACCATTAGATGAGACGGTGAGACGGGTTCATTCTTTCCTCCAGAGTATAGAATGATAGTTGTCATTGGATCAGAACTGACACCGAGGATTGGATTGTATGGGCGTTTAAATATCCTAAGATATGTCATCTTTTTCGGGTTCACTAATCCTAGGTAGTCACATGATACATTATGGGCGTTTAAATATCTCAACCCCATTCTAACTAACATCAAGGTCTTTTGTGATAATACATTTGACGGATTATGCAGATGGTAATTACCAAGTTGGGGACAGTATTTGATAATTCTACATGGTATCAGAGCCAAGGAGCGGGCTCGTACTATATGCCATGTGATGGGTGGGTCTCCTTGGCCCCACGTGTAGGGTGAGTCCCCTTGGCTCCACGTGGTTGTCAATGTGTGTGTGGTCTCCCACGCGTGACCCACTAATTGGGTCCCACGTGAGGCGGCGTGTTGAAATGTCCCACATCAACCGTATTAACGAGAAAATAAGAGTTTAAATATCATAACCTCACTCCAACTAACACCGATGCCTTTTGTGATAAAACCCCACACTTGACGGATTGTGCAGATGGTAATTATCAAGTTGGAGACAATATCGATTTTGTTGGAAATGAACCAAGGCCTATCTATCGAAGAATTCTACAACAACCAATCAATTTGGGCTTGAAACAAAACAGAAAGGTCCATTAACCCGACACAACGCAAAAATAATAGCTTTTGGTTTAATTCTTTAACGAATTGTGTTGTTAGCAAGTCACGCGTTTAGAATGGGTTTTTTTTTTTTAACAAATGATATAATCTACACTAAGGGGAATGGGTTAGGCTTAGTCTCACAATGCGCTAACAATGTGGTTCAAATTCACCTTTGGCGAGAATCGAACCTAAGACCTCTTACTTACAAGTGAAGAGGAATACCACTAGACCATAGTACTAAGTGGCGAGAATATGTTAACATAACATTTATGACATGGGACCATCCATTAAGATAACGAATATGATATGAAAAATACACAAACACGACAAACAAAACCCGTTTGTAAGTCTAATTTTAAGGCATACGATGCCATTCTAATCTCTCTCTCAATCATTAGTCTCAAAGGCATACGGTTTAGTTACTAAGGAATGGGCTATAACTACTTGAGATATATGAGATGATAAATGCTCGTTACAATCACATGTGAGAGGGATTATAAAATCCCTGTGGAAGAATTTATTTACAAGTTATTCATACATGCTTTTGCAATGATCGTAAAGAGCATTTCTAATCCTTTTTATGTAAGGGAATTTTAACGAAAAGCTCCAGGTACTGTTCACTTTAACGAAAAACCACATTTTTACACTAAAAAATCAATCATGGTACTATTCACTTTACCCTTTATTTTGTCCTTATCGTTAAAACTCAAAATTTTCAAGCCATTTTCATTAGTTTTCCTTTTATGGTAATAGTGTATAGTTCATTCCCCACTAACTTGGCCTCATTTCCTTGGAATTTGAAAATCCCTTACCGAAACATAGCATTGGTGCCATATTACCACAAAGATGGAACTTTGGGTTTATGTGTCCATAACAGGCACGCATGAAAAAGGAGGCAAATGGTATTTGTCTAGTCTTCTTTTATATATTCAGGCTCCTTTTTTGTTAAGCAATGAGTCTCCCTTTTTGTCTATTTGATATTTAGGCTCTATGGTATTTGTCAGGTTTTTTTGTCTAGTGGCATTTATAGATTCTTCAAACAGATCAGCTCAGAGTCTTTTGTTCCAAAACACACACCTAGCTAGTCCCTAATTATATTATATATAAAAAGGCTTTATTTATTAAATTCAAACTCTTGGATGTAGGAAAATGAAATTTAAGGTATGTTTACATGCCATGAAAGTAAATGACAAGATTAGACTCGATCTCAAGTGGTAGGTCCTTCAGCTACTTAGTACTACTCTCTAATGGTATTCTTCTTCACTTGTTAGTAAAATGTCTTAGGTTCGATTCTCGCAAAGACAAATTTGAACTATATTATTGCTAGCTCATTGTGAGACTTAACCCACTCTCTTACCCCTTAATGTAGATAATATCGTTTGTTAAAAAGTGTTACGTATTTCTAAATATCTAATCCATATTCATGTGCATTTACTAATGAGTGTGCTTAATATTTTTGCAATTGATTCAGAATTTAATTGCATGAAACCCAGTATTTATTGTCTCTTGTATATTATAAAGTAAAGATAGCAATTAACCCTAATTTTTCCAAAAAATAATTCGCATAAATAGAACAAAAAACTTAAAAAGAATTAGACAGCAGGAACTAAAGTGATGTGCGGAGGCAATGGTCATGGGCGAATTTGATTAATTTGAAACGTGAGGGGTCAAAATGAAGAGTAAGTCAAACTTTAGGGACTATTTTGGATAAAATTAATGGTGTTCATCCTTCTTATTAGTATTTTCTTACTACTGCAACCTCTCTGATAAAACTTCTTGTTTCTGCATGCTTTGCACATTTCATAACTTACTGTTTGAGTTCGTAAAGTTCGATAACACGTCGATTAAGACAATTGGGCTTACAAAGTTAATAATAATATCTATATTCGCTGCAAAATCAAATGTCTGAGTTTGTCCGACTCCGTCAAAACGCGAGCGGTTCCCTTCGAAGCTTGGCGGCTGTGGCACCACTTTTGGATTCCTACTCCTACCTGCATTTGTGAGAGGCATAAATCCTAGTCTCCTAGCACCGCCTACACGACCGCGGCTCGGCTTGTTCTCTCATCTCTGACGCGCGGCCTCTCAGCCTCTCTAGTATTTGTTCGCGACTTCAGCCTGTCTCACCTGCTTCCAGTGACCTCTCATCCAGTTACTTTCAGCTTTCAGGTTTCATTATGCTCTTTGCGTTTCTGAATTTGGCTTTTACTTTCTTGATTTTCTTGGAAATAATTTGCATCTGCTTAATCGATTGGGTGATGGACAAACCCTAGGTTTTTTTGCCCAAATTATTAAGGTCGAAACCTTGTTTCTTTTGCCCCTTGTGGAGACTGAAAACCATACCCTACAAATTCAGCTCCTTCAAACACAATGATGTCAAAATTAGAATGGAAAAGAATTCACTATATTTTATTTAGTAGAGATTTCGGTTAGTATTAAGTTCAACAGCGGGTTGTCTCCTCACTCTAACAAGTTATATGAAACCTTTCACAAAGCTCATTGCGTTTTTGAATTTGGCTTTTACTTTCTTGGAAATAATTTGCATCCCCTGCTTAGACGATTGGGTGATGGACAAACCCTAAGTTTTTTTACCCAAATTATTAAGGTCGAAACCTTGTTTCTTTTGCCCCTTGTGGGGATTGAAACTATACCCTACAAATTCAGCTCCTTCAAGCACAGAATGAAAATAAAATTAGAATGGAAAAGATTTCACTCTATATTTTGTTCAGTAGAGATTTCGGTTAGTATTAAGTTCAACAGCGGGTTGTCTCCTCACTCTAACAAGTTATATGAAACCTTTCACAAAGCTATCTACCAATATTATCGACTACTCAGACTGCCCGGTTTGTTATTACATGTTTCCCAAATGATTTCGAAACCTTGTTTAATTTACTTCCCCCTTTGGCATAGAAAACTATAGCTCAATGCACATAGTAGAGGAAGTCCAGCAAGAAAGGAACCGCAATAATCTTCCTGACAAGGTAAGCAAATGTTTATTTATGGCCATAATGTGTTGGGCCTATTGGTGGGAAATGTCAGGTAGGCTTATATGTTATTGCAAGTGTTATTCCTTACTGGTACAAGTTCAAAGAGAGCGCATCCGCATTTGATGGGTTAATTCGATTAGGCGACGGCAAAGAAAAGAAGGTGACATATCCTGAAACACAAGCCAAGAGCATTGTCGCAAACACCTCGGGCTTAAATCACGACGCAATCCTCAGGGTTTGGTTTGCAACATATTGCAATACAAGAAACATGTGGCTCGTGTGCTACGATCGTTTCGACTACTATCTGAGACCTTGGTTAAACCAGAAAAATAATGCTACTAAAGTAGTGGGACTAGAACAGAGTAGTGATGATCTCAATCCATGGTGGCGCAATTTTATACAGTAAGTGCTCCATATTCATGACCTCATTTATTCTATTTAGTTTTGAAAATTGTGTTACATGTTAGGTCAAAATGTGATTTATCTTTTCGTTTGTTCTTTGTTGTACATGTGATGTGAATATAGGATGGTTTTAGAGGCTGCCCACTACATGCACAATCATGGAAGTTATCATGGAGTTGCATTGGTAGTTTCATGATGGTGGGGAAAAAGTTCAAGCTAGTTAACATCGACAAGGGGTTTCACGGCATGCATGACCTGCGATCGTTGTCGCACAAGCTTTCAAACCTAAAGGCGGTTCGAGATTTGTCAAGGGATGAGTTGAAGCCCGATATTGAGTGCGAGGATCAAGACCATTTTACAAATCTCGAAATGCCTTAAAGTCTGAAAGCTTGTGCAACAACACACGTGGACCATGTATGCCATGAAACCCCTTCTCGATGTTAACTAACTTGACATTTTTCCCCACTATCACGAAACTACCAATGCAACTCAAATCTCCATGATAACTTCCATGACTGTGCATGCAGTGGGCAACCTCTAAAACCATCCTATATTCACATCACATGTACAACAAAGAACAAACGAAAAGATAAATCACATTTTGACTTAACATGCAACACCATTTTCAAAACTAAATAGAATAAATGAGGTCACGAATATGGAACACTTATTGTATAAAATTGCAACACCATGGATTGAGATCATCACTACTCTATCCTAGTGGCACTACTTAGTAGCATTATTTTTCCGATTTAACCAAGGTCTTAGATAGCAGTCGAAACGATCGTAGCACACAAGCCACATGTTTCTTGTATTGCAATATGTTGCAAACCAAACCAAAAGGATTGCGTCGTGATTTAAGCCGAGGTGTTTGCGACAATGCTCTTGGCTTGTGTTTCAGGATATGTCACAAATGTCACCTTCTTTTCTTTGCCGTCGCCTAATCGAATTAACGCATCAAATGCGGATGCGCCCTCTTTGAACTTGTACCAGTAAATAATAACACTTGCACAAATTACCAGCAATAACATATAAGCCTACATGACATTTCCCAACAATACGCCCAACACACAACACATTATGGCTATATAAATAAACATTTGCTTGCCATATCTTAGAGTTCATCGTGGTTCGTTTCTTCGTTTCTTCGTCTCTAGTATGTGCAACGTCCATTCCATTTCCATTGCATTATATTTTTAATGCTAAATATAAAATCGGGAAAGAAATTAAAAAAGGTTTTGAAAACATTCGGGGAACACGTAGGGATTAGCCAAACAGATTTACAAGCTTTTCTCTCCCGCCTTACCATGTGCAAGCTGGACCACAGTAGTAAATGGCATATCAAGAAAATAGAGATTAAAGATTAATTTAAGGGAGCTCGGAATTTTCAGGGCCCCAAGCAACATGATTAGGGCTCTATAAGAGAACAAGTTCAAATCTCCTAAATTAATTAATATTTATTTATTCATTTATGTAGGAAATTAAATCTCATGTAATTTGGTTGGATTAATTATATTTTCTTATTGTTGGTGTCATCATTGGTTGGATTAATTGTATTCACAGATCTATAGGTTCATGCATGACAAATTCATTCAGAGTTCACAGATTCAGACTTTCCAGAAAACAAAATCACGACTGAGCTATACCTTGGCTCACGGATCTGGAGACTTTAAGTGGTTTAGTTTGTTCCTCTTGGAGGCGCAGATCGGCGTTGGGGTTTTGGATCCATGTTCACCTAGCACAGAAAGATCCCCTGTATGTGTTAGTATTTTATTTTTCGTTCTGAAATCAAGAAATGGAGAGCAAAGAAAAAGTTTGGGGGTTTTACCTTGGGATATTTGTGTGGTTTTGGTTCTGAGACGCAAGAACGGATGAGAGGTTAGAGAGAAGAGATGAGGTGAGGCAGCCATGGAGGAGCAGCTGGGGTTTTCAGTTCTGTGAGAAATGGAGAGAGAGAGAGAGAGAGAGACAAGTGTTGGGCTCGAGTGAGCTGAACGGCAGCAATGAATGAGGAAATGTGAACGTGCCGCACGCTGAAGCTCCACTTATATAGCAGCTCGTTATGGTTTTCAGTTCCATGACTAAAATTGCTGTATTTTAACATCTCACGTACAACATGAAACTCATACACAATATTTTGTACGATAACTATAATCAATTACTATTTCTTAATTTTGAATCCAGTAACTCTAGAACTTCAATTAAAACTAGACTTTGAGATCCAAATATCATCAAAATTCATCAAAACCAAAATTATCAAAATACAAAGGAAAAGTATCAAAATACAAAGGAGTTGGAGGGCAGTTCCGCCCGTACACGGTTAATGAACAGTGATTTTCTGCAATATGTATAAATTCAAAAATAAACATGAAATTATCTTTTTCTTTTTTTTACTTCGCATCTATACAACTCCTCGTCGTCGCAATACAAATAGCTAAAGTTTTTGAGCAAGTTTTTACCGAAAAAAAAAAAAAAAAAAAAATTTTGAGCAGTACAACCAATGTGGCTGGTTCAAAGCCTGTAAGAATATGAGTGATGAATGAGGATCCTCTCCGGATCCTCACAAAGAGGATCTGAAGATCTTTTAATCATGTCCGTTCATCATACATCGCGTAATAAAAAATCATTTTAATTTTTTTCATTTAAAATTGAACACAAACAATACCTAATGAAAACTGACCGCACGATATATAATAAAATGATACAATTAAAGGATTCCTAGGATCCCGAGAGGATCTTCATTCTTGAGTGATAACATAGAAATATGTAATTAACAAAAAGGTGCTTCTAATTTGGGATCCTTCATTTGAAATTGAAATGGTTACCAAGGAACAAGGGAAAATATAACCAAAGCATCACACACTTCGCAACCATACAAATCCTGTACAGATCTCTATTCGGAGAATAGCTACCTACTATAGCTAGAGAGTCTAGAAACGGTTGTTTTCATCAGCTTGTCTTTTCAGCGCCTGATTGTCGCCTCGAAATGCAAGGGCCATTCGCGGATCATTTTGCTGTTTTGGAGTGTTTGATAAGCCAATCAATGACGACATCTATGTTTACGGAGTCCTTGCACGAAATCATATAGCAGCACACTTCTTTGTCCGTGATTGAATCAAGGCCTCTGAAAACACCCAATGAAAAACATCAAGTAGAAATCAGCAAAAAACGAAAATGGTGGGTGAAGTATCAACTTGTAGAATATTCTGTACTCACAGCTGATCAACCAATGCTTGCTTGGAAAGAGCCTCAGACCTGTCGATTTTGTTGCCAAGAACAAGTAACGGAATCCCGCTTAAAGAAGGTTTCATCAAGAGGTCGTGCAGCTCACTTCGAGCTATTGGAACACTGTCTCTGTCAGCAGCATCAACTACATAGCTGTGACAACATCCATCATGAAATAACTATTATGTGTACGGAAAAGAATAAACTAATACGACAAGTCTTGAAATAGATTTGCCGTCTGATGAACCATACATTGTTATCTCAAAAGAAACATATATTGTTTAAAAAAACTGATTAATGTCGCCAGAGAGAACGATAATGAATGACAGATAGCCTACTTTATATAGTACCGGATGTAAGAAAAAAGTAAGGAATCTTCGTTTTTCAATAATATAATTGCCAGTTAAATTGCCATGGTTCTTAGAAGAATAAAATATCATAAAAGAAGAAAGAGCCCGATTTCGATTCAGGATTAAGTTTCAGGAACAAAATATAATGTTCCTGCACAGTAGCAGGCATTTGCCAGTTTCCTGAAAAGCCAGAAACATCTGAAAAGCAATTGATGGCAAAAGAAAGATATGTGATATTAAAACGAAAGAAACTAATAGATAGTAAATGACTGAAAGACTTACACAATTACAGAGACGCCACGACAGTAACGCTCCCACATTGAGCGGAACCTTCTTTGCCCTCCAAGGTCCCAAACCTTAATTGTCACGTTTCCCTTCGTTACTTTTCGCATGTTGAATCCAACCTAGTTTTCATAAAACGAATATTCCTCGTAAGTACTAGAAGTATTACTTTTACTGGAAGTATTACTTTTCATGTTATATGCTTATTTATTTATTATTTGATCATATAAAATGTCAGCTTAATTCCTTAGTTTGTTCAAGAGATATGATCATATAAAATGTCAGCTTAATTCCTTAGTTTGTTCAAGAGATATGCTTACAGTTGGAATCATGTCCTCACTGTAGCCCCCTGTCTGGTAAAAGAAACATAGAACGATTAATGTGAAGGGAAAGCAATTGTACATGGTATAAAGGACATGCAACGTTTGCGTTCACTCACAGCAATGGCATTTAAAAGAGATGTCTTTCCTGCATTCTGAAGCCCTACTAGTGAAAGTTCCATTTCCTGTTTAAAAAATAAGCTGACATGTACGCACACGGTTGGGTGACACAAAGTTAGCAAACTGATAACAGATAAATCCAGAAACCTTTCAATTTGAAACATTTTCAAATAACAGAAAGGCAAACCCCAATAAGACTCACTGCAAACAATTTAAGGAAACGTGAAAGTATATAGAAGCCAACAGTTCTCACGCGTTACAGGTTTTAAATGTTCAATCATGCCCGTATTCTAAGAAAATTACAGAAAAATTACATGCTTCAACCAAAGGATCGCAATGTGCACATGGATTAAAAGAAGTCATCATATGCAGAATCCACAAGGATGAAAATGCATCCTCAAACTTGTCCCTTATCATATCCAATAGTTTTACTACAGTTAACACTTTCTCATGCAAGGAAATTCGGTTGTAA
Source organism: Heteromeles arbutifolia (assembly GCA_024362995.1). Classification (NCBI taxonomy): domain Eukaryota; kingdom Viridiplantae; phylum Streptophyta; class Magnoliopsida; order Rosales; family Rosaceae; genus Heteromeles; species Heteromeles arbutifolia. The sequence continues at coordinate 34,342,671 of JANCRC010000007.1, read as the reverse complement.
AACAAGTCTAATGACTCCAAGGTAGAGACCATTCTATCATTGTATTATGTATTTTTAAATCATTCATGTTCAGCTAAGAAAAGAGATACATCTCAGTGTCGCTAGAGACTGTTTGAACAGAAATAATAGACGACTTCAGACGAGTAGTTGGGATGGATTAGAAGGAAAAAACACTTGAGGGGATAAAATAATTTAGACATGTCATAGGAATGATATGGGTTAAGAGGTTTGAGCTAGCGAGACGGAACATAGTCCATTACGCTTCAAGGTCATCGCCTTGATCGGAATCATCTAGGGATTCTAGGGACTTTCCATTTATATTGCTCATGTTTCAAGGACCTAAGAACTTATTTCACTAGACACTGCTCAATAAGAGCTACTACCTCTTCCTAGAACAGGCGAAGTATACAAAATCGAGTGTCGATATCAAGAAACAACATTAGAGAGAAAGAAGAGTTCAAATTGCTACATCTCTTGACAAAACAATCCCAGATTATATTAGCTAAGATTTGTCAGCTTTTAAATCCATTAGAATAGTTTATCAAATGAAACCAAACAGAAAGTGTTTACACTAATCTGGATCAGAGGAAAAGTCTTATATTTGTGTCAGGATTCTGATAAGTTGGGAAATTTTAAGAGTTTAAGTTTCCTTATTCTTGCTTCCGACACTTTCTTGTTTTAGTGTTCTAGGTACTGGATCTAAAAAAGCTTTTAAGAAAATGTGAATAACAAGTTCCAAAGTTTTTGTATGAACTTTTGAACTTGCACATTAAGTTTATAATGTTCTCTCGTTAAGTTTTTGTCTTCTTTTCTTATCTTTTTTTTAGTATTACTATTAGAACTTCAATTTAGTGCTCAGTTGATTTTAAGAGGATTGTCGATCTTCTTTATGTTCATCATATGTGCAAATGTGTACCCCCATTTAGGTATAGGAAATTCAATATCAAATAACACCATGAAAACTATATGTAATTATTTAAAAGGATTTAGAGCAACACATATGTGCTGCCCCTCAGGGAAACTCGAATTCCAACTTATGCATTGCTGCACTTGGTGGTGTCCAATGTTTCCAATATTTAAGCAGTAATGCAATCAAGACTTCAAAAGTCGTACAGGCATAGACTACGGTTAGCCTATCTCAACAAAGAGTATAATTGGTCTTTCAGTTCTGTAGATGGAAGACTCAAAGAAGGGTACCTTTAGGTTCCGGTAACAATAAAGCTACAATTAGGTTCCAGTAACAATAAAGCTACATCAGATATTTATTCAAACGTGTTCTTTATCCCTTGGAAGGGTAGGGAGGGAGGAGTAAAATGAAAACCCTAATAGTATCAACATGATATCACTCCCAAAGTCCCACCACTAAGATCTTAACAATAGCATGGATTCTTTCACCTTCGTGAGTGCCACTACCATGGTTTTAACAATGAAGATGACCTCAATCAGAATAACCACAAAGTTGCAATGTTGATAGAACGAAAAGATCAAATTCCTAAATTTTCTCAGTCCACATATCTTTTCAGCAGCTAATTACACAGTATGAAAATCGTCTTAGTTCTCATGATTTAACTACTAAGTGCTCGAACCCATTGGAGTCACAAAGCCTAAAAGCAACCTAATTTGAGATTGATATTAAACATGAAGTTCTCAACCGAAATTGAACAGTGTGTTGGAATTGGCATAAAATCAATACGTGCCTAATCTAAAACAAGGATCAATATAGGATAAAAAGATGTACGTTTTTTGGGTTCGTCTGGACGCAAGCTAACTATAAGCGCGATATCCTATTTTGTTTAGGATACTGTTTTAGTCTAGGATTTGGTTTCTTATGTATTGTCGGATTTGGTTTCCTACTAGGTCTTGGCTGTTAACCTATGTCATCTATTAGTCTAAACAGACGATCTTAGGAGCAGTTTTAAACAGAAGATTGTGAGGCATTCATTGTGTACTTGAGAGCTACCGTGAATTTGTGAGTTCTCATGTATTTGATTGGTGATTAATAAAAGGTTCTATTGGTAGAGAGGCACTCCTCTTTGCATTCATGGAAACAATCTCTTTGCAAAGCCAGGGTAAGGCTACTTACAATGGACGTCCCCCACCCCCACTCTCGCAAGCGGGGAGCCTTGTTGGCTTGGGGTCGCCCTCCCCCCAAACTCTCGCAAGCAGGGAGCCTTGTTGGCTTGGGGTCGTCCTTTTGGTAGAGAGATACTCCTATCGGAGGAACTCTTCAATTGATTTGTGTTCTTTGCAATTTCGTTCATCGCTTGGTTTGGTTTTCGGTTTAAGGAATAACACAAAGCTCAGGGTACTACACAGATTCAACAAAACAAAGCCCATCCGATTAAGCAATCACTTTTCGGTTTCAATTGTACTATTTGTTGATTGACAGCAGCTTGGCATAGGATGGGAAGTTCTCAAATAAATCAACTTTTAGCACCTCAAATCTTGAAAATACAAAGTTGAGCATATAAATCAGAGAACTAGAATACACATTCCAACGGAAACAAATCCAAAAGCTCAAAAAACAAATTAACGAAACAAAAGAAAGTGAAAAAAATAAAAAAATAAAAAGAGAAGAAAACGAAGAGGTTACCTGCGGAGCCAATTGAGGAAGGAATCCAGCAAACCCATTTTTTCGAAACAACTGAGAAATGGAGAATTTGTTGTTAAGAAAAGCAAGCAAACGGGAAGGAGGGGGGAAAAGGAAGCAGAGGAAGGAAACCAACAAGAAGGAAACTTGGGCCGGCCCGACTCTGATGATTCCTTTGTTTTATCAATACGTTTGTTTTTCAGCTTCCCTCTTGTGATGACCGACCGCTGCTCCCCTGTTTTTTTTTCCTTTTTTTTCACGTTTTTATCTTTCTCAAGTTTTTAACTGCGGGTGGGCTCCAAACTGACCGAACCGACTGATCCGAACCATTTTAGTCGGTTTTGTTTGATTTTGATCAAGAAAAAAGCTAAGCAATTTAAAAACTAAGCCGAATTGATTTTAGGTTGATTTGGTTTGGTTTTTATACTTTTGAAACCGACCAAAATCAAAACGAATCGATTATATATTTTTTAATTACAATTTTATTATTTTAACCCATTTCGTTTCGGATTGAATTCAATTAAAATAGTATTATCATTCGTATTAAAAAATAAACAAGAGTTTACTGTTTAATGATATTCCACTTAATTGGGCCGCCATTTTAGTGGGTCTATCGACCACCAACCCACCTGATATGGGTTCAGTTGGGTTGAGTTATAAACATTAAAAATTTATTTATGGGTAAAAACCTAAACGCTCATTCAATAAGTAGGTTGGGTTGGGTTAAAAATATTATTAGTCCAATTGAAACCAAAGCACTCGAATGACAATAACTCTTAAACATACATGTATATTAGATGGAGATATACATATAATTGAGTAACTTTAAAATGTATTTGTTCATTAATTATTGATTTGAATAGTAAAATTTATGTATTAGTAGTATTTAGTGATATAACAACATCAAATCCCCAAGATTTAGGCCTAATTTGACACAAGCATTGGTTATTTGTCACTCGTACTCACATTAATAATAACAAAGAAACCAATTAAACCCAACACATGGAATCCGCCCAACCCAACCCACCAAAGAACGGTTTGGGTGGGTTGGTTTACCCATTTTCTTGAGTGAAAATGAGTTAGAACAATTCCAACCTGAACATGTTGGGTTGGCCAACGGGTTGAAGTCTAACCCGACCAACCCACTCAAGTACAAATTATCCACGCAGAGAATCCCACAAACCAATTTGGGATCCAAGGGAAGAAGAGAACCCTCAAATGACCAAAGTGCTCAAAACTATCTGATAAAATTAATCTCCAAGCAAAGAGATAATGCTTGATTAGCTGAAATTAAAGAACAAATGAAGGCCAGTACTCAAAACTTCAGAAAGCAACTGAAGCATTTTCAAATCAATAAAATTTGCATCGAGCTCAAAGCCAAGAAGAAACAGAAGAGGTGAGAACACCTCACCCAGGCAAACTCAGATTCGCAATTTAGACAACCGCGTTATAAATAACAGTAATACAGATATCCCCCTCCACAAACATGAAACAGCATAAACGGTAATATACAGGGTGTAAAAGAAGAATGCTATTACGAAAACAAATATGGTGAAAGCGATAAAGAACCATGATCCCGGCTGTAAATTTTCTCTCACGAAAAACTCAAGAATAAACAAATTATGCCTGACGGGAAGGGCAATGCAGGAAGAATGCAGATCTTTGTTCAATCCTTACGGTGGTATGCGCTTGTCAGCTGAAAAATACTGCTAAGAAAGTCCATCGTCTACATCATGAGATATATGATTATTCGCATCATGTCCGTGCTGTAAGCTGGAACTGTAAAGCTCCTGGATTCGGCTAGTCACCTCACCCATTGAAGGGCGGCTATCAGGGTACGTAACAGTACATTCAAGTGCAATCTGTAAAAGCTGAACCATATCCTCCTCAACATTTTGGTACCTGAGAAGCTCGGAGTCAAACACCTCGGCTGTCCACTCCTCTCGAACCACTGAGTGAACCCATCTTGGAAGGTCTACTCCTTCGTCATTCATGATGGCTTGGGTTGGAGGCTTTCCTGTAAGTAGCTCCAAAAGCAATACGCCAAAGCTGTAAACATCTGCCCTTTGGGTTACTTTGCTAGTATCTGTGAGTTCTGGGGCACGATAACCAGAAATGCGGTTCGGAATAGAGGTTGGGCTTGCAAGATGAGCGAGGCAAAAATCAGAGACACAGGCTTCAAAGGATCTAGTGAGAAGGATGTTTGAAGATTTAATATTTCCATGGGAGGTCGTGGGACCCTGAGAATGTAGATATGTAATTGCACGAGCAGCTCCGACAGCAATACCAGACCTTGTTTCCCAAATCAATGGAGTCCTTCCAGAGCCTCTGGCTCCTGTAGTGAAAAGATAAATAAATAAAAACTTAATCATTGACTCGACCAATGTGATTTATTGCACGAATACTGAATTAAAAAATAAAGATACAAACTGATTTGGGGCTAAATGCGACTCTCCTACCCAATACAACAGACCAGTAATCAAATAAAGACATCCTTTCTTCCATGCCTGTGTAGCTTAATAGTTTCTTAGGAACTCGCATTTTGCTTCTTTATTTCTTAGGAACTCGCATTTTGCTTCTTTGATGTAACATAAATAGCTACGATGGGTCACAATCATAGTTGTTCTCGGACGAGGTTCAGTATGATTTTATTATTTATTCCTTGTCTTTTACGTATGGCAAACCATGACAAACAAAAGGCTTCCACAACACTAGTCTAATTAGTTTCAAACTAATTGAAGAGTTCATTTTAGACATGCATGTCCAAAGATGGGGCAAAAGAAAGACAATGCAGTTGACATACGAAATGTACCGAAAAATCCATCCAATGGAGAAACGCAGTCAAGAAAAACTCAACTAACATGATATACCAGCAGAAAACCATTTGAAGAAAAGAAATGCGAAAATACCAACACAAATAATAGCTACAAATCATAATGCAACTAATGGAACCCCAGAAAGAAATGCTCACCGTGCAAAAGAGCAGATAAGCTTCCCATTGGCATGTAATCATACACAAGAAGCTTCTCATCGCTGCTATAGTAGTAAGCCCTGAGTGGGACCAAATTTACATGATCCATTCTCCCAATCTCTTCAATCTTCTCCCTGAATTCCTTCTCTGATACAGCCACTTCCTTCAACCTCTTCACTGCCATTGACACGCCCATATTCAAAGCGGCCTTGTACGTAGTCCCAAAAGCCCCCTTTCCAAGTACCTCAGCGGATGCCCTCAACAAATCATCCAAATCAAACACCCTCACCACATCCCCGAAGAACACTAAACTCTTATTCCCACCACCACTCTTCACATTCCCTTTCGGTGCAGATGAGGAACCAGTACTCAAACTCCTATCCATCACCGCCCTTCCACGGGCGGTTTCAGCCTCCTGAGGCCTCCCTGTCACGACAAAGGTTGTACCGTTTTCACCATTTTTCTTTCTTTTACACAAAAATATCACAATGGCAACAGTCACCAAGAACCCAATAATACTACCAATCACAATCCCTGCAATTGCCCCACCAGCCAACTTCTTCTTCTTCCCAGCACTCTCAGTCCCATTACAGGGCTTCAACGGCTTCCCACAGAGCAAATTCCCCTCAAACGCGTTTTCGGGCCAATCCGAAAGCTTCGCCGGGACCGACCCGTTCAACTGGTTAAAGGAAACGTTGAATTGTCCCAGAGACGGCAAATCCAGCTCAGGAATTGACCCAGTAAGCTGATTTCCTTCCAAATGCAGACTTACCAAACTCGTCAAATTATTAAACCCCGGAGAAATTTCACCGGAGAATTTATTTTTATCAAGGTTCAATCTAATAAGGCTTTTCAATTTGAATAAAAACTCAGGAATTGGACCGGACAACGAGTTACCTTGCAAGTAGAGATTCTGAAGCTTCACTAGGTTGACAAGGTCGTTCGGGAGTGGACCGGAGAGCGCATTTACGCGCAGAGAGAGGCTCAAGAGCTGTGTCAAGTTCCCGAGGCCCAGAGGGAGCTGCCCGACAAGTGCCCGACCCGGAAGCCTCAACTCGGTGACCCTGTCCGACTCGCATTTGACGCCGCGCCACGAACAGGGGTTGGTCTCCGTCACGTTCCACCCCATCGTACGGCCTCTCACAGCGGTCCTGAGAGCCAGCAAGGCCTCTCTGTCGGACGCCAGATCAGAACTCGCAATCAGGAAAACACCAAGCCAACATACCAGTAACGAAATCAGCTTCGGGGGCTTCATTTGTTCAACTCCAAGGGCGAAAAACAGAGGTGGGTTTTGTTCTTCGGGGCGCGTTACGAAATGGGTTTCATCCGTTTTGTGAGTTGAACTAGAATTTGGTTCTGTAGTGTCTGTTTGGCTGGCGAGAAAGTGAGGGAAAACGATAGAAAATTGAAGAAAGGAGGGGGACGGTTGAGAACTTGAGAGGACACTGAGGTTGTTGCGTTTGAATTAAGCGCACCGGAAATTCAGAAATGGCGTTTAAAACGCGACCGATTCTGTACGTGCAGGTGTAAATCGTTATAATGCAGCCACTGACTTTTTTTCTGAAACATTAAAAAAGTACGTGTGGGAATGGTTGAAAGTTTTGGGGTTTTGGGGTTTTGGGGAAGGTTAAGAGCCAAATCATCAACACAAAGGAAGCTTCGGAATGGGACCCATTAACATTAGGACGGTCTTCAAGTCTTCAAAATGTAGATGTGAATTTATTATACGGATGTGCTATATACATTTTTTTTTTGTTTTTTTTCTTCTCACGAGCCCACTTAATTTACGACCATCAGATCGAATGAATTAAAGAATATCAAATGACAAAAATTAATAAGGGGTTGATTTAAAATCGATATAGTTTTGACTTTTTAGTCAAATGGTCCATCAGATTGTCAGGTTCCTGAAATTTAAAATCGATACCTGAGATATAAAAACGATACCTGGAATTGTTCATCGTAAATCATTTTTGTTCTTCTATGAAAAATCTCCGTAAAGAAACTACTGGTTTAAATGAAGGGGTTGATTTGACAAAATACTATCAATTTAATTGAGACTTTTTACAAAATGACCAAAATGATTGACGGTGCACAATTTCATTAACAACTTCTCTCGATTTTAGATCTCATAGATCAAAATAACAAGTTATTCTAGTCTCAAAGACTATTTTGGCTGAAAAACTTATAATTTTTGGGTGTGCATTAAATGGTTGGTCTAAATTTGGGAGCATATCATGCCATGACTTGGATGGACTTACCTTTGTCAATAAGAAAATGGATACGGCCAATTAGGAAGTGTATTAAGATACGTCAAACTATTTGTCATAGTGAAATTGATTTTTACCTTCTTTTTTTTTCTCTATTTACGTATCTAATTTGTTTATATTGGTTGATTTTCTTCTTATTCATTCAATCTAACGATCTATATAAGCATAGGCTACAAAGAGAAGGGATGTCTTTAAATTAGTTCCTTAAAAAATCATTTAGCTAAAAAAGAAATTGTATAAGGAATAATTGGTTACATAACACCTTGAAGTTCTCAAATTGATTGGATTTTTTGATAATTTGAAATCGTTTTTGTTTGTAAAAAGATTTTGATTTTACTTTGTATATAACGGTCATTTATTGGAAATATATGGTGTAGGTAATGGGATTTTTGGAATGTTTGAGCCCAATCAAATCTGAAATTATGAGAGACTTTTTATTATTATTATTATACCCTAATCGTTTTGGTCGATATATAAAAAATAAGAAAAATAACCCCAAAAATTAAACAAATAAAACCCCAAAAAAGGCCAACGAACCAAGACACACGTCACATGCCTATTAGAACCAGTTCATACTTTTATATAATGTATTTTTTTTGTTTTGGCGAATAATTCATATGATACTACGTCTTTTAGTGTTTATGCTCGACATGATTTGGTTATACAACAACCTCTCTTGCATGTATTATGGTGGAAGTGCTCTCTCAAACAAAGAAAATTATTTGAATTGAGGTTTTTCTCTTCAACTCAGTGTTTTTCGAGTTCAAGCGCTTACACTCTCTTTAGAGCGCGTTTACTAATCCGTAATCAAATTGAGATGAATTGAATTGAGGAGGAATTGGATTGAGGAGGAATTGAAATGAGGTGGAATCAGAATCAGATTACTATTGAAGTTGTTTACTAAAACTGTCTGGAATCGGAGTAGGAATGATGTTGAGTCCATATAAGTTGTTTACTAATTCATTTCAATCGGAATGAAAACTCTGTTGATTACTATATTGCCCTTACATAAATAAATTATTTTCACACTAATTAATTTAATTTAATTCTTAATTAAATTTATATAATAAAATTCATCTATATAAAAATATATAAATAGGTTTTATTTATTTATTAAAAGATGACAAGAATGATGTTGAATTCATGTAAATTGTTTACTAATTCACTTCAATCAGAATGAAAACTAGGTTGATTACTAAATTGCCCTTACATAAATAAATTATTTTCATACTAATTAATTGAATTAAATTTATATAATAAAATTCATCTATATAAAAATATATAAATAGGTTTTATTTATTTATTAAAAGATGGCATAATGAGTGTCAAATGAAGGGCAATGTTGGGATAATCAGAAACAAGTGAGGGCATAATTGGTAAATAAAATCCATTCCGGATTCCTCAAGTCACAAGGAATTGAAATACCTCCCTTATGTAGGGAGTCCAATTCCTCCAAAATTAGGAGTTGGATTCCTTAATGCATGTGGACCCCATATGTATTTTGATTCCCCAAGATTACGTAAACAAAGGTGTATCCCGTAATCGGAATCCAATTCCGTAAATTGATTCCGATTACGGGTACGTAAACGTGCCATTAGTGTAGATTACTATAGAATATCATAGAAAAGAAAATAGTTTAAATTTCACTATTACGAGTTCGATACTAATTTACTATCTCATTACCTAAGGTAAATATATTTTACCTCGTCGTATAAATACACCGTTGTTAGATTTATGTAACTTTAAGAATTAAAAAAAAATATAATTTTAGATGATGTTTTACTGTAGTGAACAAAAATAATTATTTTTTTATTTTTCATGTAATTGAACATATTTAATTCAAGTCCATATTTATTTTTTCAAGGCCATATCTAATTCAAATAAGCTCTTCATGAAACTAAAATCTCATAATGTATGATACATGACAATAGATTCTTCAATGTATCTAGAATGTAAAATGATACACCAAGGACTAATACAAGTGACATGACATTGAAAACACGACTTATATTATGATAAGTAACGTACATGCTTGTATTTTAAGCACGTGAAAATATCTCTCATACATAATAATATTTTGACGTATATAATTGGAGGAGAATTCAATAAAGAGCTCATTTATTGATCTTAGTTGGAGAGGATACATGTTTTTATTGGTAATAGTTGAAGAGTACAATCATTCCGGTTAACCAGTACTAGATAATAAAATACCACCAACCTCTGCCAAAATGTGAAATTATTTGTTGACCTAATCAAAGTTTCTAAATATTTCTTACACTCTTGCACTCTTAGCTTTGGAAATGCATGGCTTTGCACTTGCAATTTGCTTCACTTGGTTGCTTTGTGTTTGAACTTGATTCTCCAAGCTCTTGTATTCCCCTTGTGTCAAATATCGCTTGTATAAAAATAAAATAAAAATTAAAAATACGCGAATTTGTTACTAACAACAGTACATTTTATACTTATTGTTACAGGTTGTAGCACAATACATTACACATTCAAACCATTATTTTTGAACCATATGACATAACCTACATATGCATATGCTTAGAGCTTGCTAGTGATGTTGATGTTTCGCACTTTGGATGGTTTGGGGGTCGAATCTTTTGGGACAACAATCGTGAGAACGCCATTCTCAACCTGAGATTTTACCTGATCGACTTTCATATTTTCCAGCAATGCGATTTCCCTGGAAAAGGTGTAGCACAATACATTACACATTCAAACCATTATTTTTGAACCATATGACATAACCTACATAGGCATATGCTTAGAGCTTGCTAGTGATGTTGATGTTTCGCACTTTGGATGGTTTGGGGGTCGAATCTTTTGGGACAACAATCGTGAGAACGCCATTCTCAACCTGAGATTTTACCTGATCGACTTTCATATTTTCCAGCAATGCGATTTCCCTGGAAAAGTCTCCTTTTCCCGTCCCCCTCTCCGCGACGTGCCAAACAGTGTCTTTTGTTGCATGAGCCTCCTCTCTTTCTTTCCCGCCTTCCCCTTTTATCTGCAAAATGTTCCCTTCTTGTATCTACACTTTTATGTCCTCTTTTCTAAAACCTATTTTGCCACAAAATCTGTCACAACTGTGAATTATTGAATACTCTCTTCCTAGTGAAAATAAATGGTTCACTCCTAAAAAGAAAGTTGGAGAATTGTGTTGAGTTTGATATAAGTTTAGGATCTAATCAATCAAGTTACTAAACTACATGTAAATCAACACAAATGACATATTTAATAAACACTAAGATTTACTGCTATAGATAATTGCTTGAGCAATAGAGACTATCGCTTGAGCGGCAGAACTCATTCATACCACATCTATGCATGGACTGATATGCATGAATAAGCATGCAAACCTGAACTTGAAGCCATGATCTGTATTAGGATGTATCTTCCCTTCTCTTGTACGACTACAATGGACGTTTTTGGTTTCGAATGGGGCAACCTGACTGAATTGTGAATCATCCATATATATACCGAGAAGAGGGACCAATCCCACTCTATTTCTGATAACTGCCTTATCCCATTAATAATGCAGTTATCTTCAGTTATTATTAAGCCAACTGTTTTTCATTAATTCAAAAATGGCTTAATCACATTTTTCCCTCCAGTATGTTTTACTTCATTCGAATATAAAACCTTAAGAAGTCTAACCATATATACAGCTCATTTACCAAGTTCAGCTGCAATCGGTAGTTTAATGAACTCACATATATGAATTCATGAATGATGAAATTACATGAATTCTTACAAATTGGTCCTAAATTTTAGTCAAATTAGAGCTTTTGTCCTTGAAATAAAAATCCGTGAGTATTACGGTGTTATCTAGAAAGACCGTTGTTTGTTCTATATTATGACAAATTCAAAGACTAATAGATGCAATTTTTAATTCAAGGAATAAAAATTCATCTGACCAACAAAGCGATGACATGTATTTCAACTTTCCTAAGTGATCGTGTCATTCGTTCTTAACTTTAGCAAGTCACCGTGACATTTGACCAAAAGCGATGTCATATATTTCAACTTTTCTACATAACATTATTGATACATGATGTTACGGTGGCATATTAAGTGTAGTTTTCACTAAAACCCCTAATTAAAATTTCAGTATAAGGAGGGCAGAGAATCCACATCTTACACATAATTTTTAATTCCAAATAATAAAAATTCAGAGGCAGTGATGAATAACTTATAAACCCTATTAATATTTGATTAGGGAAATAAAGAGAGAATTAGTGATAGTACCTGGAACATTGATCTTGAATATGTGGGAATTAGGGGATTCAAGCCAGTCCATGAGGACCGTTGATCCGGACCATTCTCGGAAAATTGGAGGGCTCCAGAGGAGGCGCCTGAATGGGTAACCAAATATGCTGTCAGCTGCCATTTACGTTTGCTTTGAACAATTTTGAAGCAACTAAAAAGCTTGACGTGAATGACATTGATATTGATACTGATATTGATATTGATGGGGTTAGTATATATTGGCATTGGACTCATCGACAGAACCCAGAAGCTTCTATTCAGAACTTCTTATCCGTTTCAGTTTCCATGCTACTTCTACGACTTTCCCGTACGTCTCTAGCCGCCGTTGGATCAATTTCAACACTAAGCTCTCTGAACAGTGAATACCACGGGTGTCCTGGGTGCCATATATTTCCCTGGTTTGGGTATTGGGTTATTGAATTGGGTCATGAGCATTAAAACATGTCGTATCAAATTTTATAAACCAAATGATATTGATGTGGATATTTATGATTGAATAATTATTTAATGTTGATTACCGTGTTTATTTTATATTGGTGATATGTTATTTAGTTTGTAAATTTAATTTAAAAAATTAGTTTCCCTAATACCATCCTTAATAATTTCAATTAGAGCAAGTCCATCCTACCCGATTGCCTTGGCAATTGGGAAACTATTGTCCCAAAATCCAAAATATCATCTCCACCCTAGCGCAAAAAGTCAGGCAAATGGTGGACCCAAAACAGCTCAATGGGCTAGTCAGGAACCAGGATCCTCTCCAGATCCATTTTCTAGGAATCCTAGGGATTACACAATCCTATCCGTTCATCGTATATCGTGCTGTCAAAAATTATTTAAAATTTAAGATTTAAAATTCAAAAATAAAAAGTACCTAACGAAAACTAACCGCACGATATCAAATAAACGGACAAGATTACGGGATCCCTAGCATCCCTATGGAAGGATCCGGCGAGGATCCTGGTTCCTAGTCAGGCAAATTTCTGCCGAGCTCTACGCCCCTAAGTGCGGTGTGACATCAGCCACGTTTTAATTTTTTACATGAAGCGTGTGCATAATACGAGCGCGTGGGTGGCACATTGGCAAACAAAAAAGGCTGGTGCGGCCAACTTGCAGCGCACTTAGCGCAAATTCTGCATGGGCAATGTCGCGTATACATCTGTAGGATTTTCAACGGTATTATAAAAGAAATTGATTTCTACTCCAACGACTAGTACACATGGCGAGATGTGGACCATTGCATTTTTAATTGTCATATAATCCCATAGTCCATATTAATCCGGCATTTTCAAAGATAATTTTTTTTTAAAAGTAAAAAAAATCCTACTAGCCGTTTTGCCCATGTTGCACGGCATGGGCTGTTGGATTGCCAAAAAAAATTGCATCCAACGGTCTATATTAATTTGGTTAGAAAATAATGTCAAAATTTTAAAAAATACAGAAAATGGAAGAAAAAAAATATGAATATTTCCTATAAATACCCAATCATACTTTTCCACAAAAAAGAGAGCATGATTGTACTTTAAAAAATAAGGAACACATGACATTTTTTAATGAGGCCAAATCAGAAAGTGAGCACCTCACTAGTAAAAATAAAAAGCGTACTGCTAGGTGGATCAAATTTTTAAACCAAATTTTGTAAACCAAATGATGTGATTGTTGATGATTGGATTATTACTTAAGTATTGATTAACGTGCTTATTTATTATTAGTGACACATCGTTTGGTTTGTAAATTAAGTTTAAAAATTTGATCTACCTAGAATTACTCAAATGAAAAACATTTATATAAATTCATTTTCATTTATATAAATTTCATGGTTTTTAGTATTACCATGAGATTGAGAATATACATATACCCTCCCAAGGTTTTTGGCTTGTTTATTCTTCTTTATCTTTTTTCTTACTCAATCTTTCGCATATGTCGCTGGATTGCGACAAATGCAAACCAAGCCATCAATGAAGACGACTAGTCTAAATATAATTAACTAAAGCACGCATAAGGTGACAATTACAGGAGCTAATAAACAAATTTTGATCTCAAAGGAGGAATAATATCGCACGGATAAAGCATCCACAATAAAGGATATGAAGGCAATCTTTTTTGTACGAGTTGTTATCACTTGTACCATACAAAACAAGATAAGTAGTAGCATAGTTACTGCTCTCCTTCTCCTGTTTTGTATAGTATAAGTTACAACAACTCTTTGTGGGCGTCCTACTCGTGAGTTATTATTCTGCTCTTGAGATCAAAAGTTTATTAGAGATAGCACCTAAAAGTGGCTACTTGTATATGTTTCAGTCCGATATGTTTGATTAGGTCTTCTTTATTTGTTGCTTGGTAGTCAAATTTTTCACAGTTGAGCGACATCTTAAACATTGCAGAAGGAAAAACATGAAAATAAGCAAAAGACAATGGAAAATAAAAACATAAACATAAACCTTTCTATAGATCTGAAATGCCAAAAAAATGGAAGACTAGATAGATAGCAATAAGGCACATTTACAAGGTTGATAAGGTAACTTTTTATGCATTTTGGTCTTGAAGGATGCAAAAGGGAAACAATTACCAACATGTAATAGTCTCTACGATGAGAAATTTTTCATTGTGACTGGAATACGAGTAGTACACCATGTGTTTTTATACAAGTGGTGAGAAAATTTATTTTTTAAGTTATTAATTTTTTAACACACATATCTCACTATTTGTATAGTGACACGTGGTGTACCACCCCGCGTACCGGTCACACTGAAAAATCTCTCCTCTACGATTTCAAGAGTTACAACTACGGTTTCCCCTATCACGAGGGCAATTTTGTTCCTCCATGTGGCCTTCTGCAAAAAGAAATCTTATAGCATTTTTTGCACATAAACTCACTTGGGGATTTGCATGAACTCATAAAAGTGAGAAATTTTCTTTCTATCGCATTGCATTTACAAGGAAATAGTTGTACAAACATCTAATAAGAAGGAATACATTATACAATAATTTAACTCCGAATCAAAACTGTAGTGTGTATTATGTATGATGAATATCTGATCTGCCATCAAGTGAAAGCAGATTGGTACCATCAAGTTATTTTTGAAGCGGATTTGGTACTGCAGTGCAAGAACACGTCGCGAAACTGTGTGGACAAGGGTAGGTTCAAACGTTGGATTTGCTTCTGAACAATTTCAAAGTTAATGCATTAAAATTTTCTTGATGAGTTTCCAAGTTTTAAAAGTGCTTTCATAATCTGGACCTTGGTGTGCGCACAGCTTTCTCTTCATTGTAAATCTAAGGAGGGGTTTCCACAGTTTAGTAGCAATGCATATTGGATGTAACGTCCAACATTGTTCTTCTGCGTATGATGTTCAATTCAATCAAACCGTGAAATCTTATTCATACTCTTTGAGTGGTTAAAAATGATGAAGGTAAGTTTATGCGTCCTAAGTTCGAACCTTCTTGAGCGCGCATATATATGAGTTTACTTGAATGTGATTGCACGTATTTAGTATTTACCTTTAGCATTAAGTATTGTACTTTGACGAAGGAGTGAGGGGTGAAAATTTTTCTCATTTTCTCGTTAAACTTTGACATGATAACAAAGTTGTTTAAATAATAGCAATACTTCATGACCAAGAATTAACCATACAAAATTGAATTATAAGGTGACATTTTAGAAAGCACCAAACAGTCACAGAAAGAAAAGATCATCTGCCGTTTACAAAATGAATATGCATCCTTTTCTTTTTTATCTTTTTTTTCAACACACTTTTGTTTAAGTGGAGAGGAGATTGGAATCTTTAGGCTTTCTTTTTCTCACCCTTCTTTTAACTTTGATTTTGGGTAAGTGCCCCATCGTACATATTTCCATCATCTTTTCTATCAACTCTGTACTTTGGGAAAGAGACATAAAGTAATTAAATCAAAGAAATTAAAGCATAAAGACAGGGAGGAACGAAAGTAGGCATGACGAAGAGAAAAGATAACCAAAAGCAAGATCACTCGGGAAGCCAATAACTTTGCATGTTCATTATTTATTTACCTGCACAGAAAGTAACAGCCAGAAAATTTTGTTAAGATATTTCTGCATATATGGTATCTACTTTCTGGTTCTAAAGTTAAAGAAGATTAATAATAAAATATGAACCATGAAATGATTTAAAAAAAATAGTGAAATGAAGGTAAAAAGAAAGACAATCAAGTGAATATTCTACGTACCATTGTCCCCAAAAATCTTTCGGATGAAAGTAAGAAAGACAATAAGTAGGGCAACTCCAGCCAATAATCCAATTATCACAGCAAATGTTTTCTCACCATCATTGGTGGACTTATCTGCCATTCATTGTTGAAAATAAAAAAGAAAGAGTAAATCCACAAAATAATAAAATTCTATAGAAATTAACATAGTAAAAAAACATGTTTACTTAATAGAAATAGGAGAATGAATGAATGACCCCAGAGAACTTAGAAATAAAAGAACTAAGAAACAAAATGGGACCCTAGTCGATCTGATCCCTGTATCTCAGATATTTGATTATGAATTTCAAGAAAAAAACTCACACTTTGCGATTCCACGTGTGTTTGTAAACAATTGAAAAAGTTGAGAATGAAATTATTCTCATTCCATATTTTAGTAAATGCACATAAATCATGAACAAAATCAAAAATAAACAATTTATTCAAATTCTTAATCCCTATAAGTAAATATGTTCATTAAAGAATAAAAAATGATAGAGTCATCAAATTCCGCTCTCCCTTCTACTCATATCGAGCTAGGTTCACATAGCTTCTTTTTTTTTTAATTATTATTAAAGGGAGTTGGAGAGTTCGAAACTATACAATAATTTGAGAAAGAAGGGAATATCGTACTTGAGATGCATAAATAGAAATCCAGCATCTTATCGACTAAGATATTGAACTAGATACCTAAATTGATTGTATGACTATTATTCACAAAATAACGTGACCGTAAAGGTTCCAGTCTAACTTACCATGATGATGGACCTTGGTGTAAACATCTGATCCACCAGTTGAGTACCTAGCATAGCACTTGGCCAAGAACATATCACCATAAACTGCGCCACCACACTCACTTTTCACTCGTCCGATTGCCTCCGATATGCAATCCTCACACTCGGCCAAGCTTAAATCGCCGACGCATTGAGCCAAACCTTGTACGTCCCCTGAACCACCCACCCGGTACGGTCCGCTAGACCCCACCAAGGCAGCCAACACTGAATCTCTACGGCTCATTCCATCAGCATCATACCCAATCGACGGTCCACATTTCTTCAACACTACAGTCTTATCTTCCAGACCCAAGAAAGTAGTGTTGTCATACTTGATGTAGCATCCTTGTAGCTGAAGAGCGCCACCGGAAGTGTAGGCGCAGAGGTGTCCAACCTGGCTCACTGCACGCGCAACGCAGGTGGCACAGTCGGGCATGGCAAGGTCGCCGCGGCATTGGTACAGCCCGTAGACTACGTCTTGTGTGCTTGAGCCCATGATGGTGTAGTTGTTGTAGGAGGAATAGGTAGCTGAGTTGACTAAGGAGGTGAGGAGTGAGTTGAGATTGGACTCGTAGGGTGAGTTGGGTGCGTATTTTTCCTGCGTGCAGCCTCCGAAGACAAAGGAGTCTGTGGAGGAGGAACACGATGAAGGAAGGTAGAGATATGACAGAGAAACAAGGAATGTGAAGAGGGAGGGAATAGTACAACTTGCCATTAGCGAGAGAGAGAGAGAGGGAGGGACGGAGAGAGATTGCACTTCTCTACCAGTGTCTAGCTAACTTAACACTGGATTGGATCTTAAATCACTTAATAAGGGACTAATAAGTAATAATTAACTTGCTGCTATCTTCTTCTTTTAGGAGTTTTTCTTAAAAAGAACCAAAACAAAAGGTTAATAACATATACTACAAAAGCTGCACCTTTTCTATTACAAAAAATGGATACAACTTTATCTTTTTGGGTATATTATAATACATAATGTGACAGTATTGGGACATATCAAATATATATGTTATCCTTATTCATTACTCTAGCTGCAATCATAACAGATGGTGATTGTATGATGTATTTTGAATATGCGGAATCATCTTCAAACTACATGCACATATTCGAAATTTTAATATTTTGAGTAGAGCGATAGTGTTAGTAGGTTAGTGAATTAGTTGTTAGGGGAAAGAGAAATTGGTGGGAATGACCAAAGTGCATAGACACGATTGTTTTCCGCCACTGCTGTAAATCATCATCTGCATATAGATAGATTGTATATTTAGGTCCCACATCAACAAATTTCTGACTCTGTCAATGTCGTGACCCAGGAACCTCTACCCCCTCATCGTTTGTATTTATTACGTTGTTGATGTCTTATTTTGAAGTTCTAGTCACAAAACCAATTGACAAGTGATGGACTGACTAAACTCCTTATAAACTCTCGGTTTCTTAACTTTCCAATGTGGGATATTATTCACATCATGACTTATAGAACATATAAATTGTTACCAAGGTTTATGGTATATTCAGTGTACAACGAAAAGAACCTCAAGACACAGAAAGGCTTGCACTTCTTTTCTTTTTCTATAATTTCTAGAGGGACCTTATATTCATCGAATCATAGGTAGGCGCTTTACCATGAATTATAGATAGACCTTTTGCGAGTGAAGACACAAACACAACGGTGCCCATCTCACAATAGTATTAGTTGCACTCTCGCCTTACTTTACAGGGATAGGACAGCTCAATTACTTCAAGAGAAAGAAACCCTTGTTTCTGTGCATTATTTAGCAAAAACTTAGCACAATTAGCTAACATGAAAGTTTTGTATCCTAACCAATGTTTTAAAAGACGAAGGCGAAATTAGTCGTTTCATGAATAGCCTCGTCTAGGCAATAGCCTTGAGACGTGAGGTAATAGCCTTCAAGAGAAAGAAACCTTTGTTTCTGTGCATTATTTAGCAAAAACTTAGCACAATTACCTTAAAATTATTATAATGCTTAATTATATAATATAATACCTTGTAAAACAATCAAGCAAGCATGTCAATCAATCAACTATTTGACTATTTTTATTATTTCTCTAATTCACATCGTAAAGTCATAATAACCTAAACTAAGTTAGGAACATAAAATTAGCATGAATCAGATAAAAATTATGCCCAAAATAACGTCGTTTTGCGTTTAGACTGTTTTTAGAAAGAAAAAATAAATAAATTCAAATGCTCAGGTAACCCCTCAACAACACTTAGGCTACTGCTTCAGGCGCCTATGCTAGTCTATAGTCCACTCCTGTTGGACAAAGGCGTTTTTTTGAAAGCCCGATTCAAAAAACCCACCTAGGCTAGTCTCAATACTAGTTTTTTAAAACATTGATCCTAGCAAGTAAAAACAAAAAATGAACAACTCATAGGCGTAGGCGTCTATCATGCAATTGAACTCCTAACAGACGTGTTAATAATGTGTTGATAAGTGGCTGATCACTCTAAATTTGGGACTAATTCACGAATTAAAAAGTCATATTGAAAGTGAGATCCAAATGACATTAATCTTATTCTCAAGAATTGGAGCTTTTAGTATTTCTTTTGCAGTCTTGTACTTGAATGCACCATATGGCTTTGGATAGTTCTTGTGGATTTGATGAAACCGTGTATAGAATATCGTTTTATCATTGATATATTTGCTGTTGTAGCTCACTGGTTAAAATGATTCTCTGTTGCACGAAGGTCTTGAGTTTGAATCTCTTCTATTTGAATATCGTTTCTATAACGTACACATATATGAGTTAGGATCTGGGAATACACATTTTGGCATACATTGTGTAGGGTCTACTTCGTAATGTATTTTAACGATCCGAACCCTCTATATTTTAGTACATCATTCATAAATCATCGTTGCAAAAAAATTAGTCAAATCCAAAACCACTGAAAAATTCATTTGTATTAAAGAAAATAAACGAATACAGTCTACAAATAAACAAAATTTAATCCAACGGTCATGTTTCAGATTTGATTGATTTTTGTTAGACATGATCTTTGAGGTAATACATAAAAGATAAAGAATTGGATTGTTGAAACATAACGTGTATGTATATACTCTTGTTATACACACTCGTGAAATCTTGATTAGATCTAACCTAAGAGAGCAAAATGACAATGACAAAGGCATGGTGGGATTTTATACGTACCACAAGTGTGAAGTGCCTAGAGCCTTGTGGTGCACGGCACGAAGAGACCAAGACAAAATACCATAAATTTAGCGAATTGTTATTAGCACTCCAAAAAGTTCATTCTACACTCCTCACAAGTGTATTTTTCTTTCTAATTATAGAAAGTTTGAAGTGCAAAATGAGATTTTTGGAGTGTTAATAACAATTTCCTAAATTTAATAAGACATTACTGAATTGAACACTCATCATTCTTTGTTACGAGGGAAAAACAAAGTAACATACACACATTGTTCTAAAAATCTCCGCCTAGCGCCCCCCGCCTAGCACTGCCTAAGCACTAGGCGATTGGTCACTGTCCCAATTAATGCCTAGGTGTTTGAAAATTAAGAAATTGTATCTAGACCTATTGAGGCACTCACATAGGACCCACCTAACCCACCTAAGCACCTGCCTAGCCCGACTAGACGCACCTCGGTACCAGCATAAGTTGCGACTCATTAGACAAAAAATAGGTAACTTTCATTTTACATTTTATTATTTTCAATAAATTGTAAGAGACTTCTTGAATACTTAAAATGAACACAAATTATATGTTTGTTCACTATGTTTTCATTATGTTCCAATACTTCATAATATATATATCATTCTATTTTGTAATTTATGATGAAATTATATATATCTTAAGTATATACATTTACTTATTTACACGAAATATAATAGATTTACTTAAATCTGCCTAGTCCGCCTAGGCGCTTGCTTAGGCCCCGTCTAGCTGTCTAGGTGCTCAGTCCTAGCCCGCCATCCGATTAGTGCCTAACGTCTTTTAGAACCTTGATATACATGCAGCTAACCTACCCACCTCTCCTCCACTATTTCATATATAATTTACTGCAGAGAGCTACTTAACAAAACAAGAAGACAAATATGTATTATGGCAGAGAGAAAGCGGCCGATACCACAAGTGTTTACTGTGCACAGTGGAGTGGGAGCAACAATCTCGAAGCGTTGAACTCAGACTGCCCCATTTTTTACAAACACTACAACAAAAAACTAGTGGTGTGCAGTACAAAAAAGTGGTGTGCAGAAATCATATCCCGTTATCGAATTTATAGTTCGTCAAACAGACAAAATTCTGAAGAAGGATCCTCAGGTATTTATATCTACTTAATATTTTTACAGTGCAAAATGGGCAGGACCAGTCTGATCAGGCCTGAGGTATAGAAGGGTAGACCTCTCCCAGCCTAAGTTCTGTAAGATTCAACTCCCTGTTCAGGCTTAGCTTCCCAACCCAGATGAGAAAAAGTTAGGCCCGGGTCTATTCCCTAGTCCAAATGATTGAATGGGCCATTGAAACAGTCCCAAAATTTACCGAGCGACCTTACTTTTTAATGAGTTTGTTTCTCAAAATTTGAATGATTACAACTTCTGTTTACTCAAAGGCTTTAAAAGTTTCAAATGATCTTTCATTTAAAAACTTTGTTTCAGTGTTAATTTTTATGTCCCTGTCTTCTATTTCCAGTATTAAACTCTCCCTTTCTCTCTCAGGTACACATAAACGGGAAAGAGATGGCCTCAGAACAAAGAAACATGGCTTCGAGGAGGAAAAGAAGAGAGGAGAAAACACGTGAACATTCTCGTTACTTGTTCATTCCTTTGTGTGTGTGTGTGTGTGTGTGTGTGTGTTATGGGGATAAGGGATTGGTTTGGCGTCTATAGTTTCTGTTAGGACTCTGTTTGTAGTGATATTGGCATTCCTTTCAGGTTTGAGAGATCAGCAGAGGGAGCAAAAAAAACAGCTGAAAGGACGACATTAATTGAGATAAAGGGAGAAACATTGTTCTCTTAGGACTGATTATATTAGCTTGAATGTTCTTCGACCATGTAGTTTCTTAATTAGTTTTGTTCTTGTAGCTCCGTTTTAATTTCAATTTAGTACAAAGACGAAAGTGAAATTACGAGTAAATTACAGGCGATTCAGGACAGAGTGCTGGAAATTGAAGTAATGAATGGTCATTTTCCTTCACAAGATTTCATTTGATGAAAGAGTTGCCATTTTTTCCATTTTCTTTCGCATTCCCTTTACGTAATTCAAGCTCAAAAGTCCACATAGATTAGCCGAACAGCAAACGAAGTTTAAGAAAAACAAAACGTCTTTATTATTTGATACAATCTTGCTCACATTCTTTATCTACAACCAACATGATTGTGACAAAATTTTCTGAAATTAGAATTCCAGCAAAACAAAAACAAGAAGCAAATGCTTTTCAGTTGTGGCTTTTTTCTTGCTTGTTTGAACCCCATAGTAGAGTACTCTGCCTAAATGCTTTTTGTCTAAGAGGAAAAAGCAATACTGATATCTCCATAAGCACTTCTCCGAAAGCACTTGTCAATATACGTGCGATCAGATTTTCCTTCCTAGATTCAAGAAGAGGGCCTTGATCCTTTTGTTGCTGAGTTGTTAGTCGATTTACTAATCTATCCAAGGCTTCTTTCATCCACCAATGCTGACAAACTTCTCTTGCTTCTTCAACACTCATCTATTTTTCGCAATTATTTCCAAATTAAGTCAGCAATTATATTACATTAATTGGATAAAATAATTGGTAAAATTAAACATGCACATAAAAAAAAACGTACCCAAATTCTTTGCCTGAGGTTCTTCTCTGGCCAGAAATCCAACTGCTCCTGAACAAGTAAAGGGAACATGTAGCCTTCGTAGTGAGAATCATGGCTTTTGCTCTTGAAACTCCATTTACCCAATTCAGACTGCAAAAAACATAACAAGAACATCAAAATTATGGTATTTCCTAAATCAATTGTAACAAGCTAGCTAATCAACTAACGACGAGTATTGCTACTCGGACCACATTTACGGATCACATTGCTGACCACCTCTCTAATATATGTGGGTCCCACATACACTAATAGGATCGACCTCTATCATAGAAGAGGTGATTAGCAAGGTAGTGAGTAAATACGGTACAAATAGCATTACTCTTAACTAAATAAGTAACAGAGAAGATCATCGCTAACCTCAATGAGTCCTCGTACTCCTGCTTCCTCTAGCGTCTCTCGTGCCGCTGCCCCTTCCTTGGATTCGTCTACTTCCCATCCTCCCTGTTAGGATTAATGGAAAATTTTGTATGATTTAAACTGAACTAATTACTGCGACAAATCACCATTAATTTGATAGAGAAGAAGATTAGGGTACCTTTGGAAAGAGCATCCCCTTTCCCTTCTGTGAGCTAATGACAAGAACTTCAAGTTCTTGTGCATCATTCTTAAAGGGAGTTTGCTTGGAAGCTTTATATCTATACGGAATACATCTGCACAAACAGTACAAAAGGCAATACCTCCATCAGTAACCAAAAGCATCAATTTTTCTTTGTTAATACAAGCGATATTACTATTCTAATCTATACTAAGCGAAAGAAGGAGGGTTTAAACTCGGGACACAGAGGGTTGAAGAAGAAGAAGCCCCTCCACTAGTAAGTAATGCGGCAGATATACAAGTTGAGAGAGAGAGAGAGGGAGACTAACCCTACAACTTGGCGACGACCTTTGCTGTAACGCTGCAAATGTCTTCCAGTGCGAGATACCAAAGCAGCAACCATGTTTTGTTTCAGATAGATTCTTGCAAGTTAGAAACCAAACCAAACCCACCCTTCTTTTATAAACAAAAATAAGAGGAAAGTTTCCAAAACAAAAAACAAAAATAAGAGGAACAGAATATTTGGAAAATCAGAAAGATGTATTCTATTGAAACCAGAAAAATATATTATATTTTGTTTTATATTTATTGCTGACCACTAGTAATATATATAAAGGAAATGAATAATTAGACATATTGATGGAGGATCCTGACTTCCATGTGTTCTGTTATCCAAAAAAAGGACAGCTGACAGACTCGTGCCATCCCATATAATTAGGCCATTTTCAATTAGGATGAGAAAACTGTCCGGATCATTCTTTTTATGAGATATGAGAATTTCAAAAATTCGTAAATTGTGTTTGTTTATCGTACATTATGCGCAGTAAGAAATTATTTTAAATATTTTTATTTAAAATTAAACACAAACGGTACCTGATAAAAACTAACCGTATGATGAACAGACATAATTCACGGATCTCCAAGATCCTCACCAAAAAGATTCGGAGGATCCTGTTGGTTCAGTTTGAGTTCGTTTAATATAAAAAATATAATCGAATTAACAAACATTTAACTGTTCAATTTGATCTGGTGTTGATGAATGCCATCATTGAAATATAACCATATCAAATTATTGTTAATCGCTTTGGTTCAATCGGTTTAAGAATATTCTAGCGCATCAATAAAAAAGTCCTCACATTTGAAGAGTTTTTATTTTCTAAACATCCACACATCTCACACGTTAATTCGATCAAAAGATTAATTTTTTTAGAACATTATCAAGTTCAAATACAACTAGAACATAGTATCGATTAAATAAAATATCATACTAGTAAACAATTTATTAGTTACAATCTCATACTTCAATTGTTTTTTGATCCAAAAACATTTTTTCTAAACGCACTTTCATTTTAAAAGTATTTTCAAACAAATCCTATGTTTAACCCTCCAAAATATTTTTTACATATAATTCAAGCTATTTTTTTTCGTCTCCAACAATAATTTGATAATGTTCTGAAAAAATTAAAGAGATTTGGTCATGTGAATTTTTTTTTTCTTTTTTTTTTTTGTGCGTTAGGCGCGTGGATTACACTGCATGTGAGAGGCACGTTAAGGAACAAAAAAGTGTGGTGGGTCCCGCGGTGCAGCACACTTAGTGCAACTGATGGGTAGGCGGCGTGGCCCTTTTATAGTCGTTGGATTTTCAAACGTAAAAAATCTGGATCGTGGCTTTCAATAGAATGAAAAAAAAATATGAGGAGACAAAAAAGTGTGGTGGGTCTCGCAAAGCAGCACACTCAGTCCAAATCAAGCAGATATTTTTAGGATTTCTCATCATTTCAGAGTAGATAATATCGTTTGTTTTTAAAAAAAAATGTAATATTTTTAGGGTTAAGAATAAAAAAAATATGAAAAAGTGGGATGTAGTCATTGTGCACACATAGCACAATCTGGGTTGTTAAATTGCAAAAAAGATATTAATCTAACTGTCCATATTAATTCAGTTAGATAAAATTTTAAAAAATTAAAAATACAGAAAAATGCAAAAAAAAAGAAAAAAAAAAGAAGCAATTTCCTAGAAATACCCAACTATCCTCTTCCACCCTACACCACATCTCAATATTTCCAAAAATCATACCGGATCATGACACGTGACGCTACATATTAGTTAAAAATCTATCCACAGAAATTATAATTTCGAATGGTGACACGTGGCTTGATGAGATTAGTTAAAAATCTTATCTGAAATTAAACTTAATATTATCTTTTTATTAATTTAAAAAAAATTAATAACAATTGTCCGAACAATTCAATTACAATGTAAAAATACCCTCAAATTGTTACTATTCACTAAAACAATAAGGGAAATTTTATTTGAACCCATGTAACTTCTTTGTACACCCAACTTAAATTTAAATTGTTAATTGTCTATTTTACCCTATTGCATAATTACTATTAAGTACAAAATGAAATTAATAATAAAATTCAAATTTATCAATAAACCCATTAAACCCTACCATCACTTCTTTTTTATCCTACATTCATTCTAGCTAAAACCCTAAGGGTGCGTTTGTTGCACCGGACTATCTCGGACTGGACTAGCTTCAGGGACTAAGCGGGACTGGCTTGGACTAGACTAAGCAGGACTAACTTAGTGAAACGTTTGGTGCAGTATCGGACTAGAAGTAGGATAATAAAAATAATTCTTTTTTTTCTTTTTCTATTTCTTTTTCCTGCCTGAAACATCTCTTCCCTCTTCTTTTTTCTGTCCAAACTCCATAGATTCCAATCACAAATTTTCCTTCATTTGAATTGATAAAGCTCTCCGTCCAAATTCCACTACTTGCAACCACATCTTTCTCCTCCATTTGAATCAATAAAGCTCCCAAAACACAAACAATAAAAAATTCAATCGAAATCGAAATCACAGAACTCACAAAAAAAGGTAACAGTTTCACATTTGGGACAAAAGAAGCGCCGGGAAACAAAAGTGAGAGCAAGAAACTCCTCCGCAAACCCTAACAATGGTGGTCGAAGACGCACCCAAGTCTTCAGCTTCAAAAGATCAGGCCAAGACTAAGGCGAACGCTAAGCCGATGGAGGATGACGACGAGCCCGAAGGAGGAGAGATCGTCGGCAACCAAGACTCAGCGTCGTTGAAGCCTTCGAAGGGAATTGCACCGCAGTCTCACGCCCTGGAGCACTCCTGGACCTTCTGGTTTGATAGCCCTGCCGCAAAGTCCGCAAAGTCCAAGCAGGAGGATTGGGGCAGATCCATCTGCCCGATCTACACCTTCACTACCGTCGAGGAGTTCTGAAGGTTAATTTCTTTCATTTCCTGTGGTTTTGGGTTTAATTTTGTTTGGTTGGTAGGAAAACTGAGAAAAGATTGAATCTTTTGCGTTTGTTATGTGCTTGTTGTAGTTTGTGATAGAACAAATTTGGCCAATTTTTGGTGGTGGAAGAACCCTCGCAGGGAGGAGGAAGAAGCCCAGAACTCACAGAAGGGCTCGCAGGGAGGAGGAAGAAGCCGCTCTTAGCAAGTCCCATGGTTTGGGGAGTGCCTCGCTAAAAACCTTTAAGGAGGCCTTTAGTCCACACGAGTCCCCTTTAGTCCCACTTAACTTAGTCCCAGCACCTATCAAACATGGGACTACATTAATAAGTAGTCCAGTCCAGCCCAGTCCCATTTAATGAGACCAAACAAACGCACCCTAATAGGTCTTGTAGAGAAAAACAAACTTTTTTATTGATGGATGGTGATTTTGAAGTTTTGAATCTTCCAACTAAGGTATGACTCAATTTATGAATATTTTGTTCGTTTGATTTCAATTTTTTTAAAGTTTAAAAGATGAGTATTTGGGTTTCAATTTTTTTCATCAATCCCGAATTGTTTGTTAAACTTTTTGCAATTGGAAAATTCTAAGGAAAAACTTCTTACCAATATTCTTAGATTATAAACTTCCTTGCTTGTTGATAAATATAAGGGGATAAATTGTTTGATTTGTTGCTTATGCACATCAGTAGAAATAAAAAAGGCAAATGTTTGGGTTTGGTAGCCGAAAGAAAAAAAAGTAACCATGGAAATGCTATTGGGAAGAGGGGTGGGGCAAGGACGCCTCTTTTTTTTTTTTTTTTTTTTATAAAAAAAATTCAATTACAGATGTTATTTTATAAAGGGAATGAGTATACAGATAACTTAACATTTTAAATTAGGTTTGCGAGAGTAGTTTTGGTAATAAATTTGTGTTTAAAGAGAGATTAATTCTTTAATAAAAAACAATATGGGTGAATAGAGTAAGTTTGGTATAGAAAGATGTTACATGAGTTCAAATAAAATCTCCAAACAATAATTGCCTATTGTCCAGTTGTCCGGGAAATTATTGCATTGAGGAGTGGACTTCCTCTTACGCCATAAAAAAGGAGCCTTTTAGACCAAGACTGGAAATGGCTTGCATTCCTACATGTGAAGGGTAGCTTTCATCTAGTCAGCTTGCATTCCTACATGTGAAGGGTCGCTTTATCTAGTCAGCTTATTGCCACTCTTCATTAAACTTCTTGCAAATGATAAAAATATCTTTTCTTTAAGTGCAAAAAACTAAATAAGAAATTTTAATAGGGTTTACCTAAGTAGCATGATTTATATCCTTAAGTGTTGAAAAAAAACTAAGGTTAATAGGTATATTTTTGTTACAAGCAATTAAAGTTTAATTGTTACATTAACCACATAGAAATTCAAAAATGATTCATGCAGCTAAATATCAGATTAAGTTTATATGAAAAATCGTAAACAATGTTAAATGCACATGAAACATGGATTAATTTACGTCCCATTATATTAGGATAGCGGTTTCAAGGGGTAATTTCAAATTTTCATTAGGAGGGTTCATCTCAACTTACTTAACTCTCACTCTTGAAATGAGAAAAAGTTTGAACTCGGAACATAGGGAGTTGAAGATGAAGGCTCTAATCATTAAGGTAATCCACCACTTCCTAGATTGTTAACAATACTTTAGGAGTTGTCGAAATAGTGGAACTGTAAGAATTTTGTTATATTATGTTGATATTTCTAAGGCCTACTTGTCGGATTATGCTGATATTTTAGGTGGAACCTAAATAAACTCCACACATGTTGTCAAGATTTCATAGAGATAAGTTGGCAAGCTCTTAATAACCACTATGATATTGTCCTCAAATTGCATATTACTACATACACTGCACGTTATGCGTGCGAATTTTCTCACAAAGGGCTTGATATCATTAATGAAGAAACCACTCAATTATATTATAACTTATTTTGCAAGTTTTCAACACATGAAAATATGCAAGTTCGGGCATCAAGTTGTTGATTAATAATGGTCGTTAGTGGCTTTCTCCTATTGGTTTATTTGGAAGACTAGATGTGATGTTGTGTTTAAATGTAGGGGTCCCGCCGAGAATCCTCAAACCATTCACGCCTTAATGGGAAGCTTTTACTGCTGCAACGGGCAGCACCACGAGTCCACCCATTTCTGATCGGATGACACTGTGGTCTCCCCCTCCCAACCCTGTGACAAAGATCAATGTAGATGCGAGCTGGAAGAGTGGTGCGTCTGTGGCTTGGGTGGGTTTGGTGGTGTGGGGATTTGATTCTAGATGTACATCGGTTAAAAGGGTCCAGGTTTTGGCTTTTGGTGTGGCTGTGTAATACCCCGTATTTAAAAAAAAAAATTGA
Organism: Heteromeles arbutifolia; assembly: GCA_024362995.1. NCBI lineage: Eukaryota > Viridiplantae > Streptophyta > Magnoliopsida > Rosales > Rosaceae > Heteromeles > Heteromeles arbutifolia. Next base: position 34,313,557 of record JANCRC010000007.1, on the reverse strand, counting down.
TTGTATAAATGTGTGTAAGTACTTATATCGATTTCAAATGTAATGATTTCCTTTTATATATTATAAGTACAAGAACTTGTATTTTTTGACATGTAAGTTAGTAGGGATTCTTTCACTATAAAATATATTTTTGTGCCTAACTTATACTCTTATACTCAATTTCTCCAATTAGAGAGGTTCCTATTTTGTTTGGCATCCTCATCATAATTTTGTCTAGTAACTGTGTAGCCTATATGTATATATGCATTAGTTTGATTTGTTAGTGTTTCTACTTACCCTTTTCGTGCCAATAGTAACTAAGTTACCCTTGCTAGCCTTTTTGATCTTTAATTAGTGAAGTGTAAAAGGGTTGGAGAGTTAAGCTCCGAGAGGTGGGAATTTTCTAGTAGAGGTAGCTTGATTTTTCTCCAAAGGTTGAGGTGGAACTTGGTAATTAATAGAAGCTAATAATTAGGGTGTGGGGATGGGAAGCCTTTGGCTTATACGTGTGGCTAAGTGTTGAGTTTGGGTTGATATTTTTATCAATTAGGAGTGAGTTGGCAAGTTGAGTTAATGTAGAGAGATTACTCACCCCTAAATATTGGAGAGGTGTGAGTCTATATAGAGCCATAGACTAGGGATGTGTATGTATGCATGTGGGAATATGTTGTTGCTGTTTTAGAGTGCTTACTCACTAGCCTAGGGGAATTTCAATTAATTGTCTATATTCTCTCTTCAATGCTTCAATCTATCATTCCAAATCTTCCAATGAGGTGAGAACGGGTGGGATTCATATCCCTTAGAGATGAATGTGGCTTTTGAGCTTTTGTCCACTTTGCATGATATTGATTAACTCCACACATGTCTCTTTGCCATTTGAACACATACAATTACCAATGATTGGCTTAACATTTGGTGTGTCTCTATTGGAACACATTTCATTGCTATTGATTAGGACAACCATTGTTGCTTTGTGATTGGACCACATAACATGGTTGATAATTGGTGAGGATTCATCCCCCAAATTGTTTGGACGTGGCCTTTGGGTGCAAGGAACACCTTGCATGATATTCATTAATTCATGATTAATCTAACACTTGTTGTTTTTTCCATTGGACCACATTTCATTGTTAATGATGAGAACTACATTTGGTGACTTGCTATTGGAACACATGTGCCATGAATCATGAAGAAAAGAAGCAAAACAAGGTCAATCTATACGGATAGAGCTTCAAAGAGAGGGAATTCAAGGGAAGGAATACAATCACTCACTATATAAAGGAGGAGAGAGAGCACGGGAATAAAAAGAAGAAGGGGGGGAGCAACCATTGTCTTTCTTATATCATTGTTTTTACATATTTTGTCAAGGCTTTTTAGCCATAGTCATGTATTTGTAAATCCTCATTACCTAGTAAAATACAAATACAAACACAACCCTAGTGGACGTAGCCAAATTGGTGAACCACTTAAATCTCCGTGTTCCTTTGTCTAATTGCAATAAATTTGAGTTGAGCAAACCATTTAAACACTAAGTTACTAAATAGAAACATAAGGGAAGTGAGATGAGAAGAAGTAGAAGTGGTGGGCTAAAATAAAACTAAAAGATGATGTTTGGAAAGGGGAAAGCTAGAGACATAATTTCATGCCTTGTGGCCTTTGAGACATATATTTCACTCTAACAATTATTTTCTCTAACATGGATGTCTATTCCTTTCTAGTAAAAATAGGTTGCCAAGATGGACTAGACGTTGGAAAAAAATATATAGAGGGGTCAACGAGCAACACTTTATATGATGGATTATAAATTATTACTTTGATGTTAATATTATGATTATACTACTCTTGTCACTAATCATTTTGATTCATGTTGAAGCTTACAAGTTTGTTAGATAAAATGTGAGTATTGATACCTATGTGAACATGACATATACATATGCACTGCAAAGTAAGAAAAGAGTTGTGCTGAGTCTTGTAAAGTGTTTGAGTTGTGAGGATATTCAAGGACTAAGGTTTGCCTTGAATATAAAAATAATGAACCTTGTATATGTCAGACGTAGGGTGCAGGGCTTGAGTATACAATTGGTTGATTATTAAAATAATGAAATCTTGTGTATGTCAGGCGTAGGGTGCAGGGCTTGAATATACAATTGGGCGTCGGGGGAAGTGCATGTTTAATAAAGTGAAAACTGAGAGTTTAATTACAAAAATTGGGTTAAGGGATGAACGGGAGTTAACTCATATTCCAACGTACTCGGAGCCAAGTGGTATAAGCATGGTATGGGACGTGCAAGCTTGGGTGTATGTGTTAACGGGATTAGAAGGGAGTGAGTACATTCATGCATCTCATTGCATACATTTTATGTATTTTCAAGAGCTACTCATTTCAATTATTATTTTAGTTGGTACTTTTTGTTATGAATTATTTTTGTATACTAATATTTTATTTCCGCTGCATATTCAATAAATTATATGTGGTAAACTCAAGCCATTATTATGTACGATTTGTTATATGATGTATTTGTTATAATTTAATTTTAACATTTCCACCATGTCTTGGTTGTAGAATTTATTTCTATAGCTAAGATATGGCTCACACCCTAGCTCGTGAATAGTCCTTATTCGCGGGTCGGGGCGTGACAGGCTGTGGCCGAATCCTTGGCAATATTGGAGGGGTGCTGCTTGGCAAAGGAGTTGAATCTTGCTCGGGTGGTGATTGAGACGGATTTGAAGAGTATTATTACCTGTCTGAATGATTGCTCGATGAGCTGTGATTGGAAAATCTTCCCAATCCTTAGCCATATTTGTGTGGTGGGGAAGACTTTCCAATCCTGCTCCTGGTCTTGGGTTCCAAGATCAGCAAATGCTGCGGCGGACTTCGTTGCTTCAAACTTCACACCGGAGATGCGTGACTTAGTTTGGGTCGAAAGACCCCCATCTTCTTTTGTGAGATTTCTGAACAAGGATGGGCTTCCTTGTCCCCCGTCTGTGTAGTTTTTGCGTTGTTTGTGGGATGACGTCTCTACCATTTGTGGCTACGTCTTTGTGTAATCCTATCTTACTTCTGCTTGTTCTGTCTCTTTGTTAGCCTTCATTGGCTTTCGTTGTGCCCTGGTTAATCCCAGTTTCTGTTCAAAAAAAAAACACACACACAATCGTCGTTAGTCTGAGCCTTGAAATCAAGCAGTATAAATTTTGAAACCCACCAGAAAATATGAGAGGAATCTCAAGATATATTGAATGAGAACTTATAATTATAATTGTTTTAGAGTTTGTTTGAAAGTACTTTTAAAATGATTGAAAGCGGTTTTGGTAAAATTATATTTTAGTTTTAAAAGCACTTTAAGTGCTTCTTTACAATTTGCTTGCATTTTTAGTAAGGATTAGTTTTAAAAACACTTTCACAAAAAATATTTTCAGTCATTTCAAAAGCACTTTCAAACAAGTTTTTAGACTAAATAGTATTATTCTATTTATGCGAATCTAAATTATATTGAAGGAGACTTTGAGGAACTATCAATTGGCTGAGTCACGCCATATAGCCAAAATAAAATCTTAAATATAATGAAGGAGACTCTCAAAGTCGCTATCATCAATAGAGGCAGATTGTCTGGCCTCCTGTTATGGTGTCCTTCACATTCCCTCCTATTTTGTGCGATCACGGTTAAATCACGTCAACAGTTTATATTGATTTTTTTTATAGAGATAATAAGACAAAAAGCAATAGGAATATAAAATGTATGACGTGACTTAACTGTGATCGCACAAATAAGAGGGGATGTGAAGGGCACCATAACAGGAGGGCAGACAATCTCCCTCCATCATCAATTGTGTCCCTGTAAACTTTTAAAATAAATAATAAAGTCCACTTTCTAGAATATTGAAGAGGTTAAGGCTCACAAGTCACCATTTCTCTTAAGAAACTAATATCTTTATTTATTTCTTTATTTCTTTAATTAAAAATATATAGTAAAAATAAGAAAAAAAGAAAAGAATGAAGGATTGGAATGAGAGCGTAGGGTAAAATATTATACAATATTAAAACTATAAATTAAGATCTAAACAAACTACTTTTCTTTTGACGTTTTTATTTTATACATACTTTTTCGTTTCTTGATCATACATTTATGTTTATCTTTTCTTTTATATTTTAAAATGAAAACTAACCATAAAATAAAATATGGTTGTCAAATAAATTGAGTCTTGAATACTCCTAACTTCGTTCATTTTTCTTTAACAATTTGTGTCAGTTTTTGGGGCATCTTGAGTTAAATCTTTTGTTAATTTGGACTTGTGTAGATTGGAATTTTCGTGGCGTTAGGTTTTCTCGAGTAGTTTCTTCTTTTCTCATCATAAAAAGGATTTAAAATAGTTAGATGCGAAAGTGAAATAATTGTTAAAAAGAGTCGACCATGTAATGTTGACAACGAAAGGAAGCAAAAGGGACCCATTGTGAGTCATCGACAGGTACTCGCATGCATGCCTCTCCATTTGTCAGATAACATTAAAAAGTTAAAATCAAAACAATCAATTGATCCCCATTCCCCATCCTCTCTCTTCCTTTTCGAAATTTGTGTTTATACACTGTACAAATAGTTTTATTCCTCAACCTTTCATTTCACTGCTGGATATTTTTAATTTTAAAATTTATGTTTATACACTGTATAAATTTTAAAATTTAAATTTATTTAACGATGATAAATAATGATGAGGAAAAAAAAATTCTTGCACATAAAGGATCCATAAGATTCAAAAGTCGTGCCCTAATATTATAGTGAAAAGAGTGTTAGTTGTTATCCATGTGTACCCTCAATTCTAAATTATTATAATTTTTTCTTTTAAAATAATTACTAGTTTGTTTCGATTTATCATTGGATTTTGAACATGATAGGTAGTCAAGCCTAATTGTTTTTTAAGTAATAAGAAAACAGAAACGATAAGGACATTTATTTTTCTTTCTTAAAGTTTTTTTATTTTATTTTAATCGTTGAATATAATAAATTAAACAAAAATAATAAATAAATTAAATAATGGCGCGTAAATGTTTGTAGTTATCATTTCTCTTAAAAAAAACAATGGCATCATTTGAGAGTTGAAAGCCCTTCCGATTTCCACAAGTATAGTTTGTGTTAGTAACGAGAAGTTTAAAGATGGAATCATGGAAAGTTGTTTATCCTTTGATTGTCTAGTGTTTAGTTGTTTATCCATTGATACATTCTAGGTTAAATCAAGTTTTTAATATAAGACAATATTATGCTTACGTTAATTCAAATTAAACTGCACATAATTAAATTAGACCGATTCAAACTCGAATGTGAGAGGAAGACATCTAATTTAGTCAAAGTAACTGCTCCCTGTCGACATCATTTTTTGTTTTGTATTTCTTAATCCCATCTGCTTTTTACAAGTGGTGATTGCCCTTTTTTTTCGGTTGGATTTTTCCATCTTTGTTTCTCTTTCTTTTTATTAACCTTTTCCCATTGATCTACGCCAGAGAACGACTTGTGACACAGTGAACTCCCCCAAGTTACTCCCACTAACCTTATCCAAGAGAAGTTTTATGGACGATGTGAAGCTTTCAAAACCTCTGGCCGAAACCTCTGCCTAACCTTCTAATGTTCCAATTGAAAACTAGCTACCACAAAAAATGCATTTGTCCTTTGTGTTGAAATGGCAAGAGTCACGTCTCTCTAGTGTAAAAGCATCCTCGTCACGCCCACATGTCAAGAAAATTACAAGTCTATGTAATATCCTTTCTCTCTATAGGAAAATAATGTCTTTCCTTTTGTTTTAAGTATGTATAACATGATTTTTCAAAGTTCGAAGGACGTGTTTGATACATAAGATTATGGTCTAAAATAAACTCACATAGGGAAGATGTATATGATTCAGTTTTGTTAGTTCACTCCATGTTTAGACTGATAATGAATATTCTAATCAGTCCTAAACCGGTCAAACAAACGCTCTCGAAATTTCTTTCGTTATTGCGTTGTATTTGTGCATGCATACTAGGGTTCCAATAGTAGAGTAGTGATTATAGGGCCAACAACTTAAAACGTGAATATTATGATTCATAAATCCATTCCATATGCGTGTTGCCATTTCTGTACTTTTAAGCATCTTAGTTGTAGAAAAATAGTTTAAGCTAGCCAAACAAATCAACTCGTTAAATTATTGTTCGTGACACACCACTGACGAATAAGTCGGCGAGATATGTCGGCTAGGATTGAAATTTATCACGCAGTTGCTTTTTGTTTTCTTGTTTTTTTTTTAAAAATATATGTATATACTTCGTTACTGCCACATGGTACATGCATGATCCAGATTCAATTTCTTTTAGATCCTTCTTTTTTAAAGGCTGAGTCAGCATCGTGGGCCTTCCCGGTATGGATGACAATTCTAACCGTTAAACCCGATAACCGTCTGAATGGATTGGATTTGGATATGAAAATTTGGGTATGATTTGGATATGGGGAAAAACCGTTTACATTATTCGGTTATGGTTTTGGATATGGTTATAAAAGTCCCCAAACTGTATCCATAACCGAATCCGATCCGATTAGTAAATAATATAATTTATATATAATATAATAGTATAATACATATATATATATGTGTGTGTGTGTGTGTGTGTGTATGTGTGTGTGTATTTGTATATCCATTATTCACCAAACCATTAGCTTGAGAATACAAAAGTTGCATTTTGTAGGAAAGTAAAGTTTTGAATCAAAATCAATGCGAACTCAATGGTGCTTTTAGGACATAACAAAGACAAGCCAACATCATCAATGTTTTAATTTTTATACTCAACAAGATCCATTCATTGGATCATTTTATACATCAAATGTTTAATGACGAAATTGATATCTACTAACTTATAATTTCTCAATTGAACGAATATATTTTTTGTATTGACGAAGATGGATATACCCGTTAACCGATGGGGAATCCGTTACCCGGTGGGTATGGTTATGGATAATACCCGATAGTTAATTTGTGGTTATGGATATGGTTAATTTTCGTGGCTATGGGGATGGATATAGCATTTCCGTCCCCAAACCAAACCGTTGCCATCCCTACTTCCCGGAGCTTGTTATTGGCAACGTCTTAATAGTCGTCGACAACGTACTCCAGTGTGTGGTTCTGAAAAACAAAGCATGTAGAAGTTTCCCGATTAACAAACAAAAAAAAGTCAAGAAGAAGAAGACGCAGAATTGAAGAAGAAGAATTATTGAAGAAGAAGACGAAGCAGAAGCAAAACTACAAAGAAGAAAGAATGAGGAGAATCGGGGGTCCGAAGAGGATCCTCTCCCCATGCATGCTAAGGCTTCATCGTAGACAAGTCAGAGTATTTATATAGATATGTTGACCCTAAAAACTACCAAGCCTACGTGGCGCGCAGGCCGAGTAATCTATAAGCTAACTACGTCATTCGGTTGTGTGCGGGGCGTGCCAACTCGACGGCCGAGCTCGACCGGTGAGTAAAATTTGTTAATGTTGCGTTGGTCGCGCTGTTGACTTATTGATCTTGCGAGTGTGGCCGAGGAAGGAACAATTCTCGACCTTCGGGTTCTAGAGCCTGAAGACAAGGCTGCTAATTTGCGAAGTTCAATATCAAATTCGGCTATCAGTGTGCCGAATGTAGTAACCTGGTAACACCTCACTTCGCCGAGAAGGCTGATGAGATGACCTCTGCCAATAAGGATTCGAAAATCCTTCTCGACCGAGACTTGGATAGGTAACCAGTCGGCCCCTTCGCAGTGCTGTTTATCCAAATTGACGGTGCTCCGCGATCGGCTGGTTCTACGGCGATAGTGCTGTTTATCCAAACTGAAGGTATCACCGGTTGCCTTCACAGTGCTGTTTATCCAAACTGAAGATGTGTTGGCGAAAAGGAAAATAAAAATCTCAAGGTTGTTGAGAGGTTTCGCGTAGAGCGAGGGTTTGCGCAGGGCAAATTTGTGTGTTGAGTTGGAGGGGTCTCACAATGATGCACAGCCTCCTTTATTTATAGTAGCAGATCCCTCTTCAATTGAGTTCAAGTCAAACTCGGATTAGGACTCCTTACTCTGATCCAATCCTATCTCGACTAATCCTTCTTCAATCAGGATTTTGAACCTAACCTTTTATCATGCCGCACTCATCTCCATATAGCGTACCAATGAGCCAGCAATCGTTCCATGGTCGATGAAACTGCGGCTCGGCGTTTGGCTTGACTGGTGTCAGACATCAGGATCGATGATGAAGTTGGCCAACCCGAGTCTCGCCGAATCCTGGTGAACAGTTTCGGCGCCAACCTCGATGGCCTTCTGAACAGAAATTTGAGTCAGCCGACCTTCTTCGTTAAGGCCGTGTAAAGTGATGTAGCCGACATAATCGTCGTAGTATCGGGCTTGGATCATGTTAGCTTCGAATGGCTGATGATCGGCTGGGTGAACCAAGACTATCTTGCCGTCCCAAAAGATGAGAACTTGATATAGCGATGAAGGGATACAACTTGTTTGGTGAATCCAATCCCATCCGAGCAACGCATTGTACTCGATTTTGGAGTCGACAATGAAGAAAACAATCATGTGATTGCGACCTGCGACCTGCGACGGTCACCTCTAACGGGAGGACTCTCTTGGTTTGGGATTTGTCACCAACGAAACTGCTCATGGTGATCCCTGATGGAATAAGCTCGTCGTTAGAGCGACGTAACGCCTTCATGATAGTCATAGGCATGATATTGACCGTCGCTCCACAGTCAACGAAAATTTTGGATACTGGGTATCCCTCGATATGAACCGTAACATACAACGACTTCAAGTGATGGAGATTAGCTGATGATGAACAAGGAAATAATTCGGCGAGAGCTACCTTGAGGTTGTTTTCTTTTGTTGCCGACTCGATTTCGGTAGTGAGTACGAAGTCGACTTGAGTAGCCTCATCGGCCATTACGTCGCCGTCTAAGAAATTCGGTTGGGAAATGCGTGGTTGAAAATCTGCAGGCAGAACGTGGACCATACTGATTTCCATGTTGTCAAGGACCGAAGGACCCATCGGCTCGGTATCTCCCACCTCTGTTGGCCCTTCGTTTGTCGGGCCTTTCTCTTCCTGACTCTTGTCATAGATAGTATTTGTGTCGACCTCGTCGACCTTTGCCGAGGTATGTTCCTGCAAGGCGTCTTTGAGAATTTTCTTCTGTTGGTCAATGGCCTCAGGTTCATTGGGAACTAAAACAAGGTCTAGGACTTGCGTCGTGCCACGAACCTGCTCTTGATATATGATACAGGCGTCCCTGACGCCTAGGTAGGCATCTAAGTGTGCCACGCGCTTCGTTTCATCGGTCGTAAGGCCGAAAAGAGAAACGGCTGAAAAAACTTCGAAGTGGTATCGTAAGTGCTGGAGATCCTCAAGAGAGAAGGGAAGCTCGCTCGTCTTGATATCGGTATATGGGTCGATGTCAAAACCGAGGACTCAAGCCTCTCATATGTGCTAGAACCTAGCTTTCAACCCTAGGTCCGAATTCTTTTGGATAATTCGCTCGGCATCAGGACAGGCCAGAACGAGATCAATCGTATCTTGGCATGCTTTCGGCAAACCGTATAAATCGTTAGCCGAATGCTTTTTGTGGAACTCTAGCATATACTCCAATGCCTCTCCAAGGAACGGTGGATGTAGGTTCCGTCTAACTCTGATCAAAGGCTCATGTATGGGTAACGAGGAAAGTTTGCTCTCGGCTTCCTTCTTGAAATGTTCAAAGCGCGACTTCATTTCCCCGGGTCGAATGAGAAGTTTGATTCGCTTGTCAGCCTCCTCAAATGTGGTTTCCACATCAGGATTGATCACTTGTCTTTCTTGGAACAACTCTGTCATGATGGTCGGAGGTCGTCACTCGTCGTCACTGCTAGTTTTGCTCTTCGGCTGCCACTTGGGGCCCGAAGTTTCCTAAGCTGCTTGTCGGCGAGCCATGCAATATATTCTTTGGCGTCGACGCTTCTGTGATTTGGATAATGCAATGTATACACCTTTAGGGGAATGATAGGTGTACCAACGTTGATCGCGCGGTTCAGAAGGTTTGAAGGTTTTCTGTTTTGCCGAAGAGTTCGAGCTGCTAGAACTTCGTGTATATTAATCCTCATTATAGAATGGTGTATCGAAGTCGAGGCACCGTCTGACTGAGGGTAGTTCGGTCGACCGCGTTTTGGGGCTGAGTCTGTCGAAAACTCCATGGCGCTGGCCTGCACTAAGCGTCTTCTGATGTGTTGCGGCCATGGAAGGTGATTGTTTTATCGTAGCTTGAAACAATCTTTTGTTTGGCTCGGTGGTGACGTTTGTCTTACACCGGCTGCATAGAATCGTCGATTTATCTTCGTCCTCGGCGCTGGAGTTTGTCATAGACTCGATGATAGCCGGTCCTGAAAGAACTTTGGGTGGCAAGTTCGAAAATAAATCTATCTTGAGCCGTGGCTAAGAATTCGGCTTTGGGATGTGTTGTAATGGAAAGAACTCGGCCTTCTCTTTCCCTTTGTCCCTAGGTAGACGGGCATCTACCATATTAACCATCGTCGTAGGAAACGGGTCGGTGTCAACGCTCATTTTCTTTTTTGGAAACTTGAGTTTGCCGTTATCAATCCAGCTTTGGACGGCATCTCAAAATACGACACAGTTGTTTGTCGTATGTTTATTCGAGTTATGGTACTTGCAATATGTTCTTCCCTTCAATTCTTCAGCCTTAGGAATATTATGCCCAGGCCGAAGTTTGATGATCTTAGCAAGTAATAGTTGGTCGAAGATGGCGTCGGCCTTAGTAATGTCAAAAGTGTAAACTTTTGATGATTTGGTGATAGATTTTTCGATAACTAAGCAAGTTTTGACATCCTTGGGATTGGCATAAGTCAATGCTTTGCAAATATACGGTTTATCGATTACTATCTCGGTCGCATCAACACTAGCATATTCTTCAGGTTCAGTCGAGGCATAGCTAACCGTGGGGTTTTTGTAAATGGTTCCTCGGGATTGAGACTTTGAGACTTTTTCTTCTCAGAGGAGGTAGTCATATTGCTCAACATGTTGAGCTAGTTCGTACATGTCTCGAAAGTTTGCTCCTAGGAATTTCTTTTTGTACTCTACGTCCAGCCCATTCAAAGCCAGTCTAACAAATTCGACTTCAGGAAGGGGTACGCGGCACTAGTTTCTCTCCGACTTAAACTTGGTGAGATAATCCATTGGCGACTCATCGAATGCTTGCTAGTGATGAAACCGACATTTCCATCCCCGACCGATAGAATTGCTCATGAAATTTTTTGGCCAACTCCTCCCAACTCTGGATGGAGTTCGGTGGGAGATTGATGTACCACGCAAAAGCCGAGCCTGTCAATGAGAAGTTAAATAGCTGCAGTTTATGGAAATCGCTATTAACATCTCCACATTGCGCGGTGAATCGAGCCACATGTTCTAACAAGGATAAAGATGATTCTCCAGCAAACAAACTGAAATCTGGGATTTTAAAGCCTTTAGGATATTCAAATTTTTCCACGTAAGCAGGGTATGGGTGGATGAATTTTGGGAATTTCGGCCCCTTTTTCAAGGCCGAATCGATCATCCTTTGGATCTCGGTCACATCGATGGATGTCGTTTCTACTTTATGGTCGGATCCATCTGATCTACTGCTTGATCCTCATTTCTTTTCCAGGTCAATTGGCTTGAGCCGAGCAGGCACTGGCTCGGCCTGTACTATTGGTAAAGGATTATTCCTTGGTGGCAATTGCCGAGAATGATCGGAGGGTCTATCTTTACAGATTTTATGAACCAGCATTTCAAGCAATCTGGTGTGTGTCTCATTGGTGCTGCATATTACTTCGCGTAGACTGTCTATTCCTTGGCTGAATATCTGTTCAATTTGCCGAGATTGTTCACCTAGTCATCTCCGGAGAAACGACCTTGTTGGTAGATCAGCGCCTTCACCACCATCTTCATCGCAGTCCTCCACTACCACCTCATTGAAAATGCATGTGGTTATGTTAGGGACCTCTGCATTGCGAGGCTGACCGCCGAGACCAGCTTCATTTTCTCGGCGTGTCGCGTTCGCGGACTCTGGTGTCACGGTAACAATGGGGTTTTGTGTCTACGGTACTGATAAATCAGTCGTTGATTTTCCTATAACTGTTTTCTTCTTAATTGATCGTGTCTCAATTGGCATGAACTTCGTAGTTTTAGCACTGTGTCCCACCGGTCATGCCAAAATGTTGACCCTAAAAACTACCAAGCCTACGTGGCGCGCAGGCCGAGTAATCTATAAGCTAACTACGTCATTCGGTTGTGTGCGGGGCGTGTCAACTCGACAGCCAAGCTCGGCCGGTGAGTAAAATTTGTTGATGTTGCGTTGGTCGCACTGCTGACTTCTTGATCATGCGACTGCGGCCAAGGAAGGAACAATTCTCGGCCTTCGGGTTCTAGAACCTGAAGATAATGCTGCTAATTTGCGAAGTTCAATATCAAATTCAGCTGTCAATGTGCCGAAAGTAGTAACCTGGTAACACCTCACTTCGCCGAGAAGGCTGATGAGATGACCTCTGCCAATAAGGATTCGAAAATCCTTCTCGACCAAGACTTGGATAGGTAACCAGTCAGCCCCTTCGCAGTGCTGTTTATCCAAACTGAAAGTGCTCCGCGGTCGGCTGATTCTACGGCGATAGTGCTGTTTATCCAAACTAAAGATACCACTGGTTGCCTTCACAGTGCTATTTATCCAAACTGAAGATGTGTTGCCGAAAAGGAAAATAAAAATCTTAAGGTTGTTGAGAGGTTTCGCGTAGAGCGAGGGTTTGCGCAGAGCAGATTTGTGTGTTGAGTTGTAGAGAGAACATGGCCATTTTCGCCTTTAGCGAGGAACTCCACGAGGTTATTTTCGCCTTCGGCAAGGAACTCCACGAGGTTGACGCCCAAATTCGGCTGTTGAGAGATAGCGTACCAATGAGCCAGCAATCGTTGTTTTGCGTAGAGAGAGGGTTTGCGCAGGGCAGATTTGTGTGTTGAGTTAGAAAGCTCACAATGATGCACAGCCTCCTCTATTTATAGTAGCAGATCCCTTTTCAATCGAGTTCAAGTCATACTCGGATTAGGACTCCTTATTCTGATCCAATCCTATCTCGACTAATCCTTCTTCAATCAGGACTTTGAACCTAGCCTTTTATCATGCCGCACTCATCTCTATATCTCGTCAACCTCATCTTCGCCGAGACCCCTCACTGCATCAGGATTCATGCTAGCCGTAGGATTCTGCCTACATCGTCTTTATCCGAACAACTCTTCTCCCTGACAGGATCTGGCCGATCTCGGCCCACGAACTAAATAATCCACAAGCCTTCAAGTAAAACCTTCTGGGCCGAGAATGATTCTAAATTCGGCCTAAACTAATATCTTGGGCCTAAACATTGCCCTTCAGTTTCCTTGAGCTTCGGCTCGTAAGCCGAATGGTTAAGGAAATTAGCACAGTCAAAGAAATATATGGTTGAGAAATCCACTCCATAGCCTGACACGTCTTGAAAGAGACCTTGGCGAGCTGGCCGAGAAAACAATTATGAGGTCGAAGTCTATAAAAGACCCATGATTTTTCTACTGAGCACCCGCTCATACTCGCCGAGCTCGGCAAAATGGGCTGGCCGAACGCACAAATAACAGTATATCTCGACGAGGTGGCCGAGCTCGGCCTAAAAAATTTGCATTCCCAATTGTATTATGACATAACATTAAACTGATCATGACTCCCCACCTGTAACCTCACATTCATGGGCTGAAGCCTACCACTTTTCTTCTCGGTAATGGCATCTTGAAACAAGTTGTATACGGCAATGTTGAATTAGCGGCCAAGTGGCCAATTGAACATCACCAAAATGGACATCATGACTATGCTTTCCTTTTTTTTTTTTTTTTTTTTTTGGTACCCTTAGCCTCGGCCTTCCATTCCTTCGGCTTTTTGTGTACGAGGCATTGCCCCCCTACTTTCTTAAGTATCGGCCAAGAGGCCGAATGGTTAAGAATTTATTTAGCAAATGAAAATAAGTGGCCGAACCATAAACAGGAGGAGGCCAACGTTGCTTTATTCCAAGCCGAGATCTTTTAATATCAAAATTCTCAAATTGATTTCGTTCTAGGCCGAATGAAGAATTTTCTCCAAATATTTTTGACTTGGTGAAATATTTTTCATTTTCGGGCGCCGAATGTGTTAAACAATGATTATGCCCCCCAGGCATAATTTCGGCTTTTAATTCAAATAACTTGGCCGAATGAGATTTCTCCTTATCGGTTTTATCACCAATAATCATGTCGATTGGCGTGGTTTTTTCGGCTAGGCCTATGTCTCGGCCTTGTTCGTCATTGAAGCACTTCTCTAACGAATCATTTTCTAAGTCGATTTGTGGCTCAGAAACTTGAATTTTCTCTTCTAAGCCTACCACACTTTCAGTCTCGACCGAGACAACAGGTGGCCTAGGTTCTTCTTCGGCCGTCTCGACAATTTGTTGAGGCCGAAGCGAAAATTTGCCCCCTAGTCTTTTGAGCCAACCATTCTTCAAATGGAATTGATTTGAACCCAAAAGGCGTTTTCTTATCGAGCCACTCATAATATCGATCTCTATCTTCATTTAACCACTGATCTTGTAAGCTGTGATGAACCTTCACCTTTATCATTTGAGAGAAAGATTTTCGCCTTTCTTCATTTGCTTCAATGATCCAGCCAAGAAGGTTTTGTTGCTCGACAATTTCCTTGAATAGGCGCCGAATCTCATCTTGATATATCATGTGAAATTTGTAGTTTTAGCACTTGGTCCCACTGGGCGTGCCAAAATGTTGACCCTAAAAACTACCAAGTCTACGTGGCACGCAGGCCAAGTAATCTATAAGCTAACTACGTCATTCGGTTGTGTGCGGGGCGTGCCAACTCGACGGCCGAGCTCGGCCGGTGAGTAAAATTTGTTGATGTTGCGTTGGTCGCACTGCTGACTTCTTGATCTTGCGACTGCGGCCGAGGAAGGAACAATTCTCGGCCTTCGGGTTCTAGAGCCTGAAGACAAGGCTGCTAATTTGCGAAGTTCAATATCAAATTCGGCTGTCAGTGTGCCGAAAGTAGTAAGCTGGTAACACCTCACTTCGCCGAGAAGGCTGATGAGATGACCTCTGCCAATAAGGATTCGAAAATCCTTCTCGACCGAGACTTGGATAGGTAACCAGTCGGCCCCTTCGCAATACTGTTTATCCAAACTGAAGGTGCTCCGCGATCGGCTGGTTCTACGGCGATAGTGTTGTTTATCCAAACTGAAGGTATCACCGGTTGCCTTCACAGTGCTGTTTATCCAAACTGAAGATGTGTTGGCGAAAAGGAAAATAAAAATCTCAAGGTTGTTGAGAGGTTTCGCGTAGAGCGAGGGTTTGCGCAGGGCAGATTTGTGTGTTGAGTTGGAGGGGTCTCACAATGATGCACAGCCTCCTCTATTTATAGTAGCAGATCCCTCTTCAATCGAGTTCAAGTCATACTCGGATTAGGACTCCTTATTCTGATCCAATCCTATCTCGACTAATCCTTCTTCAATCAGGACTTTGAACCTAGCCTTTTATCATGACGCACTCATCTCCATATCTCGTCAACCTCATCTTCATCGAGACCCCTTACTGCATCAAGATTCATGCTAGCCGTATGATTCTGCCTACTTCATCTTTATCCAAACAACTCTTCTCCCTGACAGGATCTGGCCGATCTCGGCCCACGAACTAAATAATCCACAAGCCTTGAAGTAAAACCTTCTGGGCCGAGAATGATTCTAAATTCGGTCCAAACTAATATTTTGGGCCTAAACAAGATCGTTGAAAAGTTAAGGTTCCATCATAAAAAAATTGACATTATGAAAATTAATTCAAATTACATATAAGTCCATGTAAGGTCATTTTCTCATCATTGTAGAATTTATTCTTAATATAAAAGACATTTTCCTTTCTTGTTGAATCTCTCCACATGTGATAGTAAGAAATTGTTTGTCTCTACTCATTAGGCTATAATAACTACGGAAAACTAATGATGAGTATTACGTGTAACGTGCGTCCATTTTTTCCCATAGTTACTAAACCTCAGTGGGCACAGGGTATGGTATGTTAATATTTTAATTCTAAATTAAATTCTTAAGCAATTTAAGTGAATAGGAGACCACTAGACCACGCTAGGGGAAATATTTCAACACCTATGTGAGTTGGCACATGTGGTTTCCACCGTGACTCTTGGGTTGCATGATTACCTAAACAAAACAAACTCTTCTGGAAAATGACTTTCAAGTAAATCCAAACTCCCCAACAAACCTATCATTTGAAAAACTAGAAGCAAAAGTCTTAATATCATTATCAAATCGATGGTATTGCAGCCAAAATCGTCCTTCAAATTGGTATTTCCTTTGTTCCCTAACATTGAAAACCGATAGAATTAACTTCTGAATTTGTCCATCGTAAATTATTTTGGTCATTTCTTAAAAAAAATGTGTTAATATCGTCAGGAACCACTTCTATCACTTTGGTCTCTGACAATTAACAAACTTTTTTTCACATAAGGACTATAATAATTTACGGTAAACAAACTCAAAAACCACTTCTATTAATTTTCATTGTCAGAAACCAAAGTAAAAGTTATGCCAAAAACAAAAAAAAGAAGATCATTTTGGCTAAAACACCTAATACATTTCACCAGCCTATATATTACATTGTGCCGTTAAAAAGTTAAACAACCTAAGTACTGCAAATCTTAGAACTCCCATACGCACAACCATACAAAAACAGCAACCTAATTCGGTAGAGAAACAATCATACAACAAAATACATTGTTCAACCCACTGAATGAAGGAACTAATCGGATCCATCGGAGTCTTCATCAGATGTAATCTCCGAGCCTTCTTCCTCCTCTTCATCATCTTCATCGATCCTCAAGCCTTTATTAGCAGTCATCTTCGATAGTGCTGCAGTCTTGCTTGCTCTCTGTGACCGAGCGCTTATTGTGACAAGATTATTAGGAACCACCGAGGTGGGAGAACTATCTTCATCATCTGAAGATGCCTCTTCAAGTGCCACTCGTCTTCTGGAACGGGCTGGTTTGGTTGTGCGAGGAGCTGGGGTTTCCGGCATTTCAACAGAAACATTGAAATCCAAGTTGAAGTCTAGTTCTAACTTACCTGCAATATACATAAGCAGAAGAATTAGAGATTGTAATCATAAACGAGCTCACATACTCACAGCAAACATATGCGAAAATTGCTTAAAATGATTGCAAGCCAATACGTCATTTGTCAATGAAACAACCCTAGTAAGGTAAATCATCTTAATGAATGAATAATCCTTTCCATGGTGTTCCTAATAGCATGTTAAGGATTTTACCAAATATAAGATTTGCTTGATCTTGCGACATTTCTCGATCTGGATGCCTATCTTGTGCCTCGAGATGGTCAGCCATCCGCCTTAACTCTTTGACAAGATCTTTCTCTGCCGATACAGATTCAACCACACGAATTAAAAGCCTCCTCATTAACTGGATTGCCTCTTGCTCTGATAACCGGAAATGGAGCATGACAAGTACTCTGCATAATGCCGACACATATGCCTTCTCTGCAGGTGTCTTCTTTGTACCGAAAGTAGCAGCCTAAATTAAAAAGATATCAGTAACTAAAATCATAATCACAGTTTCAGAGTGGCATAAAGACCAAAGTTTTGGAAGTTGAAATATGAACTTATAGCTGCGGGCCAACTTAAGAAATAAAGAATACTACAGTTACCTCTGCGGCTATGCGTATAGCAAGCCCCTCCTCACCACACTCAAGTGGAGGTTCTTCTATCACTTCTGGTACTTCCCCGGTATCATTTCCTTTCTCTGTCCCATTTTTATATAAGGGAGCCTGCATGATGTGCAGCATAAAACGTGATACTTGGACTGCACGCTTACGCATATTAGAAACCATGGTAGCAGAACCTCCAGCAGTGCCATTGATACCTGGCCACATAGAACGCATGACTGGAATGAAAGCCTTGGATATACACTTCTGCATCAAATAACCACAGGATTTCAGGCTATTGGCATCATCTATTGATATGCTAGAGGCAGCTCATGTTAGACAAATAAGCACTACTTGCCTTGTGATTAGCTGCGAGGGAAGGGTAATTGTCAAAGAACACAGATAAGCACTGTTTCAACCTGATGAAAAGTTGAGTACTAAATTAGAACAAGTTGGTTTTCTCCCAAATTAAATTGGGATGATTATACTTGAAAAAAAAGATGCAGAAACAAATAAGGCACAAACGCTACCTTTGCAAGTCTTTAGATTCGTTGCCGAAGTACAAGTTAATGAGCTTGGATAAAAGCAATGGATGTAAAGAAGCAGGCATGCCTTGGTAATTCTCACTTAGAAGAAGAATTTTCGCAAACCCCTCACCAAGAGCACAATGAATGGACTCATTTTCATCACTTACTAACGAACTGTCCCAATCATCTTTCATGATTCCAGCATACAAAAGATCTAGCAATTTAATGTTTGATATCCCATCTGTATCAGAAAGGTTTAAAGGACTAGAAGTTATATCATAATCTTGACATTGTGGTGAAATGTCCACGCCCATCACCCTATCAACTTCCTGAGGATTATGCCACATCCCAAGATCAAATAATGCCTTGCAAGCAACTATGCTAATTGGAGCTGGTCCCTTAATAAATGAAAGCTTTAACTGCTTTACTAGTTCCTGGCTTGGCTTTTTCTCTAACAACCCAAAAAGCCCAAGACACCTGACTGCAATCCTTTGGACTTCCAAGTGAGAATGTTTTGCCTGCAAATCACAATCAAGAAAGGTTGTAAACCCCTCGAAATAAAATATAACAAGGAGAGGTGTTTTACCATGTTGTGTTTACAAGTGGAAATGTCTAAAGTAACCTTATCATACATAAAACGATGTCAAGCATGCCTAAATGCCTTTCATTTACCTTAAAGTTGTTATACAGTAAAGAGATGAAATAGATTACACCTTAATAATTAGCCCCTCTGCTATCTCCTACGTTGGAGTGTAGGCAAGCACTATAAAAACTACACACTTGTTCCCAACTTTTTTAAATTTAAACTAAGTACATGAAAAAAGTTTATTACCGCTGGAAGCAATAACGATTGCAGTAGTTCAGTAGGCTCAATAGCTTTCCGTTGAATCCAATGATATGACCTTGCCTTCTCCAAGCAAAGGCCGAAAACAGCAAGGCAGTGCATCCATTGCAGAAAATCCGCTGTTCTTTCCCTGCAAGGGCGAGCAAGTTCCTCTACAACCCCAAGAACAACTTCTTCAAATTCACCACTAGCAGCATGCACCTTGCTTGCTAACCCAAACACCGATTCAGCCCAATCTCTATCACCACCAAGATTTATTCCATCTCCTATAACAACCATGTTCCCACACTCATCAACTTCATGGTCAAAAGGCTTATGCAGAAGTTCCAGCACAAATGTACTAGCAACCTTCCGGGTTGTAACATCTGAAAAATCAAGCATTGCACCAAGCAATAGTAGCTGCCGACATGCAAAGCGATAATTTGGTCCTGATTAAGTAATATCAAGTTAGGATATATAGTTGGATATAAATCAATGTTCTCAACCAAATGGAACTTGCACTCACCAGCATCAATGTGGGCTTTGACTAAATCTATATAATCAGAAATTGTTGCTGGTAGAATTTTCTCAAGAAGGTCACTGGTGTCTGAAGCTTCCGCCGCATATACTGCTGCTTCAGTGCCCATTGTTGAAGCAGCGTCAGAGCCTTTTGCCTGTTCAAGCACAATTCCTGAGCTTAAACAAAGAGGGCCAAGTTTGCTCAACAATATAACATTGGAATATATGCCCTAATATACCATTCCAGACATGGTTATATATGCCTTTTTCTACACCTAGCGGTCACTATCCTCAAATTTCATATATGCCCTAAACTTCTCAATTATATTTCCACCCTATTCTATATTCTTGAAACCAAAAAACACAGGACAATTACAAAGTAAATCACTATAAACGTACTTGTGCTTCCATCTGCAGGTGCCTACATATCATCCTCCAATAAAGGGCTACCTCCGCTTCCATTTGTTGAATGCTTGGCGTGCAACGTTCTGAATCGCCTAACAACAAATTGGAAGCATGACCAATGGAAGAGGCTAATATTCATACTTTATACACATGCACACATATAAAGAGCAGTTTTTCTTATCAGAGACGGAGAGTAACATTTTGTGTTACCAAACCATGAATCAGGATCATCGAACAAGTGGAATCATATCTAAATGTATGATCCTCATGAGAATTTTACCATGGTAATCTATAGTAATATATACTCACTTCTTAAGAAAAGAGCAGACAGAATTGTTAAAACCACCCAACAATGTATTTCAGTGAATTGAACCGTCCATTTCAGGTCCATATCCAAGGATCAACCTTTCAAAAAGTAGTCACACAAGAAATTGTAGACGTCTTATTATGACCAAACAAATAGACACACAGTCTTTCCGATAAACACTAAAATGAAGAAGACTGAACAAAAGGGTGCAGTCTTTTATTTGGCCAATTTTCGCAGGGAGGTTTTTAAATTTGGGACATAAAAAGGGACGGTTTGAATCATGAGACCATAGTACAAGTGGTATTATGCCAATATTGTCTGTTGTTTTTAAAAAAGGTACATCCATTGCATAATCTTTTGCAATGCTATGAAAAACCACCAAGATGAATCAGGTAAGAAATCTAATCATTTTAGCTATCCCTTAACTGGGACCCAAAATTCATTAGTTCAAAGAACCGAAAGATTTAGCAAAGCCTAATGTGGTACGGAATCTATGGATACAACATCTCTAACCTTTTTACCTATACACAATTGTATTAAGTTTGGTAGCATGATTGATTTGACAACAAAAGAATGCAACATTTACAGAAAATGGTCGGAACTAGATGAGTTTCCAAAGCTATGTATTAACATCCTCAAAATTATTGGAAACCGGAGTTTTTAAAACAAAATAAAAGAAGATTAATTTACTATAATGTTTAGCTTAATATATCATCCGTACAATCAAAGCCATGATTACGTGTTCATGAAGAACTGAACCTAGTCATAATGACAAGTTCAAAAGACATTAAGTTCTTTAACTTGTTTTATTCAGATGTACTTTAGAAGAAGTATACCAAAATATACAGTTTTCCCTTGTACGGGAGATGTATTCAGCCTCCTACTCTAGAAGACAATAAATCAAAAGGCATAGTCGTCTGTGTGCACACTTTCTCTTCATTGTCAACTTCCAGACCTTGAGTGACTATCCCAAATATATGGTCAAGTTTATTCCAACATGTTGGATTTGGAAAAGATTTTCTGGAAAAGAAAATAAAACGCAATACATACATGCAAGTAATTAAAAAAAGAGGTTCAGAATACCATCACACCTTCAGTTCTCTCATCCACAGATGATAGGTAGTGTCGAATACTTTCACCATCATGTAATTTAATTAAACCATCTTTTAACAACGCACAAGCCACTGACTCCCCAACCAATTCATAGGTTTCAACATCGAGATACTTGAGTAGTTCTAAAGGGTCTCCTTTGCAGCATTTATTTAACCATTCATCTTTCATTAACTTTAGACACTCATTTGAAACAGCAACAGAACGATCAGCAAGTCCCCTCTGAAGAATTAATGTTCTATGCTTGATACTACAAAATCAAGAAAATGAAAGTGAGAAACCAAAAACAAAAGACAACACTCCAACAATTAACAGTTGAGGAGGGTTACTACATAGAAAACTTGTAGCTCACATATGACTAGACACTGGTAAACACCACAGTTAATTGAACAAAGGACTCAAATGCAATTATCAAATAATAATGTTGTCAAAAGATTCTCCCACTTCGTTTGATTTTAAAATTCAATCTGTTTAATTGTATATGAACAAATTTTTGTACTGCTCCTTGGTTTTCCATCAGATCTTCTAATACTGCTTCAGGAGGTTAAAGGGGATAGAATTGGAATTGCACCATAAACTTACCTTAGACTTTGAAGAGGAAATTTACTAGCTAGAACACGGTATGCTGCTTTGCGCACTGATTCACTGACATCTAATGTACAATCAATGATTGCTTGTGCGGTTGCATTTGAAGGAGGCAAAGATAGCACTATTGCCTTCCGAACCTCCTGCAAAAATGCCAAAGTCAGATATCCAAGAAGCAACTTTCCACATAATTATTAAGTACTATAAGATTGAGAGTAAAATACCAACAGATTACCGCAAACTTTTCAACATAATATTTCCTTTGGTAATAATAGTATTACAAGCTATCCATTAGAAAAGAGTATACAAACCTTTGTGTGCGATAACTGCAACCCAAATTTGGGTATACCTAAAATATACTGAAATGCTTCTGAACAAGACACAAGTGTCACATTATAACATGGAAATGATGCTGATAAGGGAACTGTACAAGAAGAGAACATGGGTTTGTATGCCTCTGTTGGTACTATACTTTGTTTGACATAGAGATTAGTGTTTCGAATTGTGTGCATATAACAAAACAGAGGCACTCACCACAGTTTGCTCTGCAGGAAGCATCTCAAGAAATAAATCAAGGATATCACTGTTCTCGCAATCACTTGCAAAACGTGAAAGAGCTCTAACTGCACATGTACGGATTACAGGGACCTTGTCCCTCGCACGCAACTTCATACAATCTATTACTTCATCCCAGAGATCACTACTCACTTCTGCATCATCAGGTAATTGCACGATGATCTGCAGGAACAATAAATTATGTCAAACCAGGGGGAAGAGAAAAATGTTGCAAAGTATGAAACTTGTGCAACCTATGAACAAAAAAAAAAGAACTTGATGAAAAATCAGGGGCAAGGGTAACAGTATTACAATGAAGCTCCAGCCAAGAATGAGTGAAGCTATGAATTATCACCATAACAGTTATTGCAATATCTTAGAATAGATAAATCAAATGTTACTTACAGAACTCAATTTTAAGATAGTAGTAGCTCAAAAGTAAAACATTAAAGAAAATAGTACCCTCTCCTCAAATCTCATGACCTTCGAAATTATACCCATCTTCAAAACCATACACATCCAAACCCCAAAAGTTACAAAGCCTTAAAACCCTAAATCCAATTGCCTCTCAATTTCCCAAATTCGTAACCAAACTAAAAACCCTACCTCAGAAACAATCTGGCAGGCTCGTGACCTCGGAGTCTTTTTAGCGGCTGAGGACGCTGGCAAAAGGAACCTGAGGAAGTCCTCCAAGAAAGCGTCGGATTGGGAGGCATTGCCGGAGTCTCGGGCAGTTGCGAAGGCCGAGACGAACCGGACGATGCGTTCGGCGGAGGCGGTGCGCCTCTGGAAGGCGAAGAGAGGAAGTAGCGTTTTACAGAATGCAGAGAAGAAGAGGGAGGAGGACGACGTTTTGGAGCGGAGGGCGGCGAGCTCCTTGAGCTTGCGGTTGTGGCTGGCGTTGGAAGTCCGAGCCTCGTCGAGGATTTGAGCGATTTTGAGCATCAAGCGATTCTGTTCTTCCGCCGTCGGTTCTGCCATGGCTCTCTGTGACTGTGAGTCGGTCGGTCTCAGCCACCGAGGAAATGGATCTGACGATTATTTGGCAGGTCAATCAAGGGTTCGGAATGATTGCCATTTTTGAATTCGAGCGGGAGTTTCTGTTTTTCTTTTTCTTTTTTAAGAGAAAGGAAATGTCAATTGAATTCCAAGCCCAAGTTATAAGCTGTTGAAGCCCAACGGGCCAACGCCAAGGAAAGTTATTAACTATACTAATATTTTCCCCTTTCGTTTTGATATGGGTGCCTCATTTTTTAATTTTTTAAGGTTATGTTGTTGAAGCACAATTTTTTAACTTTTACACGCATTTCTCAATTTTTAACCGTCGAATTGAATAAATTGAAAAAAAAATCAAATGATAGAGATTAATAAGGATGTATGGGAAGTAAAAATAAGTGTGTGTATAGAATCACCCCTTTAAACTAAACATTTGTTCACTTTAAAATTTTGATTAAACATTCTTCCGACAATTTGAATGATTTTATTAGACATTCCTCCTACATATTTTTATAGTACATTTGGAATATTAAAGCACCAAATGTACCACAAATCGGTACATTAATTTTCAAATGTACCATAAATTTCAATCACTTCTAACGACTTTTTTTAGTGTAGAAGAGACTAATTTAATTAAAACATAAAAACGCACAATTCTTTAGCTTTTGAAATGTAGAATATAAGTGGTTGAATCTAGTTTTCTCTTTTATCATTATTTTTTCTCCCTTTTTTTGGCTCTTTAATCTCCATTGTGGGATTGAAGTAGTGTTCATTTTCATTATTTTTAAAGTACAAACGATACTTCATATTAATTTATAGGAAGGGGAGAGGGAGCGTTTTAATGCGGAACGCAGTTGGTTGAAGAAAAATAACCTAACCACCAAAGCAATTCACCGTTTGCAGACATATGTTGATATATAAGAATGGTTCGTTTTCTTTTTTTGAACCTTTGAGTGGGAGTATGAAAGTTAATTCAAATTTTCACATGGTGTGTCGATTTTTCGTGCATGTTCCGCCTGCAATTTAACCCCTCAACCTCCACCCCCACAGGTACTAGAAGTACATGCGGCTAGACTAGAAGCCCATACAAGTAATAGTTATTAAGTAATTAGAATCAACTTAATTATTATTTAGCGAGCTCAAGTAGAAATGGAATTAAACTCAGTGCTAGTTATGTTTGTGTTCTTGTTTATCACAACTTCATCGGCTTACACGCCATACCAGTACTTGATGCACATTCAATTCTGGCCAGTCGCTATTTGCCAGAATGCTGAGATGAAGAAATGCTACAACTCAAAACCGCCTTCTGTCGGTTCACTATACATGGGATGTGGCCGGCTGACTGCAGCCTTCGACTGCATAGGGGATGACCTTGATGTGAAGAAGGTAAAGGCTGCAGATCTAGATTCATTGGTCGGCCACATTCCATGTATAGTGAACCAAAGAGACGTGGTTTCGAGTTGTAGCATTTCTTCACCTCAGCTTTTTGGAAAACAACGACTAAAATGAGTATATTAAGCACGGAGAGTGCTCTGATGATGTGTTCCCATAAGACCATGTAGACCAAGAAGGTATGTGTGGATGCAAATTTCCGCCTTCTTCTTCTTGAACGAAAATGCACCTGCAAAACAATTAACACCTTAGGTCAAGGCCAAGAGTCTCACGCGCCCACGATGAATAGAGGGGAGGCTTTGGCCGAAGAACTTCCGATGCCAAAATTAGAATTTGAGAGAAAAGTGTTTAAAGAAATTTTGGAGAATTTTGCAAGAGAATTGGACTTAGGTTTTTTGGAGAAATGAGGGCTATTTATAAGGGTGTGGCCGGCCCTGTTTGGAGAAAAGGGGTCCGGCCACTTATGGTGGTTTTTGGCTCTAATTGCAAGATATTATGTCAAAATAATATTTTGCAATTAATTAGGAAATTAAATAGAAAATTAATCAATTAATTTTGGTAATTAATCCTAATTTGAAACGAAGGGTTACCTTGTGAGGATGATTTGATGAGGATTGATGAAATAGGTTTTGAATAAATACCATTTTAATCACTTTTGACCTTGATTGAGCCGTTATTGTCCGCTGCTTGCGCGTGGGAGTCCCGGTGTGCCTCAAGGGTAATTTTATCTCTTTTACCCAAGAATCCACGTGTCGCCTCCATATTTTTCTTGATTATTTTTTGCTCCATGTACCATACATCTCTTGGACCTTCTTACAGTACATGGCCCTTAGTAACACTTCATCATAGCAATTTATGTGCTTAATATACTCCTTTTAAGCGTTGTTTTCCAAAAAGACGAGATGAAGAAATGCAACAACTCGAAATGCCTCCCTTTAGTTCACTACACATGGAATGTGGCCGACCAATGAATCAATGTATGTAGCCCTCGACTGTAAAGGGGATAACTTTTGATGCAAATGAGGTAATTACGTACATACAAATTACTGGTTCTTTTACTTATTTACATCAAGGTCATCCCATGTGCAGTCGAGGACTGCATACATTGATTCATTGATCGGCCATAGCCCTTGTATAGTGAACTAACAAGAGATGGTTTTGAGCTGTAGCATTTCTTCATCTCGGCGTTTGGGCAAACATCGGTTGACTAGAATTGAACATGCATCAAGTACTGGTATGGCGTGTAAGCCGATGATGTTGCGATAAACAAGAACAAAATCATAGTTGAATACCAAAGTACGATATCGAACATACAAAGAAACTACGAAGAATATTTCACTAATAAAAAAAATAAAGAAATAAGAAATCTTAATTTAGATGGGCTAGGCTCAAATCTAAACAATAAAATAAATAACTAATTTTTTAACACCCCCGTCAAATTCAAGATAGCACACGACATGAGGTTGTCAACAAGTAAATGCGGATGCAAGCTCCGTTAGGCGGACAAGGCAAGACAATTCAAGGGAGCATGCAATTCAAGCGAGCAATTCAAGCAAACAAACAATTCTAGCGAACAAGATTGGACGGGAAAACTGGACTGGATTGGACTGAGCTGTACTGGTTTTGACTAGACTTGACCATACTAGAATAGATTGGATTGGACTAGACTGGAACTAAACAATTTTAGCAGCCAAGCTAGCAATGGCTTTTCAACAGTAGGGTCGACAACAAGTTTAAGATTCTGGGCTCGGTGGTTCCAACAGATATGACCAGGGTGCAGCAGCAATGGCTTTTCTCATCTAATACGATTCTCCAACTAATTCAATTAATAAAACAAAACAAAACAAAACAAAAAACCTAGAAGGATAGTTTACTAGGACTTCTTCTGTGGGATTTGGTGGAAATAGACACATAAAACTTTAAGTTACGGCTGAAAGAACCCTAAAGCATGGGGAATTTTAAAAGCCCCCCAAAGTCTTAGTGTTGAATAGTTCATATTGTTCCAAATGCTAGTATTTACTTTCAAAAGAATTTAGAGGTAAGATGCTGTATAATTTTCTTCTACATGTTGATGAAGATCGTATAATTTTCTTCTACATGTTGACGAAGATCTCATGCAAGATGTTTCCTTGTAATGAAGATAATGTGTAGATTTTGCTTTCCAAGCATTGTATCCTCCCATTTTCATTTGCTCTAAAGAAACTACATGCGTGGTGGCCTGACCTCCTTTTGGGTTTTAGCCATGAAAAAATAAAGTTTATGGCTTTTTATCTTCAAGTAGTGTGTTTAAAAATTTTGTATTGCGTTGTTTATATTTTATATATTCTTTTATTGACATGCATTTCCAAGTGGTAAATTTTTTTTACACAATTGAACCAACTTTTACAAAAAAAAATTTAGCTCGAAACAGCTCAAGCTCAGTATCAGGCTCAAACTTTTTAAGCTCACCCGAGCTCGACTCATATAAGAAGCAAGCCAAGCCTAGTTAGAGCTCGAAAAAAATACATAAGCCAAACTTGACCACAATGATATTTGGTTCGGCTTGACTCGTTTATAGCCCTAGGAATGAATGTTCTTAACCACTTTTACTATAGTGTTTTTATCACAAATGATCCCTGAGATTGACCGAACTCTTCATTTTGGTTCTTGAGTTTCAAAATCGATCAATTTGGTCCCTTACTTTCAATAGCGCACACCAATATGTTCTTTCTTTAGAATTCAATCAATAATTCTATTAGTGTGCTGGTGTGACACACATATAGGACCCACAAATCCAATAATATAGTGTCATGTGTATTTTACAAAAATAATGCCACATGTCCATGTCTATAAAAAATCTTGTTTAGATTTTCATAAATGAATTGTGGTATATCTTAAAAATCTAATAAGATAACCTCATAAATACATGTAATATTTTTATTTGATTTTTCTTATTTTTTTTCTTATTTTTTTAATTTTAAAAAGTTATTATTATAGAAAATAAAAAGAACTGTTGGATTAAAGTGATAATTTGAAATGGACGTCTTAGATTTGGCCAAGTGTCGAGTACATTGGAAGTAGCCTTTTTGGTGGGCCCTAGGCTACAAAATATGTCACCCCACTATTCTAGCTGAGTGTGTGTACTGCACGCATCTAACGCAAAAAAATTAAAAGGCCTCACTGACATTAGTGTCATGGATTTAGATCTGGACTCATAATCGACATGACTGGCGTCATGCTGGTGAGCCTTGACGACCAAAAAATGGGTGGATGTGTGTTTTGGATTAGATTTATGATCTAGCCATGTCAATTTAACATGAATGGAAATGATATTTTCTGAGCTATATTCTCCTTTAAATGTGCCATGCTTTTTTTTTTTTTTTTTTTGTTGAGAAAAGGCAATGTCATTTCATTCAAATCAAGGGATCATTACTACAAAACATCTTTCAAAAGGGGATCTAGAATCAGATCTGAGGGGATCCAATTCCAGGTACAATTGGAATTTGAAAAAAGAGCATATCGCGCTAGCCGGTGGCACAACCATTTGCTTGACGACGAACATGGGTAGAAATAACTCTAGTGACTGAGGCAATGAGGGCCTTTGAATCCTCAATAATATGCCCAATGATAGACAAATTAATGGAGGGATCATTAAACACTGCCATAATCTGGAGAGAATCGCTTTCTAACATGAAATTTTGAAAACCCCTTTGAGTCGCCAGCAAAACACCCTCTCTAGCAGCCAACGCCTCACTAATCAGAGGAGAGCCAATATGATCAAAAGTTTTTGTCAAACCCACCACAAAACACCCTGATCATCTCAGATCACCATGTTGATACCTCCCTGTTTGGATCATTCATTCCACGCACCATCAATGTTGATTTTAAGTATGAAAGAGGGAGGGCAGAACCAATGAGAAGTAACAGGAGGAGAAGGATGGGAAGGGTGACTAGGCAAGGAACAATTATACTCCTGCCACCAACAGAGACAACGAGATAAGACAATATCAGGATTTTCGACATTATCATACCACAGCTTCTCGTTCCTTGCATCCTCAGATAGCCCACATCACTATAAGGCAAACATTGAAATTAGCGACTGAAAAGTGCTCAGCCCAAAGAACCATACGACTCAGCATATCCGAAGGGAAAGAATCATAGGGATGACGAACAAGAGAGGCTAACCACATGCATTTGGCAAAAGCACAATCCCACATCACATGCACGGTAGATTCTTCAGGGGTGCCACATAGAGAGCAAAGAAGATCAGAATTGACCCTTTTTTTCTCATATTCTTCAGGGGCTACCCAAAGTTTCTTCCAGAGCAAAGCCGAAGAATTCGCATTAGAGGACGTTGAGGGAGCCTCCCTTCGCCATTGCAAAGAATTTCGTGTAACATGGTATGCACTTTTAATCGTAAATGATCATTTTTTGTCATAATGCCAGATCAACCGGTCATCCGGGCAACAAATGCTAAGTGGAAGAGACAAAATCGCATCTGATTCAGTATCAATGAAGAGACTCTTAACAAGTGGGACTTTCCAGCACCCAGTATGATCAATGAAATCCATGACATAAGACACCCCGCATGATAAAGGTTTTGGGGAGAAAATTTTAAGCCTTGAAGGCAGAGGGAGCCATCGATCATTCCAAATGTGAACTGAATCTCCCATACCGATTTGCCATCTCGAGCCTGAATTGATGACACTCCTTGCAATGTAGATACTTTTCCAACCATAAGAAGCATCTGGCTTGATCACAGCCTCAAGGAATGAACAATGAGGAAGATATTTGGCTTTCAGTGTGCACGAAACCAAAGATGAAAGCTCAGAGAGAAGCTTCTAACCCTGATTGGCACCACCCCACTAGAACTTTGCCACTAGCCAATTTCAATCATCACAAAAGGATTTGGGAAGAAGGTACCAGCTCATCGAGTAAAGGGGGATGGATTGAGCCACTACCTTGACAATGATCTCTCTAACAACGGCACTGAGAAGATTTCATTTCCAAACATGCAACCGTTTCCAAAGGTGTTCCTTGGTATTGTTGAAGCAAACACTCTTGTTGCGGCCCCCAACCATAGGAAACCCCAAGTATATGTCATGTTTATCAGTCCAAGAGACACCCAACTCACCGGCTAAGTCCAACTGAGAGCTTCGGTTCAGGTTCTTGTTGAAAACAGACAGAACTTTTCGATAGGTTGACCATTTGCCCCGATGCTCGTTCATATGCCTTAAGAGTAGACTGGATTTCCTCATATGCTGCCT
The DNA here is from genome assembly GCA_024362995.1 of Heteromeles arbutifolia. Taxonomy (NCBI): domain Eukaryota; kingdom Viridiplantae; phylum Streptophyta; class Magnoliopsida; order Rosales; family Rosaceae; genus Heteromeles; species Heteromeles arbutifolia. The sequence goes on along the minus strand of JANCRC010000007.1, from coordinate 34,283,333 downwards.
TAGACGCAATATAGTAAAGCATGTTATCATCAACAAAAAATATATGTGAAATTGACACGTCCGACCCCAATATCCTCCAAACACTAGGGTAGGCACATGCTGGCTAACACCCGAAGATGACGAAGTCATACTAACATGCATGAGAACTATGAGGAAAGAACGAACATAAATAAAACTCGTAAATTTAACTATAATGAATATGCAATTGTGGAACGTGTTTAGAGCATACAACTAAACCAGAACATTGAAGATAATATACAAATGTACGAACAAAGGAATGGGTCCTACACCCAAATAACTCGAAGCTATCGATGCGGGAGTGCCTTGACGCCGAGGTTGTACGCCTCGATTCTAAGTTCTTAGGGGGCGTAAAACAAAACATGAGTGGACCAAGTTTATATATATATAAGTAGTACTAAAACCGTTATTCTTCAACGTACTAAACCCTAATTTAGAAAACTCATATAGCATAAGTAGTAATAGGTTTTCCGAAAACCCTAGCATGCCATAAAACTTTTCATAAAACATATATCATATATAATGTGCTTAGTAGCATCATAAAGGCATATATATATAAATCTTCATTCGCCCGAAGGCACTTCATCACCAACCCGTAGGCATATATAAATCTTCATTCGCCCGAAGGCCCTTCATCACCCGACCGAAGCCATATATAAGTATCATTTGCCCGAAGGCCCTTCATCACCTGATCAAAGCCATATATAAATATCTTCCGGCCGAAGCCATCTACAAACGCCCGGCCGAAGCCATATATAAGTATCTTTTGGCCGAAGCCACCTACAAACACCCGGCCGAAGCCATATATAAGTATCTTCCGCCCGTAAGCATATAGAAGCACAAAAAAAAAAAAAAAAAAATCATAAACATAATATTTCCAAAATATGTCTCATCGGAGCTCAATAGCTCAAACATCATATCATAAATATTTCAAAGAACGTAAATCCGATAAAGCATAATATTTCATAAAGCGTAAATCCAATTTACTTATAAACGTTTCATAAAACATAGTCATAAAATCATGCTTTCATGTATGCATTTCTAATAATAAAATCATGCATTTTGGAAGGGGTCAACTCACCTTACTCCATCGTCGTAGCCAAATGGTGGTGAAGAGGGTGTGATCGTTGTTATTGTTACAGGTATGTATGTGTGTGTGTGGGTGTTGGTCACCGGAGATAAGAGAACACAAAGAGTAGATACGAGATGGAGAGAGAGAGAGATAGAGAAACAGATGAGGGAAAGTGAAAAGATAAGAGAGAGATCTGGGAAAATTGGGATGAGGGGAAAGACACGAGGCAAAAAGGGTGAGAGGTTGAGTAAGATGCGGGTCCCACATAGGACAGTTATCAATCCAAAAAGCAAACATGACAAAATATCCCCCAATCCAAGTAAAATTACAAAATTGCCCTTGACATTCCATAAACTCCAGGATTGGTCGTTACAATCTACCCTAGTTAAGAAAATTTCGTCCCTAAAATTTGAAATAACTCGTTATACATAAATACTCGAAGATAGGAAGAAAATATATATAAAGAAGAAATCAAGTAAGAGTGGTTGTATAACAGAGAATATGCCACACCGTCGCGATCGGGTTGCAATGATTCCTCTTTCATGCCTCCAAGCTCATACGTTCTTCCTCCATCATTATAAAAGTAGAATAATACTTTATAAAGATATAAAGTCAAAAATATATAATAACGTAAGGTCAAAAATATGTACGCATAGCAAGATAACGTCAAAATAGATATATATAAACAAAGAAATCGAAAACTCGTACTGAACTTAAAACTGAAAGTGGAAAAGACTCATCCAAACGTTTGTAACGTCAAACATACAGATACATAACTATAATAAAGTAAGTTAAAATACTTGCACTTAAAATTAAAAATCGAAAATGAAAAGTGGGTCTTGCCTAAGCATTCATAATGTCACGTACTCCAAGAATAGGTGTGTGTTTTTGGGTCGAGCCCCCACAATAACTAATTAGTAATAACTACCATAGACGGGTCTACCTGCCCACTTGCTTAACGAACCCAACGAATAAGCCATCGATATTACAGTCTGCAACCTGCAATATCGACAACACATTGTTGTCTCGATAAGCAAGTAGTAATTTCCCAAGGGTGCAAAAATTTCCATTTTCTCCAACTCCAAGGCAACATCATTCGAAGCATACAATTTCCCATAACGTAAATTCGATTCTCCGAATACCAGTTGGCAATACTCTACTATCTAACCAGTGTTGCCTACAAAATCATTCATACTATGTCTCAAATAGTGCCATACCTAAACCGAAAATAAAAAACTGTCGTCGTAAACAATTCCTATAAACATTGATGCAGATTCTAATCATGCTAAAATCACAAAACAAATGAACACAACACGTCATCCAAGGTCTAGATAACTCGTTCAGACTGTCCAACAGTCTGAGAATGAAATGCAGTACCGAACAACAACTTAATACCCAAGGCCTTTAAGAAAAACTTCACCAAACTTAGAAGTGAAAAGCGCATCACGATGAGGTACAAAAATGACAGCATACCCTAAAATCAAACAATGTGATTCACAAAGCCTATGTGAGCTGATTCATTGAGAAAATTTCTCTCAGATTCAGTGAAAGGCTAAGCCGAGAAGGCTAAAAGAACACTCAAGACTTTAAGGGTCAAAACAAGTCCATCAAATCTAAAGTACGAGATAACTGGAGTGAATGCTTAACTTTGATGCGAGAACACGTGCGAATACAAAACTTGATTCGGTGGTAAGTCGAGATGGTTGAGTGCAGGCTTGACTCGATTGGTAATCAAAAGCAATCTAATAGGCAGAAACTCAAACTTTTTCCCATTCTAATAATCACAACAACTTGTTACGACGATAACCTCAGAGGTATCCAATCTCCAGTGGTAATGATTCGCTCGATAGGGTGATAATGAGTGATTGAATGACTGATGGTCTCAACTAAAACTTTCGAACCGAAGTGGTCTTCCGGAACAGTTTGTCTGCTTTAGAAACGATATGAAGTGCTGAAGGGTAAACACGAACCCAAAGTTGACTAGAAAGTCTTCTAGTACCACGAGGTGAATCTGGGATTATGTTCGAAACCGATGTTAATTAAGATACCAGTCTAACGAAGTCTATAATGAAGAATTCTGCCAAGCGATCAAAAAGTATAGTCCTCACAGACTGGTAAATAATATGCTGAGTGAGTTGATAAATAAATACCGAAACGTCATCATAGTCTCCACGTGTACAAGGTGATTTGTACAGGAAATCTATGGTGACATTCATTCATTTCCATTTGCATCCTAAGTGGGTCCTCGACAACCTAAAAAAGATAACCATGGAAATTCTTCCCACTTACAAACAGGAATAAAAAGAAATTGAGATAAGCCTGATGACTTCCATCTCACCGCTTCCACTTACCAGTAAATCAGGCATTCCCTCACATCTTCAACGATATCTCATTCATACAATACCAGTAATAAAGTGGATGAAAACAGTGGTACAATTTTGTATTGCCAACATGCATGGCATACGCTAAAATGTGAGCTTTGTCAAGAATTTTCCTTCTTCCTTACCCTTAGGCAAGAATAATTTGTTTCTTATCAATGGAGTTCCAACTCCTCGAACTTTCACATACTGTGTCATGTCATCCTACACTTGCTCCTTCAAACTCACAAATTACTGATCAAACTCTTGGGCTTCTTACCTAGAATCTACCGATACAGGTTTGACTTAAAAGTGAGCCGAGAATACTCACTACAGATCGAACACCAAAGTAAAGCCAATTCCTCGAAGAGAAAACGATAGTGGGACATGGATAGCTCGGATAGAGGTAAGTTGTCCATGAGATTTCTGACTGGGAGCATTAGCTACGACAATTGCCTGAACAAGCTGGTACTTAAAAATTCAATCAAAATCACTGATGAGTTCCATCAACCTCTTCTATCTCAAACTCAACTCTTTCTGTGTGAAAACACACTACAACTTCTTTGGTCAGAAATGATGCAACACTTCTTGTTGTAGAGAAAACGTCACCAGATTTTACACCAATGGAGATTGTTACCAGCTCTAGGTCATGAATAGGATAATTCTTTTTGTGAGGTTTGAGATGTCCAGGAGCATAAGCGATGACCTTCCCATGCTACATCCGAAAACAACCCTAAATGTGACAAGGATGCAAAACAAGAGACATAAAACTGTCACCAACGTCAAGCAAAATAAAGACAGAAGCATAAGTAAAACGATGTTCCAAACTCCAAAAAGTTATGTTCCCAACCTTCATCCCACATAGATTTCTACCAAGAAAGGGTGTCATTAGGTTTTCAAGTGAAGACTGTAACCATTGGGTCAAGGTCGTAGATATGATGGTTCACCTCATACGGTTCAAATCGTCAAGAGGCACACGCGTTACTCGGTCATGCTGCATAGGCGTGCAGCCAAACATTCAATAACACATCACCGTAGAATTTGAAATTTGTCGATGTCATCGAAAGGTGTAAGAACAATGATCAGGTGAGATAATACTTAGTTGTCAGAAACTTCATTTACCATGAGCATAGCAACAAAATCGACTGGTTTCTAAGCCAAAAAGGAAATAGCATTGTGCCCAAAGAATCGTTAAGAACTACTGAAAGAAAGTGATGAGACCAAGGATATTTCGCATTTCACGACACCTTATGAGGATTTTCAATTTCCAACGGTCGCAACCCTTTTGGAAATTAATGAGAATAACGTCTGCTATAATAGAGTCTCCCAAGAAAAGTATCTAATATAAACAAAGACAACATTCGAAGAATTTGGTGTAAAGTTGACTGTTGACATTTAGTGAATCTGACCTCGTTGTTAGAGTAAGCAAGAAGGTTATCTATAGAACAATCACTGAGAAATCATTTTGAGGGTCCACACGAATTCCCTCAGCGGCAATAACAAGTTCGAGAACATTGATTTGATCCCACTAAACTAACACTTACTAAACTTCGCATACAACTAACACTTACTCGCTTTCTCCAACACGCACTTCGGATGTTTTGAGCAATCTCCATATAGATATGACTCTACCCGCCATTCCTAGGGAATGCATGTCGCATAGTAACATCACCGTTTCAGAACACTCCAATTGGTCTGGTCCAAACTTTAACCCACTAAGATTTTTCTGTTTCACAACACTCCTATATAGATCTGACTCTGCCTGCCATTCCTAGGGAACACATGTCGCAGAGTATCAGTCCATTGTTGAAAGTTGTCCATCATTCCATTTCGTCACCGATGAGGCACAATCCCGACATGAATTCTTGTATTTCAAATAGAATGGGACAATTCAGACAAAAAAAGGTTTGCACAACTATGTCGAATGACACTAAATCCAAAAATCATGACATCCAAATGATGTCAAGGCTGACACATTACTACAGTAATAGAAGATCCTAAGTATTCTCTAAACAAACCATGCTCTGATACCAAATTGATACGCCCGACCCTGATATCCTCTAAACACCATGGTAAGCACGTGCTGGCCGACACCCGAAGGTGACGAAGCCATACTAACATGCATGAGAACTATGAAGAAAGAACGAACAAAAATAAACTCGTAAATTTAACTATAATGAATATGCAATTGTGGAATGTGTTCAAAGCATATAGCTAAACTAGAACATTGAAGAAGGAATAAGATACAAATGTACGAACAAAGGAATGGATCCTACACCGAGATGACTCAAAGCTACCGATGCAGGAGTGCCTTGATGCCGGGGTTATACGCCTCGATTCTAAGCCATGAGGGGGCGCAAAACAAAACATGAGTGGACCAAGTTTATATATATAAGTAGTACTAAAACCATTATTCTTCAACATACTAATCCCCAGTTTAGAAAACTCATAGGGTGCGTTTGTTGCACCGGACTATCTCGGACTGGACTAGCTTCAGGGACTAAGCTGGGCTGGCTTGGACTAGACTAAGCAGGACCAACTTAGTGAAACGTTTGGTGCAGTATCGGACTAGAAGTAGGATAATAAAAATAATTCTTTTTTTTTCTTTTTCTATTTCTTTTTCCTGCCTGAAACCTCTTTTCCCTCTTCTTTTTTCCGTCCAAACTCCATAGATTCCAATCACAAATTTTCCTTCATTTGAATTGATAAAGCTCTCCCTCCAAATTCCACTACTTGCAACCACATCTTTCTCCTCCATTTGAATCGATAAAGCTCCCAAAACACAAACAATAAAAAATTCAATCGAAATCGAAATCACATAACTCACAAAAAAAGGCAACAGTTTCACATTTGGCACAAAAGAAGCGCCAGGAAACAAAAGTGAGAGCAAGAAACTCCTCCGCAAACCCTAACAATAGTGGTCGAAGACGCACCCAAGTTTTCAGCTTCAAAAGATCAGGCCAAGACTGAGGCGAACGCTAAGCCGAGGGAGGATGACGACGAGCCCGAAGGAGGAGAGATCATCGGCAACTAAGACTCAGCGTCGTCGAAGCCTTCGAAGGGAATTGCGCTACAATCTCACGCCCTGGAGCACTCCTGGACCTTTTGGTTTAATAGCCCTGCCGCAAAGTTCGCCAAGTCCAAGCATGAGGATTGGGGCAGCTCAATCTGCCCGATTTACACCTTCACTACCGTCGAGGAGTTCTGGAGGTTAATTTCTTTCATTTCCTGTGGTTTTGGGTTTAATTTTGTTTGGTTGGTAGGAAAACTGAGAAAAGATTGAATCTTTTGCATTTGTTATGTGCTTGCTGTAGTTTGTGATAGAACAAATTTGGCCAATTTTTGGTGGTGGAAGAACCCTCGCAGGGAGAAGGAAGAAGCCCAGAACTCACAGAAGGGCTCGCAGGGAGGAGGAAGAAGCCGGTCTTAGCAAGTCCCATGGTTTGGGGAGTGTCTCACTAAGAACCTTTAAGGAGGCCTCTAGTTCACACGAGTCCCCTTTAGTCCCACTTAACTTAGTCCCAGCACCTATCAAACATGGGACTACATTAATAAGTAGTCCAGTCCAGTCCAGTCCCATTTAATGAGGCCAAACAAACGCACCCATATAGTATAACTAGTAATAGGTTTTCCAAAAACCCTAGCATGCCATAAAACCTTTCATAAAATATATATCATATATAATGTGCTTAGTAGCATCATAAAGGCATATATATAAATATTCATTCACTCGAAGGCACTTCATCACCCGCCCATAAACATATATAAATCTTCATTCGCCCAAAGGCCCTTCATCACCTGACCGAAGCCATATATAAGTATCATTCGCCCGTAGGCCCTTCATCACCCAACCGAAGTCATATATAAGTATCATTCACCCGTAGGCCCTTCATCACCCGATCAAAAACATATATAAATATCTTCCGGCTGCAGCCATATATAAGTATCTTCCGGTCGAAGCCATCTACAAACGCTCGACCGAAGCCATATATCAGTATCTTCTGTCCGTAGGCATATAGAAGCACAAAAAAAATCATAAACATAATATTTCCAAAATATATCTCATTGGAGCTCAATAGCTCAAACATCATATCATAAATATTTCAAAGAACGTAAATCCGATTAAGCATGATATTTCATAAAGTGTAAATCCAATTTACTTATAAACGTTTCATAAAACGTAGTCGTAAAATCATGTTTTCATGAATGCATTTCTAATAATAAAATCATGCATTTTGGAAGGGGTCCACTCACCTTACTCCGTTGTCATAGCCAAATGGTGGTGAAGAGGGTGTGGTCGTTGTTATTGTTGCAAGTGTGTATGTGTGTGTGTGGGTGTTAGTTGCCAGAGAGGAGGGACCACAGAGAGTAGAGGCGAGAGGGGGAGAGAGAGAGATAGAGAAACAGAGAAGAGAAAGTGAAGAGAGAAGAAAGATCCGAGAGACTTGGGGGGGGGCAAACACGGGGCAAAAAGGGTGAGAGGTTCAGTGGGATGCGGGTCCCACATGGCACACTTATCAATCCCAAAAAGCAAACATGACAAAATATCCCCCATCAAAGTGAAATTACAAAATTGCCCTTGACGTTCCGTAAACTTTGGAACGGGTCGTTACAGAAATGATGAGGGCATCACGACAAACTTTAATACCAAAAATCTGATTATCCCGTTCCTTTTTTGCAATTAGAGCGGAAATTGTATGGAAGGTTTTGAGTAAACCATAAACTCAATTTAATATTATACAAGGTTTGAGATAAAATTTGAGTTTTACGTGATTGTAATCTAAAATGCATGACACTGTCATTCGAATGAACGAATTACCGGACAAGCGATGGAGCTAGCGACTGTTACTAGCACTCCTACATAAGTAATAAACTCATCTTGTGATCAAAGAACATAGAGAAAAACGAGCTATCATCACTAAGGTATTGTCCCCACTTTGTTGGGTAAAACATACAATGGAACAAGGTGGGAACCCAATTACCCAAACATACATATCTTGAAGATTAGGATCATCCTAGTAAGTTGTACCTTTGTTTCTAAGATGTTTATCTTCAGAAAGGAAGTTTTTGGTATATAGATTGAATGGATAATAGCACGTACATGACATTATTTGAGTTAGAATATGTTCCCATGCATGCATAGAATATTACTGCAGATTGATTGATTGATCGACAACTTGTATTGGAAATGGTAACCACCCAATGTGAGCCTTCTTGTAACTATCAACAACCCACCAATATTAGGAAGTATTTTATAAGATATATAGAAAGCATATATATGTACAAAATAAAGCCTGCCAAATTTCGCGCCAGATGCCAATTCCCGTAGGCCGATAAAGAGAAACAAAACAACTAGGGAGGACAGCAGATGATGCTATGTATGTAAAATAGTGCAGTCTCCAAGTGACATTGTCCCTCAGCAATTTGGCCATCTGCCAAAAACTTTGTGTGGCTACTTGCCATTGCCACTGCTAGTGTACAACGAGTCCTACACCTAGGGCACAATGTGATTCCTTTATATTTTGGTGAGCTTTGTCACCCATCAACCACGCCAAAACGCACGATAAAATCCTTTTCAACTTAGGGTACAATGTGATTCCTTTATATTTTGGTGAAATATAAAAAGATTTGCATGAAAGCAAAACCTGAAATAGCATATATATGTGTGTGTATGTAGATTTCACAGTTAAGGTCCCGTATTTAAAGAAAATAAAGACATGCAGCTGATATGTCATCTATATGTCATATTATTGAAAAAAATTATGCTTGTGTATCTAAGAAATTAAACTGTCATCCCTTAACGGATTGTTAATATCTACTGTGTTAATAGTATACAACAAGAAAGACAACTTATAATATCAAATCATATGGACTGATTTTTCCTCGCATACATTTGAGGCATTGAGGTGGTCGTACTTGTAATCTTAGCCAAAATTTGGTAAGTTATAGTTGACTATATGGTTGCCTTACAAATTTAAAGGGTGACAAGGGTAAGATTAACCTCTAATAAAACGAGTGGCATAGAGTGTCTTGTAATCTTAGCCAAAATTTGATAAGTTATAGTTGACTGTATGGTTGCCTTACAAATTTAAAGGGTGACAATGGTAAGATTAACCTCTAATAAAACGAGTGGCATAGAGTGGTCTTGTAATCTTAGCCAAAGTTTGATAAGTTATAGTTGACTATATGGTTGCCTTACAAATTTAAAGGGTGACAAGGGTAAGATTAACCTCTAATAAAACGAGTGGCATAGAGTGTCTTGTAATCTTAGCCAAAATTTGATAAGTTATAGTTGACTGTATGGTTGCCTTACAAATTTAAAGGGTGACAATGGTAAGATTAACCTCTAATAAAACGAGTGGCATAGAGTGGTCTTGTAATCTTAGCCAAAGTTTGATAAGTTATAGTTGACTATATGGTTGCCTTACAAATTTAAAGGGTGACAAGGGTAAGATTAACCTCTAATAAAACGAGTGGCATAGAGTGGTCTTCTATATACGTTTGCAACGATAAAACCCTAATATGTAATTAACTCTAGCCGGCAAGTACTATTTTATTTTGGTAATGCTAGCGAGACCAAATTTGCAAACAAAAAATAATGTGTCATGAATATGAAATAAACACATTAATCGACACTTGATTAATAATCCAATCATCTACAACCACATCATTTAGTTTGCAAATTTGGTTTAAAAAATATATATAAGTGGAACATTGAAATTAAACTGTCAAAATGTGATATCGTCGCAATTACAAAGTTACAGTTGTCGCTTGAATGAATCCGGCGAAGAATTGCTTGCTTTGTAGGAGTGATCCTATCTGATAACTAACGGAATGCTAGCTATATGCTTAACATCGTTTTTGTACCTGCAACTGCAGTTAAGTGGAACAATGAAGAGATATGTCACTTCAATATCTGAACCGGACACAATGGCCCTTAAATAAAGGGTTACACCTTTTATAAGGGTTACAATCATTCAACAAGAGTTACACGGTTCGGAAAGGGATCATCTCCGAATCTATTCCTCCTAATCCACCAAGTTCGGAGATCCGGGCTATTGAAATTTGATTCAACGGCTACAAACAAGGACCCACTTTAAAAGTTATAATAACTTTAGCCATTAGATCAAATTTCAACGGTCCGGATCTCCGAACTTAGTGGATTAGGAGGAAGGGATCCGGAGAGGATCCCTTTCCACACGGTTCACCTATTGAATGGTACCCTTTGGTTGTCTATAAATAGTCAAACCTATTTCATATTCATTCCAATTCCAATTCATTTGCTCGAGAGTCTAAGAGAGAACCTATCTTCCTATGTGATTCCCAGTTTAACCACAGCCATCAGTAGAGATCTGATTTCTTTCAGCAGAGAGGGGTCTTCAATATATGTTTGCAAGTTGCAACCATAAAACTCAACACATGTAATTAACTCCAGTCGGCAAGTCCTATTTCATATTTCATGGTCCGATAGGAGATTTTTTATGATACTGCAGAATATCAGATACTTCATATCTTTTAATCGTTAGATTTTTGAATAAAATTACAAAAAAAAAATTAAAACGGTTCAAAAAATCGAAATACCTTATATTTTGAAGTATCATACAATATTTGGTCGACTTTCCATTGAATTTGAGTCCAGTCTACAGGTTTGTCTAAAACGAGGGGTACGTAGCATTTGGTGAAGGATAAATTCGAAATATAAGTAGATTAACAATAATGGAGGGTCTTAATCAATAGGGGTTAGTCCAAGTAAAGAGACAGAAGAAGAGCGTGACAATAAGTTAAAATTAGTATACGTTCAAAGGTTGATTTCCTCCAATGTGACAAACGAAACGAGAGTGAAGTCCTACGAACACCATTTATGAAATCATCAAGTGTGAGCAGCTAGTGGACACACTTATTATGTGGTGCAACTAAGGGGACAATCAAACGTATTTATGACCCTTGAAAATTGAGTAGGAACATGCCAATTATCTGCCCTTTCCTGATAACTTAAGAACACCTCTTCGACCTTTTATTGATGTTCAATACTATACATGGTTAAGACATGTATTAGATTAAAGAAAAGAGATCTCAAATTGAGATTTTTTGTAGACTCTCCGTCACTTCATTGTCTAATATTAATTTTTGTGTCAATATTATAAAATATTGTGCAAAAAATTTGAGATGACAGAAAGTTCATAGAGAATCCCACTTTTGAGATAGCCTCCTTAGCATTTTTCTAAAGAAAAACCTTAAAAATCTTGTCGCTAGTTTTTAAAAAAAAATAATTATCATAATTATCACCAAATTAATAGTTTAGAACATGAGAAATGTCTCATACTCTCATCAAATACTAACCAATCAACTTGTATTTTATAGAGATTGTCAACGAACGCCTATTAAATTAGCAATAAACTAAACCAAATAATGTGAGTTAAACACATAAAATTTTATAGTTCATGTGTATTAGATGTTGACTAACTAAATACAGAGAATGGGATGCCACGATTAGACATTGCACACATAGATTCCGTCAATTATTATTCGTGAAAGTTCATTTCTATATATACTAGAAAAATATATAAATGTTTTTTCAGTCATGATCACTTACTCATAGATTTGAATATATTTGATATCAAAAATTGAGAACAAATGAACGTGATTTTAGTATTTGAATCTCAATCGTTGATGTCAAATTCAAAGTTAGTAATCACACATCCTTACTCACCTGATGACTAAGAGAACGAGATTCATGAAAATGGAATTGACTTGGCTCCCCACTAGATAAGGAGGAGTTTCTCCTCAACTCACGTGAGTAACCACGCAATTTCTTAATCACCTGGTGACTAATGAAAATGGAATTAACTTGGTTCTGTCGAATGAGGAGAAGTTCCTTTTGAATTCACTACGTGGCTAGTTTACAGAATTTCGTATTCATGATCAAAACCATTCATATGTAAATCACTTTGTAAAACTCATCTCGGTAAAAATCAATAAAATATGTGATCATTAAGTTCTCGAACAGTATAAAAACAAATGGACATATTTGGTAAAAGCATTAAAAACCGACTATTTATTTGTTTATATTTTTTTAACAAACGATATATACATTAAGGGGGAGGGGTGAGCTTAATCTCATAATGGGTTAGCAATAATGTGGTTCCAACTTTCATTTGGCAAGAATCGAACCTAAGATCTCTAACTTACAAGTGAAGAGAAATACCACTAGACTGTAGTACTAAGTAGCGAAAAAATTAAAAAACCGACTATTTATTTTTTACAATTGATTAACTAAACAACCTTAGTTTTAATTATTTTTTACAAAGGTGCTTTTTTACAGAGTAATTTATAATATGAACGATTCTGATTATAAAAATGAAATTTCATTAATCGGTCACAAAATATCTTAAAGAGGAAGTCCTCCTCAATCTTAGCCCTGGTTTGGTAATAAGGTGATTCTGAAAAAAGCTGGTATAAAAAAAAGCTGCCAGCTTTTTTTATGTTTGGTAAATATTCAGCTTCAGCTTTTTTTCACAGTTTTAGGTGAAAAAAAGCCAAAAACAGGAAGTTGCAAAACCCAGCTTTGAAAAACCGGTTTTTTTTCACATCTGTTTTACATAAAAGTTTACTACACACTATAATACTGCTTTTTTTTTTTTTCAAAAGCACTTTTACAAAAAAGTTTACCAAACACTCTGCTACTTTATTTCACAGCTGCTTATTCTCACAGCACAGCAAAAGCAGCTTTTTTTCAAAGCACAGCAATACCAAACCAGCCCTTAAGTAGCCAAGCCTTTCTCTATGAAAATAATCTGTTTTTGAATGAAATTCCACAAGGAATCTGACAGGACTAGTCAGTTCAATAAGATTTGTTAAAACTCTTACTGAGGTTGAAAATTTAATACAGAACATATAGTATAACCAACTTCACCTTCTGAATTATTAATTATTTATATTAAGAAAAAAAGCTTTCTAACAAATTAACATTACATCTCACATCATAGATGAATCACCAATCTTAAATTTGAGGCAATATCAAATCATATGGACTGATTTTTTCCTCACATAAATTTGAGGCAGTAAGGGGGTCGTGCTTGTAATCTTAGCCAAAATTTGATAAGTTATAGTTGACTATATGGTTGCCTTACAAATTTAAAGGGTGACAAGGGTAAGGTTAACCTCTAATAAAACGAGTGGCATAGAGGGGTTTTCGATATATGTTTGCAACCATAAACCCTAATATGTAATTAACTCTAACCGGCAAGTACAATTGTATTTTTCATGGTAGGTTTGTTTAAAAGGAGAGTTATTTAAAGATTAACAAAAAGGAGAACGGAAGTCTTAAGCAATTAGGGTAAGTTCCAAGTGGAGAGACGGAAAAAGAGTATAACAAGCAGATGAGAAGAGGAATAGAAGTCTTAGGTTCCGCACATTTATGAAATTATCAAGTGTGATGCAGCTAGGGAACACTCAAATGTGTTGGTTTTTTACCCTTAAAAGTGAGTAGGAACATTGAAAAAAATGTATGTGTGTGTAATATATAAGTGGAACATTGAAATTAAACTGCCAAAATACTATATTGTCATTATTACAAAGTTATAGTAGTCGCTTGAACGAATTCGTCAAAGAATTTCTTGCTTGATAGGGGTGATCTTGTCTGATAATGAATGGAACGCTAGCTATATGCTTAACGTCATTATTACCGGCAACAACAATAAAGTGGAACATTGAAAAAATGTATCTATAGATGCAAGTGGTAAGGTTAACCTCTCACAATTTGAAACATATGTTGACCATATGGTTGTAATCTTATGATATATTATAGTTAACCATATGTTGCCTTACAAATTTAAAGGGCGACAAGGGTAAGGTTAACCTCTCACGGTTTGAAACACAAGTAGATTAACAATAATGGAGAATGAAAGTCTTAAGCAATAGAGTTAGTCCAAGTAAAGAGACAGAAGAAAAGTGTGACAATGAGTCAGAATTAGTATACATCAAAGTTCGATTTCCTTCAATGTGACGAACGAAACGAGACTGGAAGTCGTATGACACCATTTATGAAATCATCAAGTGTGGTGCAGGTAGGGGACACTAAAACGTAATTTTGAACCTCAAAAACCGAGTAGGAACTTGTCAATTATCTGCCTTTTCATGATAACTTAAGAACACCTCTTCGACCTTTTATTGATCTTTATTACTATATATGATTAAGACATTTATTAGATAAAAGAAAACCCTTAAAAATCTTGTCGCTACTTCTGAACAAAATAACTAATTATTAGTTTAGAACATGAGAAATGTCTCATCAAATACTAACCAATTAACATGTATTTAAAAGAGATTGCCAACGAACGCCTACGAACTAACCCAAATAATGTGAGTTAAACTCATAAATTTTTATAGTTTATGTGTATCAGATGTTGACTGTGGATGCAAATTTCTTCCTCCTTGTTCTTGGACAAAATTGTACCTACAAAACAAATAACACCTTAGGTCAAGGCCAAGAGCCTCACGCGCTCACGATGAATGGGGGGGCTACGGCCGAAGAACCTCCGATGTCAAAGTTAGAATTTTAAGGGAAAAGTGTTTTGAGAATTTAGAGAATTTAGCAAAAGAATTGGAATTGAGTTTTGGAGAGAATGAGAGGGCTTTTATAGGGGTGTGCCGGCCACCTTGGGTGAGAAAGGACTGGCCACTTGGCTCTCTTTGTGGGCTAGGTTCTTGATTTGTGTTTAATTGGGCATAATTGAATAATTAACTAATTAATTAGCCAATTAACTAATTAATTGTCTAATTGATTAGCTAGTTAATATAATAAAAATGGAAAGATTTGGGAGTTACCTTGTGGAGAGGATTTGATAAGGATGGATGAAATAGGTTTTGAATTGTTACCTATTTTGGGCACTTTTGACTTGGTTGAAGGATGATTGCACACTGCTCGCGCGTAGGAATCCCGGTGTGCCTCGAGGGTAATTTTGTCCTTTTAACCCAAAAATCCACGTGTCGCCTTGTGATTATTTTTTGCTCCACATTGACTAACCAAATACATAGAAAGGGATGCTACAATTAGACATTGCATGCTTAGATTCTGTCAGCTAGCCTCCATGCATGCGCTCAAGCACGTGCAGAAGACATTTTTTGAATCACAACGTGCTATGCACGATTTACACGTTTTAAATGTATATATATATGTGTAAATTGACAAAAGGAAAGTCAAATATTTGAAGTAAATGAATAATCTTAGATCATGCTAAAAGAAACCCCTCATAAACCAATTAAAGCAGCTGAATTCACATAATAAAATCGGTATCTATAGAATTTATATTAAGAATAGAGAAAATAGCATTTAATAAACAATTGATTGAATCACATTATTGTTAGCCTATTGTGAGGCTAAGCCCACCCCCTCCCCCTTAGTGTAGATAATATCGTTTGTTAAAAATAAAATAAAAACAATCATTTAACAACTAATTTAATCATATTATTATCCGCGTGCGAAATATTTCTTTTATAACCGGTATTACACGCATCTTAAGATGTTTTGAACGTGTTTAAAATAGAGAAAATAATATTAAATAAACAACTTATTGAATCACATTGTTGCTAGCCCATTGTAAGGCTAAACCCACATCCCTCCCCCTTAGTATAGATAATATCGTTTGTTACAAAAAAAAAAATATATCATTTGACAACTAATTTGATCACATTATTATCTGCGTGTGAAGGATCTTTTTTATAACCGACATTATACATCTCTTAAGATGTTTTGAATGTGTTTAGAAATAGATAAATTGAATCAAATTATTACTAGCCTATTGTGAGGTATGAGGTACTAATTAAAAAATAAAAAATAAACCACAAAATAATTTAATTATTAAAAAATACTATTAAAATGACAAAAATACCCCTACCGTATTTGATGCATTATTTTGGGATGCATTTGAAGTTTTTTGTTTTGGGAGCATTTTTGTTCTATTTTTTTTTTGTTGAAGTTTGGTGACACCAAAACACTATTCACCTTTTCTTCTCTCTTTATATGTAATAGATTATTATTCATGAAAGTTCATTTCTATATATATTAGTAAGTATAGAAATGTTTTCTTAGTCGAGGAATGTGTGGTCACTTACTCATGGATTTGAATAATTCGATATCAAAAGTTTAGAATAAATGAATGTGATTTTAGTATTTGAATCTCAATCGTTAATATCAAATTTAATGGTGAGGTAACCATGCATTCTTTAATCATCTGGTAACTAAGAGAATGAGGCTTCATGAAATTGGAACTAACCTGGCTCCTCACTCGATGTGTAGGAGTTCCTCCTCAATTCATTTCGTGGCCAATTTACTAAATTTTGTGATTCATGATAACCATTCATATTATAAGCATTTTGTAAAGATCATCTCGATAAAAAATAAATAAAATATGAGATAGTTTAGTTATCGAACTGTATAAAAATAAGTAGATGGATGCGGTAAAAGCATTAAGAACCGTCTATTTATTTGTCACAATTGATTGACTAACAACCTTAGTTTTAATTGATTTTTTATAGAAATGAACTTTATAGAGTGATTTACAATATGAATGATTCCAACTATAAGAACGAAGTTCCCTTGATCAATTACAAAGTATCTTAAGGAAAAACTCCTCTTCAATCTTAAAAAACCAAACCTTTTTCCATGAAAATCATTTGTATGTGAATGAAGTTCCATAAGGAATCTGACAGCACTAGTCAGTTTATTAAGATTTGTTAAAACTCTAACTGAGTTGAAAATTTAATACAGAACATATAGTATAACCAACTTCACCTTCTGACTTACTAATTATTTTAAGAAAAATAGCTTCTAACTAACATTACATCTCACCTCATAGATAAATCCCCAATCTTAAAAAAAATTATCAAATTGAAATAAATCAAATAAAATCAAAATGCAGAATTCAACAAAAACGTATAAAAAGTTAAAAAGAAAAAACGTGCGAAAATATTTTTCGTGTGTTTGTTGAAAATACTTTTCGTAATAATAAGAGTGGTCATGAAAACTACCGCGAATAGCATGACATAATGAATCCGTAATAAAAAGGTTTTCTAAGTTTTTTATAGTGAGAATTAGTCATGAAACGGCTCAACATTGTACGCTTACTTTATTTTCTTACACAAATTTATATTTATATAACAAGATTCATCATGGCTTGCGCAATATTAGGTAAACGATTAAGTTGACAATCCTTGAGTTTTAATGCATGTCATGATTCTTGACATGAAGTTTAACGGTTTTATTGATCTGTATAATCTTGCGATTTTTTATAAAAGTTTGATCTCTACTCATTGCTATGCGATCAATAATACTTTATTGTAATGCTTTTAGATATATTTTGCAGGAACTCTTTGGGGCCGAGCTATCCGTAACATGTATTTATAATGTTCCTTTTTCAATGATTGAAATACTGCTGTTTAAAAAAATAAAAAAAATATGTCATCTGTCAAGCTAGTATATAAACTTTATATATCCTGTTTGAGGTGTAATAGTAAAGCTAAAACAAGCCTTTGGCAAGTGGTAATGAGTAATTTTATTTTCAAAGCTAATGTTAATGATTAATTTTTCAATATGTCGTACTCAAAACAATGCCGCATAGTAGTATAATTATTACACTCACATAATAATATGTGTGTTGTTTTTTTTCATTAGTTAGCATTGTTTTATAAGTTTGACATATCAACTTGGTTGTTCTTTCTTTTGTCGAACATATAGACTTGGTTGTTCAACCATAGCATTATACATAAAATGAAAACACTATATTTCGCGTTTTTTCAGTGCTTAGCAACATCACTCAAAGATTGTTAGTATAGTTATTTAATAAAATAACATATTTACTCAGTAATATAGTTACACTAAGTAATAGTTAGTACTGAATAAATTATTATTAAACTCGTTATTTATAAAATTAAAAACTTTCATTTATATACCATTATAACGTAATACAATTGATAAATAATAAAAAATTATAATCATTTGGTATTATTTATTTGTTGAACTTCAAGCACAAACAAAACAACCAATTTGGTCCACGATATCACCTGCACAGCTACAAGTTAGATAGGGACACGTGACCAACAACCAGACCAACGTAGATGACAAGTTCATAAACTGATTAAGTGTCAAAATATAATTAGTTTAAATTTTTTTTTCAAATATCTAATCAATTGTATATTATTTTTGTTGTATCGAATTATGTTCTCAACACATTAAAAAATCTGTCAATTGATGTATGGGGACGATCTACTTTGACAAATATGCCATTTTATTCTATTCAATTTTAACTTTAACTGAGAATTCCAATTCCCACCAGTGACCACTGACCAAACGAAAGTAATGGGATAGCAAATTTCTAGAATTTTTCGGAGTCTTGAACTTGAGCCTCTTCTTCTGAAGCCAAAAATGTCAATTAAATCATACAACAAAGACAAACCGCAAAGACCTAGACTTTTACAGGTTGGGTGTTCAAGAGGATTTGGCAAACCTACTCCCTCAACCCATATCATGAAAAAGCATTTTTACCTATTTAGCAGGATTTATTTTTCCTTCCAATGAATGCAACATCACTAGAAGAAAGAAGAAAATGCAATATTTGAAATGTATTTTTCAACATAAACTGCAAAATTAAAAACGAAGACTTTCATTTCACGAAAATTTCTCATGGCATACTTTAATTTTTTTTAAAATGAAGTATTTAAATTGTGTTGGAGAAATATATTGGCTACGAACTTGTCATTCATAAGATTTAAATTTAAGAACTCTTACTTACAAGTAAAGAGGTATATCATTATATCGTTGTACTAAGTGACATACCATACTTAAAAGTGTAGTGATTTTATTTCGTGCATTGATTTTCTATTGATTTATTCAGTCGTAAAGCTGAAAGAAAACAAAAATAAGATGAAAATAAGTGCAAAAATCAGTTTCAAAAATTAATTCCTTTGACAAAGTAAAAGAAAAAACAAAATCCTTGCAATCAATTCAAATTCATTAATGGGTGGATGGACATGTGATGGGGGCAGCATGGATGAAATTATTCTTTGGGAGGGTTGACCCGTCTTTTTCCTAGTACTTACGATGAGAGATTTGATTTTAGGACCTCTTGTAGTATTAAAAGAACCAGGATCTTCGCCGAATCTTTCTTTAGGGATTCTGTAATTCTATCCGTTCATTTTATATCATGCAGTCAGTTTTCGTTAGGTACTATTTATATTTAAATTTTAAATTTTAAATAATTTTTTACCGTACGATATACAATGAACGGACAAAATTATAGGATCCCTATGAAATGGATCCGACGAGCATCCTGATTTGTATTAAAAAACACAATGACTTACACGGTACACACATATTGTCAAGATGATGTTTTACACCAGTAAAATAAAGACGTGTAGATTTTTATTCAAATGTATCTTTTTTATTGGCATGAGACGCTGTGTGATCGTGTGCTCGTGCTATGTAAATTTTTCTCATTAAAAATAGAAGTATATTAATACCAAATTAGGTTGTTCATTGTATAATTAAATTGAACTCCCTTCTTACTTTAGAGTAAAACAAATCATTGTACTCAGAAAAAAGAAGAAGAAAAAAAGAGAAGCATTACGTGAATCCGTCATGTGGTTGGATTTGTAGAGCCAGTCAATAAGATTTGTACGAGTTGCGTTGGTTCAACCATAAAGTAAGACAATGTTTGTGTGATTTGAGAAAGTGTGGGGCAAGGGGAAGGAATATTTAAGAGAACTTTAACGAAAAGTTCTCGGTACTGTTCACTTTAACGAAAAATCACATTTTTATACTAAAAAGTCAATCCTGGTACTATTCACTTTACTCTTTATTTTGTCATTATCGTTAAAACTCAAAGTTTTTAAGCCTTTTTCATTAGTTTTCCTAATGTTTAAACTCGTGACTTTGTTAGTCGAAAATTAAAGTCGTAATCTACCAGATGAGGCTCTTTTAGATTCACTTCTCCCTCGTTTCTCTGTTTCATCGTATCTACCACTCCACAATCCAGGCAAAAAATTGTGAAACAATAATAGCTTATGTTTAGCTAGTCTCAAAGTTCTAAAATACGCTAGGCGCTAAGTAGTTAGGCAGGGCCTAGGCGGACTAGACGGATTTAAGAAAATCTATTATATTATATGTAAATAAGTGTCTATTTATACTTAAAATATATATATAATTTCATCATAAACTACAAAATAGGATGACATATACATTATGAAGTATTGGAACATAATGAAAACATGGGGAACAAGCCTATAATGTGTGTTCATTTAAGTATTCAACAAGTCTCTTACAATTTATTAAAAAAATAAAATTCAAAATGAAAGTTATCGATTTTCTGTCTAAGTGAGTTGAAACCTAGGTGGGTGCTTAGGCGGGCTAGGCGGATGCCTAAGCAGTCTAGACGGGCGCCTCAGAAGGTTTAGACGTCCTTTCTTAATTTTCAAATGCTTAGGTATTAATCAGGACGATGACCAACTACTTAGCCTAGGCAGCTCTAGCAGGAAGTTTTAGAATAGTGGCTAGTATGCAAATGTCTCTCTCCCCGGTAAATCTAGCGAGCGAATGTTTACTATGTTAAGTACCGAGCCATATAGCTAGCTTTATAAAATTGAAATTACGTGAATTTCGTTAATATGGCCACATAACCTCCTTTAACAAGATTATTGGAGATGCTCTAATCACCGATGCTATATATCCAACACTACCTAAAATCCCATTATAGTTTCTTATAATTGAGGAGTGTCCGATTAATGAAACCATTATCCAACAGTGCGCACGTATGTGTTAGGTGTGTAGAATACAGTGAATACTACCTACTACCTTAGCATGGAGTCAATTAACAAATTAGACATTGACAATAATGATACTTTATTATATGTGTTTTTTTTTAACAATTGATTATCTAATCTGTTAATGCTATCAGCTACTCAGGTTTAGCAAATTTCTTGTATGAACCGTTAGCCTGTCACGAAATAATACAAAAATAATAAGTTATAGGTCAATTAATTAACAAGTCAGATCGTTATCGGATCGTCCATTAAGAACCTGATAAGACACGAAATGACAAAGCCCATTAACAAATTACGTCGTTATCAGGTCATTTGCTAAGAGCCAATTAAAATAATGAATTTGACACGACGATAATAAGTATGACACAAAAATAACACGAATACGACAAACACGATCCGTATGCCAGTTCTATGATCACTCACAACTTTCCTACACCCTTTCTATAAGATGTTTTAGTCAAAGAAAATAAACTTGTTTTTTCTGTCTTTAATTAAGAATTTAAAGAAAGTGCGGTGGGGCAAGGGAAAGGAGTTTAAACCAATGACCTTATGAGTTGAAAAGTGATTTTGAACCTTAAAGAGTTGAATCATAAAGCCCTAATTAACCAAGACTCCTTTAGATTCACTTCTCGTCTCTCTGTTTTACCGTATATACCACTCCACAATCTAGGCAGAGAATTGTGTCACGATTATAGTTATATTTAGCTAGCCTACAAATTTCTCTCTCCTCCTCGCCAAATCGAGCGAGCGAATGTTCACAATGTTGAAGTAGCGAGTCATATAGCAGCTTGCTAGAATTGAAATTTTGTGAATTTTCCGTTAACATGGCCACATAACCTCCTTTAACAAGGCTGTTGGAAATGCTCTAATCACCAAGACTATATATCCATCGCTTTGTAAAATACCTTTAGCTGTGTAGTTTTCTTGTAATTGAGGAGTGCGCACTCATGTGTTAGGTGTGTCGAATGCTACCTACTACCTTAGTGTATAATCAATTAACAAATTAGACATTGACAATAACGATACCTTATTATATGTATTTTGGGCTCCCTCAGCAAGATGAAATTAGGTTACAAAAACATATAGTATAATAAATAAATAAATAAATAACATATGTGCATCCAAATTTTATTTTATTTTATATTTTTTTGTTTACAATTGTTTTCACCTTGGTGCGCGTTTATTTTATATCGATTTTCTTTTCTCTTAACACTTAATTATCTAACTTACTAAGCTATCGACTACTCAGGCCTGTCAAATTTTTTGCACGACATGTTAGCCTGTCACGAAATAACACAAAAATAACAAGTTCCAGGTAACCGATTAACGAATCGGGTCGTTATCAGGTCACCCGTTAAGAACCTGATAATAACGGGTATTACATGAAAACGACACAGATAAGACTTGTTTGTTAAGTCTAAACATTAAGCTTGACTATTTCTTGCATGATCCATTAACTCGACACGAAGTAACAGGGCCCGTTAACGAATCAAATCAAATCACCTACTAAAAGTCCATTAAGATAATGAGTTTGATACGACATGACCCATTACGATAATAACTATGACACGACACACAAACACAACAAATACAACCCGTTTGCCAGTTCTACGACCACTCAAAACCTTCCTTCACCCTATCAAAGAAAAGAAACTCGTTTATCTATATTTAATGGGTAATGCTAGGGAAATAAAATTTGTAGGCTAATTTTTTTAGGGAGACTTTGGATGCGATCCCTAACTATGAATATTCTTTTATTAAAACCTTATTGGTTTTCAATTTTTGATCGAAGTCCCTGAAATTAATGTGATAATTTATTTCTATGTACGTTACTATATTTTTTTTTAAATTAAAATTGAAATTTATAGTTGTTTATATTAATGAGATTTTAAATAAAAAAACCATAATTTGTGGGATTAAAAATATTAAAATATAAATATACTATTGTGTGTGTGTGTGTGTGTGTAAAAACATGGGTACATTCATCAAAATTAACCAAAAAATTATTGTATCAAAACATGGGTACATTCTTCAAAATCACAAAAAAAAAGAAGAAAAAAGAAGAAGAAGATATTAGGCTTAATAAAAGTAGTAAATTTCTTCGATTAAACTTAACATGGATACATTCTCAAATCAAAGAAAAAAGAATGTACCCATATAAGTTTAAAAATGGATAGAAAAAAATTGAATAGATTTTATATAAAAAAAGGGTACATTTTACATATAACAAATTAGTATATTTAAGAATGAGTACATTTTAAGATTAAAAATTTGAAAAAAATTACATGAATGGTACATATAATTAGCATAGGTATATTTAGCAAAATTAAAAATGGGTACAAATAAATAAATAAATATGGGTACAAATACAAATAAAACTTTATAAAATATGGACACAAAAAGAAATTAATATATGGGTACAAATTAAAACTGAAAAGAAAATTGGTACAAATTAAAAAAGCGTTGCAAATTAAAAATGGGAACAAACTAAAAATAAAAATATATGATAAAAAATTTAGCCATAAATATAAATATACTAATTGTAACATTTTTAACATTAAATGAATATATTTAGAAATAAAAAATATTTTATTATTGAAATAATTAATGTTGTTATTAATACTAAGGACCTTGATCAAAAAATGAAAATGAATAATGTTTTAATCAAATGAGTAGCAAAAGGAAAGATGAGAACCTAATTTCTTCATTTTTTTAACTAAGTCACTTAATACTATGATCTAGTGACATTCATCTTTACTTGTAAGTGAGAGATCTTAATTTCGATTTTTGCCACAGGTGAATGAATCACATTATTGTTAGCATATTGTGTAGCTAAGCTCACCTCATCTCCCTTAGTATAAATAATATCGTTTGTTCAAAAAAATAAAAATGAAAGCTAAAGGACATGAAAGTCGATGATTGATTTATTATTTAACGTTAATAAATGTACTTATTTTTATTAGTGACACATAATTTAGTTTGTAAATTTTATCTACAAATTTAATATATCTAGCATTATCTATATTTAATTAAGAATTTAAAGAAAAAAAGAAAGGAAGGAAAGAAAGTTTCTTCCAGAAAAAGCCAAGCAGGCGCGTGAATTAATTAAGAAAATCTTATCATGAATCACAAAGTCACAAAGCATAAGGATCTGATTGGGAGCTCCAATGTCGATGTGGGCCCCAGGCCCTGACTGTGAACCCAATTTGCGTGATGGGCCACTTACAATATCAACGACACGTGTCGGTGACATTGCTGTTCTCTCTCGTCCTTTGCCGTACAAAAATCAATTTACATAAAGGCTCTTTATGCAATTTGATAGGAAGAGAAGGAATTGGTTGGAAGGAGTAGATTATTAGGCTTACGTGTTTCGTTTTAATAATACAATCTCATGGAAAATAAATTTAATACGAAATATCATGTGATTGGATCAGAATGGTATAGTAGCGGTGTACTTGACCATTTAAGTTGCTCTACGGCAAGATATTCTCTTCAAATAGAGAAAGAGAAAGAGAAAAGATTTACATGGAATATTTTATCACATTTTGATTTAATAATGCATTATCATCTGTAAAATTCTTTTTATGTTTCAATGCGTTATTGTATCAAAAAGCCACGATAACGGTTAACTTGATGCTGGTAGATTGCTCGTGTCAAACTTAAGAAAATAACATAGTTATCTTCAAAGTTGATAATTTTTTATTTAATCTTCACGTGTCATATTTTACCAAAGAATAAAATAATCTGATACACAGTTTTCACACTTTTAGAGTTTTAGACACAACCGCTACCACTTAGGCTTTTCTGTCGGCTAATCAATCGAGAAAGAGGTGCCATTTCTTTTATAGTTCAATATGAGTGGCCACCACCAGAAATTTTGCTTTCTTGCCTAATTATTGGCTTTATCTTCCATTTATCTTCTTCTTTTGCACTTGAGAGACTACCATTCTTTGAAACTTTATTTACTTTTTTTTAGTGTTAAAATTGATTTGCTCCACCATCATCGCCGCCACTACCATCACCATCACTTCCTTAACCATCACATTTCCATGCACATCATCCCAACTCCACCACTATAGCTGTTTCCATGAACCAACCACCATTGTAGTTGTTGCCATGAACCAACTACAACAATTTGCTGTTATCATTCCTCTTCCACCATCACCTCCATGTCCGCCACTGTGTCACTACTATCAACTCTACTACTACCACATTCCCATGGCCATCACAACCACTCTCATTGACATACGCCCGCCACCACCCACTGTCACCACTACCACTACTGCCACCACTGTCACATTTGCTAATTCAATATCTCATTATATATATATATATATATTAATAACTCAAGATACACATACACATTTTTTCTATATATTATTGGAGGTACACATTGAGTTATGTATTTAGATTTGATTGTACTTTAAGTTAGCCAAAGATAAAGAAGAAAATTCACAAATTGTACAAAAATCATATTCCATCATTTTATAATTTTTTAGTAATCTTAAATTTTGTCATCTACGTCTATTGTTAAAGTTCATCACATAGTTTTTCGGTTATGACACTGTAGCCTCAAATTTTTTTATGCAACTTTTTCTCAATTATTATGATACAACAATCCATTACACTATGAGTGAAAGGAATAAATTGGTTTTTTTGTTTTTTCCAAAACAAATATTTTTCTCTCCTTTATATTCTCACAAGGAAAAAAAGAAAAAATAGGTATTATATTACAAATACAAACAAATTAGGTTTTCCAAAAGGATCAGGCAAATCATTTTCACATCCAATAAGACCGAAAGAAGAGTTACCAGGTGAACATTTGTCCATATATCCCCAGGACGAGGGTTGTCTGCCCTCTCATTTTTCATCCTCTTTCATTTGTGCGGTCACGGTTAAGCTACGTCAACATTTTATATTGATTTTTTTATAGAGATAATAAGATAAAATGTAATAAGAATATAAAATGTTGATGTGACTTAACCGAGACCGCACAAATAGAAGAAGATGAAAGAGGATGAGAACTGAGAGGGCACACAATCGCCCTCCAGATCTCTAACAACGTGGGCCCCCCCGATATGATTCTCCTCACTCACCAACTATATCAGAATCATAATTTCCTCTGAAACGGCAAAATAGCAAAATAATTATTATTTTTCCGTTTTTATAATATTTTATTTTATTTTTAATAATTTAAGATTTATTATACGTTCACAGCCCCGGGAGACCGTACTATAAAAAAGCACATCCACCCCCTCCCGTTCACGTCTCCCTGTATACAATCATTCACTGAGAGGAGAGAGAGTCTTCGTTTCCAAGTCTCTGTGTTTCTCCGGAACTATGTCTCTGCTCACAGATCTCATCAACCTTGATCTCTCAGACTCTACTAAGAAGATCATCGCAGAGTACATATGGTCAGCCCCTTATCCTCTTACTCTTCTAATCCTCTGGTTTTCCAGACCTGGAACATGGTATACGCATCTGTGCGTATTTGTACGTATTTTGATACGTACGCAAATGGTATTCTTGTTTTTGTGAATAGGTTAATGGGTTGGCTTTGCTTTTGTGTTTTGATCTTGTGATCGATCGCTTGGGGCTAGTCAAATGTTTATAAAAGTATTTGTCTTTCCTTTTTTTGTGTGTTCTTTAATTTTGTGCTGTTGTCCATTTCCATTAATGGATTCTTCGAAATCCGATGGGGTTCGTTTACTTTGCTTTTTGTTTTAAATTTCTTGTTTTCTACTTGGGATAAATTGTTTTTTTCTTGTTAGCTTTGGTCTTGTTTAATTCGGTTGCCGAAATTCCAAGGTTTTATACTTTTTGTAAAATTGACCGACTGTTAATTCATATATATGTATATATATGTGTATATATACATGTACAATCCCTTAAGGTAATTCCAAAAAAATGGGGATTAGTTGTGTTTTATTGTCTTAAGATTCATAGATCAGGTATATCTTTTCTTGTCGGTGTCACTGTCCTTCTATTTTGGTGATGGATCTTTGCTTGATGATTGGTATTTTCGTTTCTGTTAATCACAACTTAATCATGTTACTAGTTGGGATTTATCTACTTTGATTACTTTGCTTAATACTTTTTAATGATATTTTTAAATCTAATTCCAATGTTATAACTCTGATCTACTGGAACAGGATTGGTGGATCTGGAATGGATATCAGAAGCAAAGCAAGGGTAATTAATTTTCTCCTTCTCTTTGATCTTGTTATCTTGGTACTCGTTTGGGAAGTACTTTTAAAGTGACTGAAAGCGTGGTGAAAATATCTTTGTAACCAATCTTTAGTAAAACCACAATTGAGCACCGGGCACTTCAAGTACTTTTGGAATCCAAAACTGTTTTCTCTACCGCGCTTTCAGTTATATTAAAAGCAATCCCAAACGAGTCCTTGATTGGGTAATTGTTATCTTGATTTGTTAATAATTAATTTGTTGAAGTAACAATAATAATAATATCTGTTTTTGTGTGAATGAAGACTCTGCCAGGACCAGTGAGTGATCCTTCAAATCTTCCCCGGTGGAATTATGATGGTTCCAGCACAGGTCAAGCTCCTGGAGAAGATAGTGAAGTTATCCTATAGTAAGCTCTTTTTATAATTCTCTTACCATTTTCCTCTTTACAGCTTTATGTTTTATTGTTTCATTGCGGTTATTGGTTTTAATATGTCTTATTTTTAATGAAATGAAACAGCCCTCAAACCATTTTCAAGGACCCATTCAGGAGAGGCAACAACATTTTGGTGAGTTCTCGATGATCTCGTATCTTAGTTTTTTCCCCTTTCATTTCTGTTGAGATATGGCATGCTGTGAACTATTAATTATTGCCTTTCCTTAAAAATTAACAGTGTTTCTCAATGATGTTTGACTTAGGTGATATGCGATACCTACACACCTGGTGGAGAACCGATTCCAACTAACAAGAGGGCTGCTGCTGCAAAGATTTTCAGCCATCCTGATGTTGTTGCTGAAGTACCCTGGTATGGAATTGAACAGGAGTACACCTTGTTGCAGAAAGATGTCAACTGGCCCCTTGGGTGGCCCGTTGGTGGCTATCCAGGCCCTCAGGTCATTGAACGCGCTATATTTTCGGAGGATTTAGATTCATTCTGTCATATTTTATGCTCATATGAGTTTATGTAATGCTTACATGTTGCCTGACTTTGTCATCGCTAACTTCTAAGGATTCTCCGGACATATATACTTATGTGATGGTAGTTCTACTTTGTTTACACAAACATAACTTGATTCTGTTGTTTATTGCTTAACAGGGCCCATACTATTGTGCTGCTGGTGCAGACAAGGCCTTCGGGCGAGACATTGTTGACTCGCACTACAAGGCCTGTCTCTATGCAGGCATTAACATTAGTGGAATAAACGGTGAAGTGATGCCTGGCCAGGTAAAAGAATCAAACATATATTTTCTTGATCTTTCTTCTATGTCCTTTTTCTTCTTATGCCCAAATGTTAAAAGTATTTCTGAATATAATCATATAATGCAGTGGGAGTTTCAAGTTGGCCCTTCTGTTGGCATATTAGCTGGAGATGAACTGTGGGCTGCTCGTTATATTTTGGAGGTAACTTAGCATGCTTGTTGTATAATAAATTGCTGGTATTACTCTACGGTGTTGGTCAATGAAGTTTTGTTTCAATGCTAACAGAGGATCACTGAGATTGCTGGGGTGGTTGTGTCTTTTGATCCCAAGCCAATCCAGGGTGATTGGAACGGGGCTGGTGCTCACACAAACTACAGGTATAATGCCACTTATTAGTTGTTAAGGATTTGTGTCTGTTGATCAAACTATGTCACGGTTAGCATTGTTTTCCTATTTGATGACGTTTGTAATGTGCTATGGTTTCAGCACCAAGTCCATGAGAGAAAATGGAGGCTATGAAGTTATCAAGAAGGCAATTGAAAAGTTGGGACTCAGGCACAAGGAGCACATTGCTGCCTATGGAGAAGGCAATGAACGCCGTTTGACAGGAAAGCATGAAACTGCCGACATCAACACATTCAAATGGGGTGTCGCCGACCGCGGTGCTTCTATCCGTGTTGGTAGAGAGACAGAACAAGCTGGCAAGGGCTATTTCGAGGACAGGAGGCCTGCGTCGAACATGGATCCATATGTTGTCACTTCTATGATTGCAGAAACCACCATTCTGTTGAAGCCATGAGCACACGCCGCTACACCTACACCCGTGCAGTTCCAAGTCTTGTGACAACGTCACCGTCTTTCATTGAGGCTGGAAATGTGTTTTACCAGGTCCGTTTAAAAGATCCTCGTGTGTCCTTAGCTACAAACTAGAATTAGCTTTGTCCTTTAAATTGTATTGCGTTGCTATTTTCCCTATTAAAAGTGCCAAGATGTGGTTAATTGCTCCAATGCCTCGTCATTCTGCCCATTGTGTTGAATAAGTGTCATTTATGAACAATATTTTTCAAAGGGCTGGTTGGTTTTAAGGTCATTTTACTTGTAATTCTTGACAAATGCAAGCCTCATCTTTTATTATTAAGTATTCAACTATGCGACTTGGTGGAAAGGTGTTGAGTCCTTGCATAATGACGTGGGTTTAAATCTCGTCGATGGTTAATTGAACATCTAATCTAACAAAATTTATCGTTTGACAAAAAATAAAAAACTATGCGACTAGGTGCCCTATTAGCAATTGATGACTTTGGAAATACAAGTGAGGGTATTTTGGAAGGGAAGTGTTATTAGCAATTTATTTTTGAAAAAGGGAAATGATAACTGCACTTTCCTGTTTAATCTTGTCTCTTTTTCCTCCTACACGATTCTGTTTAATCTTGTATGCTACTTCCATCGCGAAATTAATCTATCGAGTAATATTTCAAGGATGTTTAGTTACTGTCATTTGACATGTCTCACTAGAATTTTAGCTATTTGACACAAACACAAAGATAAAGTCACAAACATTATTCAGTCTCACAAATTGCCACCCCTAAATGTCAATCTTGTACGTTAAATGGAAACTTCATACGCATACTTTTCCCAAACTTCTTACAAATAAAAGCGGTGATGGAACTTTACACTTGCGTTCATTTATTTTCTCAAAACTTAGAAGAACACAATTTCTTCTTCGTCCTGGAGGTTTATAGATCTGAACCGTTTATCTCTAGGTCAAGAATCACCACAACAAATTAGAAATCGTTTAACCACTTAATTACTATTTATCATAGTCATTTCATTTTTATCGGTCATTCTATCTACACGGTTATGATGATAAAAAAGTTTCGATTTAAGGGGCCTGATATTCATACCCACAAGTTTGACTTTACTCGAGGTATGTAACTGAAAATCTTTTGTAGATTGTTTCACGCATGCTCAAAAACTTGTGACAATAGTTTATAGCTTAACTATCTTAGCCTTTCCTAGCTGTGAGAGTATACGATTGACGACCTTTCGGCTCGGATTCGGCCTCCCTGACTGCAACTAGTTCATCATTTGTTTTTGGGCCAAATCCGAGCAGAAAGGTTATCAATCAGAACTCATTTCAAAAACATCAAAACCAATTAACAGAAATTTGAAAAGATCATAAACACTTTCGAATCGTCATCTTTTAAATCTCTTTCTTTTAATGACAAATCCTTACAATTTTCGGATGCCCGTAGACAATAGAGTAAAATAAAATGATCATATACACAATAACGTGCATTGAAGAATGCAGTTGAGGTATAGCCATAGACAGTTACACAGCCAACGACCAGACCCATCAAAACTTACTATATTCCAACAGATCACAAGGCCACTGTGGCCGAAAGTTGGCCGCGCGCCTTAACCACCGGTACGTACATTACACCCTTTTCCGGCCGCCGACGACTAACCACGAAAGCTTGTGTGTTTACAAAACCCTCCTCTAACGTTCTTGTTCTTGTTCTTCCTCCCGTTCGTGTTACCATCCACGAGCGGCACACATTCTTGTTGACGAACGTCTTCGGGGACTTGTAGTTTCAGTGATAAAGAGCGTTTATCTCTGTATTCGAGGTCAGAGTCCGAACCTCTCCCGCCCTCTTTCATGTTCTTTATACCAAGAACGTCTCCAACCAGAAAACCCTTACGAAGTTTGTCTCTGTCACCACTAGATTCAATAAGTTGATCCAATTTCCGAGATATACTTTCAATTTCATATGTATCAAGGAGTGATTTACTAGATGCAGTAACACTTTCTTTACTGCCAATGTTGGCTATATTTTCCATAGTTTCTAGCTTGCACCTGGACGGTTTATAAGGAGCGTGACAAGCCCTTCTTAAATCGAATTCCGGCATGATCGACTTGCCATCGGAACCCGACCAGTGCTCGAACCATGCCCATGCAGCTGCCTCTACGACTGCCGATTCATCGATGTCGTCAAAGCTTCCCCTCCGCTTTCTTCTCTGCATGATCGAATTTATAATACTGAGTTCTTATAACTTTATGGAGTTGATTAAAATAGTTGGGGAAACTAAGGATGTTCAAATAAACTAATAGCATAGAAAATTAATGGGGGTTTGGAATTTGTGGGAAAATGAAGTTCCACGCTGCGAAGAAAGCAAATTTGGTTTTTGTTTTAACTTTTTGTGAACTTGTCTCCATCATTTATCCCCCTAAAATAAATGGTATCAGATTTCTCGTGGAAGAGCCACTTATATGGGACAGTACACCACCACGTGATGTCTTGTCTAATAAAACATGAACATGAGTATAAAAAACTTAAGACGTATTTTTATTTCATTGGTACAGGACATTAGTGTCATATATTATCCTCTCGTGGGAGTGTTTGCATCTTTGGATGCAATTTGGTCTTGCAGCAGCTAGCATTGTCAGAATTGAATCAGAACATTCAATGGAAATGGGCATTCGGGTCCACTGGAAAGTTTAACAATGGCCTAAACGTTCAACATCTTGAAATTAAAAGAGATTTAAGCAACAGAGCTTATACAATCCGAAACTATTGCAAGTCTAAAGGCCCTATTTACAAAGATCAATGTTGATGCCAGCTGGTCAGCGCCGACATGCTTCGGTTTTGTGGGGATTGTTCTGCGGGATGATGAGGGCTCTTTCGTTGCTGCGATCAGGCATGCCATTCGGGCTCCGTGTGTGGGAGCAGCTGAAGCCATGGCTGTTCTCAAAGGTTGTGAGTTTAGTGAAAGCTAAACGGCTAGGGGAGTCCTTCCAGGACTGTCGCTGGTCTTGGATCCCAAGATCAGCCAACATGATGGCGAACTTGTTGGCGTCGCAACGGAGCAAGAAGATGTGCAATGTTTCTTGGGTCAATAGACCCCCATCTTTGTTGGTTTTTGTGCTTCAAAATGATGGTCTACCTTGTCCTATGTAATGTAATAGGGGCAGCGGAGGGGGCGACGCGATAACTTGGCTATGGCATCTTCCTTGTAACTCCCTCTGCTGTCCGTCAGTTTTTCTTTTGCTTCGCTGTTTGATTTCCTTCTTGTAGGCTCTCACTGTGTTTTCTGGCTTCTTAGCCCAGGTAATGCATTCCCAGTTTCCAAAACAAAAACAAAACAAAAAAACAAAAGAACCTACTTGCCAATTTAATTGTCACAACGAAATTTCAATGTTTCTTAGAACATAATATTCGTTAATATCTTCGAAGTTAATTAGATGTATCAAACATTTCTGATTTGGCTAATATTTTGCAAAAATGATCTATGAACTGCAACTTAAAAAATAGACGGTTTAACAACCTTCCGACCTCAACATGTACAAAGTCGAGGACTTTAGTATTCTCGAATCGCCCTTATTGCCATGAAAACTGACGACAATACTGAGAATCCACCATGATTTGGGAAGCAATGCTTTTTCTCGCATCCCACCATTTGTGAGAATCCACCGTGATTTAGTGCTGCTAATTACAAGGGTGCCTGGACAATAACACCTGAAGTTGAGCTTCCAACTTCGAAAACATTATCGTTTTGGGTTGCTCATAGGAGATTAAGTATCTTCCCATTCAAAGCTGGCGCAATTTCGCCGCTGTAAGTTATGTGAGCAGTATAAATCTGCTCGGGGGGCGACGACAAGTTAGAGAGTAGAGGTAATTCTAGCAAAAGATTTGTGTCTACGATCGAAAAGAATGATATAAATCAAGGATGTCCAAAATGTCTGTTATACTGTTGTAATCAAAAGTTACAATCTGTTGATGTAATTATCATAACAAATGTTGGCGGGTCAGTTTGTGGAAGTGATCCGTCAACGTTTGCTATAGAAGCAATGACAAGAATAAATATTTATTTTTACCTGTAACTGCTTCTGCAACAACAATCGACCATTGACAGCCGCCTTAGATTTTACGTTTCCGAGATGGGGAGAGCTCAAGTTCAAGATGCTTGATTTCATCTCTCAGATCTTGCAAATTGACTCTTGTAGATTGCTGTGACCTTTGGGTGCTGCTACCACCATTTAAGCTTATAAGATGCTTCAAACATTTAAGATACTCTGCCTTTACTTCAGGTAACTCAGCAATTGACTTCTCAGTTACAAACTACAAATGGATAAGGAGAAACAAATCAAAATGCAAACACAACTATAAGAAGGCACAACAAACATCCAAAAATAGAAGGCTCAGATGTTAATTGTGAAACAATATCACACTGGTCTTCTATTGAACATGTGAACAGATTGAGCACAATTTTCAAAAGGTGAACCGCATAAAGTTTACCACGGACTTCCCCAAGTATTTTCGATAAGTAGGTACCCTATTATTTGAGAGTCTTAGATTTTCTTGTTTTACTAAGGGCCTGTTTGGGAGTGTGGTAATCACTTTCAATAATTTTATGGAGAAGCACATAGGAGGTGTGTCTCCCCAAAAGTGATTCTGGCCCTCCCAAAATCGCCCTAAATATACCTAGCTAAGAATAAAATGAAGTACGAACACTGTCCCTTAAAGGTAACTCCTGAAAAATTAAATAATTGGACTGATTTATATAGTAGAACTCAGCTCAGAGACAATGTCTGCCTGTAGGTAGTGAACCGGAACAAGAATATCAAATACTTTAGCAAATATTTTCACGTAATGTAAGCTATGGACATTTCTTCGGGCCCTACGACAACTTAAGCAACACAGCTTATACAGTATACAAGTTAGTAGATGTAAAGTCTGATGAAAAATCAATTAGCTTCATTGCTCTCCAATATTTAATCAAAATAAAAAACATACAAAAAGAATTACTCCTAAGTGCATTCGCAACCATTTATTTAAAATAACCACCTAGAAGGGGGAGAAAACCATAAAAATGAGCGAGAGCAATTAAGTTGTGAACACAAAAAGGTACCTCTTTGTAAGCAGAGATGCATCTAAATAGTGCATCCTCAGCTTCGATGTTAGGTGAACACTCATCCTGCTACAGTTTACAGGAATAGTAATAGGTCAGCCAGTTTCAATTGACAGTATATGAGAAATCACACTTTTCTTTATAGTAGTAGGTCAACCAGAAAAATTACTAAACCTTTGATTCCTGTAATTCTTGCTCAGCGATCGCCACAAGGCTAAGAGCATCAAATGCTTGCAACTGTAAGTACATACATCCATCAAACCCAAAGTGGAAAATGTGTATATAAGCAATGCATGTGCCTTAACTTTAAAGTACAGAACTAGATATTTGCAGTCACAAATCCCCGCATAAAACTTAGAAGACCCGCATGTGAGAAGAGAGAGACAGGAAGAGAATTATACAGCAGAGAGGTAAATATTTGTTGCAAAGAAGAAAACTGACCATTATGACCAACGGCACACGACAACTCCTTCCAATATCACTTTTCATCTTTCTATTCTTCTTGATTGATATATCCAAAGAACACCGTGCTATCCTATTACAGAAAAAAGAAAGTTGTAAAAATTTACACTGATGAAGTCTAATCCCAATCCTAACCATTCATGATACATTCTTAGTTGTTCCTTTTTTTTCTTTTTTTTGTAAAGAAAGCTGATTTCTCATAAATAATAACTAGTTTATGATACATTCTTAGTTTTTGGTTACAATAAAGGGATTACACCTTGCACCAATCCTAATCCTAACCCATTACCGCACCCTCCCTCACCACTTGGGCTAACCCCAGGGGCTTTCTATCATACGTTATTAACTGAATCAAAAAGTGAAACGCACAACATACAAAGTATAGAAGTTATAAGTACCAATCAATGTCTCCATACATCTCACAAGGAAACATTCTCTCTCCTTGGCCGAAGCCATAACTATAGACATACCTAATATGAGTTCTTCTTTCTTTCACACGAAAGTCTCATTTATTCTATATTTTCTTTCACGATGATCCCATTTATTGACGTGGTTGATTGCTTAGGGTGTAGAACCACAATTTAGAACTTAAATTTTAGATTTTCACTCTTTGTTTGGTTATCACTTAGATCTTGGGCTATTGGAAACCTAAAATTGTAGCTCTAAAGGGGCCATTTCGTACCCTAAATGATCAACTATGTCAACC
This sequence comes from Heteromeles arbutifolia, assembly GCA_024362995.1. NCBI lineage: Eukaryota > Viridiplantae > Streptophyta > Magnoliopsida > Rosales > Rosaceae > Heteromeles > Heteromeles arbutifolia. The sequence goes on along the minus strand of JANCRC010000007.1, from coordinate 34,247,606 downwards.
AATGGGAAACAAAATTTAATAAAATTTCTCCGCACACCTGTGCTTTGAAAAAAAGGGATCTATCCTATTCAAATTGACCTCTTCCCAAGCATATTATGAATAGAGCCTAATGTGACAGGATCTAGCAAAATATATTGAAGCAACAGTTCAATTTTAGTTACATCCAACATGTCGTCAAATCTTCGAAATAAGAAGCAAACAAAATGAATTGACTCAACCATTATGTATATCAACTTTCGCAAAAATCACCACTAGACAAATAGTACTAAATACCCTGTAATATAACGAAGAGGATGTGAAAATCAGATAATCAAAACAAACCAAAATAAACAAGTTAGTTCTTTAAGGTAATAAGGTTGATGAAATCGTAATTGATCAACGCATCATCACTTTCATTTGTATGGTTACAAATTCTTTTGCGTAAAATTTATGACAAAATGAAACAAACCTTATGGACTCATTTAAATTATCTCTGGCCTTGTCAAGCTCAGCAATTGCTTTAGAAGTGTCCATCTTCTTTAGTTGGTTGGAATTGAGCATTGCCACCCTAGCAATGTGAAGCATATTTGCACCAATCTGGCCATTGACATAAAATAAAAAAATAAAAAAATCAGGCCTAATCCAAAGTGCATGCTAACTTTTCCTGTAAGTGAATTATTGCAGCCATACTTTTCTTTTTCACTTGGAATTCAAATTTCATACAACTTCCTACTCAAATACTGTTAATTTGTTTCCATGAGCATTAAGTAATTCTTATTTCTTCTTCATTTAGGCAGCGTCTTTTTGTATTGCACAAGATTAGTGATGTCAAGAAATGCTACTTTCATTTACATCAAATCCAATATCGAATATGTATTAGTTGATGAAGAGGACGAAACACTGTATATTATGTTAATCAGCTGGTATGCTTTCAGCCGATAAATGTTAGGGTTTGTGGGGAAAGAAGATGAACGATTGGGAAGATGAATTTGTGTTGAGAAAATATTAGGGTTTGTGGAGTGTAGATAGAAATATTATTTTAAGTTTCAATAATATATCCTCTTTTGTCTTTTCACACAATTAATTATTTAAAGTTAATTGTTGCACATGTCTATGTTGTACAGAATTATTGATTTTTGCCAATATATTTCTTCTTATAATGAAATAAGACAAAGTATAAATGAATGCTCTCAAGAATCAGAACCAATTAAAACAGCTTTTCCATGAATTCATAATAAAATAAGATTGAAGTGCAGTGAATGCTTAAATAGTATTGCCATGTATTCATAATGAAATATGACGAAGTGTAGTGAATGCTATCCAAAATCATAAGCAATCAGAATATATGCCACATTCTTGGGGATATTTACATGAGCTGAATGTGCAAAAGAAAACCTGAATATGATCTTCAGGAAGTAAGGTTTTCCGAGCGTCAAGACATCTGCAAGGAACGTAGTAAACAAAATTCTCCTTAAGTAATGGAATATCACGTCATCTGATCTTCAATTACAATGCTCTTACCTTTCAAGAAGCTCTTCAGCATCCTTTAAGCTCCCGGCGGATTGTAGGATCAGTGCGAGCCCCTCAGCTGTTATAACTGTTTCCATTGAATTCCATCCCTGCATTGCCGGACAGTAACAAATGTTTGTAAATAGAATTTCTCTCCTCCACATAGCCAAACATGAAGGTCTACCGAAAACAAGTCAGGAGAAAGCAATTCATTTAAGCACGCACCAAACTTCTATAAGAAACTTTATGAACTAAACTAACTTTAGCATATAGTATGAAAAGATACAGATAAAAGCAGATAAATGTCAAACCTTTGTTAATTCCATTATATGTAGAATCTTTCTTTGTACGTTCTCAGCCTCTGCAAAACGATTGGATTTCGTATATATCTAGAGAGAGAAGCAAGAAATTAATTAGACTTAAGGGAAAGATGAAGACATCCAATAACCAAAATGTATCCAAGTGGTACATAAGAGCAGCTGTAAGTTTTTTTAGGCTATCCAAAATATAACATATAAAGAACGGTCTGGTTCTTATATCCAAGAATTTCCAATACAGTATGTGGATGGACGAACTGGTTATAAAACAAATTTAGAGTCAAGGCCCAAAGCAGCAAGCTTTGATGAGGGGTGCAATTTGAGGTTTATCTTGAGCATAAGTTGAGGGGCAGGGTTCTGTAACATAAGGGGTGCTAAACCATACATAATTATGTCTTGTGAAACAAGAGTCACAGTGGAAACCTGGAAGAAGAGACAACCTGAGCAAGAGATCGCATTCTCTTGACACACACCATTGACTCCCCTAGGCCACCATCCTATATAGTCAAATAACAAATGAGTGTTAGAACAGTAAATGTCAAAGTCAAACAGTGAACAAAATACTGTACAAGCTGTTGACCTCAAGTATTCTGATCGAATCCTGAATAAGGGCCTCAGAATCCTTTTCTTTTCCTTGGAGGTGTAGCACCTGCAGTCAAACGGAAATCTAATTAAATAATTTACTGCAAGGGAATAGGTTGGAAACATTTTTCAATACATCTCCAATGAAAAAAATTCCCATTCACAAATTGGAAACATTTATGCAGCTTCACTATCTAATTCATAACGGAGTTCTTACTTCTAAGTTCTAACATATGACGCGAATTAAAAAAACGGGGTTTCATTCTTCTAACATATTGATTGAGAATACAGATTTTAAGTTTACCCTAATTTGGCTCTCATTTTATCCTGTCTCTGACTCTCTCTACTCTCTTTCTTCTATCATTTTCCATCTCTTTCTACCTGTTCTTTGCTTCTCTCAATTCTCTTTAATCTGTTTATACAAGAGGACATCTTAATTTGAGTTTATTTTCCATTCAAGATACATAAAAGAACCACATGTAGTAAAAATCAATATTATCATATAGGGATTTAAAAAACTACCGTTCCAAGATGATACATAGTATCTGCATAATCTGAATGGTTAAGACCCAAAACGCGGCCCTTAATCTGCAAGGTGATCATAACGTTGGAGTTAGCAGCATAAATAGTTACATTACTACATGCACGTAAAAAGTAAAAGCAGCCTGGTGTAATACCTTCAAAGCACGCTGTCCAAATGTATCATCAATCAGGGAGCAAGGTGAAAAAACAGCAAAGGTCAGCAAATGTTAAGGGAAAAGTTCACCAAATTAATATAAACATTATCCATGCCTTGCTTAAAAAAGGATGCTGATGGTATACTGGAAGGAGATGCAGGAGATTTAAATCATTTAATACAGAAACATTTATTTAATGAACTTTATAAAAAAGAAAATAAAGACTCAAAATACTATAAAAAACAAACTTAAAATCAAAGGATAGCAAAGACCACATAGGCACTGTTGTTGAACCTATAGTCATAACAACAAAACATGGACTAAAAATAAAACTTCCCACCTCATAGCAAGTGCGAGCTTCTTCAAGCTTCCGTTGTGCAATATAGAACTGGCCAAGGTTGTGAAAGGCAACCCCAACTCTGTGGACAGGAATCGTGCATGAGCAATTAGTGACTCAACACAGAGATCATGATTGTATATTCATTTTTGTTTTGGTTTTGTATTTTCATTTGAGGACATAAAATGAAAAATGAAAGCATAGTGAGAAAAGGGATGATGTAATCATATAAGTGAGAGCGAGCAAAGAAAATATATATGGGATGTAATATTTCTCTTTCTTCCTCTCATATCATTCCCTCATTTCTTTCCCTATACTTATTTTAAAATTAGATGGTAAGAGTTGAAAACCAAAAACAAAAATGTAACTAAATACTAAATAGGCTACTAGTTATTTTGGCTAATAAAACAAGAAACCTCTTATTTTCGAAGTTTACTGAAATTATTAATGTTGACAAACTTGCATAATTAAGAAGCAATTAAAAAGAAAGAGAAAACAAACTATATGCTACACACTCAAGCATGAAAGATGCTTATGTCAGTTCCAAATTCCATCAAAATATGCAATATAGCACCCTACAATACACATACGTTATTCTTTTTCTTCTTTATGATGAGCAATAAGTTTGTTGAATAGTGCATAAAGGCTTCTCTAATATGCAGAAAATATACATGAGAAACCAGAAAATCTAATAAACAGAAAAACAGACCCTTAAAAAAATGACGAGAACAATTCATTGAGACCACCCAATCATAAAGAACAAAGCTTCAGACCTGAGCTTTTGTTATCATTTTTTGATAGGAAGCTTTTCTATCTTTGAAAATCCTGGCATCTTGTTTTTCCAAATACAACAGAGACATAAGGGAAATGGTCTCCCAATTTCCCAATTTCAGTGTTTGCTAAACCAACCACTCGTGAATAAAGTAAATCTAAGACTGCCTTAGGCAAAAATTAATTGTCCCAAGTGATTGAAAGGTGTACCATAGATCCTTGCAACTAAACAATGGAGGAATAGATGTTCCACTGATTTCTCACTGCATTTATACATACAACAGCAATATGCAATGGAAGTCCCTCGTTCCCACTCAGAGCACCAAAAATCCCATAAAAGAAGACATAATCACAAATGAAAATTAATTAAACACAAACATCATATGCTATTAAGCTATAGAAATGTAACTTTATATTCCATTCAAATTGAGTTTTACATGTTAATGAATGTGTAAGCGTTTGCTGCTATGGTCTGCATAATAACCATAATATACCTTATATCTTCAGGACCAAATGATTCCTCCAGTATGCTGATAGCTTCCAAGTACAAAGGCTCTGCTTTATTATACGCCTTATTAACCCTATAGAGCTCTGCCTGAAACAATAACAATAGAAAACTGCAATTACTCGTTAAAGAGTCCCAAAGAGAAAACCATAACACATATGCAATACGCCCATGAAAGATGCAACCATCTTATTCCACAGTTTCTTTGATGGTACAAGTGACAACCAGAATTTAAATTACTCTATGAGTTAACAATTAAGATTTTGGATGACCTTAAGAAAAAATAGATTATTGAAGGCTAGTGAACATACTAGATTGTTGCATGCAGATGCAACATGTGGTTCCCTTTCCCCAAAGCCTTCTTTCGCTTCTTGTAAAGCTGAGAGGAAAAGCTTTTCTGCTTCCTCCAATTTTCCCTAGCAAATCGAAACAGAAAAATAAAATAAAATTGGTAAGACCAAAGAACCATCGAATAAATAAAACATAGCAAACAAGTGAAGGCACATAGCATATAATCCTTGCCTGAAGGAAAAAATCCCTCCCTTTATCAGTAAAAATTCTCCACTTAGAAGTATGTATATTTGATATCACAGAACCGTCCTCAATCTTGCGCAATCCCACGGCTTCAGCTCCTTCCGTGCCATTATCAGGATCAACTGATTCATCTTTCGCTAAGACAGTGTTGGAATGTATCGCAAGAAAAATTGCTGCAAAAATATCAGATTAGTTATAAACAACATATGTTACATGGTATGTTTTTCTAAACAAACCCTGAATTACACCTAGATACGTCACCACATGACCTTAGATTTCTTGCAAATATTATCTGTCTGACTGTGTATATAAAGTAGATGTCCTGAAACAAAAAAGACCCTTACTTTAAGCACTTAGAAATCAAATTTCCCGACATGATCCGACAATATCACATCCATATAAAACAGCTAGTACCCCAGGATATGTAAGAATGTACAAACAATCCAACTCAACAACACCTCAATGCCTATTGGTTGTGGCCGTCTACACGATATTGCGTTTACCAGAAACCAAATCCAGAGAAAATTTGGATTACAGATTAGATAAATAATTATTCCATTAATCAGATTACGAGCAGGCTAAGCCAGATAAAGCATTAAAAAGGGACGTGACAATCTTGGATATAAGGAGTCCTCCGGAAAAGAAAACTAGAAACCATTTTCCATGAAAAATCCACTCTTTCTAACTTGGTTGATAAAAGAGGATTTCTTCTAGCGGATTTTGCAAAATAACCATGCATAAAGACTCATCCCAACTCCAAAATCGCGCACCTCAGCGAGTTCGAATCTCCCTCCCCACAGTTTAGTTTAAATTAAATTAGATATCACTCGAATAAACAACCCACTCAAAGATCATAACATATCTCATTGATCATTCATCCATTAAAATCCAGATTAAATGGGATGCAAGAGATATCATATACCTGCATTGCCGGATACAAAAAGCCACAGACGAGGGTCCCTGAGGCTATAATTCGTCCTCCAACTACAATCCTTAGAAGCGTGATCAAATCTGGTACGCCCTGCAAAAACAGCAACAACAAGAATTCACTTTCTTTAATTACAAATGAATCCATTTCTATGGCGATTAACATCACAACATTGAAAATTTGCTTACTGGCGAGTGGAATAACAGTGGCTGCTCCGCCCCAAGTTGAAGAGAAAGTTTGAGAGGCCAAACGGAAACGCCGCTTGATCATGTTAGCTGCTGCTTGTCGCAGAGACATCTTCTTCTTCCTCAATGGGGCTCTTCTGTGGGTTTTACAGCAAAACTTTTGCTTGTGCAGCTGTGCTGCTCTTAAACCTTGTTTTTTTTTGTTTTTTTTGCAAATTCCTGTCCTTCATTTTCTGACTAATTATATTCACACCCTCTGATTTTGGGATGATTTTCAAAATTAACCACAAAGTTTTAATTTCCTCATATTTCACTGGAGACGGGGTTTGAGCGTTTTCCAGCGAAATGGCTCTCTTCAAAATCCTAAGAAGCTGTCAGCTTCTCTCTTCTCCTCACACCTACAACTGCCGCTACTGCTTACGCTTCTCCTCCGCCACCACCACCGCAACCAATTGGTATTCAATCCCCCCAACTCCTCAAAATGAAGACCCAAAACTCTCGGCTATCTCCCACGCCATCAAAAACCACTCTCAGTCTCTCGACTACTCCTCTCTCAGAAAGCTCCTCCCTTCCCTCACAGCCCGTGATGTTATCAACCTCATCAACCTCAACCCCTACTCTCTTTCCCCTTTCTCTCTGCTGTCCTTCTTCGACTGGCTCTCTTCTCACCCCACATTTCGCCACACCGTCCAATCCTACTGCACCATGACCCACTTCCTTTGCGCTCACCAAATGTACCCCCAAGCCCTCTCCCTCCTACGACTCGTCGTTTCTCGCAGGGGAAAGGACTCTGCATCTTCCGTCTTCGCTTCGATTCTCGAAACTAGAGGTACCCATCAGTCCAAGTGTGTGTTTGATGCTTTGATGAATGCGTATTTGGATTCTGGGTTTGTTTCCGATGCGTTTCAGTGCTTTAGATTGATAAGGAAGCATAATTTTCGAATCCCATTTCATGTTTGTGGCTGTTTGCTTGATAAAATGTTGAAGTTGAACTCGCCTGTGGTGGCCTGGGAGTATTTTTTGGAGATTTTGGATGCTGGGTTTCCACCAAAAGTGTATGCTTTCAATGTTTTGATGCACAAAATGTGTAAAGAAGGTAAAATTGAACAGGCCCAGATGGTGTTTGATGAAATTGGGAAGCGGGGTTTGCGCCCGAGTGTGGTTAGTTTCAATACTCTGATTAATGGGTATTGCAAATCCGGGAATCTGGAGGAGGGTTTTAGGTTGAAGAGAGATATGGAGGAGAGCAGAACATGGCCTGATGTATATACTTACAGTGTTTTGATCAATGGGTTGTGTAAGGAGTGTAGGCTGGATGATGCAAACTCGTTGTTTGATGAAATGTGTGAGAGGGGGTTGGTTCCAAATTTTGTCACATTTACAACTTTGATTGACGGGCAGTGTAAGAATGGCAGGATTGATTTGGCAATGGAAATTTATCAGAAAATGTTGGGGAGAGGTATCAAACCAGATGTGATTACGTATAATACACTCATAAATGGCCTTTGCAAGGTTGGTGATTTGAAGGAAGCTAGGAAGCTTGTTGACGAGATGAATAGGACTGGGGTGAAGCCTGACACAATCACTTATACTACACTTATTGATGGATGCTGCAAAGAAGGAGATTTACATTCGGCACTAGAGATACGGCAGGGAATGATTATACAAGGGATTGAGCTTGACAATGTAGCTTTCACAGCCCTTATTTCGGGTTTGTGTAGAGAGGGAAGAACCCTTGATGCTGAAAAAATGTTGAGGGAGATGTTAGATTCTGGCATGAAACCTGATGATGCTATGTATACAATGGTCATTGATGGGTTTTGCAAGAAGGGCAATGTTAAAATGGGTTTTAAGTTGCTCAAGGAGATGCAGAGTGATGACTATGTGCCAAGCGTTGTAACCTATAACGCTCTTATGAATGGACTATGCAAGCTAGGACAGATGAAAAATGCTAATATGCTCTTACATGCTATGATTAGTTTGGGGGTGGCTCCAGATGACATTACATACAACATTTTATTAGAAGGGCACTGCAAGCATGGAAACCCACAGGACTTTGAAAAGCTACGGAGTGAGAAAGGGCTTGCTCTTGATTATGCTTCTTATACTTCGCTAGTTAGCGAATTCAATAAATCTTCAAAGGATCGTCGAAAGAGATGATTGGAGCAAGTTGTTGGAATTGGTGCTCAGTTTATCAAGTCTGGTCGGTTTGGTAATTAGTTCCTAACTTGATAACGATTTCAAGTGACTCAGATCAACTGTAAGGTACAGTTGACTTGAGAAAATTCCCTATAAACATTACAACGGCAATGATTTTTCTGACAGAAGTAAACTGCGGGAAAAAGTAATACTAGCGTCTGGAGAAATCCTTTCCTATCAACTGTCTAGAAAACCAAAGGATGTTCGGAGAGAAAGGGAAATCCATAAAACGCTGAAGTATGGAAGGGCGATGTATTGGCATTTTACGGACAGACCAAATCTGCCAAAGAATGAAAAGATTATCAGCATTCATCCATACTAGGCCAAACTAAACATCTGCAGAGGCAGAATTATGCAAAGAAGAAGGTTCAAGATGTCTTCCTTATAAGTTCAACTTCACAAATACAGGAGCCTCGATTTTGTTCTGCGACATTGGCCTTCAAGGCATTATGATAATATAGAAAGAAATTAGAAGGGTAGTCAATTTAAGTTTAGACAGGATTTTGTGGAGTTCTCTTTCCTTTTCCTTTTATTTTTTTAGTTACTCACTCAGAGTTTACAGATTTATAGTGACTTCTGTAGAACACTTTGTTCATGAAAATAGTTACACAGTTCATGTAAATTCTAGTTTTTTTTTTCTTTAAGAGGAATCAAATCTCTTCTTGACTTATTTTTATCCCATGTTACTGTAGCTAATGTCCATGGCCTTCATATTGGATATGCCTGTTTTGGTTTTCTTTTTTATGGAAATATAGCAATACGTCAGGTACTCCACAGTGACTCTTGACATGCAGCTTCATTTTCTGTGATAAATGCCTTGATGCTGACTCTCCTATATGTGTGAGTTCGTTTTTATTTCTTTATAGTGTTTGTGCTGCCCTCAATGAACACACTCAATTATGTTTGGAATTTTTTCTAGAGGCTGATATCATTGGTGCCAGCAGTTAATGCACTCTCTCATGTGGATGGTCTGGAAGGCTTCAGTAGGTGTGCTATCACTGCTATCAGATGGTCAGTGCATGAATAAAACAATGTTCTGTCAGTTTCCTCGTATTGAAGCTGGGTATGGTATGAGGGCTTTTTGTTTATGAATATTTCTCGTAGATTTAGTTATAAGACCATTCTAGTACTTGTGATCATCTGGCTTCTCTCTACCAACTTACAGTTTCTGGAAACAACATCTAAAGCCATTTATCATACTGGGTCATATTCTGCATTTTTCGATGCAGGCTTCATATCTGGAAGCAAATGTCATATACTGTAGGCCTTTGTATGGTAGGTCATGTAAGGTTGCCTGAGACGTGCGTAACTAATATTTAAACTATTTTATGTTCGGATTTACTATATCTTCCTTTCCCAGTACTTTTTGTTATAAATCCCTTGTTACTAGTTAGCTGACATTCGATTGACTGTATGGATATTTACCTGACATGGCTTTGCTGTCGCATAAGGATGTGAGGATTTTGAACGGATGATATGGAAAAGGAAATGAAATTTTGGAAAGTTGGTTTTGTTATTTTGTATGCAGGAAATAGTTTTCTGTCTACATATGAAGGGAAAAGGAAAAAAGAAATAGGAAAACCAGATTGTCCCATTGAATGGTTCACCAGAATTGAAGGTGCCTATATGCACTGTATGAAAGGAACTGCATCAGCCGCATTCTGTTTCACTTGGATTGGTTTATTGGGAGTCTCATGTCCTTGTTTTTTTGGTTAGTTAACTGCTTCCTTTTCTGGATTTAGTAGAAAGCACACTAAGAAAAGCCTTGACAGTCTTGAATGTGACTGTTGCCATAAGGCGCATATCTACTGTGCCTACTAACAAACGGCCACAGGTACGTCATGCAAACCTTGACTCTCGTAGTGTAGATTAATGCGGAATATCTCGTACGCAATAAAATTCTCGTATAGGTATGCACTCCAAGATTGCAATCGGAGAAAAAAAATATAATGTTTGTATGACACTTTGAACTAGTTTAGGCTTGTCTAAAGGTCAAAATAAGTTTTTGTTCTAGCCATAAATCAAGTGTGTCAATACAAATAAATTTTCTTGTCAACTAAGATCAACAAAAAAATCCCAAAATTCCTCTTCATTAACCTCTAAAAGTAAGAATTGTGCACGTATGACGTTTTATCGCAGAAGCATAAAATAATCATACTTATTGACCTGCCGCATGTTCGATCTCCACCAATTTCCCTACTACCTAAAAGAATTGCATGTTAGCCCATTTAATAGATTAGAAATTTTTAAGGAAAGGGAACCCCAATTTTTTAATAAAAATGGGGATTAATTATGGGGTCCACACTACATCAAACTCTAACGATCCAAATCGTCTATTTTTCAAGTTGCATCTCATAGATCATTCTTGCAAAATATTAGCCAAATCGGAAATGTTTAAGACATCTAATTGGATTCCAAAAAATTAACGAATACTTTGTTATATAAGAAATAATGAAATTTTATCTTGATTATTAAATGGGCAAATGGTTTCGAATTGAATTGAATTTTTGCAATAATGATTTATAAATCGAGACTTACAAAATAAACAATTCAGATCGTTGAAATTCAATGTAGAGTGAACCCCACTTCTAATTCCCAATTTTTTTCAAAAAATGGGAATCCCTCTGCAATAGATTTAGCTAAATCAAGGCCCGGGCCTGTATTCAAACTCGCGTCAGATTACAAAGCCTCTTGTTGATCTCTTGAGTGTTACATTGTCCAGAAACGCATCCATGTGAGCGAGTCCGTCATTTTCCGACGATTTCTGTGACGGCGCAGGTAAGAAATTTGCTGTCATCATCTATTGTTGTTTTTCTATGAATCGGGTTTGGACACCCAATTTTTCCCTCGCTTTGAACACCCAGTTTTGATATGCGTTCATGTCCGATTACACTTGGTACAATTTTGATTGTTTTGTTTTCAACTGTGCATTAAACTTTTAAACCCTAAACCCTAAAACTCGGATAATTCGACGTGAAACTAAATTCAATATTTGAATGAAATCTAGTGCGTGTTTGTGTCAGTGACTAAGATGGGAGCAGAAAATGTTGGGAATCGTCGTCCACATTCGGAGGATGTCGTTTTGACTGGAACAACAAATGCAAAGGAAGGTAATGGCGGTCTTGTTGACGTTGGCGAGAGCAAAGAAAGGTGCCGCGGCGAAACCATCAATTGATCTCATTTTTTTAAAAGAAAAAGAACCTTGACTCTCGTAGTGTAGATTAAAGTGGAATACCTCCAAGATTGCAATAGGCCAAAAAAACTGAAATATAGAAAATATAATGTTTTTATGACGCTTAAATTAGCTTAAGCTTGTGAAAAACTCAAAATAAAATTTTCTTCTAGCTATAAATAAAATGTGTCAATACAAATAATTTTTCTCATCAACTAAGGTCAACAAAAAAAAAAATCCTAAAAATTCCTCTTCATTAACCTTTAAAAACAAGAACTATGCGCAGATGAAGTTTTAACGCATAGGCAGAAAGCAATCATGCTTATACATCCTGGTGCGGTTTGACCTCCACCAATTTCCATTATACATAACAACTAACTATTTAACGTACTAAAAACGCTATTGTTCTACTAAGAAAATATCAAATATTAAAAATAAATAATTTATAACTTCCAAACAAACAAATTAATTCAATTTAGTAGCATGCAAGTACCAACCCAATAGAATTGTGTGTTAGCCCGTTTAATAGATTTAACCAAATCATGACCCGGCTTGTATCCAAACTTGTATCAAATTATAAAGTCTCTGTCCAAAAGGACCAAAACTAAAACCCTAGGATCCGGATTCATTTGGCGCGACCCGACGAACCCGACCTTATCTTCTCCCATCCATTCGAGCGAATCGAATCCCCAAAGTCTGTCATTTTCCGGCGACGGCGCAGGTGAGAAATTTGCTATCATCATCCACTGTTGTTTTTTCATGTCAGATTACACTTTGTACAATTTTGATTGTTTTGTTTGGTTTTCAACTGTGCATTAAACCCTAAACCCTAAATATCGGATAATTTCACGTGAAACTAAATTCAATATTTGAATGAAATCTGGTGTGAGTGTGTGTCAGTGACTAAGATGGGAGCAGAAAATGTTGGGAATCGTCGTCCACATTCGGAGGATTCGGGTGTCGTTTTGACTGGAACAGCAAATGCAAAGGAAGGTAATGGCGGTCTTGTTGACATTGGCGAGAGCAAAGATGCCTACCTTGCTCGAGTTGCACTTGCTGGCCTTCAAACGAATCGAGGTAATGTCAAATGTGTGTTCATTTTCAACTCTCAATTCTCAATTCTCAATTCGCGATTCCGTTGTTGGTTTGTATGCTTTAGCTTAATGTAGTCCAAGACTGCAAATTTCAATGATCGAGTAGGAAGTAGGAGGTAGTTGATGGGAATTTTGGTTCATCTTTAGCGCAGGTAACGTAAAATGTGTTATCCAACGTGACGGAAAGGTTCATATACAAGGAGTCATGAACGGTGTTGAGCTTTTGAAAAACTCATCAACTGTGTACCATATGAGAGCCCAGCAACTATCCTCGCCTGGACCATTTACCCTTTCTTTCAGGCTTCCTGGACCTGTTGACCCCCGTCTGTTTTCTCCTCATTTCCAGCATGATGGAATCCTTGAGATCGTCGTTCTCAAATCCAGCAAATTAAGCAAAAAGTGAAAAATCAAGGCACATCCAAAGCCGGGCTGATTGAGTTGGGTGATGATGACGGAGAAGTGGCGATGGAGACAGGAGTGATGCACACTAGGTCCGATGGTGTTTTAGTCTTTCATTTCCTATGTAAGTAACTCAATAGTTAAGGGAAGTTGATGGAATAACGTTTTCAGAATGTTTTCCGGCAAAAGAATTATCTTAATGTGATGCCCCTGGAGTGATTCCAGATTATTGTTATTCTCGTTTTAATTTTAATTTTAATTTTCTTTGCTTTCGCTTGCCTTAACCTGCCTATACCCTGCTCGTCCTTATGTCCTTAACCAAATGTTGAAGTTCGGCACCTTCATTTGAAGACGACCAAGGTTCTGCATTGTGGCATTTGTATGACTCCAGGGACAATTTGGTCGTGTCACCAAGAGGGCTCATACAGTATGAGCTCTCTTGGTGATACAAGCGAATTGCCCCTTTAAATGTCGTTGCTAAACCAGTGAAATGACTCTAGTGGCGGTCGTGGATTGAAATTCAAGCAAGGACGAGGCAATCTTTCATGGTGATGCCGTTTGCCAAAGTTTTCTGGTACGTAGATTACTTCTAGTTATAGTATAGCATCCACATCTCAAAGGGAGGAAAATGAAATCTACAGATGCTGCTCATTGAAATTATTTCGGAACATCCTCGTTGACAAGAATATTCCTCAAACTCGTAAATTAGTTTGGAACATCCTTTTACATATCTGTTTCTCACACACAAAAGGGACCGTTTGGACACAAGTTCCACATAATGAAAGAAAATAAAGGACAGCATCGGCAGCAACACAACATCGAGGTGTATCACATCGCGTCACTAATCTGTGGTAGCAACACACTGCAGTATATCCATCTATACGAAATACTTCTGAGATCAGTCCCTTTTTTATCGCTAAAAGAATGCCTCGGTTTGCCATTAAGCTTGTACAGAACTCTCAGTGCTTATCTCGGCAGTTTCCTTCCTCAAAGTTTGTAGCCTTTCCCGGAGTTTTTTACTCTGTTCAAAGTTTGCCTTCCTCTTCACAGCTTTCTGTTGCAGTAGTTCCAAACTATTACCCCAAAATAATTAACAAGATTCTACAATAATTGCTATTATTTGTAACTTTTGATATAAAGACTTGGATAACTAAGACTTACTTCCTGTCGGAAACAACGGTCGAGCTGTATTTTGAGATCTGTACATTCACCGAAGAATTTTGCAATGGGATGATCTACATGACACTTCTGAAACTCCTCGATGATCTGCACCCCGAAGATACAGAAATAAAATCAGACACACACACACACACACAGATATATACGTATATACCAACTTGCTGCTTAATTTCACAACTTGAATCGCAAAAATTGAAACTTCCAACACCAGAAACCATCTAAAACATCAAAACAACAAAAGAAGGGGCGTGTCTAAAATACTTCGGAGTATTGAACACTCCGCCACTTAGAGGCCTTCAATCCAATCTAATGCGATCCAATTTTCTTTGACTGAAGTTGGATTAGAACTAAGGGCTATAAGTGGCGGATTATTCAATGCTCCGGAATATTGTAGATTTTTCGCAAATGAATGATTTCGGTCACACAACTCATGTCTATAAGTTCACTTTTCCCCATTCAAAACTACACATTAGATGGGTTAAACAGTTACACTCTGGCAAGCCTCCTATGACTCCGACTAGCATTTGAGCCGAATACTACGTTGATCGACTTTCCTGCTTTTTTTTCAATCGACACTATTGGCTCGTTTGAAAATTCTTTTAAAATAACTGAAAGCGCTTTTAATGAAATTGTTTTTAGGTTCTAAACTTCTTGTAGTGCACTTCCAACTTCCAAGAGCTCATAATCCATGAGACTAAGAAACAGTACACAAATAGAGATGATCCATTTCCGAAATCAATATCCTAGCTGAAGATGTCAATGTATCGATTCGCATTCGATTAATTTAATAAATATCAGTTACCATATGACAAACACAAAAAGAATTATTCCAAATTCAAAGTTCCATTGAAGTGATGTGAAATTTTTTATCATCTATATATAAGAAGTAGAAGAATAAAAAAAGAAGAAAGCAAAGGGGAAGGAGAACTCACTTGAGCACACATGGGGTGCTTGTGCAACGTTAATGGAGGATGCATCTTTGACTCCCCGATTGAATCAAAGTCCACAGCAACCGGTGGAAACTAAAAATCTCCGATATTGACAAGAAATTTGGGGGATTTGAGGAAATGGGTTTTGAATCTGGAAGACGATTGTTGTAAGAGAAGGAAAACCCAAAAATTGAGAAGCAGAGGGAGCTGCTGCTGCTGCTGCTGCGTGTCTCAGGTCGTCCTCCTCTTTCGCAGAAACTGGAGAGAGAAGGAAGGCAACTTGGTGGTTGATGGGCCTTAAAAGCTATTAGGGTCCAATTGTGAGTTGGGTTGGGTCGGGTTGTTTTTTCGTGGTAGAGTTGCTTGGCCTAGTTTAATATATGGTTACGACGAGCTGTTCTTCGAGATTTTATTTAATTTTCTCTCTTTAATTAATGCAGCTCAACTCTTAAATACGTCTCTTTAAGATGTAAAAAGACGTAAATTCACATTTTTACTTGCATTTTCGAGTTGAGATGGGAAATCTTGGCTTGCAAGATAAATTAAGATCACAGGATTTTAAACAAATCTGGCAAATTCTTTGTTTATCAACGATACTCAGCAAAGGAAAGCCAAATTAAACTGAGAAAAGGACCAAGTATATATCCAAACTGCCGCAGCTAGGTATTGCAATTTCCGACACCAGTACAAGCAACACAGTATCTATCTGCTACCGCCGGCCGTGAATGACAACGGAGCTATCTTATTCCAAGACAAACATGGCACATACAGAGTGCTCAAACTAAAGAAAGCAAAGAGAAAATTAAGCTACTGCCATGCAATGACGTCCCAGACAATACAACTGTTGCAGCATTCGTACATGATACATTCCCAATCCTCAGCTTCAGCAGGATGATATCATTCGACATACAAGGTCAACTCCTCTTTCCCTGAGTTCTGTTTCATCAGTGTTTTCAGCTCCGGGCAGTCAACAGTGACGTGGTGATCAAACACTTTACAAATATAACATTTCATGCGAAAGCGCGCTGGATATTATGCTTGCACTTGTTATGATGCACCGCAGGACAACGCAAATAAGCTATTACATACCCCTTGCCAACCTCACTAACGCCATTTGGGACACGACGGTGGTAGGGGAAGTAGCAGCCCCAGTAGCCAACCTTGAGGCAAACTCGAAAATTCATGCTAAAACTCATGGCCTCGCACTAACAAAAAGAATTAGTTATGCATAACCCTAATTAAAATATAAATAAAAAAAATTATTGAAAAGAAAAAGATTGAAAACACCTTGTATACAAGTCTACAAATCGCAAAAGCTCTGGTCGAGTTCTCTCTCAAAGTTGCATAGAAAAAACCGGCTGGGGCTATTTATTCTAAAACAATAAAATCTTCCTAGAAAAGGTCTTGGAATAAAACAAGGAAACTAAATAAATTAAGATAACTTAAGAAACAAACTCCTAATCAAACATGAAAAATCTGCCATATTAAAGACAGTACACGTTTCAAGACCAATTCAACACCAAATCAGGTCCAAAAGGACTTGTTTTAAAGCTCAGGCCGTCCTCTAAAACATTGTAGATGAACTCAACTCCAGAAAACACCAATTTCATGCTTAACTATTACTCTTGGGCATGAAGATGATGTTTTCTGAATTTGGACGATTCTACAAAGTTGAAGAGGACGTTCTAATCTTTAAAACAAGACCTTTCGAACCTGATCTGGAGCTGGAATGGTCTAGAAACGTGAGGAATTACTGACTGGGCAGACTGCCAAGTTAGATTAGGATTGTGATTTTAAGTTATCCTTTTGTTATGTTGTTTCCTAGTTTTTAAAAGATCTTATTTAGGTAGGATTAAGAATAAAAGCTTGTACATAAGCTTCAACCGGGTATTAGAGTTATCTATGCGACATTGAAAGGTTTGCATTCGGATTCAACTCGCCTCTAAACATCCATCAAGTGTGTACATTCGACTGAATCATACACTTAGGAGCATTCGTTCATTCACCTCATTCATCAGCATACATCACAGCATTGCATTCAACATCTACAGAAAGTGCAGAGGAGATAATGGAGTGCAGAAACTAAAGGATATAAGTTCAGAGATACTCACAGTGGGGTTGTTGAGACGTCCTCCGCACTGCTTGGAACCCCTTTCACTCACTCACTCTCACACTTCATTAAGAGATTAAATTGCATACAGGTTTGGGGGGAAGTCAACGCAGCAGAGGGGATCACATTCATCCATGATACATGCAAGACAACACAGAACAAAAAAAAAAAAAAAAAAATTCGAGCATACAGGAAGCAAACTCAACCAATGGATGCATGAATACATGGTTGCAATATCCAGAAATTATTCACAGATCCATAGAAACATGCACAGAGATCTAGGACTCACAGATCAAGTAATTTCAGGATCAAAACACTAAAGGGATGCGAAACTTACATTTTCCCTTCTTGGATATGATATCTTCGAAAGCTCGGCCATACTTTAGTTCATCGGATCTGAGGTTTCCCATCACCCCATTCGGTTTTCTGCTGAAAGAAGACTGAAGGACGCATTGGTCTCGGATCTGAGATGAGATGAGGAGGATAGGGATGAAGGCAGAAATGCTCTGTGCATGAGGAAATGAAGGCTGAGAAGGTTTGTGTGTCGGCGCTAGGGTTTCTGAAATGAAGGGCTGAGGCTGAACGAAGGTATTTATTTACGAGTAATGCTATGAAATTGACCTCATCAATCATGATGGTCATTGAAATTGAAAATCGATCAATGGAGTTCTTAAATTTTAACTCTTCGAATCAATGTCGTCATTCCGTTAGTTTTCCGTCCAAATCGATCTAAATTTTTTTTTTTTTCCTTCTTCTTCTTCTAGGGTTCGGTTCTTTTATTTTTTTTTATTTTTTTTTTCTTCTTCTTCCTCTTCCTTCTTCTAGGTTGCAGGGGGTTGGATTTTGGGAGGGAAATGGGGACGAACTGGGTTCCCCTTTATTTTTTTTTCCTTCTTCTTCTTCCACCTTATTCTTCCTCCTCCTCCTCCTTCTTCTTCTTCTGGGTTGGGTTGGGGGGGGGGGACTAGGTTGTGTTTTTTTTTTATTCTTTCTCCTCCTTCTTCTTGCTTCTTCTTCTTCTTCTGGGTTGCAAGGGGTTGGGTTTGGGGGGAGGGGGGGTGACGAACTAGGTTCGGTTTTTTTTTTCTTCTTCTTCTTCTTCTTCCTCCTCCTCCTTCTTCTTCCTCTTTTGGGTTTTTTTTTCCTTCCTCCTCATTCTTCTTCTTCTTCTTGGTTGGGGGCGCGGGGGGAGAATGGATGGGGACTTTTACCTTTTTTTATTTTTTTATTTTTTTTAATATTATATTTTGGACGGAACATTAACAGAATGACGACATTGATTAGCTGGGTTAAAATTCAGGGACTACATTAGGAGCATATTTATGCGACTTAATTAGCTTGTTTCCTTGCATTTATTTAGTTAGTTTCTACTTATTAGAGTGTTTTAAGCTATTTTCGTGTGTTTTCAGGTTCAAATGACAAAGTTGGCAAAAAAGTGCAATTTGGAGCATTTTAGAGCAGTTTTGGGCTTGGAATGGATAGCACATGTATGGAGCAAGGTGGATGGACGAATTTGAAGTTCAAGAGAGGCTAGGAATGTGCAAAAGAGTTGAAGAAATTAATTCAAGTCATTGAAGATAAGGAATCAGCTAAAAGGAAGGAACATTATCCAAAACCTTATCCAACCTTATCTTATCTAAACTAACCTTATCTTATCCTAATCTTATCTTACCTTAATTCCAGCTGCAAGGGGGACTCCTTTTCATATTAGGACACCTAAAACCTGTTTTTAGAAGGCATTTTCCTTCTAGAAACATGCCACAACACTCCTTTCTAGAAGCCCTAAAAATCTGGTGCCCCATCCTTTTTAGAAGGCCTTTTCCTCGTTGGATTGGAGTCCTAAATCCTTTTCCTTGACAACCTAGGCCAAGTAATCCCTAGGCCTATATATACCCTAATATGCCGCACCATTCAAACCACCACCCTTTACCATCATACCACAATTCACACCATTCACCAAACAGCCTTCATTGTGCCGCAGCTTAGAAAGGAGAAAGGAGAGGAATCCCTTAGTGTCGTGCCTGCCATTCAAAGCCTTGGATTGTTGGAGCATTTCTAGGTGTATTCTATCCTTTGTTTTCAATGTTTAAATTTAATTGTCTTTGTTTAATTGCGAACATGAGGAACTAATTTCTTTTTAGCTAGGGGAGAATTCAAAGCCATGAACATATATGTGACATGAATTGATTACATCCAGTTATTATTTCATAAATCGTGAATGCAATTTGCTTAACTGTTTGATTGAAAACTGTTTCTTGTATGTTGATTAAGGAGGCCTACTTAGTTTGCATGCATGAATTTGATGCTAAAATATAAGAGAGTTTCACCTAATAGTTACAAACTTATATTTATAAGTAGTGGAGGTCGCTTATAAACGATCGCGTTAAGTAAATTCTTGGCAAGAGTGTCATGCAATCATAGTCACGAATGTCATGTCAATGTTTATGATTTTCACGGAGCTTAATGATCTTAGATATATATCTCTAGTATGCAGTCATACAGGGAACTTGATAAAAATAATTTGGTTGCGGCGCTACGTCCAATTCAATGAACTTAGGAAAATCTGAGGGTTAATGCGTGCAGTCACAGTTAACTTGGGGCATTGTCATTCATGGTTTATAGAAAAAATGACTGGAAATCGATTTGTGTTGCATATGTGTCATGTGTGGAGAATGACCCTTTAGCTAGCCTTTCACCATCTTAATTCACCCAATTTCGTGTCTTTTGAGTTTGTTTTACAAGTTTCTGTTTTAAGTTCTTAAATTCGTCAAAACAAAACCCTTTTCATTAAGTCTTGTTATTTGGGTCAAAATCTATTTTCTTTTAGTTTTTGAGTTAAGTTAAGTTTAATTTTCGTCAAAATAAATTGTTAGGTCTAGAATTGAGTCTTTTTTATTGTTTATTGCTGTTTTTAGTGTTTTGAGTCTATAGAGTCTATTTTAGTATTTTTGAGTCTTATTTGTATTGATTAGCATCCCTAGTTAATCACCGGTCTAGAATGATCCCTACTTACATCATTGCTACAATTGTCATCAATAGGGTTTAAGTTTGAGTGCAATTTAATTTCACATCAAATTTTTGGTTCATGTATTTTACTTTTGATATTTGATTTAGTTTTATTTCTTTGATTTCACATCATAGAGTAGTAAGACATGGATTTTGCTAACATTCAAGCTCAATTGGCGAATCTTACTTCTCAATTGTCACAGATTGCTGAAAGAACTTCAATGCACACTGCCCCTACATTTGATGTACCATATGGGCAAGGACATCAAACTCATCAATTCACTGCGAATGGAGGTGCTTGGGGTTATCAAGGCCATAACCAATCAAGGGACAACATGTTTTCCAACACTTACAATTCCGATTGGAGAGATTATTCAGATTTTAGGTGGGAGGAACCTCAACAAGTCTAACAAGGTGGATATTGGCAGCAAGAGGATGAGTTCTATTCAAGACCTATGCAGCCACCACAGCCTCCCCCACAACAATTCCAATCGAATTCAAGTATGTCCATGAATTATAATCAAATTCTTGATGAATTAATTTCTTTGACGCAGGGCTCACAACAAGAAGAATATTCGCAGCCATCTGAGGAGTTCTATCAATGGCCATATGCACCACCATAGCCTTCACCACAATCTGCCCAAACCAATTCAGGTATGTCTTTGGAAAATGATCAAATTATTCAATTACTCACTTCTTTGTCTCAGGGACAAGAAAATCAAAACAAAAGGGTGGACCATTTGGAAAAGCAAATTGGGCAGATAGCGGAATTCGTGGTACAAATTCAAGAACAAAGTGAACTTTCCAACTCAAACATTGTAAATTCAATGGGAGAATTTGAAATCGATGAATCTATCACCTTGGAAAGTGGCATGGAGGTTGGAGATGAACCCAAGACGTCCAAACCAAGCCAAAACATGGATGAACAGATGCTGCTGATCAAAGAGGAGGAAGAAGACATACCTACGACAAGGGTAGAACCACCCTTGCTGCATGCCCTTAGTGTTTCTAAGCCATCCAATCAAGGTAAGTTGGGTTCAAATTCAGTTCAATCTAATGTTATTCCTCCAAATGTACCCTTCCCTCGCAGGTTTTTTATTCCAACGAACGAAGAAAGTGAAAAAGACATCGTGGAAGCCCTTCCCAAGGTGCAAAGTGATATCCCAATTCTTGATACACCAAATCAAATTCCAGAATGTGTTGAATTTCTTAAAGAACCTTGTACATCAAGAAGAATGATTCAAGAGAAAGAAGTGGCTAGAGAATATGTAGAATGCATCAAAGAGGATGTTCATGAGACAACAAAGCCCAAAGAAGTTGAATTTTATGACACGGGACAAGTCACAACCATCACATTCAATCTGGCCAAGTGCAAAGTTCCTGAAACTTTCAAGGATGTGGTGTTTGTCATTGAGTTTGTGTCGGAGCAAGCAGGTAAGCCACCTCCCCGAATTTCAATTTTGTTTTATACTAATATGCTGTTGATGATTTAGGCACCCACTCTAGAATTTAAACCATTGCCGGATCATTTCAAGTATCATATTCCATTCAAAGATCACCTCCATGCCGAGGGCTCCAATGAAGCTTAAATTGGAGGTATCGTCCGGCTGGAAGACGTTAAAGCAAGCGCTTCTTGGGAGGTAACCCATGCGTTCAAATAAAGAAGATTTAGGAATCTCCGGCTCCAAAACCAGATTTGCGTTCCTAAACCCTACTCTTTATTGCTTTTACTTTGCCATATTTGTCATGTTTGTTAGTTGTGTTGTTTGCTTGCTTGTGTGTGAGTCTATGTTTGAAATATTGAGGGCAATGTTTGGTTTAAGTGTGGGGGGGGGGGGGGGGTAAACAAAGTGTTTTTCATTGATTTTTGTGGGATTTTATCACCTATCACTTCTAAAGTTGTTTTCACTGTTTTTAAGTGTTTTTAGTGTGTTTTGAAGTGTTTTTATGTGTCTTGAAAGAAAAATACGAAAATTTGAAAAAAAAAAAATAGAAAACAAGTTTTGAAAAATACCAAAAAGAGTCGTTTTTGTGTGTTTGTGTCTTAGGGTACCTTCCAACACAATGATGAGGATTTGGTTTTTAATTGCATGACTGTTAAAGAAAGTTACAAACATGGATTGAATTTTGATATGCTCTTTTGTTTATGCTTAGTTGTAGTTGTCATTTACGAATTCACATGTAATCACAAAGGAAAAAAAATCAGTTTTTGTAACATGCTTGAAGGAAGAAACTCAAACTAACGTTACAACCTTGAGAGACTTGAGCCTATACTTTGTTTGGGGAGTTATTAATCTTGACATTCTTGTTTTCTAAAGTCGTTGCATGATCTCATTATTTCTTTGCTTGGTTGCTACTTAGAATGCATTTTCATCATTATAGTTCCAAATACTAGAACTCATGTCCGTTTCATTCAAAGTATAAAATTGATTAGCATAACAAATAACAAGATGAAGTTGTTTAGTTTAAACCAGAGCCAAACAGCCTTACCCTTTGCATATGTATTGTAGGTTGAACCCCTTTGAGCCTTAGTTAGCCTATTTTCTTTGTTAGCCGCATTATCGTTACCTAGCCTAGAATAAGATTATCCGTACCTTTGTTCTTAAAGAATAGTGGAGCATAACTTAGAGGGAATTCCTTTTGATCGACATTATGCAGAAAAGCGAGTGTGGGGGAAGGTTTTTAGTGGTTTGGGTGCCAAGTAAAGATAGAAAGGGCACGAGAAGAAAAGAAAAAGAAAGAAAAAGAGTTGAAAAATAAGTGAGAATAAGCTCACAAGTGTTGGTTGTTGAAGAAAGGGTCCAAAAAGTTTGAATATGACCCTAAGTTGTACGAAATCCCCTTAGTGTTTCAAGTTATTTGCTGCATTCAAGAGTGAATTCTAAGTGTTGATTTCATTGATTTGCTTACTATTTCTTTCAGAACTTTTGTTTATCTTTACCTTTCTTTGTTAGCCAATACCTTAGCCCCGTTATAACCCTTAGACTTCTATCTTGATTGTTATGTGTTTCAATATGTGGAGTTTGAGATTGGTATGAGTATATGGAATCCCTGATTCTCGCGTCTAAGTAGTGGCATTCCATTCATGAGATCATATATATACGTGCATTAATAATTCCAGAAAGTGCCTTCTTTGTTATAACATATGTGAGTGTTAGTCTACACGTTTACATCAATCTTCTCACATATACCTAGTGTAGGGAGTGTAGTCAGAAAATTTGTGTGAAAATAGAGAGTATATCCGGTGAGGAATTGAGGGATTCTCTAAGGCATGTTACTACATTCAAAATGTTGTTTTAATGGATTAAATGCGAACTAGTGAATGGTGACTGTGATTAAGTATGCTCGAGGGTAAGGATGACTAAAATTTATGTGAGTAGTGATTTTTAACATGTTATGTTTCATTGGAAATCCCCGAGGCGAACGTTGGAAGGTTTAGGTTATGTTTTGTTTGTTTTGTTTGTTTGTTTTGCTCGATGACTAGCAAAAGCTAAGTGTGGGAGAATTTGATAGAAGCATATTTATGCGACTTAGTTAGCTTGTTTCCTTGCATCTATTTAGTTAGTTTCTACTTATTAGAGTGTTTTAAGCTATTTTCGTGTGTTTTCAGGTTCAAATGACAAAGTTGGCAAGAAAGTGCAATTTGGAGCATTTTAGAGCAGTTTTGGGCTTGGAATGGATATCACATGTATGGAGCAAGGTGGATGGAAGAATTTGAAGTTCAAGAGAGGCTAGGAATGTGCAAAAGAGTTGAAGAAATTAATTCAAGTCATTGAAGATAAGGAATCAGCTAAAAAGAAGGAACATTATCCAAAACCTTATCCAACCTTATCTTATCCAAACTAACCTTATCTTACCTTATCTTATATTATCCTACCTTAATTCCAGCTGCAAGGGGGACTCCTTTTCATATTAGGACACCTAAAACCTGTTTTTAGAAGGCCTTTTCCTTCTAGAAACATGCCACAACACTCCTTTTTAGAAGCCCTAAAAATCTGGCGCCCCAACCTTTTTAGAAGGCCTTTTCCTTGTTGGATTGGAGTCCTAAATCCTTTTCCTTGACAACCTAGGCCAAGTAATCCCTAGGCCTATATATACCCCAATCTGCCGCACCATTCAAACCACCACCCTCTACCATCAGACCACAATTCACACCATTCACCAAACAACCTTCATTGTGCCGCAGCTTAGCAAGGAGAAAAGAGAGGAATCCCTTAGTGTTGTGCCTGCCATTCAAAGCCTTGGATTGTTGGAGCGTTTCTAGGTGTATTCTATCCTTTGTTTTCAATGTTTAAATTTAATTGTCTTTGTTTAATTGTGAACATGAGGAACTAATTTCTTTTTATCTAGGGGAGAATTCAAAGCCATGAACATATATGTGACATGAATTGATTACATCCAGTTATTATTTCATAAATCGTGAATGCAATTTGCTTAACTGTTTGATTGAAAACTGTTTCTTGTATGTTGATTAAGGATGCCTACTTAGTTTGCATGCATGAATTTGATGCTAAAATATAAGGGAGTTTCACCTAATAGTTACAAACTTATATTTATAAGTAGTGGAGGTCGCTTATAAACAATCGCGTTTAGTAAATTCTTGGCATAAGTGTCATGCAGTCATAGTCACGAATGTCATGTCAATGTTTATGATTTTCACGGAGCTTAATGATCTTGGATATATATCTTTAGTATGCAGTCATATAGGGAACTTGATAAGAATAATTTGGTTGCGGCGCTACGTCCAATTCAATGAACTTAGGAAAATTTGAGGGTTAGTGCGTGCAATCACGGTTAACTTGGGGCATTGTCATTCATGGTTTATAGAAAGAATAACTGGAAATCGATTTGTGTTGCATATGTGTCATGTGTGGAGAAGGACCCTTTAGCTAGCCTTTCACCATCTTAATTCACCCAATTTCGTGTCTTTTGAGTTTGTTTTACAAGTTTCTGTTTTAAGTTCTTAAATTCGTCAAAACAAAACCCTTTTCATTAAGTCTTTTTATTTGGGTCAAAATCTGTTTTCTTTTAGTTTTTGAGTTAAGTCAAGTTTAATTTTCGTCAAAATAAATTGTTAGGTCTAGAATTGAGTCTTTTTTATTGTTTATTGTTGTTTTTAGTGTTTTGAGTCTATAGAGTCTATTTTAGTATTTTTGAATCTTATTTGTATTGATTAGCATCCCTAGTTAATCCTCGGTCTAGAACGATCCATACTTACATCATTGCTACAATTGTCATCAATAGGGTTTAAGTTTGAGTGCAATTTAATTTCACATCAACTACATTGATCGATTTTCAATTTCAGAGACCATCATGATTGATTGGGTCAATTTCAGGGACCATTTGTGATAAAAACACTTTTGAAAAATTTGCAAAACCCAAGGAAAGGAAGGAGAAAGACTCATCGTATACCACAATCATCATTTAATTAACTAATTTTTCTTAATTATTAGTTTATTAAATAATGAACTAAATTTTAAAATCTAATTAATTCAAATGATGTGGTTGTTCACATGAATGTGGTACAAAAACATGGTATGAATAGCATTACACTTTATTTATTTATAGTCACCAACCACATGCATCACGCGCGGTCTCTGCTCTGTTGCTTCGCCTGTCCTCCACATTCCGGGTTCTAACCCAGCACAAATGTTTCCTTTTCTCTCCTTTTTCTGTTCGTTTATGTGCTATATATTTATTTTGTTTATTTTTTCGTTAATTTCTCTTTCTTTTTCTATTTTATTTCTTCTTTCGCTAATTTAATAAATATCAGTTACCCTTCGAAATTTGGGGAAATTGAGGAAATGGGTTTTGAATCTGGAGGACGGTTGGAAAACCCAAAATTTGAGAAGCAGAGATAGCTGCTGCTGCTGGGTGTGTCTCAGCTCGTCCTCCTCCGCAGAAAATACAGAGAAAAAGAAGGCAGCTTGTTGGTTGATGGGCCTTAAAAGCTTTTTGGGTCCAATTGTGAGTTGGGTTGGGTTGGGTTATATTTCGTGGTAGAGTTGCTTGGCCTAGTTTAATATGTGGCTACGACGAGCCGCTCTCTGACACTTAAACGCGATAATTTCTACTCTGATGGAGGAGATGTAAACTTGAGAATTTATTTATTTTTCTTTAATTAATGCGGCTCACCTCCTAAAGTTGTAAAAGGGATGTAGATTCACATTTTTATTTGCATTTTCAAGTTCAGAGGGGATACCTTGGCTTGCAAGATAAATTAAGATCACTGGATTTCAAAAAAAATCTCAATTTATTTGCATTTTGCTCCAAATCTTTTATTAGTTCCAAGTATTTTACCTCTTTTCTTAAAGTCTCTTTCCAATTTTTCTTAGATCTCTCCCTTTCCTCTAATGTAAATTAAAATAATAGTATTATTTGTAATAAAAAAATTGGAATCCATATATATAAGAAATCTAAATCAAGGTCCAATTCCATCTTTCTAGTACTCTAAATTGATGGATGTTAATTGTGTCCAACTAGATTTGAGCTTGCATAAATCAAGTGATCTATTAATTCTTGGTTACATGTTGACTTCTACTTTCCTTTAACCAACCACAGCAGTATAAACACACACAAAAGACAAGATGGCCCAAAGAAAAGAGCACCAAAACTGCTTAATTATACAAATAATATAATCGTGGCCCGACTCGATTTAATGATTAAGGTTTGTCTAGAGTGGACTGTCTTTTATTTCTCACCGACTTCCACTTTCATTTGCCAACCATACATGATAGGATTAAGGCCTACTATGGATCTATGTGTTTGGAGCCGCCCGATCGAGAGGTTTGGAGCCGCCCCATCGAGAGGTTCGGAGCTCAACCTATTTACTTCACAAAAAGCAAAAAACTTGAATATGTCAAATCTCTTTATTTCTTTCATGAACGATCTGAATCACTCAGTTTGTAAACTCCAAAACACTGAAATCTGGAGTGGATGTCATTCCTATATGGTATATACCAAGAAGGCCACCAAAGAGCTAAGAGCAAGCTGTCATTATTTGCTTTCGTTTATAATTTAAAACTTTGAAATTGAAACAAACGCGTGGGAAAAAGAATAGGAAGAGCCTGAGAGGGGGACCATTAAATATAAAACCATGACAAAACATCTTTGTTAACTAGTAGGCGGCCACTATGCTATGTAGTCTATAGTGTTCATAAGGTTGTTAGTCAGCCATTGTTCTCTTTATTATTTATTGTATTTTGAATTGTGGATGTAATCTTTATATTTATGATTAGGACTCTTGACCTCTAGTTGTATATAAACGTTGTAATTATACAATTAATGAGAATAATTTTTTTTACAGGGAGCATCTTTGCTCACCATGATAAACTGTGGTGTATACTCACCATACACCTAATCATCTATTACGTCTTATTTCACTTAATCTTGGTTAATTTTTTTTTAAACTGAAAAAATTAACGTTTAAATGTATGGTGAGCATACACCTAGCTAGGCAAAAACACACCCAACTTTACATGGTATTGAGCCTCTGATCCTTTTTTTTTGTTTCCATGGCTTCAGCAACTTCATCTCCTACCTTTTCAATCCCCTATATCTCTACTCTAGCTTCTGTTAAGCTTTCTGAAACTAACTGTATATGTTCTCTTTGGAAAAGTCAGGTTAAGCCATTTTTTTAAAATTTTACTTTTGTTAGAGGAGGAGTTCGAAATATTACAATAATTTAGGAAAAATGAGTGTTTCGAACTCGTGACGCATGATTAAAAACTCAATATCTATCCACTAGGTTAAGCCTTTTGGAATAAGGATGTGGCGTTTTCACGCACAAAGACAAACAGAAACATCACGTTACAAATCAAATGACCTAACGACTTTCGATTTGAGTACTTCTGTAAAATGGCTAGAGAAAAGAAAGGGAGAAATGAAAAGGGACAACGCTCTTCACACTCCATTTTTAATCATCTGCAGTCTAATTAAATCAAGAGCTTATATATTTTTCTGCGCTCAACTGAGTAAGCGAGAGGCTAAAAAAGGGTTGTAAATCTCACTAGCCATGGAAAAAAAAACTAGGGTTCCTCTTACGTTACATCATACAGAAAGCGAGAGTGGTCATCGTCATATCCAGCTTAGGGTCCGGTCCTCGAGGATCGGCTGAAAGTGAAAGCAGTCCATCCTAAAATAGCTAGCATGCATACAACTATTCAAGTTGCTTTTACTTTTTCGGCCAGCTATTTGTTGTCTTCTCCTAAATGATCAAACTAGCTTTTGCTTGTTTGCAATACCATTCAATATATACTTTGAATCTTTTGGTGATCGAGATGGTACACCTTTTTCCTTGGAAGCCCACTCCGGTCATCCAATGTTGAACATGAGGTTGAAATTGTTGAAACTAGCTTTTGATTTTTCCTATCAAATATTTGAAAAACTGTGCATTACATTCCCCCACTTTGAGCCACCTTTGAAACATAGGAAAACTAATGAAAATGGCTTGAAAACTTTGAGTTTTAACGATAAAGACAAAATAAATAATAAAATAAATAGTACCAGGATTGACTTTTTAGTGTAAAAATATGGTTTTTCGTTAAAGTGAACAGTACCGGGAGATTTTCGTTAAAATTCCCTTATAAACCTTTTTTTTTCTTTTTCTATTCTGTTTGTCTTAAAAGGAGAGGTATGGATCAAAAGTTCACAAAATAACAATAAGTTATTATATATATAGGCTCAGTATTCATTGAACGAGTGATTAAGTTTAGGCTTTTAATCAAAATGGTCTCTGAAATTGACATAACTCTTCATTTTAGTTTTTGAGATCTAAAATCGATAGAACTCATTTTGGTATTGCCGTGCAAAATATCCGTTAAATAAGGACCAAAATGACAAAATTACCCTCAATTTTTGTCAAATCATTTTGGCCCATTGTTTATTAAATTGAGGTACTTTTGTCATTTTGGTCCTTATTTAATAGAGATTTTTCACATAAGGACAAAAATGATTGACGGTGGACAAACTCAGAGATTGCTTCTATCGATTTCAAAGCTCAATGACCAAAATAAAGAGTTATGTTAATCTCATAGACTATTTTGGTTAAAATGTCTTAAGCTATTCATTGCGCACATCCATACGCAAAAACATTAGGGATAATCTGTTCATACTTCAAAATTTGCTCACCATACGTACCCTCCGAACCATTTTTATAAATCTTAAAACTGAATTTCATCTTAATTATGAATAAAAAATTGAAAAGAATAAAGAATAAAATACATCTTAATTATGAATAAAAAAAAGGAAAAGAATAAAGAATAAAATGGGCAAAAATAAAAAAAGAAGGAAAAGAAAAATTAGCCAATGTTCTAAGGGTTGCTGTCTACACTTGGTTGGACGAGCTATCCTGTTTGACTGATGCGAGGATGTGTCCAAGTCTAAATTAATTTGACGAGAAAATAGTGAATAAGATGCTATATTAATTAATTTGTAATGAATTCGATACATAGTTGTGAGTGGTTGTATTGTTGTGTTTGATTTTGATGTGAGGGTGCAAAATTACTACTAAAAATCAAAGAGAAGAATTGAAAAACAAAAGAAAACGCTAGATTTGTACACGTTTGATTAATTTGTTAAATTGCCCATGTTTATAACTCCAAAATACGATACACGTACGTACATATTTTTTACAATTAATACACGTTACTTTGATACACTTTTTAATAAAGCAAATACATTAACGAAGAAATAAGAATAAATAAATAAAATTTAAAAATATGAATATGGCCAAATTTTTTTACTATTTTTTTCTGCAAAATTGTTAAATAATATACATACGTATTATATCCGTTACATATTTTTTTAACTATGATTGGGACAAGAAGATTGGATTGCTTTATGTCGATGTTATCATGAACTTAGTTTCCAAAATCACGATCATAACTCACCAAATTCACTAGAGAGCATAGGTCATACCTCTCATGGTCATTTTCTCTAGATTTAGCTAGGGTTTAATTAGGTCTGCTTTTTCGTGAACCATCACGTTTTCTTAATCAAATGCTTCACATTATATTCGAGATGATGCATGCATTTTTTAGATCAGATTAAGCATAGGATGACAAGTGGTCAAAATTTTTGAAAGTTAATTAAATGAGTACATGGACTAATTTTTTAGACAAAATTTGTAAACATATAATACATCACTAATAAAAAATTAGTATTTTAATTATATATAAATAATAATATAATTATAAAATAAAGGATGAAGTGAATAGTACCAGAATTGACTTTTTAGTATAAAAATATGATTTTTTGTTAAAACGATTAGAATCATTAAAGTTCTCTTATAAAATACTATCTCATATGATTTATAAAATTTAATTCATAATTATTGGTCTTTTTAGCATTGCCCTAATTAAATTAGTCTCATTCATTCATGGCTACGCATTGCAACTTTATCTATGATTTGATTTACTTACGTGAAGGGACAGTTTTGGCCGACCTTTCGCCACGTGTACAAAACCACATATCGTCAATTTTTTTGTCAATATGTAGGCACAAATCATGATTTTGAAATGATGGAACATTTTTACAAGTTCCACGTGACAAGGTAAAAAGGGTAAGAAGAATAAAGACCTTATAAGATATTTTTTTCCAATAACATCTTAAATCAATTATGTTTAAAAATAACATTACACTATAATCAAAGAGCCAAAAAAAAAAAAAATATAGAAAAAAAAGTCGTTGGTTTAGTTAGTAAGGATCCTCTTTGCCAGATCAAAATCTAGATTTGAATTTCGCTGTTGGTAATTTCACTTGATGAACGATTAGTAAAAACCCATAAAATGCTAAAACCATCTCTGTACATGGGGTACTTGATGTTCAACTTCAACCCCAATCGACATGCAATAGTCATCAAAAGTTTTAGATGTGAATTCTCCAGCATTATCCAATCGAATAGATTTGATTGGATAATCAGGGTGGTGTGCCCTGAGCTTGATAACATGAGCCAACAGTTTGGAGAATGCAACGTTCCTTGTGGACAACAAGCACACGTGTGGAAGCGTCAACCAAAACCATAAAATATCTAAATGGTCCGCATAGAGGGTGAAAATCAGTCCACAAATGTCCCCCTGAATCCTTTGTAGAAAAATATAAGGATTCGAACGAATCTTGTCATAAGAAGGCTTAATAATAAGTTTTCCTATGGAGCATGTTTGACATGCGATTCCTTGAATCGAACCTAAACTTTGGGTTAGTGGATGCCCGTGTGATGATTTGAGGATACGGCACATCGTTGTTCGTCCAGGGTCTCCCAAACGATCATGCCAAAGTGTAATTTTGTGAGCGGTCCCAAAGGTAAGGCCGGCCACATAATGACTTTCTATAGGGCGTATGGTCGTAGTATACAGACCACTCGGGATATGCTCCATCTTCTCTAGAATACGCTTATGGCCATATTCGTAGGAAGTTATGCACAAAAATTCAACTCCATTTTCTATATAGATTTCAGTGTGGTAATTATTATCTCTAATGTCCTTGAAACTCAACACGTTCTTCCGGAACGCGGAGAATAAAGTGCCTCATCAATGGTTAAAATTGTACCATTGGACAACATTATACGTGCCTTATCGTATCCTTCGATCAGGTTGGATGGACCTGAGAGGGTTGTCAGAGGTGCATTCTTAGGTATGAAGTTAGTGAAATAGATGTGTTCACGCAAAACGATGTGCATGGTTGCACTATCTGTCAGACAACTAATTTTTCACTAGTCATACCTAGAAATAAAATTAATTTGAATCGGTCACATGCATAAAAGTTCTAAAAACAAATATCCATTCAAAATAATTTAAGTATTCAAGGATGGTAATTAATAAAAAACTTAATATTCAAAAAATAAACCACCAACAAATAATCCAAACATGAAGGAAAATTGTTCAAAATTAAACCAAAAAACAAGGGGGGTTCGACCACTAGGTGGAATTCGGCCCTATTGTCTAAATTTCAACTAGAAAATAGTTTATGTCTAAGATTCTAATCTTCCATAAGGGTGGTACCTCCTAAAAGTCAGAAACCTCCATCTTGGTACTCTCCGGCTCATCCACTTGCACAAAGCTTGATTCAAACTTCTTACGACGAGAATGATATTCAGCAACAACTTTCTGGGGAGCTCGGCAAACACGAAACCAATGGTCATTTGAACCACAGCGATAGCACATGTCTGCATCTATGGTTTTAGGTGCTTTTCCCTTATTCTTGAAGTTTGGGGCCTTGGGAGCGAGGTTATGGTGCTTCTGGGCCCGGTTTCCTCATTTAGATAGGCATTGGCTTTGTTGAGTAGCAGAGAAGGTCAAATAGGTCTTCTCCAGAAGATCTTCTTCGGTCAAGGTCTCGTTACAGAACTTGAGAAGTGATCAGATTCGACAAACTTCAGAATTATATTCATTCACAGACTTAAAGTCTTGGAAGCGCAAATGCTGCTAGTCATGTCTTGTTTCAGGCAAGAAGATGTCATTTTGGTGATCAAAACGATCAGCCAAAGCAACCCAGAGTGCTCGTGGATCGTCCTCAGCAAGGTACTCGGTTTGCAGTGCATCATTAATGTGTCTTCGGATGAAGATCATGGCAGTGGCTTTCTCAGCATCGCCAACCAAGTTGTTCGTCTCATCCTCAATGGTGAGACGCAAATTCTTTGCAGTCATGTGGAGCTTCACATCTTAGACCCACTTGAGGTAGTTTCTTCTAGAGCCCTCTAAAGCGGTAAAGTCAAGTTTGTTCAAATTCGACATGTTCCTGTCACAAAATAGATGGACAAGATGCGGTTAGTGTAATGGAGAAAAAATCAATCCATTCACATTGGAATAGAACATTCAGGTTCTAATAAACATGTATTGGTTTAAATTCGCATGAAAAAACTTCGGGTTTTCATGGGTGATGTTTTTAAGGAAAACTTCAGGTTTTCAAACAAGGCATGTTTCTAGAAATTTCAGGTTTTCAAACAAGACATGTTTCTAGAAACTTCAGGTTTCGAAATAATTATGAACTTCAGGTTCATATGTTTCTGCAGACAAACACAAATATATATACAAAAATATGCAAATAGAACTTCAGGTCTATAATTATAAGTGAATTAATTATTTGGACTTCGGGCCAAATTTAAAGTGTGGTTGAAAAAAATTATAAAACCCAAATTGTCTAAAAATAAACAATTAAGCTCGGGGCCCAAAATCATGGGCCAAAAACCCATGGGTGAGCTGAGCAGATTGAAATCGTGCGGCCCAAGCCCAAAAAGGGCTGAAATGGGCTGATCAGGCCAATGGGGCTTCAGGCCCAAAATACCAAAGGCCCAAGATGGGCGTGGATCAGGTGGGACGCGGTGCAATGCACCAATTCTTCAGCTGCAGGCTGGGATCTGGTGCGGCGTCGCGCATTAGGACACCGAAGCCACATGGGCTGGTGTCGCGAGTTGGGTCGAGCCAAGGCAGTGGGCTGTTGCAGGCGAGCCCAGAAAAAAAAAACTTGGTTTCTTTTCAGATATGTATAGTTGGGCCGAGGTAATTGGGTAGGCCCAAGTGGTCATGGGTGTCCAAAGAAACATCCCAATCGCTGCTGGGTTCATTCGGCGGAGATGATGACTGGCGCAGCCGCTTTAGGCGACCATGTTTTGGGACAAAAACCTCGGGGGCGAGTTCGTGAGTTAATGGAGATCACGAATAAGAACAGAGATAGAGAAATCTCAACGTTTTGACCAAAAACCCTAGAAATTCGAATCGAAAAATCGAAAAATCTGACGAGATTCGAAGGAATCTCGGTCAAGCTACGTCGATAGATGAGCTTCAGGCCATTGGGACTGTGACCTAAGGTCAATTTTGGGCTGCAGGCCCACCTGTGAGGGAGAAGACGCCATGGAAGGCGTCGGGTTTCTTTCTGGGTTTCAGACTAGGAGCCTATGGCTCCGGCTTCGTGGTCACGCAGCTCGGCTCATGCCACACAGGCTGCAGGCTTGGGCTAGTGGCTCGGGTCATGGGTTCGAAGAACCCTAAATTTTATTTTTTGATTTTTGTTTTCAATTAATTCAAGGCATATTTAATATATAATTTTAATGAATGACCATATATTTGATGCAATTCATGGCAATATCAAATTCACATAATTCAACAATTATGGATGTAATGCATACACAATTTATGTAGAATCTAAAATTCCAAAAACGTAAAATTGGGTCATGCATTATGGTGAATGTTCATGCTATCAGGGCTGCAAAAATATCGAGATAAAAACTGTTGTTTTGGAAGAACTTGATTGCGTGATGATATGGATGAACTGGTTTGATGCAGAAAGCTTCCACGTCAGATTCCTAAGCGCAGCGGTAGGAGCGTGTTGATAACGTGTTGTGGCCTATATTTAACTGACAGGGGAATGGGGCCAGTGGCACAGAGACATAACCCGTTAAATAAGGACAAAAATGATAAAAATACTCTCAATTTTTGTCAAACAATTTTGCGCCCGTTGTTTATTAAATTGAGGTACTTTTGTCATTTTGGTCCTTATTTAATAGAAATTTTCCACATAATGACCTAAATGATTGACGGTGGACAAACTCAGGGATCACTTTTATCGATTTCAAATCTTAGTTACCAAAATAAGGAGTTATGCTAATCTCATAGACCATTTTGGCTAAAATGTCTTAAGTTATTCATTGTGCACATCCATACGCAAAAACATTTTAAATCTTAAAACTGAATTTCATCTTAATTATGAATAAAAAAAAAAGGAAAAGAATAAAGAATAAAATAGGCAAAAAAAAAAAAAAAAAAGAAGGAAAATTAAAATTAGCCAATGTTCTTGGGGTTGCTGTCTACGCTAGATTGGATGAGCTATCATGTTTGACTGATTCGAGGATGTGTCTAAGTCTAAATTAATTTGAGGAGAAAATAGTGAATAAGATGCTACATGATTTAATTTGTGATGAGTTCGATACATAGTTTTGATTGTTTTGATTGTTGTGTTTGATTTTGATGTGAGGTTTCAAACTGGATCCTTTTTCTGGCAATCTTAAGGATTTTGTAATCGTGATCGTTTATCGTATATCGTGCGGTCAGAAATCATTTCAAAATTTAAAATTAAATATAAATAGTACCTAACGAAAACTGACCACACGATGTACGATGAACGGTTACGATCACGAGATCTTTAGAATCCCTAAAAAAAATCTGGCAATGATCCTTAGGAAAAGAATTCGGCGATGATCATTTTCCCAAAATTACTACTAAAAACGAAAGAAAATAATTAAAAAACAAAAGAAAACGCTATATTTGTACACGTTTGATTGATTTGCTAAATTGCGCATGTTTATAACTCCAAAGTACGTACAGGTACATACATATTTTTAACAAGTAATACACGTTACTTTGATACACTTTTTAATAAAGCAAATGCATTAACGAGGAAATAAGAACAAATAAATAAAATTTAAAAATATTGGCCAAATTTTTCGACTAATTTTTTTTTTCCAAAATTGTCAAATAATATACATACGTATTTTTTTTTTACGTATTATATCCGTTACATATTTTTTTTAACTATGATTGGGACAAGAAGATTGGATTGCTTTATGTCGATGTTATCACGAACTTAGTTTCCAAATTCACGATCATAACTCACCAAATTCACGAGAGAGCATAGGTCATGCCTCTCATGGTCATTTTCTCTAGATTTAGCTAGGGTTTAATTAGGTCTGCTTTTTCGTGAACCATCACGTTTTCTTAATCAAATGCTTCACATTATATTCGAGATGATGTATGCATTTTTTAGATCAGATTAAGCATAGGATGACAAGTGGTCAAAATATTTGAAAGTTAATTAAATGAGTACATGGACTAATTTTTTAGATAAAATTTATAAACATATAATGTGTTACTAATAAAAAAATAAGCACTTTAATCATATGTAAATAATAATCTAATCATAAAAAAACTACCTTGCATGATTTATAAATTTTAAGAGCTCGTTTGGATGTACTTTTAAAATGACTAAAAACGTTTTTACACCATCTCCAACCCTTGGGCTAAAAGCCAAATTTTTTAGCCCGGAAAATTTGGCTTTTAGCCCAGAAACAGCTTTTCTGCTACAACCTTTTTGGCCTAAAATTTTAACCCAGGATTATTAAAGAATGAACTTAGGCTAATTTTTTTCTTAAATCAATTTAAAAAAAATAATAAATATGTAGACTATTGTAAATTAATTTTACGAACATTTTAATAAAAAAAAAATTTTTAATTCCGATAAATATTGAAAAATCATTAAATTTTTCACAAAGCAAGCCTTCAACTTTCACCAACCGTTCATCTTTCACCAAACTTTCAACTTTGACCAACCGTTCAACACCAAACTTTCAACTTTCAACACCAAACTTTCAACTTTCACCAACCGTTCATCAATCATCCTCTATATAAATACAGGTCCAATATTAGTTGATCACACAATTTTTCAACCTTCAATCATCCTCTATATTCACAAATCTTTCAACTTTCAAAGGGTTTTTGTTTCCTAAAAATCCTCAATATCTCATCAATGGGTGATAGAAGAAGGCGTAGCAGGGCAATGAAGATGGCACAATACCAAGCAAGGCTTGACATTGAGGATGCATAACTGATCAACGTTGAAGCTGAACTTGTAAACTCGTTTATGCAATATGAGCACCATGGCGAATCTAGCCATCGTGGTTCTGTCACGGGGCGTTCATTCGTGCAGCGTGATAGAGAAGAGTGTCATGACCAAATGATGAAAGATTATTTCATTGAGCGGCCAAGATTTCCTGCTCATGATTTTCGGAGGCGGTTTCGAATGAGGAGAGAGCTTTTTGAAGGCATCTTGAACGCAATTGTCAATCATGACCACTACTTTGTAAGGAAGATAGATGCCGTAGGCCGACAAAGTCTATCACCTCATCAGAAGCTCACATTTGCATTTTGAATGCTAGCTAATAGGTGCTTTGCTGACTCAACTGACGAATATTGCCGACTTGCAGAGGTTACTGCTATTGAGAACCTAAAGTGTTTCTGTCAAGCAATTCAAGCCATCTATGGAGCCACATACCTCCGCAAGCCAACTCGTGAAGACTTGAAAAGGCTTCTACATAAGGCAGACAAAAGAGGCTTCCCAGGCATGATAGGAAGTCTTGATTGTATGCATTGGGAGTGGAAGAATTGTCCTACTGGTTGAGCTGGCCAATTCAAGAGCCGTCATAACAAGCCAACCATCGTGCTGGAGGCTGTGGCATCTTACGACACATGGATTTGGCATGCATTCTTCGGCTCTCCTGGATCAAACAACGATATCAACGTTCTTTGGTCTTCTCCTCTGTTCGATAAGGTTGTGAATAGGTGAGCACCATAATTTCGATACAAGGCAAATGGTAATAGGTATGAGCTAGGTTATTACCTAACTGATGGTATTTATCCTAGTTGGTCTACCTTTGTCAAAAGTTTTTCTCATCCCGATAGTGCAAAGAAGAAATTATTTTCGCAGAGGCAAGAGTCTTACAGGAAGGATGTGGAGAGAGCGTTTGGGATCTTACAAGCTCGATGGGCCATTGTTAGAGGGCCTGCACGATTTTGGCAACCCGAAGACCTCCATTCAATCATGATGACGTGCATAATTTTGCACAATATGATTGTGGAAGATGAGTACATCGAAATTGAAGAAGATTCAGACGAAGATGTGGATGATGACCAACCAACACATGCGAAAGCTATTGCAAGAGATGTTGAATATCTCGCTCCAACCACATATGAAACCTGACAGGATAAGGTCACCTTGGGTGAGTATATGAGACGTTTAAATAGAATTCAAGCTCCTCAGATTCATGACACACTCCGCAAGGATTTGGTTGAGCATGTATGGCGCCGAGAAGGTGAACGTTGATGATGTTGGTTGAGCATTTATGTAATAATTTTAAGCGTACTATGTTGTTATTTGTCTACTACGTTGGATAATTTATTGAATGGAGGTGATGTTGG
This sequence comes from Heteromeles arbutifolia, assembly GCA_024362995.1. Taxonomy (NCBI): domain Eukaryota; kingdom Viridiplantae; phylum Streptophyta; class Magnoliopsida; order Rosales; family Rosaceae; genus Heteromeles; species Heteromeles arbutifolia. The sequence continues at coordinate 34,209,231 of JANCRC010000007.1, read as the reverse complement.
TTGAGCATTTATGTAATAATTTTAAGCGTACTATGTTGTTATTTGTCTACTACATTGGATAATTTATTGAATGGAGGTTGAATTATTGAATGGATGGATTGTGGTAGCAGAAAGAATAATTAATGAAGACATCAATTTAATTATTGAAGACATCTAGATTAAATAGAAACAATAATTAATAAGACATAAATTTAACAAAGTACATAAACCACATAATAAACAACATAAACTTAATACAAACGACAATTAATAAACTTAATTAATAAAGCACATAATTCATACACTACATAAACTTAATAATCATATCCACCATCTTCACTTGGTGATGGACTTTGTGGTTGACTTGGAATATAGGGTTCAGAGGATTCATCATCTTGAAATATACTCCTTGTGGCATTCTTTCGCAAAATTTCCTTTTGCTTACCACGTAAGAACTTCTTCCTCTCTGGAGTGTATTTGTTGAGGTCCTCCATCATCAAATTAACTTCAAACCTAGCTTGCTCCCTATCCCCTTCTTCCTTCATTTGCAAACGCATTAGGGCTGCTTCTTCTTGGCGAGCGCTATGAGTTTCGTGCAATTTTGCAATTCTGGTAGCAAAGTGTCCACTCGTCAAATCTTGGGACTTCCCCTTTCTCTTTGCTTCCTTTTGCTTATCTCTTCCTGGGGGCCTTGCTAAAGAAGGAGATGGCGTCATTTCATCGACACCTTCATCGACACCTTCATCAACACCTTCACTTCTCGGTGCAGCTTCACGTTGAAATAATCTTCCCCATTGTTGGTCTGCATCGGTTGCCCACCTCGGACAATCCTTGAGGATGTCCTAAGCATGTTGCAACTTAAAAACTTGATTTTTTGGTGTTACTCTTGTCTTGTAAATTTCCATTGCTTTGTCACCCTATGCAAAAAATACATAAAAATAATTAGTTGCAAAATAATATTATGTACATGACAAATAAAATATCAAGAAAAAAACTCACAATTTCTATGGCGCTCCTTTCACTAGGCATGTCAACCATGGCTCTCTCCAAGCTTCCCTTCCATAAAGTGCATGCTTTGTTGATAGTCTTCCACCGATCATAAACACCACCACCGTCTCGCCCGCTGCCGTTGCAGTTTTCTTGATACTTTGTAATGATTTTATCCCACAAAACCTTTTTATTTTGATTTGTGCCAACTGCACCATCTTCGCTAACAGAAACCCATGCCAAGCATAAAGCAACATCTTCCTCACAGGTCCAATTACGATCTCTAATATGCTCTCCTGCCATGTTGAACAATTTGGAAATGGAAAGAAATGGTAGAAAGATAAATTGGAAGAATTGTAGGAGAAAATTGAGTTTTGTGTGGATGTCACATCCCGGCCCGGGGTGGATCACTTCCCGAGCTCGCTCCACCACCGTAGCACGATATTGTCCGCTTTGGGCCCCGACCACGCCCTAACGGTTTTGTTTCTGGGAACTCATGAGCAACTTCCCAGTGGGTCACCCATCATGGGAGTGCTCTTGCGCGCTACTCGCTTAACTTCAGAGTTCCGATGGAACCCGAAGCCAGTGAGCTCCCAAAAAGCCTCGTGCTAGGTAGGGATGGGAATATACATTTAAGGATCACTCTCCTGGGCGATGTGGGATGTTACAATCCACCCCTCTTGAGGACCCGACGTCCTCGTCAGCACACTTCCGGCCAGGGATTGGCTCTAATACCAATTGTTACATCCCGGCCCGGGGTAGATCACTTCCCGAGCTCGCTCCACCACCGTAGCACGATATTGTCCGCTTTGGGCCCCGACCACGCCCTCACGGTTTTGTTTCTGGGAACTCACGAGCAACTTCCCAGTGGGTCACCCATCATGGGAGTGCTCTCGCGCGCTACTCTCTTAACTTCGGAGTTCCGATGGAACCCGAAGCCAGTGAGCTCCCAAAAAGCCTCGTGCTAGGTAGGGATGAGAATATACATTTAAGGATCACTCCCCTGGGCGATGTGGGATGTTACAGTGGATGTTTGAACAAATACATAGGTATTTATAGAGTTTTTGGGTGAATTTTGAGTTAAATAATTTTTTTTAATTATTTTAGCCGTTGGATTTAAATTTGGGCCGTTAGACCTTTTTTTTTACCGTTAGATTTTATTATATTCAATCTCAACCATTGGATTCAATGTATTTTAAAATAACATATTTTTTAAAAATGAAATTTGAATCTGGACCGTTGGATCAACCAACGGTCCTTAAATGATGGTCGTCAGATTCTGAAAAGAGTCGTTGGGCTCCGATGAATGGCCGACATGGCCCTGACACTGGGCCCCCTCTTATCGGGACGACATCAGCGCTAGCCCACGTGGGGCGCGTTCGCGAGTGGGCGGGCCGAGACTAGCCCAAATTGTGGCGAGTCCACACGTTTGGGGGGGGGGGGGGGTGGAATTTGGCCCAACTTTAGCATTTGGCTTTTAGCCCAATGTTTTAGCTTGGGTTGGGTGGTGTTTGGGGGAAAATTTTGGGGGAAAATTTAGCAAATAGCCCAGGTTTGGAGAAGGTCTTAGAGAAAATATTTTTTGGTTCCAAAAGCACTTAAAGTGCTTTCTGCAAGAAGCATCAATTATGTGTTTCTTCCAAGAAGCACTTTAAGTGCTTTTTCAGAATTTACTTGTATTTTTACTAGGGATTGGTTCAAAAAATATTTTCAGTAAAAACGTTTTTAGTCATTTTAAAAGCATATCCAAACGAGTTCTGATTCCTAATCGTTGGTCATTTTAGTATTACCCTAATTAAATTAGTCTCATTCATTCATGGCTATGCATGCAACTTTATCTATGATTTGATATGCTTATGTAAAGGGGCAGTTTTGGCCGACCCTTCGCCACGTGTACAAAACCACTTAGCATCAATTTTTTTGTCAATATGTAGGCACAAATCATGATTTTGAAATGATGGAACATTTTTACAAGTTCCACGTGACAAGGTAAAAAGGGTAAGAAGAAGAAAGACCTTATAAGATATTTTTTTGCAATAAAATCTTAAATCAATTATGTTTAAAAATAACATTACACTATGATCAAACAGCCAAAAGAAAAGAAAAAAAAGTAGTTGGTTAAGTTAGTAAGGATCTTCTTTGTTTGATTAAAATCTAGATTTAAATTTTGTTGTCGGTAATTTTACTTGGTGAACAATCAATAAAACCCATAAAATGCTAAAACCATCTCTGTACATTTAAAAAAAAAAGAAAACTTGTGATATGCCCTAACCTGAATCCAGATCCTCTTTGTGAGGATTCCAGGATCCGTGAATCATGTCCATTTATCGTACATCGTGTGGTTAGAAATTATTTTAAATTATTTTATTTAAAATTAAACACAAATAATACCTGACGAAAAATGATCGTACCATGTATGATAAATGAATATGATTTATGAATTTCCAAAATCCTTATAAAAAGAATTTTTCATGTTGGCCTGACGTGAGATGAGGTAGCCTCCCACCTCTTTAACTTTTAAACAAACAAAAGAAAAGAAACAAAAAGGAAGTGTCATTGACTGTCGGGAATATTTGTGGAAAGGGGAGTATTGAGTCGGCAGCAGAGTCCCAAGTAGGTGTCTCCACTTCACTGCACGCTTCCAACTTCTGTAGAGCCCACATTTTCCTCCTTATATCTTAGGCGCGGTGCTTTGCGGGGTTTAATACGATGGCTTGTGGATTTTTATTTTGGATGTTCGCACAAACACAAACCGAAAGAAGGAGAAGGAAAAAAAAAAAAAATGTTCACAGGCTCACACTGGTCACACCTGATATATTGTCAACAAAGAATCGATATACACAAAAAACTTTACACGTAGATAGATTTGTTTTTTTTTTCTTTTAGACCTATGTGGGAATTAAGTTGCATGCTGTTGAGTGTTTAAAATATCGACCGTATTGAAAAAAATTACAAACATTGATAATGTTTGAATGGCATGAATGGAATGAAGCATCTTCTTCTTTTTCCTTCTTTGATCAAATACAAACAAGGGGTGAATTGGCCAGGTCAATTCTTTTTAACTCACCGTGTCATCTTAAGTTCAATCCCCTCCTTTAATATAAATTAAAGTAGTAATATAGTTTGTATTACAAAAAATGATCAACCAAACATAAAAAATGAAATGAAGCATACTGGTTCGGTGGTATACATTTCTCTTTTACATGTTTAGAAAGATTTTGAGTTTAAATTTCTTTTTTATATATTTAAAAAGATTTTGAATTCGAATTTCTCCCACCCGAAATGATTAAAAACAAGAAGGCTAGTACTATATAATGAGTGAGATTGGCAGAGTTTAGACACCCAAGGTTCGACACTTCCTTCCTTTGTTGGATTAATTATTAGATTAAAAGGGTGAATGTCCATGTTCAATGTAATTGATTAATTTTAGAAGAAAAAAGAAAAACCAGATTCTTCAAAGTTTGAATTCATTTAATTAATCTTCATATCATATAACAACTCCATTATTGTCGATGGGGATGGGGGACACATTTCCATGTTTTCCTTTCAAGATTATAGTACTGTTTCATTAAATTTGGACACAATATTATTAGAGAGGGAGAGTGTGAGCAGAGCAAAGTTATCATCAAACACTTGTTAGCTTAGGTGACGAACAAAAGAGGAGTAAAATAATTAGAATTAGGTTAGTTCCAGAGTTTAATCCCAACCGGAAAACAAAGAGAGACGATGATCATTTTACCAGCGAGAGAGGTTACCCACTCTTCTTTGATCCGTCTTAGGTCCAAGTGGCAACCTTGACCGGAGCGAAAGTGCGATGCGCCTGGATTATTATTTCACATCCCGTATATACATTGGCTTCACCATACATATATTTGAGTAATTTTAGGTAAATCAATTTAGTAGACTATATTTCCAAATTATGTGATGTGTCACTAATTAAAAATAAACATGTTAATAAACATTTAATTAATAATTTAATCATCAACAACCGCATTATATAATTTACAAAATATAAATATAAATGGATAGTTTCTCTAGCAGTACCCTATATTTATATATAGTACATGCAATAATATACATAGAAGAGACTGCGAACCCTCCAGACATCGATACCACTGACTACTGCATGGCAAGTTGCAAGTTGCAACTAGTTCATCTCTTCACTCGTTTAGATTCTTGTATTAGGTCATCATCATGTAAATGACCTCTTTGTCCTCTAACGTGTAAAAACACCCTTGCACTAACTTGTGCAGCAGCCACCATATCATATATATTGTCGCTATATATCCATACTCATGATCTACTACAATCAGCCCTACCGAACCCAACTCTACGATTTGCCAGATCAAACTCAACCCATTGATTCCTCTGATGAAAATTTCCGATTATATTGCTCGCGGCTCCAAGCATGTTGGACTGTCCGATTGCCACGCACCGGACTCCGCCCCCTACATCGGCAAGAATTTGTTCTTTCGGCGTCACAATCTCCACACCTTTATCAAACACAAACGCCATGTCCCCTATCAACCGTCCGATCTCCACACCATCGCCATCAAAACACATGTCGGACACACCTGCGTACATGTAGCCCTTTTTTAACTTTGGTCCCACCAATCTCACAATCTCTTCCCTCACCTTACTATACGCCTCGTCCACAAAATAAGTGAACTCGGACCCTGAATCAATCATGGTGTGACCCGCACCGCTCGCATCGGGTCGGAACACAGAGGGTTGAATTTTCAACATTTTCCCTCCAACTCTTATCCCCACCATTACAACTGTATAGGCAAGGGGGTCCAAATTCGGCATGCGCTGACTTTGACTAAAAGTCAAAAGGTCAACATATTGGAATCCCGCAGAGCTCGGGTTATGGCCTAAGTAGAAACTCCCGGTCGGCATATTGGACCCGGTTTGAGCCGGTCGGTTAGGTACGCAATACGAGAACTTGGTAATTTTAGCTTGGGAAGCAAATGATAGCCTTCCAAGGTTCATACCCAAAATACCCTTGGTGTCGCTGGTGTCCTTAGCGCAACCAAGAGTCAAGGGAGGGGTACTTATGGAACGAGAAAAGGTAAATTTTTCTCGGACGAGATTGCCCTCAGCGAGAGTTCCGTCGGCATAGAAGTAGGAGTAGTGGCAGAGGCTGTTTTGGTCACATGAGGTTGGGAGGGTAAAATCGGGAACCCGGGGTTTGCAAATAGGGTGAGTGCAAGGCAAAACAGAGAAGGTGGAAGAGAGAGAAGGGTCAAACGACGCCATTGGAGGAGGTGGTGGGCGTGGTTTGGGGGTCGTGCTGTGGCATTGTATCCATGAGAGTTGGCTTCCGGTGTCCAAAACCATCTGTTGGGTCTGCGGAGGAGTTCCGATGGGGAGAGAAACGATGAGAGCCATCGAATACTTGAACGAAAGCTTGTAGTTGTACGACGGTGTTTTTGTTGTAGCACCACCAGCAGTAGCAGCAGTAGTTGTAGGTCTTGATCTAGGGTTTTGCTTGGAGTTTGAAACGAGAGAGGCATGGAAAGTTTTGGACGTGTTTGGATTTGCAGAGAGAGAAAGTGGAGAAGTAGTGAGAGGGAAAGAGAGAGAAAAAGCACTAGTGTCGTTCTTCAACTTGTTTTGGAGCTTGTTCTGATCTTTCGGAATCGAAACCGAAAGAGAAGGAGAGACGAGAAAGAAGAAGATGAGAAGATTTAAGAACATGGTTTTGGGAGAGAGATACATTATTACAAGCTAGCAAGCTAGGCTACTTAGTGATTGATTTACAAAAGCACACACAGAAAGAAGAGAGAAATGAGGATGGGTGGGTGGGTTTCTCGGTACAGTGGGGTTGTGGAGGTGGGGTAGTATTTATACCATCGGAATTATGGTGTGGAAAGAGAAAAAAAACGAAAGAGAAAAAAGTAAAGGAACAAACAAAGATAGGAGAAGCCAAAAGCGCAGAAGATAACGCGTTTTTGTTAATAGAGTAGTTAAGAGTAGGGATCATATTCCACTGTTTGATGTATAAAATTAAATGGGGCATGGGTGATGGAGAGTGGGGAACGATCGATGGAAGTGTCCAGATGTCCACACATTTACGTACTGCACAGAAATTACACTACGTAAATATGGGCTTTTTGTCTGGTTTATATATATGTAGATATATTGGATGACAACGTTTGCCGGATGACCAATGCATCCACCAATGCAAATGGCCCGTGCACCACGCGTTGGTGACACTAGAGAAAGAGACAGAGGGAGGGTTAGTTTTACTTGATTACAATCGATATTCTATAATAATTTACACTATAAGGAGAGTGAAACGTTTGAATCTAAAACCATGAAGAACACCCTAATTACCGAGAGATTTTTAGTGTGTTGGAAATACGGCTTGATACACCAAGTGTTAGAATACAAGTGGTTGGATTTCAAATATCCAACCACTTGTAGTATGACACTTGATGTACCAAACCGTATTCCCGTCACACTGAAAAATTTCTCCTAATTACCGGGGCATTTACCACGTGTGACCGTTTGGTTTTACTGGACATCCTATTATTTGGATGACTAGTTAACGTTTTTTCTAACTACTCTGGGGAGTAATTTGGATGATAACGTACCTATTCGAGGTGACGGTAGTTTTTTTTTTCTCCCTTTATTTGCACCACTCCCATGTATTTGCTAATGTGTGGAGAGAAGTGATCAGAGGCAGAAGATATGTGGAGTTTTGGGAATGAAAATTAAGCCATCACCAAGTAACTTTCGAGCCGATATTAACCTCATTAGCTAAATATGATCTCCCTAGCATTATCGTTTTAGACAATATGACGATGAGCGAAAACTAGCAACACCGTTTTTTATTTACAAAAAGTGTGTGTCTATGGAAACATATGCTTTGGACCAAGTAAAACTTTCTTATAGGTATATGGTTAAGTCCCCTTGGATTGTCCGGGTGGCTCACATAGGTTCAATCTTATCACTTGTTTAGCCATAACGAGGTAAGTAAATGAGATCAACTAGTCACCTCAATATATTTTTCTGTTTTCCTTAAGATCTCGAAAAAATTGAAGATGCAACTGTGAACCCAACATTTTTTTTTAATTTTTTATAACTTTTGAAGGACAAAGTGTTTGTCTCAAGCAGTTAAGAGGTCAGGAATTTGAATGAAAGAACAAATCATTACTTATATCGTTTTGTCTTCTAAAACAGAGTATTAAGAACATTATTGGGTTCAATATGTCTCTTAATTGGGTTTATCTTCTAAAACATAATATTAAGATCATTATTGGTTTAAATATGATCACATGGGGATACGACACGAACACGGAAAACGACACGACACGAATAACATCAAATTAACAAAAAAAATTATTATTTAACCACAAGAAAATACGACACGACACGAAAATACGAGAAGATACCATTGTGTCCATGTACTGTAGATGGACACTGAACTAGCTCAGAAGGACGATTATTTAATTTGTGTTTACTAGGGGAATGAGAATACCTGGTGCCGTGGCGTTATCATATGACTAATCAACCTACAATTGAACCATTAGAAAATAAAATGTTGCATGGTAGGTGTCGTATCTCAACATATCTAACTCCTGGAACAAGATTACTACATGACTCACGGGTTATGCGTGTAGGATTAGATTGGTTTAAGAAATTAAGAGACAGAAATATGCTTACCTGAGAGCTAATAATAATGTTGCATCTAGCTACCCTAAAAAAATAGAATAAGATTTCATCTACTGCCTCTAAAAATGTAAAATTCTACAATGCATCGGTGTATGGGATGCATCAGTGCATTGGACGGTTAAATTTACATAATTGAACTTTGACAATTATAATCAACCAGCTCAAGCACTTGTGCATCCCATATGCTACTGCATTGAAGCGAATGTACAGTGGGACCAAAGTGCTTCCATGACCTCCCGGAGTTTGGGAAATCTACATGTGAAGATTTTTCGAGAATCTTCCAATGTTTGGTATGAGTTCTTTTTGTACCCACTAAGTGTTTGATGTAATGCCTACTAGTCATATCTCGACAGCACTTGTCAGGTTACGTTGATAACAATCGACAAATTCTCTCGATAGTACTCATCAAATTGCTTCGGCATATGTCGATATTTGTTGACATATGCGCAACATAATTTGACTAACGATAACAAGTCGATCAAGTGTTCGACGAAATACCTCAGTGAATAAATTTAAATTTTTTTATACACTTCGCACTCTGTTTCTATTAAAAAATTTAGACCTTTAACACTAAGACCCCAAATGTTTGAATTTTGAATCCGCCATTGCTGGTGTATATTATAGAAAAACCTTGCATCTACTTAACCTGTGTCAATTGTCAAGTCAAATCGAATATTAGAGGTTATATTTGTTTAAGCAATGTGCCTTATCTTGTTAAACGCAATAGTGCCATATTAATACCATATGTTAATATATAGTAGTTGTATGATGCAATCAACAATAATGTTGGAAAAAAGAATATGTATACATATGTGGCAACCGGCAAGCCAAAGCACTGATTAAGAATAAACAAATAGATGATAGAACGGCGAATGCAACGCCTTAACCATTTGATTAGTATTGTGCAGGATTAGGCATCATACCAATACCTAATAAACTGTAACATCCTACATCGTCCAGGGGAGTGATCCTTAAATGTATATTCTCATCCCTACCTAGCACGAGGCATTTTGGAAACTTACTGGCTTTGGGTTCCGTAGGAACTCCGAAGTTAAGCGAAAAGGGGGGGCCAAAGCACTCCCAGGATGGGTGACCCACTGGGAAGTTGCTCGTGAGTTCCCAGAAACAAAACCGTGAGGGAATGGTAAGCCCAAAGCGGACAATATCGTGCTATGGTGGTGGAGCGGGCCCGGGAAGTGATCCGCCCCGGGCCGGGATGTGACAATTGGTATAAGAGCCTATCCCTGGCCGGAAGTGTGCCGACGAGGACGTCGGACCCCTAAGGGAGGTGGATTGTAACATCCCACATCGCCCAGGGGAGTGATCCTTAAATGTATATTCTCATCCGTACCTAGCACGAGGCCTTTTAGGAGCTCACTGGCTTCGGTTTCCGTAGGAACTCCGAAGTTAAGCGAGAAGGGAGTCAGAGCACTCCCACGATGGGTGACCCACTGGGAAGTTGCTCGTGAGTTCCTAGAAACAAAACCGTGAGGAAATGGTAAGCCCAAAATGGACAATATCGTGCTACGGTGGTGGAGCGGGCCCGGGAAGTGATCTGCCCCGGGGCGGGATGTGACAAATTGGTATCAGAGCCAATCCCTGGCCGGAAGTGTGCCGACGAGAACGTCGGGCCCCTAAGGGGGGTGGACTGTAACATCCCACATCACCCAGGGGAGTGATCCTTAAATGTATATTCTTATCCCTACCTAGCACGAGGCATTTTGGGAGCTCACTGGCTTCGGGTTCCGTAGGAACTCCGAAGTTAAGCGAGAAGGGGGCCAGAGCACTCCCATGATGGGTGACCCACTGGGAAGTTGCTCGTGAGTTCCCAGAAACAAAACTGTGAGGGAATGGTAAGCCCAAAGCGGACAATATCGTGCTACGGTGGTGGAGCGGGCCTGGAAAATGATCCGTCCCAGGCCGGGATGTGACATAAACTATTTGCTCTATCATCATTAAAATTGTGCTCTTTGCATCAATTTGATACTTAGATCTGATGTAGTATTGTTCACCAATATGATGTAAAACAAATGGTCGAATAGATTGAAGACAAAATGGACCGTAGAAAGACAAATAGACGCAGTGGGAATTTACAGATTTCGCGTCCAAGCTCAGATTTAGGCTGTTGATACCTTTTCGAATAGGGAATAATGCCACGATTCAAACTTACTACTTTGTTGTGACATAAGATGATTTTTAGCCATATGAGGTCATTTTAGCCTCCAAAATGCAGTTTAATTTATATAGTAAGAATTAAATCTTTCAAAATTCGTTGGATTAATTTTCATTAATGTCATTTTAATTACCATAGTCCTTTGAGTTGTTCCAGGGAGTTGTAATCTATTTATTTAAATCATTGGTTGTTTCATTGTAATCATCACTTAAGAATTAATCAAAGGATAATGCTAGGTAGACTAATTTTTAAACCAAATTTGCAAATCATATGATGTGTCACCAATAAGAAATAAGCACGTTAATCAACACTTAAGTAATAATTCAATCATCAACAACCACATCATTTGGCTTACAAAATTTTGTTTAAAAATTTGGTCTCTCTAACATTACCCTTAATCAAATACAACTTTTGGGATATCTTTAAAAATCTGGTGTACTCAAGAACTAGTTATTCAAAGACTTCAGATAGTAACTCTTTATTAGCTTCGTAATGCGTCACAATAACATACATCGTTTACAAGTTTACAACATACGTACAACAAATGTGTATACTCAATTATCCGTTACTTTTAAATTTCTTCACACAACAATACTACACTCGTCAAACTTACGTATCAAATTTTGTTCCCTAAATCACATCACAATATAATGTTCATTTAAATTTGGACCAGTTTTTCATTCAGATATTATTTATACTAGATAAGGTCATACTTTATGTACTAAAGCATCAGTCATGGTGAGAAAATTTGATGACTATGATATGCGAAGTTAAACAGGAACGTACATATGCTGCTTAACGAAGTTAAATTTAGTGTAGCTAGTCTCCTGGTTACCAAAGTTACTGAGAAACACTCCATTCCAAGAATCAAATATTTGACCTGTAGGAATTAAAAAAAGTCTCAAGAGTAGGACTATATATCCATGGACTCTCCACAACTTTATGTTTTTAGCACAATTTTCATGTCAACATTATAAAACATTCTGCATAAAATATGAGGTGATGGAAAGTCCGTAGAGAATCCCACTTTGAAAGAGTCACTGCATGTCGAGTATAATAATAGTCCATTTCATGAATGTTTTTGTTCAAAACCTAGATACTTTTTACTGCAAAAGAGTCTAAAAACATAAATGTTTTTTGCTATCCAATTGAGAAGCTATAAATGAACAGTCAATCAATACAGAAGAAATTACTCAACGTGAAGATGGTGTCTTTAACTGAAGTACTTTTACTCGATAAGTAAAATATAAAACATGCTTCAAGGTTCAAGCCTACAACAATTTTAACAAGCAATGCAAGTTCTGAAGAGCTTCAGGCTTTCAGCACTGAAGCGGTTTGGTCAGAGAGCTTTTCTCGTTCAATTTTTCCTGCAAGACACGGTAACAAAACTACCCAGTAAACTCAATAAGCTAAAGCACATACCATGGAAACAATTAATCAAAGTGAACATATTGGTTTGGCCAACTAAATGTTTTGGGAAAAAAAGCATACATCACACAAGTACTAGTGCATCAACTGTACTCTTCCATTCGCAATAGAATCAGCAAACAACGTTGAAGTGAGTGGAACAAGAAAAATTTGCTTGGGCTTCTAATTACCTTATCATCATGGCATGTGTCAACGATTGAAATTCATGCTTCCCTTCACCAGAATTTTTTATCCGTATATTGAGATTAGTAATCTATATATTTGTACGACAAAAGAAATCAACTACTGTACTGTAATGTTGAAACATAGAGAACAAAAATGAATTAATTGAAGAAGTTGGCTTGGTTATGATACATACCAAGTGATGAGAGAAACTCCTCACTGGCTGGCCCAAAATCAAGGGAAGGCACATGTTGGATTTTGTAGAAATCTGCTCCTCCTTTCTCAAGTCTACTGTAGAATGCTTTTGACATCCCAGTGATGGCTAATTCCCTGAGGGTTGTAATGTACCTCAGCCCATCGGGAACTGTCTTCAAGCCTCCACAGTGCTCAATATACAATCGGCGAAGACAAGGCATGGCTCCTTCATCCACCATCCACTCCTCTATTTCGTGCATCCAGCGAAGTGAAAGATATTCAAGACGAGGAAAGCCTCCAGCAGAGCATTTCAATGTCTTTGTGTTCATCTCAAAAGCACTCTGGCTAAGGCGTAGAACTCTTTAAGTTTTGCAGCCTCTCCAGAATTGTAATCTGGTCTTCCTTGAGATAAGTTGCAAATAATGACAACTTGATGAGGTATGGATAGTACTGAGGTCATTTGGTAGCTCTGTGGTTAGCCCTCTCAAATCCAACTTGTATACCTGACGACAACTTGACACTATCATGGATATAACTTTCGGGTCCTCCACAACCAAGTTACGCACAGTGAATGACTGAAGACGGTTGAATTTGAGGATTGTAGACTTGAAGATTTTCTCCAGATTTCTCAAATCGCATTCAGACACATCTATAAACAGTATCCTAAGACTTATCAAATCAGCAAGTTCATTCAAATCAGAATTGCGAGTTGAAACATATTTTAACGTCTGCAAATTGTGAAGAGGAGCCAATCTTAGTTTATCATTATTACTTATACTGTAGTCCAAGGGTAAATATAAATGTCTCAGCTGGTCCATCTTCCATATAACATTTGGGACAACTGCTGAACCATAAAATCGTAAATCTAGAGTTTGCAAACATAACAGATTACCTATGGATGATGGCAACCGTCTTATATCACTACCGGATAAACTTAAAAACCTTAAGTGGATTAGGCTCCCAATATCCCTCGATAGCTCTACTTCTCTTGTCATGTTTTCCAACTTTAGAACTCTAAGCAGTTTGAAGTCCTTGAAAATTGGCTGCAGTAACTTTATATTTCTTGGTGTCCGGTCATCCGGGGTAAAGTATGACAAAGACCTGATGTGAACATTACTTTCATCTCTTGATGGAACCAGTTTATCAGCAAGCCCCTCCAAATAGACTGCAAGTCTTCTAACTTTACCCATTGACGCTACCTTGGTTACTGTAGAAGAAGAAAAAAGATACATTGCCTCATTTCTGTGCGAAAAATTCACAATCTGGAGAAAGTTTTCCTCGCCCGCCTCTAACAAGCACAAGTCTCGCATAAGATCATGAAGGCGGCAAGTTTTGATCTTTCTAATCGAACCTCGGTCTCCAACTTGAACCATACACCTTTCCACCAATTCATTCAAGCAGCTGTATGATACATCCTCCATTGTTTCCAATGAACCAGCAGGTCTTAGCTGTGTGAAAGGTACAAGACCTTCTGCCATCCATAATTGAGTTAGTCTTTTCACTGGTATGGATGAATCCTCAGGAAAATGAGCCAAATATAGAAAGCATAGTTTCAAGTTATACGGTAAATCATCATAACTCAATTTCAAGACCCACAGTGAACCAGCGTATTCCTCTTCGAGACCTTCACCTCTCCTTATGTATTCTTCAGCATTTTTTACCATCATATCCCATTCATTCTCTGTGTCTTTTCTAACTAGTAGTCCTGCAAGCACAGTGATGGCTAATGGGAGACCTCCACAGTGACGAAGCATCTTCTTTCCTAATTCTTTCTTCTTAGCATAACTTCCAGAGTCTGAAAAAGTAAAATACTGAATTAACAACACTTAGAAAATCAGTAATTAATTGTAGAAAAACAAAAACAAAAAGTGTAAACAATTATCAATATTTTGACAAATGACAATACATTATGAACTTTGCTTTCTGGATCTTATTATAAGTTACAGCATTTTCTTGGAGAAATTTGTACAAATAAATGTGAAAAACTAGGAATAAATTAAATAATAGCTTACTGCAAGCAATTAGCCTAATTATAAACAATCAAACAATCAATCGAACGGTAGTTAAATAGAATAAAATCGGTATCAATTGATATCTTTAACAAAACTGAATGTCAAATGCATCTTGTTTTCTAAAGTTCAATTTTCATTTCCTGAGCTATGATCAATCCTCACACGTGAAGCTTTGAGTTCGAATTCTCACTAAAGAAGCTATATATTTTCCGAAATTAGTTCTTGCGAGAACTAAAATGATAATAATAAAAAGTCATAGAAGAGTTTGGTGAGGAAATACTTGTATCATCCTTTCCAGCAATTGCTATCTTACTGAGCAGTTCCCAACTTTCCTTCTCATTTAGTGGTCGGGGTTGGTAGAGGAAACCATTTCTGTCAGCACACAAAGCTACTGCTTTTTTGCGCGTGGTGAGTAATATCCTGTTCTTTGTTTTCCCGCGTGGAAATGCAGCTTTTAAAGACTCCCACGCCTCGATGCTCCAAATGTCATCAAGGACCACCAAACATCTTGAGTCTTGAAGCGTATGACAAATCTTTTGGGCTATTTCATCATCCCTCCATTTTACAATTGCTTGTCTTTGCTCAGTGGTAGGAGACATGAGTTTAAATAAAACTGCTTCCCAAACATTTCTAACTTGACATCTTTGAGATATGCACACCCAAGCAAAACCAACAAAGTGGTGCCGAACTTCACTATGATGATAGACGTGTTTTGCAAGAGTGGTCTTTCCCAAGCCGCCCATGCCCCAAATCGAAACAACAAGGCATTTGTCTTCTTTCATCAATTGCATAATCACTTCCTTCGCACTGTCCTCCAACCCAATGATATCGGGTTCAATAACATGAGAGTAACTTCGCCTCAGTAGGTGTTGCCTCTCGTACAATTGCAAGGAAGCGGCACCTCCGTCCTCCCTTATTTCTCTGAGGTTGAAAGTTTCCAAACTCGACCGCAAATTTGAAATTCTGGTGGTAATGTTCTCAATTTCTGTACCAATCTTGTGAAGATCAACTCCTTCTTTCAAGATGCAAGAAAACCTTTTCAGAGTAATCGTAGTACCCCCTCTCCTCTTTAAAACCGCTTTCAAGGTATAAGCTTCAACGACATCCTCGAGATCATAAGCAGCATCCACAATTTTAGCAATCCAGATACGTAGTGTTTCATCATGCACTTGTCTTTTATCTGCATCTTTCAGAAGGCTCCTCATAAACTGTAGCTCGGTTTGTGCACGGTCAACGGTATCCCCGACTCCATACAAGAATTTGGCTTCTTGAATGAAGTATCCGAGCCTCACAGCCACAAACGAAACAACAGCCTCAGCCATACTGGTGATGTCTCTGGCCAAAAGGAAAACAACTAATATAAACCAGCTCCTTTTTTCTTTTTTGTATGTTAATTCGACCTTACCAATGGAGATCATCCAAAAAAAAAAAAAATTGCCATTGTCTGATCACTTTTATTAATTAGTTGTTTGAAATTTCAATAACTTGCACAGGAAACAATCCCCATATAAATAATTGCAGACGATTTCCAATTTTTATAATCTAGTCATTTTTTTTATCAATTAGAGCCCAACTTGGGATTTTTTTTTTTTCAAAATTGGAAAGAGATATACCACCAAACTTTGAATGAGTGAATTATGTTTAATATAATAATGTCAAAATTTTCATTAAAAGCTGAAGTGCTTTTTGAAGACGTGCCTAGCAACTTAGCAAGTGCTTTATGACTCATAAGCGCCTCAAAACATATTTTTCTTAATGTAATCAGAAGTGTTTATGGTGGATAGAAATTACTAATAAGAAAGCAGATGTTGGCCGGCCATATTTATTTCGTCTTTTGATTCTCCTTCCATGTATTCAATTCAAATACCAACAATAAATAGAGGTGCGCAACACACTATCCAAATGAAAATAAATACAACTACCGTGAGCTTAGATAAATTACAGTAAAAGCTTTTTTGATTCGGTGTGCATTCATTTCTATGATGAATTTGTTTTTATCATTCTTGGGTTTAGGGTTTAGGTGACTGATCCCCCCTCCATCGTCATCAGGGAACTATTGCGAGTCTTTATTTGTACTTTAAGTAAAAAGGCACAATGAAATTCAGTAACAAATTCCCAATAAATGCACAAATTCATAAAATCTGGAAATTGGAACTGTTTCTGCAACATAATTCTATTATTTAACTTGGTGAACATGGTATTTTGTACATCATTATATCTTTCCTCTCACAGTTTTTATGGAATAAAAATTCAATCTTTAAAAAACTGTGCAAACAATCATGCATTGAAGCACGTTCAAAACCAGTAGCTCTTTCAAATGTTTTCTAACAGAAAATAAAAAGTGTTCATCACTGATATTGTGCACCAATATACTGGTTTCCTGTCTACCTTCTCCTAACCTTTTATTAAAAACTCATCCACTCTTTCGCTCAGAGACCTGAAACCCAATCCTAATGGTCCATTTAACACCTCCCAATATTAAATCCAAATACCGAAATATATGCAAAAGCAAAATCAGTAGCTCTTCAAATGTTTCTGAAGGAAAAGTGGGAAACTGTTATCAAGAAAGATGCAAACGAAAAGTATTCATCGCTGCTATTGAAGAGAAAACGAAGTTTATTATTATATTTATCTTTTCCCATCCCTTAGACCATCTCCAACCCTTGGGCTAAAAGTCAAATTTTTTAGCCCGGAAAATTTGGCTTTTAGCCCAGAAACAGTTTTTCTGCTCCAACCCTACTGGCCTAAAATTTTAGCCCGGGATTATTAAAGAATGAACTTAGGCTAATTTTTTTCTTAAATCAATTTGTTTTAAAAAAATAAATATGTAGACTATCGTAAATTAATTTTATGAACATTTTAATCTAAAAAAATTTAAATTCCGATAAATATTGAAAAATCATTAAATTTTTCACAAAGCAAGCCTTCAACTTTCACCAATATTTCAACTTTCACCAACCGTTCATCTTTCACCAACCGTTCAACACCAAACTTTCAACTTTCACCAACCTTTCAACACCAAACTTTCAACTTTCACCAACCGTTCATCAATCATCCTCTATATAAACACATGTCCAATATTAGTTGATCACACAATCTTTCAACCTTCAATCATCCTCTATATTCACCAATCTTTCAACTTTCAAAGAGTTTTTGTTTCCTAAAAATCCTCAATATCTCATCAATGGGTGATAAAAGAAGGCATAGCAGAGCAATGGAGATGGCACAATACCAAGCAAGGCTTGACATTGAAGATGCAGAACTGATCAACGCCGAAGCTGAACTTGTAAACTCGTTTATGCAATATGAGCACCATGGCGAATCTAGCCATCGTGGTTCTGTCACGGGGCGTTCATTCGTGCAGCGTGATAGAGAAGAGTGTCATGACCAAATGATGAAAGATTATTTCATTGAGCGGCCGAGATTTCCTGCTCATGATTTTCGGAGGCGGTATCGGATGAGGAGAGAGCTTTTTGAAGGCATCTTGAACGCAGTTGTCAATCATGACCACTACTTTGCAAGGAAGATAGATGCCGTAGGCCGCCAAAGTCTATCACCTCATCAGAAGCTCACATCTGCATTTCGAATGCTAGCTAATGGGTGCTCTGCTAACTCAACTGACGAATATTGCCGACTTGCGGAGAGTACTGCTATTGAGAATCTGAAGCGCTTCTGTCAAGCAATTCAAGTCATCTATGGAGCCACATACCTCCGCAAGCCAACTCGTGAAGACTTGAAAAGGCTTCTACGCAAGGCAGGCAAAAGAGGCTTCCCTGGCATGATAGGAAGTCTCGATTGTATGCATTGGGAGTGGAAGAATTGTCTTACTGGTTGGGCTGGCCAATTCAAGGGCCGTCATGACAAGCCAACCATTGTGTTGGAGGCTGTGGCATCTTACGACACATGGATTTGGCATGCATTCTTCGGCTCTCCCGGATCAAACAACGATATCAACGTTCTTTGGTCAAATACATAGGTATTTATAGAGGTTTTGGGTGGATGTTTGAACAAATACATAGGTATTTATAGAGTTTTTGGGTGAATTTTGAGTTAAATAATTTTTTTTAATTATTTTAGCCGTTGGATTTAAATTTGGGCTGTTAGATCTTTTTTTTTACCGTTAGATTTGATTATATTCAATCTCAACCGTTGGATTCAATGTATTTTAAAATAACATAATTTTTTAAAATGAAATTTGAATCTGGACCGTTGGATCAACCAACGGTCCTTAAATTCTGGGCGTCCGACTTTGAAAAGAGCCGTTGGGCTCGGGTGAGTGGCCGACAAGACCCTGACGCTGGGCCCCCTTCTTGTCGGGCTCCGGTTGCAACTTGCCCGCGTGGGGCGCGTGCGCGAGTCGGCGGGCCGAGAGTGGCCCAATTCAGGGAGAGTCCACGCGTTTGGGGGGGAGGGGGGGAATCTGGGGGGGGGGGAATTTGGCCCAACTTTAGCATTCCCCTTTTAGCCCAATATTTTGGCTTGGGTTGGGGGGTGTTTGGGGGGAATTTTGGGCTAAAAATTTGGCATTTAGCCCAGGTTTGGAGATGGCCTTATACAGTTAATGAATTTTTTTTAATATCACCCAAACGAAAAGTAAAATGATGTTAATGTTGGAAAATATTAATATTTTATAATTATTTGGGTTTGCTTATTAGTTTAGTATATTGGCCTAGCCCATTCGAATTAGGGTTTTTAGGTTTTGCTCTCTATAAATATACCTTATAGTTTAGTATGAAAAACAAGTTAATCATGATGTTTTCTCTTACAATTTTGTAGGTTAGTCACGATGTTTTCTCTTGTAATTTTGTAGACGTTTCGGTATTCTCGTTTATAAATTATATTCTTATTATTTTGTAATCTTGTTTGTGGCACACTCTAATATTCAACTTGATATCAGAGCAGGTCTGATATTCAACTTGTTGTAAAAGCAGGTTTGATCATTGGGGTTGAATATGTTCTTGCTAGCTAGTTTGTTTTTTTAGTTTGCCCGTTTTGTTAAGGTTTTGTTTTAAAAAAAGGGTTGCGTCTGTTTGGCCCAGCCTGCTAGTACCAATGGTGCTGTTCAACCCGCACCAGCCTGACCACTACCAGATCGACCCACCTCTGACCTACTAACACACTCAATTACAACACATAGAAGCTCGTAAATAAATTCATTTCCAAACAGTCATGAGAGAGACTACTTATCATAAATTATGTAGAAGTTGAAATTCAACTCAAGATAAACATTAGACACATCATTAAATATTTTTTTTTTAAATATTGGATAAAACCACATATACCCAGAATCCAAATGAATTGATACTAAAAAACCAACAACACAACCACTAAAAAATGCATATTTCACAAAACATTCAATGCACATTTGACTTCAGAAAATCTCACAAAACCACACCCATTTCTAAATAGTTTAAAAACCAATCAAAACAGCTGAATTCACATCGCAAAATAAGTCTTTCTATTTTCATTTATATTCTATTAACTTCACATTAAGAAAATACATTTTGGGATACTACAATGACATTGTTGTAAACATCAATTACAAATCTTTTGAGAACCAATAATATAAACCAGCTCCACTTTTTTCGTTTTTGTATGTTAATTCGACCTCACCAATGGAGATTATCCACAAAAAAACAAAAAGCCATTGTCTGATCACTTTAACTAATTAGTTGTTTGAAATTTCAATAACTTGCACCGGAAACTATCCTCAGAGACGATTTCAAACGTCCTTGGTTGCATATTTATATAATCTAGTCATTTTTTTTATCAATTAGAGGGGTCACCAACTTGGGAATTTTTTTTCAAAATTGAAAAAAGAAATACCACCAAACTAAGAGCGAGGGACTTATGTTTAATATAAACATGTCATAATTTTCATTAAAAACTCCAGTACTTTTTGAAGAAGCACCAAACAAGTGCTTTATGGCCCATAAGCGCCTCAAAACATTTTCTTCCAAACGTAATTAGAAGTGCTTATGATTGTCAGAAATTACTAATAAGAAATCAAATGTTGGCCGGCCTATTTATTTTGTTTCTTGATTCTCCTTCAAATTGTTCAATCTAAATACCATCAATAAATGTGCAGATGAAGAAAATGGTGTGCAAAACTCACTACCCAATTGAAAAGAAAGCAACTACCGTGAGCTTATATAAATTACAGCCAAACCTCTCTATAGTGATACTTCTACTAATTTAGTTATTTTGTATCCATACAACTTTTCGTAAGGATAACTAAGTAAAAAAATTATATTTTTCAACTACACCTCTAATAAGTAATAACCTCCATATGAAATAAAATTCGTTTTGTCCTAGCAGTGTTGGCAGAGCCTCGTACGCCCAGCCGGTGCGCCTTTGGGATGCCAGCATGGGAGGTTCACCGACTTTACAACCCATTTCTCAGTCGTCATGAAACCCCTGAATGGTACGTACTACATTGATGGTATATCCTTCTTCATTGCACCATTTGGGTCAAACAAACCTCACAGTTCAAGTGCTGGATACTTCGGTTTATTTAGCTCTGATTCGGCTTTTGACTTCTCCGGAAACAAAGTCGTCGCGTTGAGTTCGACAGTTTTAGAAACATGTGGGATCCGAGTCCTAATCATGTAGGAATCAATGCCAATTCCATTGCCTCAATAGCCAATTTCACATTGAAAAGCACCATAAAAAATGGATCCGTAGCAAATGCATGGGTAAGCTACAGCTCCACCACCCAAAACTTAAGCGTTTTCCCAACTTCTGCTACAAATCCGGTCTACAAGGTCGGCGACTGTAGTCTTTCATACATAGTCCCTGAGGGATATGCTGCTGCCTGCCGGAGCTGGTTAGCGTTGGATTCTCTGCCGCCAAGGGTGCGTGGGTTGAAATACACACAACATTCTCTTTTGGTCATTTCTGGAGAAAGTTGGGGCCAATTGGTAATATGGGAGGAACACAACCTCGTATAAGCCTTTGCAAGGTTTCTTCTTTCACCGATGTGGTAGTCTTTTACTTTTATATCCTCACACGCCCCCTCACGTGTGACGAATTTCAAGCCAAACACGTGAATAACACAAATTGAGTAACATAAAGTACGTGTAACCGTTGGGCTTCACACTTAAGCCAACTTGCTTTGATACCATGAAGAAAGTTGAGGTTTCATTACAAAAGCAATTGGCAATATGATGAATAACTCAACTCCTTCGACCAAACCCAACCCTAGGCTAAAAGCCAAACTTTCCAATTTATTCTCCCCCCCCAAACCCAACTCAACCCAAGCTAAATGTTTGGGCTAAAAGCCGAAAGCCAAACAATAGCCAAATACCCCCCAAGATTTAGCCCACATGCGCATGGACTCACCCAAACTCAGCCCGAGGACGAGCCTCACTCTCCCCACGAAGGCTGAGGCCTTCAGCGCCCGACATGGTGGGACCCACTGTCAGGGCCGCTGTCGGCCACCATCAAGAGCCCAACGGCTCTTTTTTTTCATCCAACGGCTGCTACTCTTGGACCGTTGTTGGTCCATATTCAAATTTTGTTTTAAAAAAAAAATGTAATTTTAAAATACATTGAATCCAACGGCTGAAATCGAATATAATCAAATCTAAAGGTAAAAAAAATCTAATGGCTCAAATTTAAATCTAATAGCTAAAATATTTAAAATTTTTTATTTAACTCAAAATTCACCCAAAAACTCTATAAATACCTATGTATTTATTTAAACATCCACACAAAACTCACTTTTCAGTTTCATGTGTGTACGTTTGGGTTTCATGCGTTTTATGTGTTTTGTATGTATTTTGTATGTGTTTCGTGTGTGTCATGTGTTTCACATGTGTTCTGTGTGTGCTTCATCTCTATCATGTGTTTTGTATTTCATTCACATTTGTTTTGTATGTACTTCACATGTGTTCATATTCTTCCATAGTGTTTCATGAGATTTCATGTATCGATTTAATAATTTTTCAATATTTATCGAAATTTAAATATTTTTAGATTAAAATGTTCATAAAATTAATTTACGATAGTCTACATAAATTTTTTTTTTAAACTTAATTTAAGAAAAAAAATTAGCCTAAATTCATTCTTTAATAATATGGGTCTAAAATTTTAGGCCAGAAGAGTTGGAACAAAAAAACTGTTTCTAAGCTAAAATTTTTGGCTTTTAGCCCAAGAGTTGGAGATGATCTTATAAGCACTAGCAGGATTTGGTACCCACTGATATAGGACTTTGTCCTCACATTCTCATACGTCCCCTCACATATGACAAATTTTCAAGCCTAACGTAGACAACATGAATGACGTGAAGCACGCCTATATTTACCAAGCAAGCATCAATAAGTAATCTCACTTGCCATTTGATATAGTAAGTTCATAAGCTTCTCGTACGCATGTCATTTATCTCTCGTTCTCCTCACCTTCGCACAGGAACAAAACCGAAGATGAATATTTCGTAAACACGGAAAAGAGCATGCTAACTTAAGTTACAACAAAAGTAATAACCTTGTATTTCCTTATGAGAACATTGACCACATGTGCCTAATCATACGATTTATACTCCGGGCAATGGAAACTGGGTGGTAAGAGCCTCAACTCTTCTCTGCAGATCTGACACACGGTCCTTAAGGGAGAATTCAGGGGAAGCTACAAACTTCATAAAATCTTGGAGCTTTGATCCTGAGGCTGCGCGTTTAGCATCAATTGTTATCTGCACACCCTCATGAATGTAGTCTGCAACAGCTAGAAATTCTTTCTCGGTGAATCCTCTTGTCGTCATGGCAGGTGATCCAATGCGAATGCCACCGGGCACTACAGCACTTTTATCACCTATTTCATCAAACATCGCAGGTGTATGATCAAGAGGAACACAAAAAATAGCTCAGAGACAAATAAAAACCACCACTACGCTAACAAAATAGCTCAAAGATAAAGAATTTCAAAACTAGGCAAGTACCCTTTTGGGGCCAAATAGGTATGAAACCAAAAGTAAAGGTCTTGAATCCTTGGCATATCGGGTGAAATTATATAAACGGCTTGATTAGACATCCATTTTGTATGATTATTTGCATATAATTATTTCAAATATGGATCATGTAAAACTTCATAGCATTCATGAACTAAATTAGCCTTATTCTGAAATCCAAAAGTTCTCTTAAATTTTTTTCAACCAAATTGACCTGTACACTCACCAGGTACCGAGTTCTTGTTAAGGGTGATAGAAGCCATGTCAAGAATTTTCTCCACTCGAGCTCCATCAATACCCTGTCAATAAAGGAAACGAGAAAACACAAAAAAAAGCTATTTAAACGTTAAAATTAATGGTCATACTCATCTCGCTGATTTTCTTTTCTTTCCGTATCTCTAATGCTAACCT
This sequence comes from Heteromeles arbutifolia, assembly GCA_024362995.1. Lineage (NCBI taxonomy): Eukaryota > Viridiplantae > Streptophyta > Magnoliopsida > Rosales > Rosaceae > Heteromeles > Heteromeles arbutifolia. The sequence goes on along the minus strand of JANCRC010000007.1, from coordinate 34,185,260 downwards.
TTTTAATCTTAATGTTAAGTAGGAAACATAGATAAAACAACAGCTAAACATCCACATCTCATGATAAATTCTCATATAAGCAGCAATGAGAAATTAGTATCAATCAAAACAAGTAAATTAATTAACGATCTAGGACTAGGAACTTACTAAAGGTCGGAGATCCACAAGAACCAGATGGTTATCACTTCCACCAGAAACTAGTTTGTATCCAAGTTCAGTCAATCGGCTAGCAAGAGCCCTGCAATTAGATACCACCTACAAGGTAGAGTATCCACACTAAGGGCATGTCTTCGACCAATTTTACCTGAGGACAAAATATTGCAGTACCTGGTTCTGGTAAGCCTTAAATTCTGGGGACTGTGCATACTTCAAGCAAACTGCAAGGCCCCCAATAGTGTGGTTATGAGGACCACCCTGCATAAAGAACTCAAGCCTTTATCCATTGTATATCAAAATCCAAAACAAATTTTGAATTTATAGAAAATAAATAAATAATTAGGCATCGATGAGATTTGTTATCATGAAACAAGTACAGCTAACCTGTAACCCTGGAAAAACAGCATTGTTGATGGCAGTTTCTAAATCAACCCCGAGAACTGTATCCTTCTTGAAGAAGATCATCCCACCTCTTGGACCTCTTAAAGACTGAAAAAAGTGTCTTAAATTTGCGAGATTATCCAAATGTGGATTTCAACATAGGAAGCACGTGATGAGGCCACTTATTAAGTATTCGCGTTTTCGCATGTCTATGAGTCCATTCAAGTGAAATTTTTTAATTTGGAAAATTTAGTAAAATATAAATACATGAGTTTAAACAATACCTTGTGTGTTGTTGTGGTCACAATGTCGCAGTAGTCAAAGGGATTTGCAAGCACAGAAGCAGCAACAAGCCCACTTATGTGAGCCATATCCATCATAAGAAAAGCACCGACCAAATCCGCAGTCTTCCAATGCAAATTAGATGTAATTCATTAGTTTCCAAGGAAAAACACACTGCTTATAAATGATAATGAATTCCATATCCATTACGCGAATTAAATTTATTTATATGGAATGCATACAGAAATACTAACCTTCCTCATGCGAGGATAGTCAAAATCTCGAGGATAAGCACTAGCCCCGGCAATAATGAGCTTTGGTTTAAATCGGTCAGCCATTTCCTCAAGCTTGTCGTAATCAACCAGACCTGCATTTTGTTTTTGTTACGAAATAACCAGCATCATTCCAAAGAATAACAATTACACCCTTACTAAATCTGAAAGGCAACATAGTCTTATCCGGAAACAAAATGCAGCACCTGTGGATTCATTGAGTCGATATGACATGGACTCAAAATAAATGGATGTGCCTGATACCCGTCTTTTAGGAGTCATGAAACCATGAGACAAATGTCCTCCGTGAGACAAGTCCAAACCCTGAGTTGCATGCACATGTTAGTAGCTAGTAGCCACCAATAAAGAGTAAACCAAATCCAGGAGGAAAACTTACCATGAGACGATCATGAGGTTTAAGAATTGCTGTATAAACCTCGAAATTAGCAGGAGAACCAGATAATGGTTGAACATTAACACCCCACTTCTTTCCATCTAAGTGAAATGCATCAAGAGCCCTCTTTTGGCAAAGTGTTTCAAGCTCATCAATATGCTCATTGCCACCATAGTACCTGATATGTACAATCAAATGATGAGCTACACCAAGAAAAATAATTTTAATGGAAGATCCCTATTGAACTCACATTACTCTGAGTCTGTATCTGTACCTTTTACCTGGTAAACCTTCTGAATACTTGTTCGTTAGACATGAGCCAACTGCCTCCATCACTGCCCGATAAGTAAAATTTTCTGAGGCAATAAGCTCAAGACTCTTGAACTGTCGCTGCTTCTCCATATCAATAATAGCATGCACCTCAGGGTCAGCCTCACTTAATCCGTTGTCTACAAAACTGCTTCCATTACCTGTAAACCAAATTATACAATTCATGAACAAGTCAGACATAACTCCTGCTACTAACCAATGATTCCTTTCATACTACATCTGAAGTTGGGAAAATACAGCCGGAACATATGGTTCTATTAAAGATGTTTATTCATAAGGATGGTTTCATCATAGAATTGAGTAATGAAATTCTGTAGTTATGCTAAGTAGATATTAAGAAAATAAATACAGAGAGCATCAAATCCAAGCAATATAATGGAATACCATTCTGGCAGATGCTGAGCAAATTGATGGTTGTTTCGATTTTTGTATTTCTTAAGAGAAACTGAAATCAAAATTGTATTATAACACCATAAAATTTGAAAAACCGGAACTATTGCTGCCGTAGAAATCTCAGAACAAAAATTTGACATGCAATAAAATTTACAAATAGAACCAAAAGTAAATAGAAATTATTGATATCAGTTCACAGGTTGGAGTAGAATTACCACCAGTTTCAGGCAAAGGTACAGTGACAGAAGAGGATGGCCTTCCAGTAACCAAGCTTCCTTCTATGTAAGAAGAAGATCTAACGGGCTTCACACAATTGAGCTTTAGTTGATGGGAAAATCCACTGCCGGTAAGCCCCTTGTTTGAAAAAATTGTTCCTTTGGTCCAAGTGGGTTGTTGAAGAGAACCCATCACTGCAGCTCCACCACAAGCCTGCATCTTTACTTCCAAATACTATACCTTAAAAGCTTCCTACAGATTCTACAGAAACTCTTGGCAGTCAGCACAAGTTTAACATACAAATGATATGAATGCGCACACACACACACACGCACACACACACACACACACACACATATATATATATATATATATATTATATACATGCATATCCACATGGTAAAGACCACTATATTCTTATGAAGAAAAAGCATATACAAGAGTTCCAAATTTGTCATTAGAGAAAGTATATAAATTGTTTTCGTAAAGTAGTAAACGTCATGGATAAATCACCCAACATACAGTATTTCACTCCTCAAAACTTATTTTCACACATGATGGCTACTGCCAATTCAAAAGGGAACTGTTTCCCAATGCTGATGAAACACTCATAACTCGTTGATAATGGCTACTTTTAAAGCTTCCACAAGGGCAACAAATAAGACCGTCTCATTGATCATTGTCCATCATATTCATAATAATTTACTTGCCACATGGGACATGAACAAGACTATTTCGTTAATCATTTCCCCGATAGAAATCCAATGGTATTATAACACGCACGAGTGAATTTCATTGACAAGCAGGAAACAATAAATTTAAGAAAGATACGCCTACTCTAGGGAGCGTAATGAGCCTTACACCTCAAAATGCATACTTATACAGTGCTTAAAATATCGATATAGGTGGAAAAGATCATTATGCAAATTTATTGAAATATCGATGGATATATCGATATTGGTTGCCATCAACGGAAATTATGGAAATTTGCAATGGGTGGGTATATAAACTCATTCAGATTTAGTCAAAATTTGAGAAAAAATTCTCAAAAAAAAAAAAATCAAAAGTTCGAAATCTGCATTGAGCTCCAGCAAAATTTATGTGGTGAATTGGTAAGCATCCTTGATATTCATTGATTTTCCTATATCTCGCCGAAATAAGGTGGAGTTTACATTTCACCCTATTTCCATATTCATCCTTGATTTTTCGAATATTTCGACTGAAATATCGACAATCTCGTAGATACTTTAAACACGGCTATACATTATCAAAAACTTAAAAGAAAAACAAAAAAACATCAACAACAAACATCCATGGAATTGAAAAACAATGTAAAACTAGTTTAGATTGTAGTTTACCAAAGCAACAAATCACAACAACCATGTCAGTCAGTCAAACAACAAATTATGAAAATCAAACAAGTCAGTTTATCTATCCTGTTACTGTTAGGCCACTGAAACTGGAAGCTCCTGAAATATGAAACTATACATACACAGAGTATTAACTGAAACAATTCACTGGCTCCTAAGTTAATCCGCTCCCTAAAACATAATTAGGAAATTAACTCAGCCCCTAATTTTAAGGAAGAATAACAAGAAGGACTTACAGAGTGAGAACAGAGGAGGAGGAGGAGAAAGTGGAGGCTGGACTGCTGAGAAGGTAGGGATGTCGGGACTGTTTCGGCTGATTCAGTAAAGATTTTTTTTTTTTTTTCATTTTTTTTACCAAAAAAATGAAGTATGGGCAATTAGTGGGCTGAAGAATGGGTTACAGCCTGCTACTTCAGCCTTGGGCTGGGCCGTCCCTTAAAGAGCCCCCCACAAAAGCCGCCGCCGCCGCCAGCAGCTGCCCATTTGGTATTATGTTCTCCAAGTCCTCAAAGGATATTGTCCAGATGCCCTTTGACTTACAGCGGTAGCGGAATCAGGTTCCCTCTCTTTCCAATTTACTCAATTCTTACTACTTTTGTTTTCTTATTGTTTTTAATTTTAATATTTTGTAATTGCGAAGAAGAAGAAGAAGAAGAAGAGGGATAGAGATTGATAATTGATAAATATATAGCAAAATTATAGAAAAAACGATTGGGTGGTGCTATCCATACACTCTGTTTTACTTTTTTAACACACCCTTTGTTGCCACTTAATACTACGGTTTAGTGATATTTCTGTCATGGGTAAGGAAGAGGCCTTAGGTTCAATTCTCGCCAAAGGCGAATTTGAACCACAATAGGCTAAGCCCACCCCCTCCCCTTATCGTAGGTAACCAGATAAATTCACTCTTGGATTTGTGGATCGAGGCCATTACATATGATTTTGTTTTAACAAATGCCATTACAGCAATCAAATCAGATAAATCCTCAGGTTTGTTTATTTCATAGTTAGAGTTGAACTCTTGGCTTCCTATTTTCATACCGGGAATTTCTGTCGGGGGCAATGTAGAAAAACGCAGAGAAGAAAGTCGAAAAATGAGTGCGGAGTTGGGTTAGCATTCTAGGTTTACTTGGTTTCTTCTACGTACACAGACACACAAAGTAGAATGTTTGAAAACTGTGGTTTCTTCCTCAACTGCCCTCTTGAGATTCTTCTACTTCTTTAAACGTAGCATGATCCTAATTGACCCAAATATTGTGACAGTCTTGGGCATGTTAGGATTAGTCCTGGGAGCTTTAGTATGGTCAAAACACATTTTATTGGGAATGCCACTCCCGCTACGAACATGTGAAGAAGCTCTCTTCGCTATATCCTATCTGCACAATTGGTTCAAGCCTTGCAGATGGAATCGGGCGTTACACATAAGAAAGCAGAGTAATTGTTTGTCCTGTTAATTTATTGAGCTTCCAAGTCAAGCAGTAGTTTTTATCCACCACAATCGATGTTTTGTAATTTGTAGGTACTCATCTGTTACGACGTCTTTGATGAAATTCTGTTTTTATCTCAATGAGATATTTGATATTAGGACAAACATTTCGAGTCTTATCTCGAGTCACATCTTTATTTCTTGTTTGAGCCACATCTCGATTCTTATCTTCGATGTCTTTCCTTTATGGGTCTGTTTGGTGGGCTGGATGAGATTGGGCTTTAGGGATGGGAATGGATTGGCAGGGACTTGTAAACCATGTATAAGGGTAGGTTAGATAACTCACTCTATGGTGCATTCATATCCCATCATATCCAGTCCAGTTCATCTCACATTTTGACACAACAAACTACTGACTGGACTCAAGTCCATTTAATTGATCACAACCTATCACATCCAGCCCACCATGCTTGGATTTCGTTATCTTATCCAGTTTGTTGGTGCCTCAATGAACTGGCCTTACTGTTGTGATTGGCTCATAAATTAGGGATTAATTATGGGTTGACAACAATTTGGCATGTGTAACTTTGTGAATGCTACAAGGAAATGGCAGCAGCCATTTGTGACTTTGTGTATTGCATAATTGTAAGTTTCCTCCTTCAATGCTGTTGGCTTGGTGGAGGAAAATATTGCAAGTTGTAGGCTAGGTAGGCTGGGTCTCGAATATGCCGTTGTGAGCTTAAGACTTTCTGGTCGTGGTTGTTGGCATAGTAGCTAGTGTGTGCCTATAAGTGAAGGCAATATTCATGCACTGTAAGTGCATTTGAAAGAGAACACAGAGGAGAGAAAATAGAAGTCAGAGTGAGAAACTCTTGGGGTAGAGTGAGCGCTCGGGGAATTCTGTGAGTGGGTGAGCAATATCTCTCCGGGGTCGTAAGCAGAATTTTGTCGAACCTCGTAAATTTCTCGGTGTCTTTATTTCTTGTATTTTATTCTGCTCAAGTGCGGATTTGTATTTTGGTGAGGTGCTTGAATGAACTGGAATTGCAATTGTATATTTGGGTTCTATTTACTGCAACAAATTGTTATGATGTGCTGTTTATTGACAGGTCAGAGCGCGTGCATTTAGAAATTCGAAGAAATAATCCTGTTCATTAGCGGTACTGTTGAAGACTTAGAATCGTGAGGCATGGACTCTGCGTTGGTAGTACATGAAGGCGGGTGCCACTGCAAGAATGTAAGATGGCGAGTGAAGGCGCCTAGCAGTGTTGTGGCTACGAGTTGCAACTGCTCGATTTGCTCTATGAGGGGTACCACCGCTTTCGTTGTCCCTACTGAAAGATTTGAACTTTTGGGTGATTCTGAGGAGTTTCTTACAACTTACACCTTCGGTACTCATACGGCAAAGCACACCTTCTGTAAAGTTTGTGGGATAACTTCATTCTATTATCAACGCGAGAACCCTGATGGGGTCGCGATCACGTTTAGGTGTGTTGATCCTGGAACACTCACTTGCGTTGAGATTAAGTATTTCGACGGGAAAAATTGGGAAGTTTGACACAGTCAATCAGGCATTGCGTCGCAGTCTGAAGTGCAAACTCTGCAAAATATAGGCTAAGTCGTCGTCGTGCGTTTAGGCCCTCTGCCTCTGGGGATTTTACAATGTTTATGTGGAATGTTATGGCTTGTATCTTTGTATGTAATGGCTACTTTCTTGTGTTGTTTTCGTCTCCCCTTTTGTTTTGTTCTCGTGTTCCTTTTGTTTTGGCCAAATGTATGATTTTGGTACTTGTAGAAAACGTCCACTTTTGTCCTTATAGTTACAATCAATGACTAAAATATCGATAATATCGGCGAAATATCGCCGATATTATTGTTTTTCAAAGAGAACGATATTTTCCCACGTATCCCTCTAATTGTCGTCAAAATATCGTGATATTATCGATAATATCGCAATATATTCGATATTATCGAAACAATCGTCGTGGCTCCGTCATCGGAAAGGCAGCTGAGGCTGCGTTGTCGCAGCTGCCCAGATCTCTCTCTGCAATCCAGGCTTAGACCCAAGATCTGCGCCTCAACGACACCGATTCCGCCACCGTTGTCGAAGTCGCGGCAAAAGAGCTCGCGGAACGGATCGCAGTTGTAGATCCGAAACCCGTGGTCTGTCCCCACGACGAGGCAGGCGTGGTCTTGGTTGAAGCAGACGTGTAACAGAGATGGAGGTGAGCACAGCGCTAGCGGGGCAGGCTCCGGGGGGGGGGGGGGGAGGAGGAGAATGGATGGTTGTTGTGGAGGTTGAGGTTGGGGTTTGGGGGCGATTGGGGGTCGTGATGGTCGTCAGTGGAGTCAATGACAGAGGTGGGGTTGTCGTCGGTGGGATCGGTGAGGAAGGCGGAGGAGGAGATGAAAGAATGTGAAGAGAGAGAGAGAGAGAGTGAGTGAGAGCAGAGATGAGAGAGTGCGAAGAATATGTGGTGGTTGTGCAAGTTGAGGACTCAAAAAATTGGGTGATGTGAGATAGTAGATGAGGTTGACGTTTTGGATGGTTTAAAAATTGAAAACCATGGACTCTGAGATGGTTTTAACTTTTAATCATGAAAACCACCCAAGGTGGATGGGTGATGGGAAAGAGCAAGGTGAGGTGGACGGTTTATAAAGTGGAATATATTATATATATATATATATATATAAATCTTATATATATATATATATATATATATATTGTATGTGTGTGTATATATATCTTATATAAATTATAAATTATTGTTTTCGATCACAATTTTACATAATTTAAGAGCATCTTCAATATAAATTTTAAATAAAACCCCCACAACCATATAATTCTTAAATAAAAAAAATAAAGGGTAATAAGTCACTCATGTATCTTACCATGCAATGTATAAAGTGTAAAATATTGTACTAATTTATTATATATAAATGATTATGGTGTGTTTAAACTTTTTTTATTAATTACTACATATTTTTTACACTCACAATGTTTGCCAGCTCGCTATATAATCAACTTAAATCAGTTAAATCCATCATGTAATGCATTTCCTTCCAATTCTTTTGTGATAAACTAATAGATAATTGACTAAATAAACATTTTGTAAAGTTTCAATAAAAATTTCCAAGTTTTTCTTGCAATTTCCGTGGTTTTTATTCAATTTTTATCGATATCGATAATATCCCGATATTTCCATCGAAATTTCCGTATTTTTGAACTACCGATATTTCAGATATCATCGATATTTTATACCTTGGTTACAATTGTTGCGTCTGTTTGGATGTATGAAAATCTTTTTCTAATCAATCTTTAGTAAAAATGCATGTAAGTTTTGGGAAAATACCTAAAGACTTGTTTGGTATCCTACTTGAGTTCAACTTTTTTAACTGAAAAACACTTTTTTGAGTTTTAGGCGTTGAATTCTTATTTGGTATGACTATTTTTAAAAATTGGATTCAAAATTAACTTAAAAACATATGCTATTTCTTAAAAACGCTAAAAGTGAGTTTTTAGAGTTTTTTCTGCTTTCTCCTCAACATCTTTTTTTGGCTCTCCCCTACCCCTTTCTTTTTTCTCTCTCAACCCTCTCTTTCCTCTCTCCCCACGTCACATCCAGTCTTCTCTCTCTTCTCAGCCTTTGTCTCATCACCCTCTCTTTCTTCTCACTCCTCACCTTCTCACTGTAATTTTTTGCTCTCCCTCACCTCCTCGCTCTCTCCTTGTCTTTCTCTTTCCTCGCCAACTATTTCCTCTCTCCTCTTTCCCAATTCTCTCTCTCCTCCAATTTTTGCTCAAGGTAGTTTGAATTCAAACTAAAAAATTTATTTTTAAAAACTCAGCAAAACAGATTTTTGAAATTTTAAGATTTAAAAGAAAACTGTTTTTAAGTGATGTTATTTGAAAATTATTTTTAGGAACAATCAAAGTTTTTGGGTAGGATATAAACGGGCCCTAAATTGCTTTGTGAAATAAACACATAACCAGTGCTTCTTACATGAAGCATTTCAACTGCTTTTGGAACGCAGAAGCATGTCTTTATAATATTTCAATTATTTTAAAAGTACTCCAAATGAGCCATTAACTCATGTAGTTTAGGAATTGTTGGAATTTGAGGACAATAAATAATGGGGGTGTGCTATCCACACAAACATTTTTACTTCTCACACACCCCTTGTTAATTTTTGTTATTTGATTGTTTTTAATTCATCTGATCTGATGGTCAAAAATTAAAAGGATGTGGGAAAAATTAAAAGAGGTGTGTGGATATTACATTTTTAAATAATGTAGTTCTGCTACTTTTTCAATGGAATTAGCACGTAAAGGCACAGAGTTGCATAAAATATTACTCTCTGGAAAATTGATTGGAGTTAATGTCAAAGATAAAGATTGAAAAAGAAAATGTCTAAGATAAAGGGATGCATTGCATGGAGGAAAAGTCGATCACGAAAACCAACCTCTCCTACTCTAAAAAATTAATGTACTTGTTACACAAGCATGTATTTTTATCTTTTTATTTTGTTGTTTTGGTTAAACGTACTTGATAAGTGCATTTTTCCTCAACCCCTATGAGAAATAATTTTGCTCATTAACCTAAGTGATAGTGATGCTCAACATCTTATTTATTATCGTTAGATAAGTTTACATTTAGACATTTGTGCAGTTGATAGACACAAATTTCAAAATGTATACTCATGTAAATAGGTGGTGAACACTACCACCCTTTAGGTTAATGAGCAAAAATGCACCACCGTTTAATCTCTAGTTTAAATCTTAAGTTTTGTGTATTAAATCAAGAGTAGTGCTACACTTATCATCTATTTGTACTATCATATGTATCATCTCTCTAATACAAGTAGGACCCACCAACACATACGGTCTCGTGAGAAAATAATAATAAATGATGATATAAATAGACAATAAAAATAAAGTAATGCTAGGAAGACCAAATTTTTTAAACCAAATTGCAAACAAAATGATGTGTCACCAATAAGAAACAAACACGTTAATCGATATTTAATTAATAATTAAATCATGAACAACCCCATTATTTAGTTTGCAAATTTGATTTAAAAAATTTATTCTCTCTAGCATTACTCATAAAAATAACAATTTTGTTAAAACAATTATATCAAACGAATGTATTCCTCTTCACTTGTAAGTGAGAGGTCTTAAGTTCGATTCTTACCAAATACGAGTTTGAATTATATTATTACAAAAAAAAAAAAACAGTAATCAATGAAGGTGAGCGTCAGCAGTGAGCAAAGTGGCCCTCTGTATATGACCGTTAAAATATTAAACTCTAAAGTCGTCTTGGAGAAAAAGTCGGGAAACAAGTATAAGACTAGTAAAGGTGGATACCCCAATGCCCAAATTAAACCCACGTAAAGAAGAGAAGAAGAAAAAATGACTTCTGCAGTCGAATTGCTGCCCAAAGGATACGGCTATGTAGTCCTCACTGTCGTTCTCTACACTTTTCTCAATTTATGGATGGCCGCCCAAGTTGGCAGGGCCAGAAAAAGGTATGCATAAATCTGTTCTTCCTTTACTATCTGAGTTTAGTCGAGTTGACCAAATCAGCGCAGGTTTAGTTTGAAACTCCTTCGTCGTATTTCAGATGAATTTAACGTAGTTATCATATCATTTGTCAAATTTATTGTTAATTGTTTGGAATTGAGTTAGTGAGTTGACTAGAGCAGTGTGATTCACCTTTGTAGCTAAGTTCGAATCTCTCTCCCGTAGTTTCAGCATAATTACCATTATCGTTTGTCAAATTGATTTTCGTTTATCGTCAATTAATTGGAAATGGTCACCACCGCCGCAGGTACAAGGTGCCGTTACCGACCATGTATGCGTCGGAATCGGAGAACAAAGATGCAAAAGTGTACAACTGTGTGCAGAGAGGGCATCAGAACTCTCTCGAAATGATGCCTATGTTCTTTGTGCTTCTGGTATTGGGAGGTCTTAAGCATCCTTGCATCTCCGCCGCCCTTGGTTTCCTCGTCACTTTCAGTCGCTATTTCTACTTCAAAGGCTACGCCACTGGTGACCCCATGAACCGCCTCCCAATCGGGTATATATGCCCTCTTCTTTCCACCAATTTACAATCTTACCAATTACTTTCGCTATTTTCACTAGCTGATTTGATGATTTATCAATATTTGTAGTTTATCATTCGTAATTTAGAATAGTCATATATGTAGATGTGGTAAATCAATTTATTAGGTTGCTATTGGATATCGGTAAAGATACGCTTAATTTGGAACTCAACAATAAAATATAAAAAAACTCATTTAATACAAAAGCATCATGATATAAGGGTGCGATTAGTAGTGATAATGATGTTGTACGGTTAAATCAAATTAAATGGATTTTAATTGGTATCCATTATGCACTCGTCTCATTTTCATAATAGAGAAATGGAGATATCGAGAAATTTCAGATGGGTGTGTAGATGAACTATTAGTCCTTGTCTGTTAGAGGGGATTTATTTTGGAATTATTTACTATATTGAAGGTATTTTGAATGAACAAATGGATGACAATTTTTTTTTATTTTGTCCAAGTTTAAAAGTTGTCTTTTTTAGTGTGAATAATCCTACAAAGTACATCCTCTCAATAAACGAGGCCTAAGGGTTTGTTTTATATATATATATATATATATATATATATATATATATATATATATATCAGGTCCTTTAAGGGAAGGGATCCCCATTTTTTTTGAAAAATGGGGACACCCTATTGATCGTTAGATTTGGCTTAAATGAAATTCTGTGGTTGAGATTAAATCGCAGGCCAAAGAATCTCAACCATATGATTTCATTAAACCGCCTCCCAATCGGGTATATATGCCCTCTTCTTTCCACCAATTTACAATCTTACCAATTACTTTCGCTATTTTCACTAGCTGATTTGATGATTTATCAATATTTGTAGTTTATCATTCGTAATTTAGAATAGTCATATATGTAGACGTGGTAAATCAATTTATTAGGTTGCTATTGGATATCGGTAAAGATACGCTTAATTTGGAACTCAACAATAAAATAAAAAAAACTCATTTAATACAAAAGCATCATGATATAAGGGTGCGATTAGTAGTGATAATGATGTTGTACGGTTAAATCAAACTAAATAGATCTTAATTGGTATCCATTATGCACTCGTCTCATTTTCATAATAGAGAAATGGAGATATCGAGAAATTTCAGATGGGTGTGTAGATGAACTATTAGTCCTTGTCTGTTAGAGGGGATTTATTTTGGAATTATTTACTATATTGAAGGTATTTTGAATGAACAAATGGATGACAATTTTTTTTTATTTTGTCCAAGTTTAAAAGTTGTCTTTTTTAGTGTGAATAATCCTACAAAGTACATCCTCTCAATAAACGAGGCCTAAGGGTTTGTTATATATATATATATATATATATATATATATATCAGGTCCTTTAAGGGAAGGGATCCCCATTTTTTTTGAAAAATGGGGACACCCTATTGATCGTTAGATTTGGCTTTAATGAAATTCTGTGGTTGAGATTAAATCGCAGGCCAAAGAATCTCAACCATATGATTTCATTAAAGTCAAATCTAACAGTCAGGAGGATGTCCTCATTTTTTTTTGAAAAAAAGAATCCCTTCCCTTAAAGGCTTCCTCTATATATATATATATATATATATATATATATATATATATATATATATATATATATGCGGAAAGAGATCCGGATCTTTTTCCTCTAAAGCTATCAAATCAAGTGATTCAGGTCCTTGAAATTTGATCAAACGGCTAAATGTTTTTACCAACTTCTCTGTTTTTAGCCGTTGAATTAAATTTCAAGGATCTGAATCACTTGAGTTGGTGGCTTAGGAGGAAAATGATCTCTTTCCTATATATGCAATTTTAAGCCATATTCTTTTGTTAATATCTATCTCGCATGATATTTTATGTTATAAGACTGTAAATTTTGACCGATAATATATACAGATCAATAAGATTTCACTTATCAATAATACAAATTTTTATGTGACCAGCACCATAACATGTCAGAGTTAATTTACAATTTGTTATTGTAAAATGACAGGAAATACGCGTTCTTGGCTATATTCGGGCTTATAGGGTGCACAATTTCGTTTGGGGTCAGTCTTCTTCTTCGAGGATAAAGAAAAAGCTGAACGAACTCTCATCTCAGACTCATATGGCGGGGGAGGGCTTGCTTGCTTGCTTGCTTACTATTGCTGTCTCATATGCGCTGCTAAAAGGTCTTGCAGTCTTCCTTTTGGTTGTAGTGTTGGCTTTTGAATAAGAAAGAAAGTGCAAGATATAGGAAGGACGGAGTGTCTGTTGCGTTTTGTAGGCCTACTTTTGATGTTTTATGTATGTAATTGTTTAAGATATATGAGTTACATGATTTTCATATGGTTAAACATCAGCTTAATTTTATGCCAGTTAGGGCTCGTTTGGAAATTGTATATTTAAAATAATTGAAATCACTTTTGATGAAAGTGTTTTTGGAACTAATTCGTACTGAAAATGCAAGTGAATCTTGGAAAAACACGTGTGCTTCCTTTAGAATGCTTTTGGAGGCCAAAAACAATTTCACCAAGAGCGTTTCAAGTTATTTTAAAAACACTTTCAAACGAGTGCTTAGTTAGGAGAGTATGTTACACTGTTTACTGCTTGCAATTGAGTTTGAATCAACCTCCCTAATAAGCAAGAATGGTTTATAACATGATCTTGTCAATAGTTTATAACATGATCTTGTCAACCGTTGAGTTCGAATCAACCTCTCTAATAAAAATTCACGACCATCAAGTCCAATTGGTTTCTTTTTGGTGTCTTTATGAAAGACCAAATTTATTAAGAGAGACATACATTAACATACAAGACCAAAGCAAGGCAATGGCCAGCAGGCCAGAACCAGAAACAAGAATTAAAAGAGACGAGCATAGAAAGAATTTGGTAGAAGTTGAAGGAACACAACAATTACCAATTAGTGGGGAATGGAAGATTCTCGTTCTTTCGAGGCCGAGATGAAACCCGCGCACCACTTTGGCAAGTTGCCCCTTGCTACCAACCATGCTTCAACCTCTTTGAGTCATTTGAAATATTTTGTCAAGCATCATGCATGACTAGTTGTTTAGGCCCAAAAATATCGATTTGGGCCGAATTTGGAGTTGCATCCAGCCTAGTGATCTTTCTAGAATTATTGTCGGCTTTTGGGTCATGGGCCGCCTAGTCGAGACGGACAGACGGGGGAGTTGAATCCTGATACAACTAGGATTCTCGACAGGAGGAGGATACTGAGACCTGGAAATGAATGTGGCCAGGTAAAGGGTTAGGTTCGAAGTCCTAATGGGAATAGGATTGGGCAAGATAAGGTTGGATCAGGATAAGAAGTCCTAATCCAAGTATGGTATTAACTCGATCGTAAGAGGATTTGTTACTATAAATAGAGAAAGCTGTGCAGCATTCAAACCCTCTCCAATTCAACACACAAATTGCCCTGCGCAAACTCTCTCAACAACCTTGAGATTTTTATTTTCTTTTTCTGCCAACACACCTTCAGTTTGGATAAACAACACTGTGAAGGCAACCGGTGATACCTTCAGTTTGGATAAACAGCATTATCGCCGTAGAACCAGCCGACCGTGGAACACCTTTAATTTGGATAAACAGCATTGCGTCGAGGCCGACCGGTTATCTATCCAAGTCTCGATCAAGAAGGACTTTCGGGTCTTTATTGGCAAATGTCATCTCACCAGCCTTCTCTATGAAGTGAGGTGTTATAGTTTACTAGGGCTCGGCACATTGAACGCTGAGTTGTTTTATGATTGGATACTCATAAGTAAGCTTCAGCGTTTGGCATTCTGACTGCCGAACCACATTTACCATCAAGATATTTATCTGTTTTAAGTATATGTGCCCTTACACACTGGTGTCGATTCGGCGTGCTCATACCCTTACGAATATAATCAATGTGACCGAATCCGGCGCTGACGATCCGTGAACTTCGTAGAACTAGCAGCCTTGTCTTCAGGCTTTAGAACCCGAAGGCCGAGACTTGTTCCTTCCTCGGCCGCAGTCGCGAGATAAAGAAGTCAGCAGCGTGTTCAATGCCATATCAACATATTTTACTCCCCGGCCGACGAGTTGGCACACCCCGCACATAACCGAATGACGTAGTTAGCTCATTAGTTACTCGGCATGCGCGCCACATAGGCTTGGTAGTTTTTAGGGTCAACATTTTGGCACGCCCAGTGGGACACAATGCTAAAACTACGAAGTTCATGCCAATTGAAACACGATCGATTAAAAAGAAAACAGCTATGGGAAAATCAACAACTGATTTGCCCAATCAGAACATAGGACAAAATTTACCACAGGCACAAAATCCTCTTGTTGCTATGACACCTGAGTCCACAAGCGCGACGCACCAAGAAAAAAAAGTTGGTCTCGGCAGTCCGCCTCATAATACAGAAATCCTTAACTGTTGATGCACAAAATCAGCGAGGACTTTGGTACAACAGAAAGTGTCAAGTTTGTGACCTTCGCTTGGTTGCTCCGGTCATTAATGTGGATAAGTATGTAAATGGACAGAGATAGGGAAGCAAACACACAAGATGTACGTGGTTCACCAGATTGGCTACGTGTAGAGGAGTTCTCATTAATTGTGAAGGGTTTACACAAGTACATAGGTTCAAGCTCTTATTTTGTGAGTTCTAGTGAATAGTTTAGTACAAATGACATTAGGAATTATTATGGGAGAATGATCCCTATTTATAAAAGAGAGTTTCTAGCTTTGTTCTGACATTGACATGTGTCATGCTGTGATTGGCCTCTGATGTTGACACGTGTCATGCTGTGATTAGCCTCTGATGTTGACACGTGTCGCCTTGTGATTGGCCGCTGACCTTGTGGGTCCTTGACGGTATAATGTTGACCGATGCTCAGTAGTTTTGGGATTGGTCAAGTATGGTACAAACAGTGCTTCCCTAAGTTCTCGAGTGAGGGAAGCTCCTCGGTTGAGGACTTGCAAGATCCAAGCCACTGAGTAATCCCGAAACTTCCAAGTACTGAAGTGTGGTGTCGTTTTCACTTGTCTTCTCTATCCCATAGGTGGAAGTGGCATCTTCTCTGGAAGTACTTCTCCTCCATTCATGAGTGGTATCTCTAGCTGATGTTGATGCACAAGGTAATGTATCATTTTCACTTGAAGCTTACTTGTAGTTTCGGGCTTGGTTAAGTGTGATACCAACACTATAGTAGGAGTCCCTCAAGTCTCTGAGCGAGGAGGTCTGTCGAAAGATGTGATAGACAAGGTAAGCAATCAAGGAAAAGAGGCCCAAGCAATCAGGTCTAGGTCGGAAGCTTGACTTAAGGTTCCGGCTAATTATTCTCATTCTCCTTGTCTCTCATTCAGCAAGAAGAATAAATAGAAGAAAAGGGAGAATATATGATATGAGATACTTTTGCTTTTGAAGAAGTAACTTTCCACAGGCTTATTCTTGAACTGGGTTGGAGGGTTTTCTGGTTTCCTCCAAATGAGCGAGCCAACTCAGGAATTTGAGGGTCAAAACAAGTTCGTCAAATCTAGAGTACGTTTGACCTTGATGATATATGATACTTTTACTGTTGAAAAAGTAGTGGGTGTGGTACGATGAGGCTTCGCTCTTTGGCGACGGTGCCAACAAAAGGTTGTTGAAGCTTCTCGAGCTCTTCGGCTAGGGCAGGGATGTCGAGCTTGGATTTGACTTAGACTCCTCTGTCTGGATTGTGCGAGTTTGCAGGAAGGGCGTCATGCTGTAGCGATCTGTTCCAGCTCATCATTAATCATTCTGCTTCAATCTCTTGTAGTATTTGTCCCTGATGCAGGAGTGGAATGCAACCTTTGCATTTAAATGGTCTTTCAGAACATTACTTCTCAGTGATGATGAGTACTCGAGAGCAATGCAAGGTAAGCAACCAGGCAAAGGTTCTAGGCAATCAGTTCTAGATCGGAAGTTTGATCTCGGGTTCTGGCTGATTGTTCTTCTTCTCTTTGTCTTGCAGACAGCAACAAAGACAAAGAGAAGGACATGGAGAAGAGATGATACGGGATACTCTTGCTTTTGACAAAGTAGTAGATGAATTGGCACGTGTTCTGTTGCGCTTGTCTCCACATGCTTCTTTGTATCCTTTTCACTTGCCCTATCTGTTCCCCAGGCATATGTGGTAGCTTCTCTAGAAGCACAAGATGTTGAAGATGAATACTCGAGAGCAATGCTAGGTAAGTAATCAGGCAAGGGGTTCCAGGCAGTCAGTTCCTGACTGGAAGCTTGATTCCAAGTGCTGACTGATTGCTCTCTTTCTCCTGGTCCTGCAGGTGAGAACAAAGGCAAAGGAAAAGACATGGAAAAAGCATAATATGGGATACTCTTGCTTTTGTCCTTGATGATATGAGATATTCTTGCTCTGGTGTGGCTAGTTTGCAAAGGTGTTATTGGGAGGAATAAAGCTAAGTATTTCGAGAGGCTTCGTTGGGAGTGCCCTCTCAGGTGTGAGGAAGAGTTGAGCATTTTTGCAGGTCTACCTAGCTGTGGAGGATGTAGGTCGACATATATAGGGATTTCCCCAACATCAAGTAGTAATGTTATTCCTTTGCCCTTCTTGGTCACAGCAGTGTAGTGGAAGCTGCATGATTCACGTGTTTTAACTTTGTCAAAATGGTCTGTGATATCCGGAAAGCTGATGTTGCTTGTGAAAAGTGCCGACAAATTATATCCAGGAAAATCTGGCTCTTCGAAGTTAGAAGAGATGTGCCTCTTCGATTTTTGAACAAACAGGTATGTTGAAGGTTTGGCTCTCGAAATGCGGAAAACGTTGCCTTTTCGATCTTTGAACCAAGCAGATCTGTTGAAGATCTAGCTCTCGAAATTCGGAAAGTGTTGCCCTTTCGAATTTTGAACAAGAAAATATGTTGAAGGTGTATTCTTGGAGATGAGGAAAAATTAGGCATTCTTGTGGATATGCTTTGCCATGAAAGACGGAGGTCGACACATCTAGGGATTCATCACTTAGCAAGTAGTGGGTGCTATTCCTTTACCCTTGTGGGTAATAGTAGGGTAGCTGGAACTTCGAAATTGTCGTGCCTTAACTTTGTCAGAACTCTTTGGCAAAGTTACCCTTGGTATCTGGAAAGCTGATGTTGCTTGTGAGGATTGGTGACAGATTTTATCCAGGGAAATCTGGCTCTTCGAAATTCAGATAGTGGTGCCTCTTCGATCTTTGAACAAGCGGCCATGTTGCCCTTTCTTTTATAGGGGCACCAATTGTGTTCAAGAAGTACATTTAGAGAGTTACTGCTTTGCAGAAGTTTCCCTTTTATTTTTGTATTTCTGAGATTTGTTGGACCTCATGTTTCCTTTACCATCTCTGGAAATGGCTTGCCCATCTGATTGTCGTCTTGATTTGAATGTTGGGGAAGACGCTAACATGTATTCTCCAACCAACATATGGCACCTATTATTCTTATCCCCTAACAGTCCTCTTACAGTTGGGGATACTGTGATGAAAAATGACATAACCGCTACAGTGGTGGCTAGAAATCTTCTCACCCCTAGAGATAGTAGGATGTTTTCCAAGCGGTCTGATGAGCTGGCTGTTCAGGATTCTTTGGCCTTCAGCATGCAGTGTGCAGGCTTTGTATCGAATATGGGTCAACGCCTTCTTGCTCGAATTCGCCAGGTTGAATCCTTGATGGCTGAGGTGGTGAGCCTTAAGTAAGAGATCAGAGGGCTCAAGCATGAAAATAAAAAGTTGCACATGGTTGCCAATAATTACTCGACGAGCATGAAGAGGAAGCTTGACCAGCTACAAGAGTTTGAAAGTCGGATTCAGAGTGACCATCAGAGGTTTATGGCTTTGTTCCAGAGGCATCTTTTGCCTTCACCATCTGGAGTTTCCCCACATGTTGAGGCTCTGGATAATCAACCTCCGGTGCTTCGTCTTTTTGAAGCTTTGCCGAGTACTGAGGCTTCTCATGAGTAACCTTTGTGAAGGCTCCCTCCTCTTTGTTTGTTTTGAGTCTTGTGTATGTACATATATGTAATTTGTCGGAAATATCAATAAACATGCTTTACTTCGTTCAGCGTATTGTGTTAAATACATTGAGGCATCCTCCATTAAGTTCTTTGAATTTTTCCTTTTGTTGAAGTTTGCATGTTGAAACTTCGTGGGTGGATCCTGTAGGCTGAAATAGTGCTCCCTCAATTTCCCGAGTGAGGAAAGCTTCTCGGTTGGGGACTTGAAAGATCCAAGTCACTTAAGTAGTAGCGGAACTTCCGAGTACCGAGGTGTAGTAGCATATGATAGGAGTCCCCCAAGTCGCCGGTCGAGGAGAGTTGCCGAATGAGGTGTCTTGCTTGTTACTAATTTGTCAGAATAGCGATGTCTTGTCTTGCTTCATTTGGTGAAGCACAATTCTTTCTTAGTGAAGTACAATTCTTTCTTGCTTCATATTGGGAGGTAGGGAAATAATAAAAATGAGACCCAAGGCCTCATCCATTTTTGGTGGAATTGCTTTTCGTTTCCACTAATCAGCCTGAGTCGCTGCAATATAACACTATCCTCTGTAGCTCAAATCGTAAAGTTGTCTTTACGAAATTTGTTCCTTAACTTGTGAACTACAACATATCCAAATTTGAGATCCATCGGAGTAGTACAACTCTAGTCATTCAGGTATGATGAGTGACTGTTCATCATTTGTCTGTCAACCCGTCAGACCTGTTGTTAGATTCGAAACTCCATTTTCTCTTGCTCAAATCAACATACTTTCTTCATCGAAGTTGTTTCTCATCATCTTTTCCATAACATATCAAAAATTTAGAATGAACTAACAATTAAATACTTCCAGATCTTCGAAACATCACAACAGCTTTGAAATCTGTAGAAATCTGACTGTCATGTTTAGAGCTTCAACACTCTAACTTCCGTCTCTCAAACGGAAAAATTTCCTTCTTGAAAGTTGTTCGTCTGCTCAAGAACTATAAGATGTCCAAAATTCAACTCCACTGGGGAAGAGCAGAAGTTACAGAAATTTGATAGATGAAAGGAAACTGAAGAGGGAGAGAAAGAAAGAGGCTTGACTAGTTGAAGCTATTTTTAGGACACAAAATTTGATTTAGCTTCACACTATCTTGATCAAGAGTGTGTGAAGCTCTTGCATGTTTTAGTGTTGAAATTTTGTAGTGAAGCTTTGTGGGTGAAACTTTGTAGGATGAAGCTTTGTAGGTGAAGCTTTGTGGTTGAAGCTTTATAGGTGAAGCTTTGTATTGGTCACCATAAATTGGTTTTGCTTCACACTATCTTGATCAAGAGTGTGTGAAGCTTTTGAGAATTGTAGTTGCCCTCCATTGATGAAGTTTTGGCACCATAAATTGATTTTGAAGCTTTTGATGTTGAAGCTTTGTAGGTGAAGCTTTTGATGTTGAAGCTTTGTTGGTGAAGCTTTGATGTTGAAGCTTTGTAGGTGAAGCTTTGATGTTGAAGCTTTGTAAGTGAAGCTTTTATGTTGAAGCTTTGATGTTGAAGCTTTGTAGATGAAGCTTTTGTGTTGAAGCTTTGTAGGTGAAGCTTTTATGTTGAAGCTTTGATGTGGAAACTTTGATGTTGAAGCTTTGTAAGTGAAGCTTTTATGTTGAAGCTTTTGTGTTGAAGCTTTGTAGGTGAAGCTTTTATATTGAAGCTTTGATGTGGAAGCTTTGATGTTGAAGCTTTGTAGTGTGAAGCTTTTGTGTTGAAGCTTTGTAGGTTAAGCTTTGATGGGGAAGCTTTGATGTTGAAGCTTTGTAGATGAAGCTTTTGTGTTGAAGCTTTGTAGGTGAAGCTTTTATGTTGAAGCTTTGATGTGAAAGCTTTGATGTTGAAGCTTTATAGGTGAAGCTTTGGTGTTGAAGCTTTGTAAGTGAAGCTTTGGTCGAGGGCGACTCGCCAACGAAATCTTGTCGTTCTCGTCGTCCTGAAAGGAAAGGTTGTTAATACTGTTAAAATTGATAAGAAATAAGAGTTACCAACAACATAATCATACCTCTTCCAAGATGATCGCTGTTTGTTTTGTTTTTTGGTGAAGATTTTTCCCAATCGAAGGGGTTGCCTCCTCCAAGACGAGTGTAACGGTCGACCTCGAAGGTGCATGTTCTTCAACCAGCGAAGCAGTAACTGGTTCGACCACGACCTCAGGAATTGGCCGAATTTGGAGTGCCTCGTTAGTTGGATTCGGCTGCTCTTCCGTCGAGGCCTGGACGACAGGAGTCGGATGAGAGATGTTAAAAGCAGTCGCCCCTGTAGTCTGGCTAGAGATAACGTGAATCTCTCATTCTCATTTCCTCGCCAATTTCTTGATGCGTTTTGATGGGCGGGGAGTTTCACTTGCTACCTCAGTTCCCTGGCGAGACCATTTGCTCAGCAGAGTTTGCGCGACAATTTTAGTTTTCTTAAAGGAATGGGCCAATTTTTTCTTGGCTGGAGCTGCGGCGATTACGTCTACTTGTTTCAACACTCGACCGCCTGAGAAAGCGAAATCAAATTAGTAAAATCGAGTAAGTATTTGAAGAATAAAGGTGATGATAGTTGTATACCTTGGGTTATCTCTTTAGATTGAAGGGCATAAGTTTTTTTTGGGACGGTCTCCAAAAATTTTGCTGACGACATCTTCGACCGAAGCGCCAAAAAAGTCCCGAGTATATTCTTCCCACCAGTCATCGAAAGTATCGGTGCCGAAAGATTCAGGAACAGTTGGTCGAAGGCGGAATTTTGTGCACCGTTCTTGAAAATCTTGTTCTGTGTCTCTGCACTCATTTTCTGAAGAGCCTGTGAGGCGTCCTCGGCTTAGGAGTGAGTGTGAAGTAAGTAACGGCACTGGGCACCCTTGGAGGTAGCCGAGTTGTCGAGCAGTGAAGTAGGGGTGGTAGATTTCCCAGCTTGCTCTACGAGCATTGCAGCCAAGGGGAAGGTCGCGTGACAACACGAACAATCCCCAGTTTTGACGAAGATCAGCATCTTCAGCTTCACTCCATGCTGATGTTGGGAGCCGGACTGAGGAGGGGTACTGTTGACGACAACATATTAAGAATTCGTTGTCAGATAGCACGTTTAGGCCGAAGAAATATTTGAAGACTTCTTCAACCCGGTGAGGAGGTGTTGGTCGAGAGACCAATCGAAGGCCGAGAGCTTCTGTAGTCTGGAAGATGAGAGTTTCTGGCCGAAATGTGGCAAAATAGACTTGCAACCAGAGCTGGAAAACCCATAGAGGTCCATTTTGGTGTGGGTTGATTTTGTTGATGGTCGCTTCGGCCAGGCAGCACAAGAGGTTGGCAAGAACGGCTGAGCTGAGGGCTAAGCGGTGACCACTAGCCAGTACTTCAGCAAACGGCATGTTCTCCACCAAGCATTTGTTTGACTTGGTACAACAAACAAACTTGTTGTACCAGTAGAAAATGAAGGCTTCATGTTTTCCATTTTGTAGGCTCGTTTCTCCACGGTCAGCGAAATGGAGAATGAGGGTGTTGTAATTAAAGAAGTTCGTGTGCAGTTTGTAAACTTCTTCTTTGGAAGGCACTTGATTTTCTTTGCTCAACGTCTCTACGGCCCGTTCGTCGAATAAGGTCTTGAGGTCGAGGTTGGACGGGCACCCAGAGAGGGCGGCATCAACCAGGAGGCCAGAAGGATAAGTCCCAAGGATGGCTGAGACGTCGAGTATGGTAGGGTCGAGGGGGAGGATCATGGTGTTGGTGGCCGAACACCAGAAGCTCAAGGCCGCCATGAGGAGTTCTATCCATGGCAATCACCATTGTCGAGAGTCTAATATCATCACTTTCCAATCCTGGCCAAAGAATTTCTCCATCAACTCGACCCAGGCTGCCCAGGATGCAGTGGTCGAGGGCCAGGCTCCTTGGGGCTTTGTCAGGTCCCATTTCAACCAATCAAATCCTTGCAGCAGGGGTGCCAGACGTTGATACTTAAGGAGAGTAGTGATGGATGATGGCACTGTAGCCTTGAAGAGTGGCCCTAGGATTTGATGAGTGGTGTTCAAATCACTCTCAAAGTGCAGAGTCTTGATGGCTTTTCGATAAATGGAGTCTTGGCATTTGTTGCATTCATCAGAGAACTTGATGATGAAGGAAGCCATTGACGAAGGTTTGAAGGTTTTCTGGGAAGGATTTCTAGGTTGAGAGTTTTAGGCTTTATAGAAGTCTGAAGGCAAAGAGCAAGAAATTTCTGAAGGTTTTGAAAAGCGTAAAGTACAAATGGAAAGGATTTGGGTATTTATAGGCGTTCTAAGAGGGAAGGTTAAACGTTTAATTTTCAAAATTGGGGATAGAATTGATCGAGAAAGTCGCTAATCATTGAGGAATTCAGATAGCCAGGGGAAGAGACCGAGATTTTTAGGGTTTAAGGACACACAATTGCGTGTTACGGCAGTTTTAATGGGGAATGACATTTTGACGGCCGCACGTCTTCAAGATCATGATTGAGAGCTGCTAAGATGACTTGGGAATCGACACGTGGCAAGACGATTGGAAGAATCAAGAAAGCAAAGTGATGTTTCATAAATGAGTGTGATGGTAGTTCTCGAGAGCATGATGGTGATTCCCGATGAGGTTTAATATTTTCGGAATACCTGAGAATGGTTTCGCTTCTTCAAGGCCGAGGCTTGACTAAGGATTGTTGGTCGACGGTCTCAGAAGCGAGGGGGCAATGTTTGGGCCCAAAAATATCGATTTGGGCCGAATTTAAAGTTGTATCCAGCTTAGTGATCTTTCTAGAATTATCGTCGGCTTTTGGGTCATGGGCCGCCTAGTCGAGATGGACAGACGGGGAAGTCGAATCCTGATACAACTAGGATTCTCGGCAGGAGGAGGATACTGAGACCTGGAAATGAATATGGCCAGGTAAAGGGTTAGGTTCGAAGTCTTAATGGGAGTAGGATTGGTCGAGATAAGGTTGGATCAGGATAAGAAGTCCTAATCCGAGTATGGTATTAACTCGATCGTAAGAGGATTTGCTACTATAAATAAAGAAGGTTGTGCAACATTCAAACCTTCTCCAATTCAACACACAAATTGCCCTAGCGCAAACTCTCTCTACAACCTTGAGATTTTTATTTTCTTTTTCTGCCAACACACCTTCAGTTTGGATAAACAACACTGTGAAGGCAACCGGTGATACCTTCAGTTTGGATAAACAACACTATTGACGTAGAACCAGCCGACCGTGGAACACCTTTAGTTTGGATAAACAGCAGTGCGTCGATGCCGACCGGTTATCTATCCAAGTCTCGGTCGAGAAGGACTTTCGGGTTTTTATTGGCAGAGATCATTTCACTAGCCTTCTCAGCGAAGTGAGGTGTTACAGTTTATTAGGGCTCGGCACATTGAACATCGAGTTGTTTTATGATTGGATACTCACAAGTAAGCTTCAGCATTCGATATTCTAACGGCCGAACCACATTTACCATCAAGACATTTATCTGTTTTGAGTAGGGGTGGGAAAACGGGTATAGGAACCGCGGGGCGGGGCGGGTAATCGAGGTTCGATGCAGGTACAGACCGGTTCCTACTTTTAAAAAAGAAAAACCGGGAGGGCCGGGGCGGGCCTTTGAGATTTTTGATTCGGGCCTGTTCTTGGAGTATAGGAACCGCGGGTACCCGGACCGGCCCGTTTGTAATTGAAATGGATGGACTAGATTGATGAATAAGCTACCATCTCTAATCTGAACCGTTAGTTTTAGTTTTACCCTAGGTTCTTTATCTCTCTCATCTCGACTCTCACTCTCACTCTCAGACTCTCAGTCCCTCGATAGCCCGACCGCCTTCCCTCGACTCCAATCGTCCTCCTCCTCACAGTGCTCACCAACCGTCGATTCTCCTCGACGAACACAACGGCACCACCCATCATCATCCTCGACAACATCTCAGAGAACCCAGCCACCATCCCTGCCGTCGATTCTCTCCTCTTCGATAGCAACCCCCACCGTCGCGACCGCCATCACCCCATCACCGTCGTCGAGGACACTAGTACCAGCCATCATCCCTATAAAATTTAGGTAATTTTGAATTAGGGTTTTGTTATTAATTTGAATTTCGGGTGTATGGATTTTAAGGTTTTTAAATTGGAATTTGGGATTTTAGGGTTTTCGAACTAGGTTACTAGAGTTAATTTTGCAGTAGATTGATGATTGAATTAATGATTGATCTGTTTGCTTCTGAGAACCCAAAGGGCCTTTGATAATCTGAATGATTGGACTATTAGAATTCCTGTTTGCAGTACATATGCAGCAGCAACTTTGTCAATTTGATGAATAAATCAGGTCATATTATTCGTAGTTGTTGCGTTTGAATTGTCTTATTTTTGCAATGAGAGCATGTTGTGTAATTCGTTGCGTTTGCAGATGGTTTTTAATTGAACGTGTTAATGCTACATTTTCGATAAGTTGAGGGCCAACCTGATGCCGCTGCAGTTTCCCATTCTCTTGGTTGATACGTAAAGAAAAGTGTATGTGAAATTTCTATAAGCTTCTTTTAATATGGAGGTTCGAGAAATGACAATTACTGGCAGAAGCAGGGATTCGTAGGCATGAACGAGGATTTGAATTGGGTTAAAGTGTTGCTTTCTCTGTTTGTCTTAAGAACTTGAATTTGAGGATTTGAAATGTAAGGATGGAACCTCTAGGGGATGGCATAAAGTTGATAGCTTGCCTCAGAATTCTCAGGATGCTTAATTTGAACTATCTTAGGTTGTAGATTCTATTACGCCCTTAGCAGGGGACGATGGACTCTGCTTGTATATTTAAACAAATGCAGTCTGGACTCTGCACTGGTAGTCTGGTACTAGTAGTGAATCTGTGCAAATTTTAGTTTTTTTTTTCCCTCTTTCAAAAAAAAAAGGACCTATGGACCCAGCCCGAACCGGCCCGTTTCAATCAGGCCGGGTAAGGTCCGGTTCCTATATTAGAAAATGTAATGCCCGGCCCGTGCTCACCCCTAGTTTTGAGTATCTGTTCTCTTACACTCTGGTGTCGATTCGGCGTGCTTAAACCCTTACGAATATAATCAATGTGACCGAATCCGACGCCGATAATACATGAACTTCACAGAACTAGCAGCCTTGTCTTCAAGCTCTAGAACCCGAAGGCCGAGACTTGTTCCTTCCTCGGCCGCAGTCGCGAGATAAAGAAGTCAGCAGCGCGCTCAACGCCATATCAACATATTTTACTCCCCGGCCGAGCTCGGCCGATGAGTTGGCATGCCCCGCACATAACCGAATGACGTAGTTAGCTCATTAGTTACTCGGCCTACGCGCCACGTAGGCTTGGTAGTTTTTAGGGTCAACATTTTATGTCTACCTAGCATTACTCTTTTTTCTTAACCTAGGCGATTTTACATAACTAATAATCGATGAACCTAAGGGGTGAGTTCCGCGGTCCATATCATTGACAATCGACCAATCAGGTGCATACGCATCGTCACGGAGTTGATAACTACCCCACCTTTCTGTTACAAGCGATATTGGGGAAGCAAGGATGGAACCCGGGATGTTAGGTACGTGATATTAGTCATTTGAGTTACAATCCCACGACAAGTGTGCAATCATGTTTCAACCTCTTCAAATTCATTCATTGTTTTTGTCATTGTAGGGGGAAATCAATTTTTCTTTCTTTCAATTGAGAACTTCCCTTTCAATTGCATCAAAAATTGGTTTCGGAAAGCTGTGATTTTGGTGATCAAACTGATCTTCACCTATATAGATGGAACTGCAAGAGATCATTTGTTCAATCTCTTTGACAGCCTCAATAGCAGTAGTAGCCGAAACCCTCTACGGGGCACATTGTTTTAGCCAACTTGGCCGCATCCAAAACTTTTGAGTTTAGCTAGCATTGTTTTTGTATATTCCTCAACGTTGTGCCGGTGAAGGTGGTGAGGAATTTCAGTTGCGTATACTCAATAAAGATGTAACAAAAATGGAATGAAAAATCCCAAATTATATATGCAAACAGTTGTACAGAGAAAATGCTATTACATTTCATTTGAATTACAATGAAACAAAAGCCTAAAAGTAGTTTTATTGGAAGTACTTCCAACTCTGGCCAAACAGGGCCTTACAACAACCCAATAAACATAACAGGAGAAAAACATGTGAATCTGCGACTTTATTCAAATAACAAAAATCCACTCATCACTTCTTCAGGAGCAATGAACTGCATTGTGCCATTACCTTTGAAGCCCTGGTGATTGAATCGGTCATGTAGAAATTCTCAACTGCAGTCCCAAATGGAGTGGTATCCACCTTTTGAGTGGACTCGGGCTTAATCGATAATGAAAAGGTAGCTGGCTCTCTCTCATCTACTTGCAAAATGTTTGGTGCCACTGTCCTGATCCGGGATCGGATTGCCCCAAGCGTATCATATGGCAGCCGCACGCCTGCCACCTCAGATAGAGCCCGAATTATCTTCCAGTCATCCCTGGCATCACCAACAGTCGGAACTGCAGGTACTGTTTGCTGTGAGCACCCTTCAGTGTTCACGTATGTTCCTTCCTTTTCACTGAATGCTGCTGCAGGAAGGATGACGTTAGCACGATACACACCTCGGTCCCCATGATGCCCTTGATAAACCACAAATGCATCACTTGGAACCTTCTCCAAGTTGGTATCATCAGCGCCCATCAGGTAAACAAACTTTGCAGATTCGATGCTGTTTTCAGATTCTGGCACAAGCCCAAGGTCAAGTGCTGCAGCCTGGGCGGCTTTGAGAAGCAGTACATTGAATCCATTCCAATCAGGTCTTACAACATTAGCGTATTTTCTAATGGCTTCAACAGCAGAAAAAATTGCATCCTTGTCTTTTCTCTCAAAGACCCCAGCACCAACAATGATGGCAGGGTTTTTAGCATTAGCGAGGACTGAGGAAAATGGGTGACGATGTTCAGCAATTTCTAGAAGTGTCTGAGGGCCTGTGCCGAGATGCTCGTGATCATAGTTGAAATCAGCTGGAGGGCCAACGTACCCAACCTTGGCGTGGTTAGCTTGCACCGTCTTCCGGATTCTAGCATTTACAATAGCAGCTTCTACCCTTGGCTGGTAAACATGATATGAAAGTATGAATTACTGTACACGAATATACTTAAAAACACAATTAATCCACTCAAGCATCCACAAATCTTTAGCATGTCATACAAACATGTAAGAGACAGGTGCAAATCAATGGCACTGGACTGCAGAAACTAAGATTAGATGGCTAGAAACATACCTGGGTACCAACCAACAGAAAAGCATCTGCTTTCTCAAGACCAGCAATGGTACTATTCAGAATATATCCAGATCGAAGATCAGCATCACGGTTCAAACCATTTGCTTCACACCAGACATTGTTTGACCCCATTTTATTTAAGAAGTCTTTCAGTGCCATCATAGACTCAGCATCAGATAGCTGACCAGCAACCCCAACGATCTCCTCTGGTTTAACTTGATGAGCCATCTCGGCAACTACAGCAAGGGCATCACGCCAGCTCACAGGCTTAAAGCGCCCATCAGCACCACGAATCATAGGGTCATTTAACCTCTGCCTCTTCAAACCATCATAACAGAATCGAGTCTTGTCTGATATCCATTCTTCATTTACGTCCTGCAAGTGGTGGTAAGCAAATATATTATACAAAGGAAGGATTACTATAAAAGGGTGGAGGACAACACCCACACATTTTAAACTTCAGTGTCTATTCATAAGAGGTGCTAGTGCACTCAAGTAGATTGGCAAATTTTATGACGTGCATGTAATTTGATATCTCAATTGGTGTTAAAGAAGAAATAAAAAATATGGGTGACTTGCAGATTTATTAGCAGAAGGAAAAATTAAAAAAAAAAAAAATATGGACTCAAGACGGTGGAGATAGATTTAAATAACCGAGACCAGATTGAAACATGACAGGTGCAGGCATTCAAGGTTAACACTAAGACCAAACTAGGATAAATTTCTTCACTCGGACTTAAGGTTAGGTTGCAATTAAAATGTTTTGGATAGTCCAAAGGTAGCTCTATTGAATTATCAGGACTTAAGATTAGGTTGCAATTAAAATGTTATGGATAGTGTTCTTGCATTTATGGGTAAACAATTTAGGTATGCACGGTCCATCAAGTAACTTGTAGCAAATTAGTTGTATCAAACAATTTGTATCCTTAAACACCATAAAAAGTCCCTCAAAAAACTTTTTTTTTAATGGAAACACGTGGGACAACTTTACTTATTATACATTTTTTATTTGAAGAAACACGTATTTGAGAAATTAAAAATGAGTACCATCAGCCCTTACATTGTATGCTAAAAATGTTAGTTTATGTAAGTTTCGAAGTTATGTTTAAGCATCTTTGGCATATATTAGTATTGCGGAAAAGAAAGCTAGACTCAGGGATAACAATCATCAGCAGTAGTCTAACAAAAACTACCTCATTTAATCGTGGGACAATGCGCAAGACCTCTGGACCTCGGCTATCAATTCGAATGTTGGATCCAACGGCATCAGTAACATCAATGGTCTCTGTTCCCTTTAATTCCCAATTTCGGGCTTTAAATGCAAACGGTTTTGAGGTTAGGGCTCCCACAGGACAGATATCTATCACATTTCCAGAAAGCTCACTTGTCATAAGTTTTTCAACATAAGTCCCAATTTCCTCTCCGCTGCCACGACCTAACATGCCAAGGTCCTGAACCCCGGCAACCTCTGTTGCAAATCTGACACACCTGTTCAATCAAAAGAGCTCTATACATCAGAAGCTTGTAACTACAATTAAAAAGATGAGTGCTATCCAAGCCAAGGTGAATGATGTAACTGTTTTCTGATAATCAAAAACTCAATGCCTACATTTTCAATTGTCAAATATCAAAACCCTAGTATTATTACCAGAGAAAAGTGTACTTGAAGCAGTGACCACATGATAACAAAGAAGTAAAAACATACAACCCGAACCACTCCCATCAGACTTAGAAAGGTAACTTAGTACTCCAGGCATGAATCATGATAATAGAAGTAAGGTGCTAAGAAATTGTATTATTAGGCTGTTAACTTGATAACATATGATCATGGATATGGTCCAAACTTGGCTCAACGGGCTTTCTAAAAAGCAGCAACATGAAAAACACAAGTGAAAAAAAAAAAGATTCTCCAAATTGTTGCACTTTTATGCGCAAACGGAAGTGAATTTTAACAAAGTACCAATATCAACGTCGTAGGTGAAGGCTAAAACAAACAATCTCAAACTAACACGAGATTTACGTGGTTCGGCGTAAAGCCTACGTCCATGAGCGAAGCACAAACGGAGATAACAAAAGAGTGTTTAAACTCTCACAACCCAAATCCCACAAATTACAAACCCTAAACCAAACGAGTAGAGAACTCAAACAAACGGAGAAGATTCTCCCAAATTGTTCTCTAACTCACAAATTCACAAATTGACTCTCACCAAATTGCCACACGAATGAGCCACACAAAATACACTAACCCTAAGGTCCTATTTATAGTGCATAGGACTTAGGTTACAATAAGAATCCTAATAGGAAGTAAATCCAAATCCAAATCAAATAGGTAATTAACAAAATCTCTCCACCAAGGAAACCAACTTAGAAGTCAAAATCCAAACCCAAATAGGACACCAAAACCAAATAGGTAACACAAACCTAATTTTTTGCATCATCCTAATTTGAGCCGTAAAACCCAACACAAATGAACTAAATAAAGATTCTGATAAGACAAAGCCACATTTCAAAATTATGTTTCTTACCAGGAAAAAAAAAGAAGCAGAAATCGACAAAGCCTCACTTTTCTGTTTCAAATGCTAACTAACATATAGAATACAAAAAAGAGAACTCGAATATGCTTGAGACCAATTATGTCCTCATGGTTTCTAGAACAGTTGACGTGAAGAAACTGAAGAGGGCTCCACATCTTTTAGTTAAGGAAAAAACTATGTTGGATAAATTTTCTCAAACAAAGAAAGTTATCAATTTAAAAGGAACGTCTGGAGTTGCTTCACTAAGGCTACTTACAAATAGAATAATAAACCTCTCAGTATAAACTCACAGAGATATATTAAACCGGGCACACCACATGTGGTGATTGAGATGCAGAGGGCTACAAGTATCCCACTCACACACTTTATTCAAATGTAAAATTATTTTCAATTAGTAAACTATAGATAATTCAATTGAGGGAATTCATTTTCACCTGTTTCACAACAGCCAAACCAAGTAAATATTTATAACCAGGTGACTAAACTTAAAGCGTATCAAATATGTGATGTATGGTTGTTAATTTGAAAACTTACTCTACCTAGAGGACACATCATGGACTACACAAAACACTAGGGATCGACTAACAACTCCTAGAGGTTGTGCACTTTAGAGGTCAAAATGCGACAATACTTTGCATCACTAAATTCCACTAACACCGACAACAACAACAAAATCAATCATTCAATAACTCATGCTTTTCAGCAAGGCATGAAAGGATAATATAAGTGAATTTTTTACCATAAAAATGATTATGCTAGAAGAAATTTGTTTCAAAACATCACACAATTCACTAGAACTGTAATGAATATGTGGTGTATAAGAAGAGGTAATGGTGGATAACCTTGTACATTGAATACACCGAGTCATTACAGTCTTCACCAAAGGACCAAGATTCTTATCAACTACAGATCTCTTAACCTCAGTGAAACGGCCGCGGTCAGATCCAAATGCCATAGACTGATCCTGCAGATCACATTCTCCTCCCTGATCACAAATTGGACAATCCAAGGGATGATTCATCAACAAAAACTCCATCACCCCTTCTCGAGCCTTCTTTGCTATTGGAGTATCAGTCTTAATTTTCATGCCTAAGAAGAAGCTTTTGTCAAAAGATCACAACTTTTTGCATAAAAAGATAAAACAAAATCAAATTCCACTGTAACCAAAACCAAAACATGTCATAGACAAACAATGCATTTGCTCAATTAACAAAATATCATATCAAAATCAAAATGTCTCCTGGGCTGAAAAAGAAGGAAAGCATCATAATTCATACTTTTACCAAAGTAAAATGGAACGGAATCTACGTCCAACAAAAAACTATTATACATATGCATCGTCCCAATATTCAAAATTAAGGTTAGACAAATCATAAGCTACAAATTATGGGCCTTAATCATACTCCAAGATATTCGAAACATGCCCAAATAGTAGAACCAAAACCCAGAAAGAAAAGTCCCAAAATCGGAACTTTGAAGCTACAAACAGCTAATAGAAGCAGAAAATGGAGGACAGAGGGGAACCTAACCAGGCATGGCAGGCATGGCGCAGGAGGCGACGGGCTTCGGCGACTTCTCAACCTCAACAAGGCACATACGGCAATTACCGGCGATCGACAACCGGCTGTGGTAGCAGAATCTAGGGATATCAACGCCGGCGACCTCACAGGCCTGCAACACAGTAAATCCCTTGGGGATTTTGACGGGGTATCCATCGACGAAGACTTCGATGGCATCTTCGGGATTCGGGAAGTGGACACGAGCCCCGCCCACAGGCGTCCGAGGAGGGAGATCTGCGGGGGGGTCGGGCTGGGCCGCCGCCGCTGATTGGTCGGCGTTCTGGCGCTCCGGCGTGGTTGAGACCGCTCTGTGGAAGGAGAAGAAGGGTCTAGGGTTCTGGGAGCTGAGAAGCCTTGACGCTGTGGGCCTCATGGCCCTCGAAGCAAGCGATCCCAACCCCATTGCTGTCGATGATACCTCTCGCTTTCGATTTTGTTGTTTTCAGAAGCTCTGTGAGCTACGAAGAGTGAGAGAGAAGGTTGCGTTGCGACCTTGGAAGTGAAAGCTCTTCCCCAAAAAAATGGAAGAAAGAAGGGGCCCATTTAAGGCCCATTTGTATTCTAGAGCCCAAGGGAGACTCAAGTTTGGGGTGGGCCCAGCACGGTGACATGTCATCCCTTTTTTTTGGTTTTGGGGAGAAGAAACACAGGCACTTGCGATGAAGGTGGATAGGATTGAACACCTGACATTCAAACTTCAGATAGTCAATTCAACGAAAGGTGCGAATTGAATATGTTTCAAAATATTGGGGTGTATTTTGAAGAAATGGAAACATGGTGGCTGATTTTGTAATTAACTGTCGTACGGTGCGAATTGTAATGAGCCCCTATGAAAATTCAAAATTATAGAAATTTCCCATAGAAAGAGCCCCAAATTTGGAGGCAATCGGGGATGCTCTAACCTTTTATCTCAGTCCCCAAATTTGGTTGCTTGCAGTCGACGATGGTCTAGGGTTTCGGTGAGCAAGAGCGGTAGCTCAGCTGCGGAAGCACCATGGCCATGAAATTCCTTCTACTGCTTTTCTTGCTCAGCTTTCATCTTCGTCTCGCATTCTCTGGTAAGCGGTCTTTCTTCCAATTCCCTCTCTCTCTGTCTCTGCAACTACTTCAATCTCTTCAATTTTACGCTAGCTTTTCGATGTCTTCGATTTTACTTACACTATGTTTGGTTGCTTAGAATCACAAGGAGTAAAAATTGAAACTTATAACTTAATTCACATGAAATCAATTGCTACCAATGGTATAATATTTGAGTGTATATATCTAATTCTCATCTGGACTGCCACTGCGGTTTTCGAGTCTTTGCGTTTCTGGTCTGATTCATTGTGTTATCCTGGAGGATAGCGATGGCATCGGTACAAGTACAATTACGGCATATCATGAAGTGGTTCTTATTTTCAGTTTAAGAATTAGAAGGAGAATGAGATTGAGTGAGATGAAAATTTGGACGTCTCCCAATTCTCAAACAATAGAAATGGTCGTATTTATTGGTATATTCTACTAAATACATAGATGAATGAATCTACTTTCGAAATGTGCATAATGTAGTAATAGTTATTATTGAACTTAACGCATGCTCATAATGCAATGACGATCAATAGTAATGGATGAATTCTCTTAATGGATTAAAAGCTAAGAATGCTATTTGAAAGTGTGCTACAATTATTGTCGAATATACACTGTCGGTCTGTCGGTTACCTGAAACATTCCAAATTCACTGACAGAGTTCAATGATGGGTTTCTGTATTGATAAGCTACGCTATAGGATTTACATACGTGGGAACTTTAAGACTTGAAATTAGGGTTTTGAAGTCTTATTGGCTAGAGAAAGCCTTGTTTTGGGATTGGAAATAGAGAGGACAAGGAAGAAAACTAGTGCTCTTCAGGATGTTTAAACATTCCCCATGAGAATAGACACATAATTCGAGAAAGGTGGATGGGAAGGGTTTGACCAGAGATGATATGTTTTATAG
Organism: Heteromeles arbutifolia; assembly: GCA_024362995.1. NCBI lineage: Eukaryota > Viridiplantae > Streptophyta > Magnoliopsida > Rosales > Rosaceae > Heteromeles > Heteromeles arbutifolia. Next base: position 34,150,682 of record JANCRC010000007.1, on the reverse strand, counting down.
GTGCAAGGATTGCCAATTATGAATCTTACCCTTCATTTTTATGCGTACAAAAGGATAGGGTAGTTGGCTGTGCTGCTGGACATGGATAACACCCCCTCTACCCTGCTACTTGAAGAAAACACGAAACTTATCTGTCTCTGACTATTTACTGATTAAATGTAACTATTTGAATGGAGTTTTTGACATTGTTGCATTCAAGAATCTGAGCGCTTATGGGAAATGTGCTGTCTTGTTTTTAATCGGTTCCACTTCCACGTACTGAATTGTTGTTAATTTATTGTGAGAGTCTCTCTCTCTCTCTCTCTTTCTCTTCTTTGTCAACAGTCTGCATTTCTTTTGCATGCCATAATTTGTAAAAATGATTTTACTAGGGGCAAGGATACTACCAAAGTTTTTGGGCTAGAAAATATGTATTATGTACATGTCTTTTACATTGTGCATGGCAAGTAGTTGTAAAACAGCATTTCAAACATCTTCTTTCGCTAAAATAGTAGACACAAGTGTAAATGATATTTTAGGCCTTGTTTAGCATTTAGAAATGCTGATTCTCCAAGTCATCATTACGGAAATCTTCTCATGTGAATAATACTTTGTTTGCAAATTCTGTCTTATTTTTTCCTTTCTTGGGATACCTTTATAATCTATTTTATTTTGATTTCTTTTTCCGCCGTGCAACTTTATATTGCTAATTTGGTTGGCTTGAATTATAACTTTAGTATCTTTTGAAATTTTAGGACAGACAAGCATGATCGAGTCAGTTCCTGATCTTCAGAGTTCAATGTATATGACACTTGATGGATATCCTTGTGTACGGCTACTCAATCTTTCTGGGGAGATTGGTTGTTCAAGTAAGTGCTACAGTAGTCTTTTGTATAGCTTATCTGTATGATTTTATATGTAACCAACCGTCCTTATAATTAACTGTCGGTGAATTCTCTTTTCTTTTTATTGCACTCCAAGATCCTGGAAGAGAGAAGGTTGTCGCTCCGATTATAAGATTGAACAATGCTACTGAGTTGTCTCGGTTATCTGCAGTTCTGTTGTCAGTGGATGAAATTCAAAGTTTTCTTGCCAGGTATGCCTATAAGCTTTCAATTTCATATATGCATTCATTTAACTTTTTTTATGTGCTATTTGTATATTCTGTGCTTTGTTAGGACTCTGATATTGTATGGTTTGAACAATGTGATGCGGTAGTTTATCAATATCTAGTGATGATTATTGAAGAAAAATATATTCTTTTAAGAAACAAGATGGCAACATCAAGAAAAAGTTTGATTCAGTGGGAGAAAAAAGACACAAATTGGAAAAAAAAAAAAAAGTCATTTGATTCGTCGATCCTCAAACAAAAGAAATAAGCAAAGTTCACACACCATGGTCATTTGGTCATTTCCCACTAGACGCAAAAGCCTTTAGTTTTAGAGCTGGTCCAATGATTTCTGTTGCTTCCAAAGGTTATAGTTATCCAAGCTGTAGCTACTGCACAAAACTAAAAAAATAAAAACTATGTAAAATTGTTTTTAGTTCGTATTTTCAACTTAGATGAAATATTTCCCTTTTTGCCGTCAACTCTTTCATCTATCTTCACTTCTTTCTCTATCCTCTCTTTCCTTAATCATAAAAAACAGGCCCATGTCAAAAAGGTTAACAAACAGGCCCATATCAAAGGGCTACCAAATAGGCTCACACCAATTTCAAAAAGTCATTTCTATAATTCCAAATTCTAATATTGTCTGGTGTTACTGGAACAGATTGAAGTAAGTTAATTTTATCAAGAACTATAGATAGTAATCTGTTTCAGTTTCAATTGTGAATTAGTGATAGAAATTAGTAATTTTTTTCTGCTAGGTCTATTGCCGAATTAGTGTTTCATTTGGTAATAATTCTAGGTTTTAGTGCTTTTCTAATGATGTCCATGGTTCAACATGTATTGCTATGTTTTGGACTTGGTGGATTATATAAGTAGAAGGTTTCTGTACTGATGTTTCAATGTGTAATATGTAACCAAAGGTTTGGATTGCGTAATAGCCTAGGATTTGATGGTTAATTTGAGGATGATGCTTGTAGTAATCTATTTTTTGCTTCTAATTTAATTCTTTGACCATGAAGAATTGCTTACTTGTAAGTTATCTGCGTTGCAGAATATTGAATGATTCAAATTTTGCTAAAAATGTTGCCGGTGTCTTGGTTGAATCCAGACCTGAGTTGCAAAATCAGTTGAAAGGTAAGGATGCATTTATCTACTAGTCATTCTTTTTTGTGTTTACTTTTTTATTTTCATAGCAATGTTCCTAGAATTTTCATTGAATCAGGACTTGAGTACCGAAATGTTCAAAAATGTAAAGTTGCAATCATCTACTTGTCATTGTCTGTTTTTTTCTCTTTCAAGAAAGCTGATATGGGTCAAGTGTTAACCATAGGCATTCTTTATGGCATTGTTGACAGTGCTTCTTGTCTTGCGTGTAGGATTCTCTCCAGCTCAAAAGTTCCCACAATCTGAATTTGCTCCTTACACTACCATCAACTACGAATGGAACCCAACTGTAAGTTCTTTTATAGTCTTTAATATTTACCTTTATATATGCTGCTAATAATTGAATGCTTGCTGCTAAAAAAATGTCTTAATGGATCAATAATTTGACAACGGATAATATATTGTACCCAAGCAAGTGCTTGATTTTCTTTAAAATGCAAGTTGCTAGTTGATGATCAATCCCAAAGGTAAAATATATCGTTTAAGGAGACCACGTACAAACTTAGATTTAAAGATTTACTTTCTGTGTCGACTAAACTCTCAAGATTAGAGTTGATAAAATTAGAATCAGAGGATGTAAATTTTGACTTGTTTTTTTCCCCTGATAAATTGAGGCACCAATGTTTCAAATTTGCAGGGCTCTGGTATAATGTGGAACCCATATAACTTTCCTGTATTCTTACTCTCGCAGACTAGCACATTGACCATGCAGGAGGTAATGCAAGTTCTTAAAAGTTTTCAGTACCATATGTGGCCCTGGCTAAATGCTATACTATTTACTTTGACATGTGAGATGGCTTAACAGGCTAAAATGTTGAGTCCAATAGACATAATTGCTTATGGCTGTTTGACTCGTTACTTTGTTACTTTTCATAATATCACAAGTTGTACTATTGTTTGACCTAGATAATCTTTTAATCCCTGTTAAATCATAAGAGGAATTACTGTTTGACCTAGATTCATTGCCTTTTACATCTCTAATCTGAAGGAGTGCTTCATCTTCTCATTAAAAGATATAATGATGTGAAAAATATAATTAGAATGCCATAGTAGATATTGTCCCAATTTGCTAAATGCCTCTTGGATATTTACCCAATAAAAGGGGTGCTTCTTGCATCCTTTATGAATTAAAAGGATGGCATCTTATTAGTTATGTTATTTATCTAAAATGCCTCCTGAACAATATCCTAAATATCACTTTACCCCCTGCTTTTGCAGTTGAATCACTTTCTCCTAGGAGTTTTACTTTGTTGTGCCTCACATTAACCCTGTTCGTCAACTTTGTCCATTGACTCGTTAACTTTCAGTTGTCAGATACTCGATATTTCGTCAATATGTCATCCAGATATGATGTCGATATCATGGAGCAAAATTTAATGGGAGTGAAAGTCCAGGTTGGAAAGTAATTGCAAAAGCAGGGGGTTTAGTGATAATTCCCTGATAGTTCAGGGGGCATTTTGATAGTCAAGCCTTTATTTTTATTTTATGTTTGTGCTCTGATCCACAAATGGAAGAGATGTCGGCTGAAACCAGGGTGTATGCTTCCACCCTATAGAAACTATGGGAAGTTAGTAAGATCTGAAGGTTAGTAAGGTCTGAAGGGTTTTTTTTTGCAATATCCGACACAACACAAATGTGAAACAAGCTGCCAATGCAACTTTCTGCAGCTGCCTATTGTTGCTGCTGCAGTCAGAGTGCAATTGCAAAAATATTTTACCATTTAATCAAAATGTAATGAATTTGTAATTTTTTTTCTTTTTTCTAAAACTCAGTGTGCAATAAGTGAAGTGGCTATGACAGTAAAATAAAAATTTGGGCTCTAAGTGTATCTAATGGAAGGTAAGTTCAATTAATTTGATTTAAATTATACTAATGTGAAAGTTGTTATAACACGTGCAATGTGAAAGTTGTTATAACACGTGCAAGTAGTGTTATTTAACTAAATACAAGATGAGTTATATCAGGTGTTAATGAGTGTTATTTAATTAAATTAAGTTTACTTCAGTAAGTAAAATGATGTCAAGTATTACAATTCCCTAAAGTTTAATTCACAATTTCCAGGTTTTAACTTTTTTTTTTTCTTTTTCCAATTGATTGTCACCCATACTTCCATCAATATTTCCCTACATCCAAGCTATTGCCATGACTTTAGCGTTCTCAATGCTGTGTGCACTTGACGTTTTGATTACGTAGGGTCATTAAATTTCTGATTGATATAGTTAGTTGTGTTGTCACTTATGACTAGGCTGCCATAAAGAATCAGAAGAGCAAGAAATCTAATACTGATGATGTGGCTGAGTTTGATCTGGTAATGCAGGTATAATCTGTTATTTCAGCATAATTTTTTTTTCCTGCCGCATTTCAATGATTTTATCCCGTGAGTGTTTGCTTAACTTAATATCATTAAATGGCCTTTTATAACACGTTTGGCTTGGATCAGACAATGAAATCTGGGACTCATGATTCCGAATCTTGTCTAAAGGAAAACACTTGCCTTCCCTTAGGTGGATACAGGTGAGTTTTCCTATTCTCATAATCAATAAACTCAAGTTATGATCCCGTCCGTTTACAATTTATATAGTTGTGATGCTGAGGTCTTTTGGTATGGAAACTGGTCAAGTGTTGGTATTTAACCAACTTAACCTTTGATCTAAAAGATTTTTCTATAAAATTCATATGGAGGACACGCACAAACAGAGAAGTATTGTCTTATAATTATCCCATTAGTTATTTGGCATATCTTAAATTCTTACAGTAAGGCATAAATCACAGCAAGGCAAATAGATTTGGATCTTGTGTGTGTCTTCTATTAGATGGCTGTATATAGTCCCGAGGGCCTTGAAAACTATATGTAGTCACGTTTACCTGGTAAAAGCAAATTCAATTTTCTTTTCTTTTCTTAATTTTGTGTGAAGTGTAATTTTGCATCTTGATTATGAAGGGCAGTGTTTGGTCATCACTTCCCCCAATCAACATTTCATCACCAGAACACTCCAAGCCCGTTATACTTGTACTGGCGTCAATGGATTCAGCTTCTTTTTTCCGTGATAAAGCACTCGGTGCCGACTCTCCTATATCTGTGAGTTCGTTTTATTTCTTTCTATTGTTTATGCTGCCTTGTATGAAATACTCAATCATACTTGCAACAATTTTTAGGGGCTGATTTCATTGCTGGCCGCAGTTGATGCACTTTCTCGTGCGGATGATCTGGATGGCTTCAATAAACAGGTGGGCTATAAGATGGATAATCTATGTGTAATACAATGTTCTGTCAGTTTGCTCATATTGAAAACCATGTTGGTTTGGTAGAGGGGCTTTTTATTTATGAATTTTCTCTCAGATTGAGTTTTAAGACCATTCTAGTACGCCTGATCGTCTTGCATCTCTGTCCCAAGCTATATGTGTATGTTTATATGTAGAAGCATGTTGTCTTGGTGGTCTTCTCTTGTATACTACCTCTACATTTAGCTTGCCCCCTCCTTTTCATATCTTGTCTTTTTTTTTTATAAATGCATTGCATTTTAAGTTCTTGAGATGTATTTTTTGTGGGTTCACTTTATTCGTCCTAAAAAAATGTTCTTAAATTTTGGTGACCAATGACCATGTATTGCTTCTGACTTCGGTGCACGTAGATATGTATTATTTGAGGATCCTAATTTTTAAATTTTCAATGCAGCTTGTTTTCGCTGTTTTCACTGGAGAGGCCTGGGGCTATCTTGGTAGCAGGAGATTTTTGCTTGAACTTGATCTGCAGTCTAATGCTGTTAGTGGTCTTAATTACTCATTGATTGAGAAGGTACACTTCTGCTCGAGATGTTATGGAAGTAAACTATTATAATCTCAAAGGTCTGTTATTGTAAATATACTCAATCAGTTAAATGCTATACCCAGCCAGTCGCCTAAGCATTGCAAATTTACAAGTTACAAGATCCTCCTGACCAGAATCTTCAAATGCATCAGTTATAGGGAGATATAAATTTCCATTCCTCCCTTTCTGTTCAGGGAGAATTCTTTTTTTGTGTCATGTTAAAGATCCCTCCCCTTTTTCTCTCACATTGTACTGAAACATACTGTGCTTCGTGTTGTGTAAATTTGAGTATTATGTTGGGTTATATGGTTGATTTTCTTGTAATTTAGTTGGATCTTTTGCATAATACATCAGTATTCCTTTTGAGGAGCCCACTAAATGGTAATTGGATGCTTGTCTGTAGGTTGTGGAAATTGGATCTGTCGGAAAGGGCCTCAACCAAGGAGCTAAGAACTTTTTCATTCATACAACTGGGGTGAGAAAACTTGTTCCCTGCAATTCAAATTTTACGCACATACTAGTAACTTCGGCAACTCTGCCTTGGAATTGTATCTTGCATAATATAACTGCTTTCATATCTGGCACAAGTGAAATACTTTAAGTTATGTGCTTGTGGAAGAAGTTGGGTGATAAGATTCCATACGGTTTTCCCTGTGCATGTCTAAAAGTCAGTCTCTATATCATAATAGAAATACATGAACTTTTTGTTCTCGTCATTGGTTGATGATGGTTTTCCCTTTTCACGGTCTGATCTCCAATCATTCACGATTGACTAGATCATTGGTTCTGAATTTTCCCTCTATGAAACCTACATTAGAAGAAGCTCTTGGGAAGATAAGAAAGATCTCTCTTCTTTATTATCATTAAGTGCCTTCACATTTGGTGTGGTTACATTTATTCCAAATTTGCCTTCTGTGAAACCTACAGTAGAAGAAACTGTTGGGAAGATCACATAGAGACTCTCATCTTTATTATCATAGAGTGCCCCTCTATTCAGTATGGTTATATTTCTCAAGGTGTTATTTGTAGGTTTCATCTTCCACAAATGAGACATTGGATGCTGTGAGGCGTGCCCAAGATTCAGTCAAGTCTGAAAACATTACGATCTCATCTGCAAATGCTTCAAATCCTGGGATACCTCCATCCTCCTTGATGACTTTTCTGAGAAAGGTATGTAACAGTACAGTCCCTTACTCTTTTCAGTTAATTTTTAATTCTGACTCCCTTCATCTACATGATTACATCAACAAAGAGCATGTAATTTTGTAGCTGGCCTAGGATTTGATAGCTCTCCCGTAAAAAGTAGGTGCATAATTCATTAAAAAAATGATGAAGTTGTGATTTAAAAGAGAACTTTGGTTTGATAGCAACATAAACTACTCTTGTGCAATGTCCCCTTGAATTTATTCCTAGCGCATTCATCATCCGGAGGTATTGGATGTCTCATTCCATGTGGAAGTTTTATTTTATTGAATCCACACAACCTTGAACTCAGGAAGGATTAAATTTTTTTTTTTTTTTGGGGTAGCTTATGTTGTTCCTGGGCTGTATATTTATGCATTTTTTTCTTTTATTTAGCTTTTTGTTCTGTTTGTAGATATTGAATGCTCAAGAATATAGAAATCGTTTTTCATTGTTGATTTCATGTAACTCTCAATAGCTCTTTTACTCTTAACAGAACTCTCTGACCTCTGGGATTGTGTTAGAAGATTTTGATAATGTCTTCACCAACAAGTTCTACCACAGTCACCTTGATGATTTATGTGAGTTTATATGTATTCTTTTGTTCTTTCTTGATTAATCATCTTGATGCTACATGGTGATCCAAAATCTCATTTGTTTCATTTGTACTTTGAAATTTCAATGCAGCAAATATCAACTCTTCATCCATTGCGGCGGCTGCTTCCCTTGCAGCACGTGCCCTTTACATTCTTGCAAGTGACACCAAAAATCTAAGCAGTTCTGCTCTGACGTCTATCAACGTGAATGCTTCACTAGTTGAAGAACTAGTGGGTTGCCTGGTGGACTGTGAGCCAGGTCTTTCTTGTGATCTGGTGAAAAGCTATATATCACCAGCCAATACCTGCCCGAGCCATTATGTTGGCGTTATCCTTGATGAACCTTCCTCCACACCTGATCTGGGATACGTTGGTGACATTTCAAGGTTCGTTTGGAACTTCCTGGCCGAAAAAACTTCTATTCCGAAGGAAAATGCGAGCTCTGTTTGTACTCAAGACTGCAGTAATGATGGTGAAGTATGTATTAGAGCAGAAACAGAAGGAAAGGGTGTCTGTGTTGTCTCCACAACCAGGTACGTAACTAGAAATTGCAGATCCATTATAATAAGCATGCTTAATCAAATTGTGTTTGCAGTATGACGTGTTTAATGAATAAACTGCACCTCATCATCCTGGTTGAGGGGTCTGACCTGCTTGCCAGGTCATATTGGTTGAAACGTCCATCCCAAAATCCTGCTTTTTTTCAGGCCAACCTTATATTTGTCGACTGTAGGTCGAGGCCAATGTTTTTATTCCTTACACTGCCATCCTAACTAGCATGTGCATGTTTACGGGCCTTTGCAACTGTCTAGCGAGGTGTAGTAGAGTTTAAAGTCAAATAAAAGTTGCCAATTTGTGTAATTTTTTTAATGCTTGTGCTTTGATCATGCAGATATGTTCCGGCATACTCAACACGGTTGAAATTTGAATCTGGTGGAACTTGGACTGTGTTGCCTCCGAATAACTCTGACCCCATGGGGCTGTTGGACGCTGTTTGGACAGAGAGCAACTGGGATGTGATCGGGCTTCGGGTCTACACTGTCCAAAATTCTTCTTTCGATCGTCTCGTCTTACTCGGGAGCATTGCCCTTACTGTCTTGGCTTACCTTGCAATAGTGATTTTCAAGGGCTGCGTGACGAAGGCTTTAAAACGCGACTGATAAAGTTGAAATTGTGTAGATCAGTGATATGTTTTGATTTGTTGTTACAGTTGCACGCATGGCAATACTAGAGCATTGCCGTTACTGTCATACTGTTCAATGTCTCTTAAGATCTTGATATCTTCGCTTTTGAAAAAGTTTTTGCTCGTTTAAAAGTGCTTTTAAGATGGTTGATAGCGCTTTTGGTGGAAGTGTTGTTGGATTCTAAGAGCCCTTGAAGTGTATTTTAGAAAAAAACATTAGTCATGTACTTCTTGTAGGAAGCACTTCAAGTATTTTTCTAGTATTCACTTACAGTTTTACTACAAATTGGTTCCAAAAATACTTTTATCAAAAGTGTTTTTAGTCATTTTTAAAGCACTTAACACACGTTTTATCGCCACACCCTGCGAACGAAACTCATAAAGGTCGCATAGGGTATCAAACTTCCCTTCTCCTGCAACCGCAACCCCTTTTTTGTTTCAACTAAGCATGGCTTGTCTTTTAAGTACAACACAACCTCAAAACCATTTTGGTATTACCATTAATTCGGGACGTGGCAACAAATACTGTTCGGGCGCAGGGGTATTTTCCAACAAGCCCAAATTAGGAACGTGACACTATGTCAAATAAAAATAAAGCTCACTTATACAAGTAAAAGTATTGGGGATCTCTTTTGAGGAGCTTTGCTCTTCTACGCATCGAAAGACAATAAAAAACGATTGAGATATGCGGGAGAGAACCGGGTCTCTTCTCATTGTTTCTCTTAAAAAGGGGAAAATGAATTGGATTAAATACTCAATCTCGTATGATTCTCTAATCTCCTCCTAATTCAATTGGGAACTTTAACGAAAAGCTCCGATACTGTTCACTTTAATGAAAACCCACATTTTTACACTAAAAAGTCAATTCTGGTACTATTCACTTTACCCTTTATTTTGTCCTTATCGTTAAAATTCAAAGTTTTCAAACCATTTTCATTAATTTTCCTAATTCAATTCCCTAGTACGGATAGTGATAGGATTTCACAGTTACTCAAAGGCCATAGGAAATTGATTACAGATGATACAATCCAATACCTCACGGAGATTGTCTTTAGTGGTTCCCTAGTCAAGATACAACCTCTTTAAAAAAATAAAAAAAATAAAAAAAGGGGGACAATTGGTGTTAAACCACGCTCATCGGGTCAAGATATAACATCTATCCAACTAGTTAAGGATTTAGGGTGTTTGTGTGATATTTTTGTGGATAAAGTGTTGAATTTTTACTTATGCGTCCCAAGTTTGAAACCTACTCATCCCTTAAATTATTGTATTTGAACCCCTCCCTTCCCTACGTAATAATAAATTTTAATAAAAAAAAAGCGAAGAAGGGAATAATTGGATAAACTACAAACGATAAGATCAACTTATCTTGTCATGAAAGAACACAATAGATCATATCTCGATTAGATTAGTCTTTCAAAATCCAAATCAACATTGATAAGTAATGCTTTAGCATCCGATAATTGGATATAATATATATATATATATATATATATGTATATCTTTATGGCAATCGGACGGACAATAGTGAGTGTGGCAATCTTTCATTAATATCAGCCGTCTGATATTAGCTAGAATTTATACGTACTAACATATGCATAAAGTAGTTTGCCTATTTTGTTTCGGTTTCGGATACGCAACAAACTGATGTCAGTTAGAGTTATATCGGAACATGGATGGCTGACGGACGCTGATTGAACTCTATATAAAGGGTTGGACATTGACAATTTAATAATTAATTTGATCTGTTTCACAGAAGCAGCGTTTTATAGATCGATAAAGTGATCTCAATTGCAAGAGTTAGAGAGAGTGAGTTGAGGATGGCGAATTCAGGGAGTCCACTAATTGTAGCGTTCGGGGAGATGCTCATCGACTTTGTGCCAGACACGGCCGGAGTTTCGTTGGCCGAGTCCACGGGGTTCCTCAAGGCCGCCGGCGGTGCACCTGCCAATGTGGCTTGTGCCATCACCAAGCTTGGTGGTAAATCTGCTTTCGTCGGCAAGGTACTAGAATTAGATCGACCCGTCCATCTGATATTTTATTAATTTTATGATTTAGAAATCAATCAATTGATTAATTTTGTTTTAATTTCTTGGTTCATGATTCATTTAGGTTGGAGATGACGAGTTCGGACACATGCTGATCAACATATTGAAGAAGAACGGGGTGAACGCAGAGGGAGTGTGCGTGGATAAGCATGCCAGAACAGCGTTGGCGTTCGTGACCTTGAAGAAGGACGGTGAAAGGGAGTTCATGTTTTACCGGAACCCCAGTGCTGATATGTTGCTCAAGGATTCGGAGCTAAACATGGGTCTTATCAAGCAGGCTAAGATATTCCACTACGGATCCATAAGCCTCATAGCCGAGCCATGCAGATCGGCTCATATGGCAGCCATGAAAGCCGCTAGGGAAGCTGGCGTTTTGCTTTCCTACGATCCCAACGTCAGGTTGCCCCTCTGGCCCTCTGCTGATGCTGCTAGGCAGGGGATCAAAAGCATATGGAATCAGGCTGATTTCATCAAGGTACCAACACTTACCACATATATACTCATATCGATTTCTCTCTGTATAAGATTAATACACTATGATGATATATATTTATATATGTATGTATAAGATCCGATCTATGTACTAAATATTGGTAGCTAGATACGTATGAATATACGTAGTTGTTTGCGTTTTTTATGATTAATTAGTATATTCCTATATGGATATGTATATAGGTGAGCGACGACGAGGTGAACTTCCTGACGCAAGGAGATTCTGAGAAAGAAGATGTGGTTCTGTCCCTGTGGCATGACAACCTCAAACTGCTCGTGGTCACTGATGGTGAGAAGGGCTGCAGATATTACACTAAGGTACGTTCGTACCCTATACCTACTTCTTCTCATATCTTTCACAACATGTATACACACACTTGCAGATAATCATTATACAATATATATGTATATATGACAGAAAATGTAAATTAATGATCATGTCATGATACTATACGTGCAGAAATTCAAAGGAAAGGTGGCCGGCTTCTCAGTTAGAGCCGTGGACACAACCGGCGCCGGTGATTCTTTTGTTGGTTCATTTTTGCTTTCCATGGCCAATGATATGTCCATCTTTGAGGTAATTACATTCAGCCCCAATCTAGACACTTTTTACTTTTGGGTTTCTATTTTCTGGGTTTTAAACTTTTAATTAACTTAATTATTCGTGCACGTATATATATAGGACGAAGCAAAATTGAAGGAGGCTCTGAGTTTTGCAAATGCTTGTGGAGCTATCTGTACAACTCAAAAGGGTGCAATTCCAGCTCTTCCAACCCAGTCTGATGCCCGTGACCTCATTTCCAAGTCCAAAGCCAAATAGATCCATCCATCCATGTTTTGATTTCCATCTTTAATTTGTTTAGCACCACATCCAAACCCTTTTTAATTAACTGTTTATTTTCTGGTTAGCCTAGTTTTTTAGGATAATGAGTAATAATATCCCAAATTTGTTAATTTCTCTATATTTTATGCTAAGCCTCTCCTTTCTCTCTCTAGCTATTCATATTCTGTTAATCTGTTACGCACTTTTTATTTTATTATTGTAGAACGCGTTATTCCAACTCTTTAATTGGAAAATACCACTACAAAGACAAAAATGTTACTTTTAACACATTTTTCAGATCACACTTGTATCACTTCTGTAATAGAGATGTGACCATATGTATTGATGGACTCTACCTATTAGAGAAGTTGTACAAATATGATAAAAGAATGTGGTAAGTGTAGCAGTACTTCGACCAAAATAGGTTTTGTCATAACCACAATGACTAATAGCTCGTTTGAAAGTACTTTTAAAATAATTGAAAGTGATTTTAAAATGACTGAAATCGTTTTTGTAGAAAATGTTTTTAGGTTCTAAAAGCAAGTGTTTTCTGTAAGAAACATATAACTGGTGCTTCTTGAAAAAAGCACTTTAAATACTTTTACAAGATTCACTTGTATTTTTGTTAAGGATTAATTCTAAAAATAAATTTACTAAAAGCGCTTTCAGTTATTTTAAAAACATTTCTAAACGAACTATAAAACATGCCATTTCTAAATTAGAACAATTTACCCAATTTTCATTTTTTATATTATGTTTGCCCCCTGCAAGATAGATCTTTGCCCTTCACCTCTACTTCTTTTTGTTATACTTTACCCTTATTTTCGTACTTTCTGATCTTTTGCAACTTAGAATTTTTTTTGGAGGATTTTCTTCTCTCCTAATCTTTCTTCATTTTTCTTCTTTCATAGTTAAATAGTATGATTAAGTCATGTCAACATTTTCTATTGATTTTTTTTTTTGATATAAAAACAATAAGACAAAAAGTAATGTGTGAAATAAGAGAAGAAAAGAGGATGAGCATAGAAAGGGAGAGAATCATACTCCAAATTTCTTAAGAATGGGTAGTTTAGTTTCTTGTCGTTTTGCTCAATTTTCCGCTTGACTTAATTACAAAAATTACTCCTCGTAATCTTCTTTACGTAGTTATGCATTTTATTTGGGCATTCATCAACGATGGAGCTCTCAAATCTCAAATTCCATCAAAGAGAAAATGGCAGGAAAGTAAAGAAATTAGAAAACAATCATATTCATCCTCCCCTTTTTCTTTTGACAAGACATTCATCCTCCCTGACAATGGACCCGACTGCCCATATAACTTAAAATCTAAAAATCCCAAAGGATAATTAAGATATGATGTTGGACATGATGGCCTGATATGACTGAATTTGTAGTGGGGCCAGCACGTAGATCAACCAAAAACACAACGTGGTACGCAAAGTGTCATTAGGCCAAGTGTTATAATAATATAATACAATTGATTGTAAATTTTTTTTTTTTCAAGTTCCAATCAATGGTATACTCAATGTACCAAACCGTGCTCAGCGCTGACAAATCTCCCAATATGTAGAGACCTATTACCTACTTGAAACATTTTTCCTTCTTTTTTTGTTTGATTAAAAAGTTTAAATGTAGGTCGGACAAGTTATAAATAATTTTTTTGGTTTTTATCACAAATGATCATTGAAATTGACCATCATCATCAAGATGGTCTATAAAATAAAAAATCAATCAATGTAGTCCTTGAAAATAGGTGTCGCAAATCAATGTGATCCTTCCGTCACAATTTGTTAAAAATTATGTTAAGTGCTGATATGACACAGAAATGGACCCCATAAGTCTTTTTTTCTCACAATGGTCCATTAAATTGACCCTCGACATCAAAATGGAATCAGGATCCTCGCCGGATCCATTCCCTAGGGATCCTAGGAATCCTACAATCATATCCGTTCATCGTATATCGTGCGATCAAAAATTATTTCAAATTTAAAATTTAAAATTCAAATATAAATAGTACCTAACGAAAACTGACCGCACGATATAAAATAAACGGACATGATTGCGGGATCCCTAGGGAAAGATCCGGCGAGGATCTTGATTCATCAAAATGATCCCTGAAATTGACCCCCAACATCAAAATGGTCCCTAAAATTGACCCCCGACATCAAAATAGTCCTTGAAATTAAAAATGGATCAATGTAGTCATTCCGTCACAATTCTGTCAAAAATTTTGTTCTGTGCTAATGTGACATTTAAATGAGTCACACAAGTCTAATTAAATTTAAAAAAAAAAACATTACAAATAGGCTTAATAATTTAATAGTTAATAAAAAAATGTCAACTCAAAAACCCAGTCCTGCAATCACCTCCGATCCCAGTCCACATTTCTCTACCTCTTTCGCTCTCTATTCTCTAAAAAAAATCTCAATACTCCCATCTTTACACACTTCAATACCTTCACCGAATTGAACCTGGATCGATATCACCTTTGGTGACTGCTCTGCCAATTGGCAACGACTTCTGGGACATCACTGTTAACATTTAGACGATCAACATTCTCACAACCTTAATCTTGGAGAACTTGTTCGGCGCTTCCTTGGTGGTCTAGTGATGCAAAGAACGGCAAGGTCTGTCTTGAGATAATGTGGTTATAACCAAGGTGCGTCTATTGTTGGTTGAAAACTATTTCCACACCCCCTCTTAGGCCTTGACTAAGCCTTGTGCATTTGAGAATTTATGGAAGTGTTCTCTTCGGAGTAGGCCCTACTATAAGAAAAAAAAATTTCATTGTGCAAAAAGGTATTTAGACAACTTTTTTAATTAATTATTAAACCCACATTAACACATAACAAATTTTCCTACAGAATTGTGACGGAATGACCACATTTATGTGCCACATCAACACTTATCGGAATTTTTAACAGAATTGTGACGCAAGTACCACATTGATTTGCGACACCTATTTTTGAGGACTACATTGATTGATTTTTAATTTCAAAGACCATCTTGTGAGGTTAATTTCAAGGACCATTTGTGATAAATACCCTAGTTTTTTTTTTAAAAAAAGAGGTATGTTTTGTATTCATCAGCGGCCAGTGTCAATTGGGAAAAGAGGAATTTGCCCCTATCCATATTTGCTTAACACCTTGTCCACATGCTTAGAGCTATGAAAATTATACAGGAGTTGATTTGTTGAGGCCTATGAAACTACCTAGTTAGTGAAAAACAAAAACAAAAACAATAAATCGGAAGTGACCTTCGCTTCCCTTTTGTCCTCTTGCACTCTTCTGTTTAGTTATGTCCGTTAATTCTGCTTCGATCAACTCAATACTAAAGCTAGAAGAAAGGGTGTGCATGAGGGTAAAAGCGGTGTAAAAATCACTTCACAACTCAATACTAAATCATTAGTTGTATACAACCATGTGTGACGAGAGAGAGAGAGAGAGAGAGAGAGAGAGAGAGAGAGAGAGAGATGGTTGTACAAAACTGGTGACACTCAAGAATCGTATGTAAACCAGAAATAAGATGCTGAAAAGAGCCATTTAGTTTTTTTAATTTTGTAAGTAGCTCTATCATTGTTCATAAGAAAAGCAATAACGTCCCGCATCAAAGCTTGGAAGGCCAGAAGTTACGGTTTAGTTTCAACGGCAGTAACGTTGGAGCAATGCATGTTTTATAGCTATGATCACATCATCTTCACCAAGTTTGTTGTCAGGAACAGAAAATTACCCATCACAACAATATAGGTCTGAGGTTCTCACGAGATCAAAACACCAAATGCTCCTTCATTCGTTGGCAGCTGTATCCTCAGAAGCCGGACTTCCTCCATCTGCATAAAGTAGTATAACAACGTAAATGGCTTTTCTTTTCTTTCTTTCCTTTTTAAATCGGAGAAACAATATGGAAAGAACAATTCATTAACGGAAATGGCTTTATGGAATTCTAATGTTTAGCATACCTTCACCATCTGCCGGAGCACAAGGAGACTTTCTGTATCGTGTTTGCTGCTGTGTGGGCTGAAGCACGAAACAAAAAAGAGTATTAAAGCAGCAATAAAATAACCAAGGAGAACCATGGAATGTCTAAATTATCTCATTTTTACTCCTTGAAACCACTAATGCATAAGAGGGGAGGAGGAGAGCAGATTGACACGAGTTGAAAAATATGAATATTGATGTATCGAATCCGAAAACATGAAGGATTTGTTCCAACTCTAGCATCATGCTCCAGCAAGATTATACTTAAGATGCAACTACTTGGCATGGTGCCGTTTATATGCAATACTTATCAAAGAGAATGGTATTCTTCTGTTACATCACACTCCAAACAATATATCATGAATTTTAGAACATCGTTGTCTTGCGGTGAGCGTATACAAGTTTGCCATCTCATCTAAAAGCCTGATACTGTGGCCTAATCAAGACTTCAGAACATTGTATTCAACCAAAGCTACCTAACTACCAATAGTACTAAAGTAACTTCATCTGCTTCTAGCGCCAAAATCAGTAAATAGCCGTCAACTAGTTGACATCGCAGCATGTAGATTATTACCACAAAACATGGTTCAACAGGACCAAAAACTCTCACCTACACATCTACGAAAGCCAAATCAGAATGATAAGGTGGACACAACCTAGACAGAAAATGGGAAATACCTGTAATTTTGGCCGAAGGGCTTCAAGTGGTCCTTTTGGCTTTTCAACACCTTGCTGTTATCATCCAAAAAGCATCAAATGATATGAAATCATTAACAAAATAATTGTTTTCTACTGTTTCAACCAGCGGGTAATGTTAGTGCTGGGAAGGCTACCTTTCCAAGTGCCCAGTCAGCAGAATCAAAATAAGCGCGTTCATGGTCCTGAGATCAATAGAAAAAGTCTTAGACGAAAAACAGTACAGCTAGCATATAATTCGAACAACAGGACGTAAGATCTGAGCATTATCAAATTCAAATATCACCTTTGAAATTAGTGGTGGTTTTTTTGGAATGATTCCACCATACTTTTTCTTTATAACTTCCTCCTAGAAAAAACAAACTTGGGTCAATCCTCTATAGCAGCACAAAGATTTTGATACAAACAATTTTCAGTACATATTTCTCCATAAGGTTCTTTACAATAACAAGTATTAAGCATCTTGGAAAACATAAATATAATAACAACCTCCTCTGGGGAAGATTTTTCAGACCCCTCATCCACCTGTTGCTCTTTCCCGTCCTCCATCCCCTAACGTCTTCACACCACCCTGCAAATACAAGCTGCAGCAGCATACTAGTTATTTTCAAGTCATCAACCAATGCGCAATGAAACTAACTCACAAATCACAATGCATCTACTATATATCTGCACATTGCAACTGAATCAAACAAGAGAAATAGACTCAGTTTAATCAGAGACAGCGTTTCAGTCTTTCAGAACAAAAACAAATATATCCTAGCATTAATACTCCCATAAATACAGTGACAATTCAATTATTTAGGTAAAAGAATGGTGAACCGGAAAGGTTGTAGACTATATTGTTGGCACAAACAAGTATGCTATGATCTCCCAAACTCATTCGCAGCAATCGTCTTAACATTTACATGGTGATACATTCAATTCAGTTCTCAAGTAGGTCCATAGTTCTTTGTAAGACAGCTCAATAAGCTAAAACCAGCTATTACAAGTATTGGGTATGCCGTATACATATCATTTAACATTCACCTCAATTTCCTCAAAAATTTAAACAGAAGTGTTGATAATAATAGTCAAACTATATTAAAAAGGCTTTACTTTAGCTACATCGCTTGGAACTCGATTTTAATCTCACTTTGCCTCGTAACTCAAAACTCGCTACTTTACTTCTCATCCCTGGAACTCAAAATCCGCTCTACTTTGCCCCTAGAACTCGATTTTGATGCTATTTTGCCCTCCAAAACTCAAAAATTGTCATTTTACTCTATAAAACTCAAAATTTTCTCCACATCGCCTTAATTTTGTGAATTCCATTATGTGAGTTTGATTTGAATGCACTAGGCTAATCAATTTATTTTTATTTTTTTTCCATTTCAGCAACTCAAGTACAGCATCCCAAAAACAAAAACAAAAAATCCAATTCTTAATTTCTTCTTTTAAACTTAATATTTTTTTTTATTGTTGAATGTTAGTGAAGATTTATAATCAAATTTATTAGCATGTGGGTCCTATGTATGTTTTAAAGGCTATTTTTTGAGTTCTAGGAAGAGAGTTCACAAGTTAAACCGGAACAAATTTTGAATTTCAAGAAATAAAGTGGTGGCTTTTCAGTTAATAAAATCGAGTCAAAGCGTAGCCAAAATAAAAAATAAAAAACTATTAATTTACTGAATTTCGACCGCAGAATATAATATACTACAGAAATTTCGTCCAAGCTGATAAAACATTGAACAATCAAATAAACGAGATTTGGTGAAAATTCGTCAACAAAAAAATAACGATATTGAAAATTAAAATTTGTTAACCTAATTTTATTTAATTTCACATTTGTTATCATATCCAGATCAAATGTAGTTGTAATTTGGTTATATCCATAATCAAAACTTTTGAGAATGAGAAGCAGCAAGTCAGTAATGCAATTCAAATTTTAAGAAAAAGAAATCAAAAAAAAAAAACTCGAGAATTCGTACCTGAAAGCGATCTAGATGGATGAAAAATCTAGAGAGAGAAGAAGGCGAATCTTAGAGAGAGAGAGGGAGGGAGGAGGAGTTTAGGGTTTAAAATGGTAAGAGGGGTTGGTGGGGGGAAGAGGGAGGGAGGAAATGTCGTCACGTGGTGCGAGGGCTGTTTCTGCATTGGGTGGTAGTGACGAATCTGATTATTATCCATCTCCCCATCCATTGTTTTAGTCGGTGTCATTTTCTGGCTACTCACTCAACTTAACGCGTTTTCTTTTACTTCATTTCTCTCCCAAACAACCAACAAACTTTGTTATAATTTTCTTTACCTTATTCTTTGGACTGCTTATCTACATATTACTTTTTTATCTTCTATATATCTTCTTAATTTTCGACCGTCGAATTAAATGAATTGAAAAAGATTAAAAGATAAAAATAAACAAAAAAGTATGTAAAAAAATTAAAAAAAATGTGTGGATGGTACACTTATTTTTTATGTGGTTAAGGGAATCCGGACGAAGAGGGTATAAATGGGTGGTACGAAATTTCGCAAAATTTGTACATTTCAATATATCAAGAGTGATGTTACGTCCACTCCAACCATCTTATACTCCTACCCTCCAAACCCCCATAAAAAGTAGAAAAAAATAAAAACTCTTCTTCAATTTTTCCAGGCTTTAACAAAATTACCCCGCAACTCCCAATGTCACTATCAACTCCTCCCCTCAAAATCCCAGAACAGTCGCACTAGCCCCCATAAACCCCAGCCAACCCACCAACAACACCCAAATCCTTAGCCCACCCACACCAAAACCCCATCTCAACCACATCAACACCCTCAAAACCACGTTGCACCAACATCCAGCGCCCTGCCTCGGTCGCCAACCATCGCAGCATCGCCACTTTCAAAAAACAGTTCTCGACAACGCAATTAAGGGTTGTGTGAACAATTTTTTTTTTTAAATGGGAAAGAGACGGGGAGAGAGATAACGTGAGAGTGGAAAAAAATTTGTGTGGGGTTTGGCTTGCCATTGGATTTCACTGAGTAGCATTACAATCTACTCAAAGCTCGCCACGTGACAAGTCTCAATCGTAACCTTTTATCATTCTTTTATATTTAAAATTCTCCTAATTATTTTTTCCTACTAATTAATATATACCATGAATCAATCTAAAGTTTCCTTTTTTTTAATTGTTTTATTAACACTCACGATATTGTTGAATACATGCCACATAAAAAATTACTATTAAATAACTTGTAGACTCTTGTATGAATGACTATTTGAGCCCTATAAAAATTTTAAAAAATAAATAAAAATATGAATACATCCCAAAATTATTTTTTACACATATTCTAATATTATTATTCTTCAGTCTTTTGTATGAGATAAAAGTTTTAGCAGCTTCAGAAGAGAACCTTTGATTTTAGGTTTGTGGGCTGGTGGTGTGAAAGCATGCAAATTCTAAATAGACTCAACCATTCGATTATAAATTCCAGATGTAATTATACACAGGGTTTGCTAATTCAAAATTTTTTTTTTTGGCCAGATGGCTTTGCTAATTTATCATGCTCAGTGTGTTGAACAACTTGTATATAGATTCAGTCATTTGAATTTCTGTTAAAAAAATGGTTGACCCTAAAAACTACCTAGCCTACGTGGTGCGCAGGTCGAGCAATTACTAAGCTAACTACGTCATTCAGTTGTGTGCGGGGCGTGCCAACTCGTCGGCCGAGCTCGGCCGGGGAGTAAAATATGATGTGTGGCGTTAGGTGCGTTGCTGACTTCTTGATCTTGCAATTGCGGCCGAGGAATGAACACGTCTCGACCCTTGGATTCTAGAGCCTGAAGACAAGGCTGCTAGTTCTGCGAAGTTCAATATCAAATTCGGCTGTCAATGTGCCGAATGTAGTAACATGGTAACACCTCACTTCACCGAGAAGGCTAATGAGATGACCTCTGCCAATAAGGAAACTGAAGGTACTCCGCAGTCGGCTGATTCTACGGCAACAATGTTGTTTATCCAAACTGAAGATGTCACAAGTTGCCTTCATAGTGCTGTTTCTCCAAACTGAAGATGTGTCGGCGAAAAAAGAAAATAAAAATCTCAAGGTTGTTGAAAGGTTTCGCGTAGAGCGAAGGTTTACGCAGGGTAGATTTGTGTGTTGAGTTGGAAGGGGTCTTCAATGTTACACTGCCTTCTCTATTTGAGCCCTATAAAAATTTTAAAAAATAAATAAAAATATGAATACATCCCAAAATTATTTTTTACACATATTCTAATATTATTATTCTTCAGCCTTTTGTATGAGATAAAAGTTTTAGCAGCTTCAGAAGAGAACCTTTGATTTTAGGTTTGTGGGCTGGTGGTGTGAAAGCATGCAAATTCCAAATAGACTCAACCATTCGATTATAAATTCCAGATGTAATTATACACAGGGTTTGCTAATTCAATTTTTTTTTTTGGCTAGATGGCTTTGCTAATTTATCATGCTCAATGTGTTGAACAACTCGTATATAGATTCAGTCATTTGAATTTTTGTTAAAAAAATGGTTGACCCTAAAAACTACCTAGCCTATGTGGCGCACAGATCGAACAATTAATAAGCTAACTACGTCATCCGGTTGTGTGCGGGGCGTGCCAACTCGTCGGCCGAGCTCGGCCGGGGAGTAAAATATGATGCGTGGCGTTAGGTGCGTTGCTGAAGACAAGGCTCGACCCTTGGATTCTAGAGCCTGAAGACAAGGCTGCTAGTTCTGCGAAGTTCAATATCAAATTCGGCTGTCAATATGCCGAATATAGTAACCTGGTAACACCTCACTTCGCCGAGAAGGCTAATGAGATAACCTCTACCAATAAGGATTCAAAAATCCTTCTCGATCGAGACTTGGATAGATAACCAGTCAGCCTCGACGCAGTGTTGTTTATCCAAACTGAAGGTACTCTGTGATCGGCTGATTCTACGGCAACAATGCTGTTTATCCAAACTGAAGATGTCACCAGTTGCCTTCATAGTGCTGTTTCTCCAAACTGAAGATGTGTCAACGAAAAAAGAAAATAAAAATCTCAAGGTTGTTGAAGGTTTCACGTAGAGCAAAGGTTTGCGTAGGGCAGATTTGTGTGTTGAGTTGGAAGGGGCCTTCAATGTTACATTGCCTTCTCTATTTATAGTGAAGGTTAAACTCCATCGCTTGGCGCAGCTTGATACTCACGAAGAGTCCTACTTGAATTATATCTTGTGAAATTGCATCTGAACTGTGCGCTATCCTGTAGCCGACGATCTCCAAGACAAACTGAAGCATATCCTTCAACATAAGCCATAATACCACCGTGGACTTTTAGCCCATTTAAACCACCACCTCCGCATGCTAATCTCTGACGCATATACCAACATGTTTATCCATATTTTAAATACATAATAATCAACTTGCAGCATACTAATCAACCAAATTGATCCCATAAGATATAATTAATAAGCTAAACATCCAGATCAACTTGAATTCATATGCCAAACATCCAGATCAACTTGAATTGTGCCACCGTGTTCCCAGCTTGGAGATACATATCTCATCCTTCATAATAAATTATTACTAAAAGATAATTATGATAAAAATCATAACATTATCCTTTAATAATAACAAAATGATCTTTTACCTTTCCATCCGACGGTTGGGAGCTATGCCCACTTAAAGGCCTTGATTGCACTGGCCGATTGTGTAATTTTGGGTCCAAACAAAAAGTAAGGTTTCAAACTTTATAATGGCATCAAGAGTAAGAAGAAATGACAAAATTTAATCATTAACTTTCAATTTGTAATTTGCAGACTTTGTAGTGTCAAGAAAAGCCATAACCTATAACTTCGTCTCCTTTCAAGCTCATTCGATTTTCTGCAAAGTACGAAGTTCATTTTTCCTGAGAATTTTTTTGAAATAGAGGAATACAAAATACGAAATTGGGAGAGAGTGAAGACCCACGGCAAAACATAAAGTGGAGGGAAATTTGGAAAAGAAAAAAGGGGGAAAAGAAGGGAAAAGAAAAAGAAAAGGAAACATTAGATTAATCCATGGTATAGATTAATTAGTAGAAAATATAATTATGCGAATTTTAAATATAAAAAAAATGATAAAATATTATATTTAAGACTTGCCACGTGGTGAGTTTTGAGTGAATTATAGTGCCACTCAGTGAAATCCAATGGCAAACCAAGCCTTACACAAGTTTTTCTTGTGAGCGTGGGAGAGCGATTTTTATTTTTCATTTTTAATATTATAGATATGCTAGGATCACATATGGGTTAAAAAAAAGTAAAAATTAATTGGTGCAAAATTACAAAAAGGCCCGTGAATTTTTTTTTGTGATAAAAGATTAAACTGTCTTTTCGCACTCTTTCGGTTGACAAAAGAAATTGTGTTAATATGTAGTTTAGATGATTTTGGCAACGAACCAACTAAAATTCAAGCCCTATAGAACATAATTTGGAAGAAAAATCACATAAATTAGGGAGAAATTAAAAGGTTCTTGGAATAGAAAAAGGTTAAAACGACTGGTATTCTATTGTAATGAGTACAAAATTTAATTACTGACGATAATTAATAGAGTTATAAGCACCGAGTATCGTCATTGCTTTAGTCGTCATAGTATTTATATATAAATGCATGCCATATTTATTATCGTTGGTAAACAAATTTCGTACTCATTAAAATAGAATATCGTACTCATCAAAATAGAAAACCTCAATTTAATTACCAACGAATTTGGCTAAAAAGCCAAACCCAAATGATCTCAGAGTCGAAACAGAGAAAAACGTTCAATGGCGCTAATCATGACCTTGAATTTGTTCCTCGTTTTCAAAATTTAACAACCACGGTTGCACCTCAAAGAAGGCAGTATGAAAACATTAGAAGGGGAACTTGGCTTTAAATAAAAATAGATGAACTTGAACGATATTAGGGTTATGGAATTATGTAAATATTAAAAATTATTCATTAGAAATATTCCACTTCCTAGTTAAGTGTTGGGAAAAGTACAAGGAAATTATGGTAAATTTAGAGTGAATAACATTCTTCTCAGAAGCACGTAGACTAGGTTGAGAAGCGGATATCTCAATCTCTTTAAAAAGATTCAAGCCCATTATAATTTAACAAAGTTCACGGACTGGTGCAATAGTATATCCCTTGATTTTTCCTTCCATGATACGACAACTCAACAGACTCAAACTCATCTGCACAAAAGGAATATGGAGAAAAATGGAAAAGAGTACACTTCTTTGATTGGAAGCCATCAACTGGAATCTGGTGGATGTCCTGTTGTCAAAGTTAGGCAAAAATTGTCAAATGTTGGCATGCATGTTTTTTTCTTTCCATAAAGCGAATTAGAGTTTGATTAGGGTTTGCTATCCACACATTCTATTTTACTTCTCACCCACCTTTTGATAATTTTTGTCTGTTGATCTTCTTTAATTCATCTGATCCGACAGCTGAAAATTAAAAAGGTGTGTGAGAAGTAAAATAGGGTGTGTGGATATCACACCCCCTTTGGTTATTATAGAAGGAGGTACACGGAGTAAGGGTTTTAGTGAATATGTTTTTAAAATGACTGAAATCGCTTTTGATGAAAATATTTTTGGAAACAATCCTTATTAAAAATGCTAATAAATCCTGAAAAAAAGCACTTAAAATGCTTTCTGGAAGAAGCACATAACTGGTGCTTCTTGTAGAAATCACTTAAAGTGTTTTTGGAACCCAAAAACATTTTTTCTAAAAGCGCTTTCAATTATTTTAAAAGCACATACAAACAAACCCTCGATCATAATAGGATGTAGGAGAAAAAGTTGTGTGATTTTGAGGATTTGATTATTGGTTAGTAGATATGGGTTTAGAGATAAATTTTAGTTTTAGTTAGTTTTAATTGCATCCTGTCCTAACAGTAATTGTATAATAGCGTAAAAAAGATAATTCATATTTAAAACTTGAGTGTGGATGAGATTATATGAGTTCAAATAAAATTTTTCAAAATAGAATTGTGTGAATTACCATTGAACTTTTAGTGCTTAATTTATCAAGAGTGGTGTTATGCCCACTCCAACGAGATATTTTTCAGTATGACGGGAATACGGTCCGATACACCAAGATTAATAATACAATTGGTTGGACACTTGAAGAAAAAAAATTTCAACCAATTGCATTTGGTGAACCGGACTATGTTTTCAATACACTAACCCTACAACTACATTATATTCGTACCCTCCATAAAAAGTAAAATAAAAGTCTTTCCCACCCACCATTATACTTAAAATAGCCTTATGTTCCTACCGTCCATAAAAAGTAAAAAAAGAAAAAGTCTTTTCCACCCACCATTATACTTAAAATAGCCCAACATATTTCTACTTCAATTTTTCCTTGCCTTAACAAAATTAACCTGCAACTCCCAAATATCACTATCAGTCCCATCCCCTCAAAATTCCCAGAACAGTCGCACTAGCCCCATAAACCCCAGCCAAGCCTCCACCAACCACCCCAAATACTCAGCCCAACCGCACCACCACCCCCAAAACCCCATCTCAATGTACCAACAACCACAAAACCACGTCGAACTAACATCTAGCGTCTCGCCTCGGTCGCCAACCATCGCAGCACCACCACGTCCACAAAATAGCTCCCGACAACGCAGTTAAGGGTTTAGGTCTGCATGTATATAATTAAGTATCAATTTTCAATTGGAAAAAATGTGCAACCACGACCATTCATTTGGCCATAAGATTAAAATAGATGAGCATATGCCCACACTAACATTTTTTTTAAGTTTTCAGAATGGGAAGGAGAGAGGGAGAGAAAGCATGAAAGTGGGGAGATTTTTATTTTTAATATCAAAGATACGCTATAATCATATGTGGCTGAAGACTCTTTTGGTTGACAAACATACTTGTGTTAGTGTAGATGATCTTGGCAACCAACAACTAAAAGTCAAGCCCTATGGAACATAATTTTGAAAAAATAATCGCTTAAATTAAGGAGA
Source organism: Heteromeles arbutifolia (assembly GCA_024362995.1). Lineage (NCBI taxonomy): Eukaryota > Viridiplantae > Streptophyta > Magnoliopsida > Rosales > Rosaceae > Heteromeles > Heteromeles arbutifolia. The sequence goes on along the minus strand of JANCRC010000007.1, from coordinate 34,124,651 downwards.
AATTAAAAGGTTCTCGAAATATTCTATTTTAACGAGTACAAAATTTATTTACCGACGATAATAAATAAAATGTTAAACATCACTATCATGTTTAATTGTGAGCAAAAATATAGTGTGCGTCACTTTGGTGATGGGGAGCAAAAATATATCTTCATGCTACGTGAAGGCTCATATCATGGACGAAAAAGGCGGAATCAGATAGCTGCAAAAGCAGAGTACACAATCGCACAGATGTTCCGTATCCATAATCCATCCATATCCATATCCAAAACCACCACCATCTGACTACGACAAACACTCCTTCTTTATCCACGCGCTCGCACAGCGCGTGCGCTACTCCACTACCGTCTTAACCCCGCCACATAGCAGTATCTCCTCCCTCCCGTCCTCCTCTCGCTCGTTCCCTCCCTCCGAAGCAAGAGCGGACCACCGGCCAGCGCGTTGGGGAAATCCCACCGCCATGGCCACCACCATCAACGACCTGCCGGAGGTCATACTATCCGCCATCATCACCTTAGTTTCCGACACCCGGACCCGGAACTCGCTCTCCCTCGTGTGCAAGAAGTTCCGGAGCATGGAGAGGGCCACGCGCGCTTCTCTCACGCTCCGGGGCAACGCGCGCGACCTCCACCGGATCCCGATTTGCTTCACAGCGGTGGACCAGCTCGACCTATCACTCTTATCCCCGTGGGGCCACGCACTGCTCTCCCCCTCCGCCGCCAACACCGACCCTCCCCTCCTCGCCCAGCGCCTCCGTGACGCCTTCCCTTCCGTCACCTCACTCACTGTCTACTCCCGATCTCCCTCCACCGTCCAGATCGTCTCCCGTCTGTGGCCGGGATTGCGCCGGGTCAAGCTCGTCCGCTGGCATCAACGGCCCCACTCGCCCCTCGGCGCCGACTTCGATCCTCTGTTCTCGGAGTGTCAATCCCTCTTGGAGCTCGACTTGTCGGAATTCTACTACTGGGCGGAGGACCTCCCGCCTGTTCTGGAAGCCCATCCCGGCGTGGCTCGATCTCTCACCAAGCTCAATCTCTTGACGACGTCGTTTACCGAGGGGTTCAAGGCCAACGAGATCAAATCCATCACGGCGGCGTGTCCGAAACTGCAGCATCTCCTGGTGGCGTGTATGTTCGATCCGAGATACATAGGCTTCGTCGGCGAGGAGGCTTTCTTATCGATCTCCGCCAACTGTCCGGAGCTCAGAGTCGTTCATTTGGTCGACACGAAGTCGCTGGCCAACGCCCGCGGCGACCCAAACGACAATGGGTTCACCGCCGAAGACGCGCGGGTCGGGCGCGCGGCGTTAGTCGACTTCTTCTCGGGGCTTCCGCTGCTGGAAGAGTTGGTGCTGGATGTGTGTAACAACGTGAGAGACAGTGGGTTGGCGCTGGAAGTGCTCGGGTCCAAGTGCCCCAGGCTGAGATTGCTCAAGCTGGGCCAGTTCCATGGGATTTGCTCGGCTATTGGGTCCGAGCTCGACGGCATTGCGTTGTGTGCAGGGCTGGAGTCGCTGTCGATTAAGAACTCGGCCGATTTGACGGACATGGGGCTGATTGAGATCGCGAGAGGTTGTTGTAGATTGGCCAAGTTTGAGGTCGTTGGATGTAAGAGAATTACGGTTAAAGGGTTGAGGACGATGGCTTGTTTGTTGAGGAAGACTTTAGTGGATGTCGGGATCTCTTGTTGCAAGAACTTGGATGCCGCGGCCTCACTGCGGGCTCTGGAGCCCATTCGTGATCGGATTCAGCGCCTGCACATTGATTGCATATGGGAACAGGAGGATTCTCATGGCTTTGATGATGATCTTGGTCAGGTGAATGGCGATGGCGTTATTGCTTTGAATCGGAATGGTGATGATGGCGGTGATTACATGGACTTGAATTGGGCGGCTGAGTACGAAAACAGAAGTAGCAAGAAATGCAAGTTGGGGATGGATGGGGAGTGTTCCTATATGCCACCAAGCTATGGCCATGGCTATGGCGACGGCAATGGAAATGGAAACGGGTTTTGGTATGATGAGACATGGGAGAGGCTGCATTACCTTTCGCTTTGGGTTGGGGTCGCTGAGCTGCTGACTCCATTGCCGTCGGGGGGTCTCAATGATTGTCCCAATCTGGAGGAGATTCACATTCGGGTTGAAGGGGATTGCAGGGGAAAGCACAGACCTACACAGCGAGAATTCGGGTTGAGCTGCCTCGCAGGCTATCTTCGCCTGTCCAAGATGAAGTTGGATTGTGGTGATACGGTGGGTTATGCACTGACTGCCCCGGCGGGACAGATGGACCTTAGCCTCTGGGAGAGGTTCTTCCTGACTGGGATTGGAAGTTTGTCCCTCAGTGAACTCGACTACTGGCCCCCGCAAGACCGAGATGTAAACCAGAGGAGTCTCTCGCTTCCGTCCGCCGGGTTGCTGTCGGAATGTGACACATTGCGGAAGCTCTTCATCCACGGCACGGCTCATGAACATTTCATGATGTTCCTTGTGAGAAATCCAAACCTCAACAACCTCAACTTGAGGGATGTGCAGCTGAGAGAGGACTACTATCCGGCACCCGAAAACGAAATGAGTACGGAGATGAGAGTGGATTCGTGTAGTCGATTCGAAGATGCACTTAACAGGCGCCCAATCCTCGATTGAAAAATAAAACTAATGCGACCTAGTTTATGAAATCGGAGAGGAAGAATGTAAGGAGTTCTGAACTTCTTGTTCATGCCTCACTTCTATCGTTTTCAATTTTCCATCGAATAATATCTTGGCATCGTTTTGCCAAACTGTTTACTAACATGAACAAAGTTTTTGCACACGTGTCATAATGTAATTAGTCTGTAAGAAGGAACAACTGCTTACTAATCCGTCGTCTCCAAGAAGGAATGACCCCTAACATGTAAGTAATCGAAAGTATTTTCGGAAGTCCGAAGTCCAATAAAAAAGCTGAGTTGCAGCAAAACATCGGAGGATGCAAAATTAAAAGCAAAAGATGAGAAATTGACAACAGCATACACCTTAAAGCCGAGAATACAAAGTGAAAACCTCTACCATGTTTTCTATACACAAGAAACAAGATTGTATCAGCAAAGTGAGTATTCGCAGTCTGACAAGCGGGAGAGTATGTCCTCGCAGCTCGGTCGATCCTGCGGTTCCGTCCAACAATCTGTGCAAAAATGCAAGTGTCAGCTCGGAAGCCCGATTATGCACGAAAAACATATAAAGCTCTGGACATTTTTTTCATTAAGGTTAAGCAATTGATTACCCGAAATAAGCCTGCCTAGCGGACCATCAGGGATCTCCAATCGGGAACCTTCATTCGCAACAGCGTAAACTACCTGAATAGAAGAAAGCTAAAGTTCACCTCAAAAGTTTCTAGCTTTCTCAAAATACTAGATGGTTGGATTGTACTAGCTACATGTTCGGAACAAGAACGAAAACAGTTAACTTTATATCTTACTGACCCTCTCCGGCGGAACACCTTCCCACGGTCTATTTAGAGTGCAGAGCTCCCACATTAACACCCCAAGGCTGAAAATATCACATTTTTCGGTGAAGGGTTCGTTTCGAATAAGCTCAGGTGCCATCCATTCCGGAGTTCCTGCAGACGATGAGTCCTTCATGTTTGTCTCAGACATTATTCTTGAGAGTCCAAAGTCACAGAGCTTGACAGTCCAGTGCTTATTCACAAGACAATTTGCACTTTTTAGATCACGATGAACTATCTTCATCCGGTGCATGCACATCAACCCCCTTCAGTTGCAAACAAAAGATTCCAGTCACTACTTATCAATACTAAAACATAAAATTAAGCAAATTTGTCAGATTCTTTTACTTGAATGTACAGGCGGCGCTGAGGCGTTTGGATAATGATAATGATCCTATATGCAGATTAAGTTACTTTACACGGAACTTTCACGAAATGCCAAATTCCGAGTTCATCCTATTACGACCTTGAATTATACCTAGCTTACAGAATCTTCTATCTTACACATATACTAAGAAGTCATGCAAACTGAGATGACATAAGATCAAATTGGTTTTGTATTGCAGTGTTAAACATTTGGAGACAAACATAAGGAATTTCAAACCTCCAAAAAACAAAGTACAGAAACAGTTCAAGCATTTGCCAACATGTAGGACCTAACCGCCTTAATCAGAATGATAACATGTCAATAGTCTTGTCCGACTCTCTACGATACTGTCAGTTTCAGAGCCAAAGGAGTTCATCTATTAGCAGCTAGTAATTCTAAATTTACGAACCAAAAGCCATAGATGGTGGAAACACATGTCAGTTCTCTTCAGGGTTCAAATAAAAATAAAGAAGAACATGAACCAACAAATTTATGTCCTATCGAAAAACGTGTCGAGTGAAAAATATTTCATAGATCATGGATGGATTGAACAGACCTGCATATGTCACGCAACATCTTTAGTCTCCTTCGCCAGCTAAGCTTCTTCTTCTGGCCACTCAAATGAATCAAATAATACAAAGATCCCATCTCCATGTATTCTGTAACCATTGATAAGCGTGGAGGCTTCGTGCATGCACCCAAAAATAGAATAACTGCAGAAAACATCATGGTAAATTCCACAGCAGTATAAAATAAAGAAAACATGTACTATCTACTATATCTCCAACGTATAAAACCATATACAAAGGAAAAATGGAAAGTATAATCAGAACAGAAAGTACCATTAGGATGCCGAAGACGACTGGATACCCACGTGCAAAAGAAATGTAGAACACGTTAGAAAAATATAGCATAAAAAAGTAAAACCTGCAGCAGAAAGACAATAAAAACAAAACAATAATCAAGGTATCTGTGAGAAATACCTAAGAATGGATATCTCATTGCAGAAGTCTTCCATGTTTTCAGCAGTTAGGTCTTGCTCTAAGAAAACCTTTATTGCAACATCTGTTCCATTCCAAACACCTCGAAAGACTTCTCCAAAGAACCCTAAATGTAGAAGCAACCGAAAAAGCTCAATCAATTAGAACTGTATTTTTAATTTTTCTGAATGGAAAACTTAAGATGCTTTTCCAAGGAAAGAGGAGCTTCAGAGCCTGAAATTCAGAAGCTTTCTCAGGGACTTACTGGGGTTTTAAGGAGCATACTTTTCTACAGAAGGACCAAAATCCAATTACGTTTTGGAAAACAATCGGGGAAAATGGATATTTCATCCCCCTATTATATCTTTTTTTATCTAATGATGACTTGATTATTTGTGTAAAAACTAAAAATAAAAAGAATTCTTTGACATTAAAAAAAAAAAAAAATTGAAACAAGATTGCTGACAAACACTAATTTCTTTAACAACAAACTCATATTTCTTTGCTAGCCCATTGTGAGGCTTTAGCCCACTCCACCCACCCCTTAGTATAGATAATATTGTTTGCTCAAAAAAAAAACTCATATTTCTTTCACCTCAGGAAATAGATGGGAGATGGGTTCACACTTATCAAGCCAACAGCATAGTGAAGTACTGTATGTTACACAAGTGATGCTTACCTATTCCAACACGAGTTCCAACAGTCAATTCTGTGAAATCAATATTCCATTCCTGGTAAGGCAATAGAGGCTTATTATCAAATGTGGCGGATTCAAGAATTCTGTTCCATGTTAAGACCAATTCATCATTTGTCGCAAACTCTGAAGGTCCAATTCTATCAGATGTTTGATTCCTATACTGATGTGGAGATGAAGGTAATGAAATTGCTTTTTGAGAACTGATTTGGTCCTGGTGAAGCAAACGTAAAGCAATCTTCAATCAGAAATTCACGACAATCATCTAAAGAAAACATTAAAACCTGATGCAAAAAAAACTTAAAGCCCAAAACAACATTAATTGCTTCATAATAAATTCTTGAAAACTTCAAAGCCCAAAACTAGCAATATTCTTAAATCTTACAGAGTATAATGACAATTAAAATATGAGCACTAAAGTTGTTAGTATTTGACGCTTGGAAATCATCCACATCTACCCAATATGCAAGGTACACATGAGAAACAAGACCAATGATAATGGAAATTTTAGAGTCAAAATTAGAATTTCTTATGAAACCGGAATTTAATTAACTTGTGTTGCCTATCGAATGCATCTCTTTCATTCACCTAGGAGTGGGAGAGTAGTCAAGAAAAGTTGTTTGTTATTTAGAGTTACAGTCCACTTCATATTCTTTTATGGATTATATTCATTATTATTATTTATTTTAATCCCATCACCAACATTACATTGACTTTAAGGTTACACCAGTTGTAAACTAAAAATCACATTCCCTCGTAAGATTGATTAGGAATGTATAAATTTTGTTACCTTTAGGCTTTACAGCGTTTACGCTATGCTCATTAGTCATTATTTTACCATATGAAGTAACGGGTAGATTCAATGTAGGGTGATCAGCAAGACTAGAGCACTAATCAGAAAGGGGGTTATTTACAACATTATGGAATAAAGATACAGGAGTAGCTGTACGTTGGATGTGGAAGCAATGCAAAGAGTTCACGAGGAGGTTATAAATGGGTAGAGGAGATCACAATGCAACACAATGCAACTGGATTGTTAGATGTAAGAACAAAGTCAGTCCAAAATTTCATGCACCTGATGACTGGGAAACAAGACTTCATTCTAATATGTATATATAAGCACACAGAGTCACACATAAATATATTAGATCTATACAATTCCATATTGCAGGGTTTCAGAATATACCATATATCCAGAATTTTAAACAACTAGCAAAGATGTTACACCAAAATAACAAGCAAATATACATCCACCGGCCAGGTGATCAGACTCAAAGCCCCAAAATAATGAAACTAAGTAAACACTCAAAATCAAAAAACAAACAAAAAGTGCAGTCATCCAGTTGACTATCCTACCTTCAGAACACAACCATTAAACAATTGATTTCCAAATAGAAAACATATTTTCCGTTACTGCAATGAAGAAACGTACATTTTTCTGAAGACCGGATCTGTCACCATCACCTTGCTCTCTCAAAAGACGATTCTGCTTCAATGTATCATTCATTGCTCGTACAGCCCTATATAGTTCATTAGATTCATAGTTTATTAACTGTATAAACATCCAAAATCAGATAAAATAACATTCTCTTTATGGTCCATCCGATTTGGACATAATTCTCAAGTTAGAACTATGAGTGCCTCCACATAAACAATATACTAGATGCCAAATTTTCACATCAAACAAATTTTCATAACCTGGCCAGAGATAATATTTACAAGGAACTTGGCTTAAGAACAAAAACTGGCCACAGACTTCTCCATATTAGTTAAGCAGAACTATGTGTACTAATTTTATTTGATCATTCAAGCAAAAAATTTCTATCACATCACTTAAAGATTTTCTAAATAAACTGCACAGTGAACTTTTTTTATTGACAGGAAATGAGAATAATGAAGAAAGTGAGAAATCATGTATAAGGCATGATGGAGTTACTACAAGCAACGTCACACTAAATCTTACCAACCAGAGCAAAACAAGAACCACTTAACACAAAAACATTAGACCAGCCAAGATAGATGTGAAACAAGAAAACTAATGTTCATGATAAAAGAAAACAAAAGGTAGACATGATTCATTTCTGTGATGCTGGAACTAAAAAAATTACATGTTAACTTGGCCTTCTGTGTAAGAAGCAACAGGCAATTGTCGATAATCTACACGACATCATTTGCCTGATGGCGATTTCTCATGGCTCCTCACATTAGCAAGCACCTCAGAGTGCTAGAGCTCTAAAAATATATAATGTTTTATTGACCTGTTACCATTTAATTGAATCATGGGTCCTCTGTCACTTTCTTATACTTTCAACAAGTACTTACCCTCTAATAAAATACTCGTGTACTGTGACATTGATCATAAGAATCACAATCAAATACAAGATGAGAAACACATTCTAACAGTATAAGAATGATATAACGAGGAAAAAGGTAATAATAACCAAGAATTTTTTTTCAAAAATAACCAATAAACTGAAATGAAAGATGCCAAAATATATCTACAAAGGGAAAAATATCAGTTTACCCACAAGGGAGTAGTTCTGTGAAATTGACAAACTATAGGAAGCAAAGACTTCTTTTGAAAACAACGAAATAAACATCAACCTTACGATATCATCGCCAATCTCTGGAGTAATACTCATGCTTCTTCTTCTTAATCTGCGAGCTTCTGATGTTGATGCACCGTCTGACCTGTACCTACAATCAAGAATTGAAGACAACTTTAAGAGCACACATATATATTTCTTTTAAGATGTGTAGATTGAGCTGTGAAAGAAACATCGTATACAAGCTAAAACAAAAAATAATCACACACAAAATTAACCAATACTAATTTCAGCAGACAATGTAACATCAATAAGTTATCTCGAAATGACCAAGTACAGTTGGTGAAGATTAAAGTCCGATAGTATAGAGCGGAAGAGACAATGAGTGGATATAATGGACAATTTAACAAAAATGATTAATGACATTATGGGAATGGAAGCATTAACTTCAAGGAGGGATCAATTTTGTATACTACCTTTTTCTGGCCTAACTGAATAAACAGGGATAGCTTTTTGGCCCCAAGCTTGGTTTGGGTTTAGTGATTATGTAATGTCTATAAGAAATATATGGCCAAAGGTCAGAAGCCTAGTTTGACCCAATAAATTGCACCCACCGCATTGTCATTTGTAGGATACAATTCCATTCCAACCATTTCCCACCCAATCTTGTAAACATGAAAATAATAAGGCAATCAATACTGTTCGTTTGTTATGGAATAAGACCTCAATTAATATCCACTGCCTCAGCGCACAATAAACTTGTGGATTATTCACTAAACCATCCATCAAAAGATTTAGTTTATACAAGGGGGTAAAATGGGATCAACAGATATAAATAAAACCTTGAGGTAGGCATGTCATCAGCATAATCTCTAAAAGATTTCCTATCACCACTGAGCATGGACCGCCCACGTGCTCGGAATGAAGGATGCTCTGGACTGAAAAACCAGAAAGAAATAAAAGGAATAACTACAACGACAACTATATGCAATGACATTGCTTAAAGAGTAAAAGGTGAGTCTAGACCAACTTTAGACATGGGCTAGTAAATAAAACACAATATCATGGAAAATCATAGACTGGCTAAAGAACCAAAAAAGTATCTGACCTGAAAATTGATGTTGTGCAAGCATTTCTATGAGCATTCTATTAATATTGCAATGGTACCGAAAAGCTAAATCTTGATTCACAAGAACATTATCCATCCTAAATATAACTGGAAAAATGGAAACTGTCACCATTGATATAGACCATGTAGTCCATCAAGAAGTCGGTACCTTATTGGCATTATTGGGAGATTAAACTATCAAAACTACTCGAATGATAGGGAAATTCACGGTCAACTTTTTCTTATTCTTTTCGTCTCAAAATATTGTGGTTTGGGTCAAGATAGCATAGAGATAATGGCATACATGATGTTAGTATTGTTGTCATCTATCCAGAGAAATGCACCCAGAAGAGTGCCACACATAAGCAACACAGATACACACAACACAAAAACCATCTGACACAAGTAACATGAAAATTCCATCTCTAGCTCCAGGCCTCTCTAACTTCAACATTGTTAAGAAGCATTTTATGTACAGTATGCCAAGGTTTTACAATAAGCCATCTTTAAACAAGAGGACAGACTAAGATGCATTGAAATACAACTAAAACCACAAGTGGAGCAGACTATGTTATGCTAAAGATAGGACAACTTTTTGAGAGAGAGAGAGAGAGGTATCATTGCCATCTTCTGAAGAAAAAACAAATCAAGTTTTGGCATCCGGAACAAAAGTTTATCACTTTACTTATCAATACATAAATTCTACAGAAGAATTACTGGGGAACCAGTTTGAGTTTATTGTCAAAAGTAGCTTGTATAATGTCATTTTTTTCTCGTCCCTTACATAAGACAACTCAGTAGAGTCAAGTTCCTACTGGTGAAATCATCACACAATGCAAAAATAAAAATAAAAATGGAGCTGCTATGATCCTAGATCCTTACCAATATGATTTATCATCATGAACTATGGGAGTTTTGAATCTTTAAAACTAACAAAATTAAACTTGAAATCTTTAAAAAAACACGTTAGGATGAAGAAAACCTTGAACTAGCAGTCCGCTGTTCAGCAATGGCCTTCCTCCGACTACGCCGCCAAAATGTAGTTGCAATGTTGGGTTCACTATGTGAAAAACTGAGGGATTAAAAAAGTAACTCAATAACAAACAACTCATAGTCCTATGCATTTGAGAGTTTAAAAATCAAGCAAATGCCAAGCAATAGGACAAACTTAATGAGAAGAGAAAAAAAACGCACACAATGGGATGGTCATAGCAAAAATTCATTTGAGACTAGAGTTTTACTTGTCAAGACAGGAAACGTAAATCACCTCAGTTTTCTTTCAATGGAGGTAATAGGTCGCAACATTATATTTTGTAATGAGGGACCTTGTGCATTTGAGGGCACATCAAATCTACCTCGGAACTGAGGACTATCATCTTTTTCAGCACTGCAACGGAAAAAATATGAAACACCTAAGTTTTCTTTGTAGCGCATGCTTGCAACAAAATCATCAATCATTACAGGTTCCAAATTTCTAATTCTAAAATTTAGGATTTTACAAACCGCATCAGCTAACCTGTCAGGATCCATTCTCTCTGAAAATCCATATAGAGGACTGTTTGGTTCTAGTGGTGAATCACACGAGTCGTTCTCTGCACTATCACTCTCCCCAGCTGCAGAAATATGGGTCATAAATATTGCTTTGGTTGATCGGGGTAACAGCTGCCCAGGAAACCGCATCAGGTCGACCAATAGTTCAACAGAGTTCAACACAACGACCACAGACATATGCTTGTATGAATCTACACACTCAACGGCTCCATCAATAGGCAAACCCTGATACAAAAAGAAGCACAAGGAGCAAAAGGCAGCATTTCAGATTTCAGGGCTAATCATGATTGAGAATAGTAAGAACTTATATCATATATTTGACAATTTTTTTATCATTTGGATGGAACCGTATAATATCCATGGGAAAAAATATCAATCAACTAGAACAGTTAATCACCATCAAATAAATGATAAGCTTACCACCATTAGCCTACTTTCAAGACCTACAGTGTCTGCTAGAACTTTGAATAAGATTGCTCTAGGACGGCATGAACCATGTTTTATTTGCCCCAAAAGTTGGACTCCTCGATTCTCAAACATGTGGGAGGTTTCTTCAAGTGCAGCTTTTGCTGGACTTTCTGCATTTGGCCGCTTATAAAAATCTGAAACCTGTGTAGGCATTGCAGACGAAGTTAAAGCATCGTCCTAATGATGTTAACATGTCCTAAGTTATTAATCAAAGAAATCACAAGCAGTGCTTATGAAAAACTTGACCCAGTAAGTGCCTGATAAGCAGTATATGGTATATATCAGTATAGCAGCAGAATAGTTAATCTAACATCAGGTTTTAGATGACACAGATTCTATGATTCATATCTCATGGATGTTTACTTTATGTGTAACTGAAGAAGTTGTGTGGAATAGGCAAAGAAATCGTAGCATAAGTCCAGAACCAGGTAGCACATCTCCATTGCATTGTTATTCATATTATGATCATAAAGATATGAATAGTAATAGTAAAACATGTAAGTGGCAGTCTTTGACAGTTGAAAACATTGGATGTAACAAAATAAGATCAAAATGGAGAGAGAGTGTGTACTCAAGGCAACTTCAATATAGATCCAGGAAAACAAATAAATTACTCACCAATCCAGCAATCTTTTTTATCATTGCAGCTGGATTTGCGTTCAATCCTTTTACGAGAGCCACAATCAGTTGCTTCAGCATGGACACCTTTTTGTCTTTTGTAGTATCTACAAGAATGACATCGGCTCTCAAACCCTCTGCTTCAAGAGCATGAAGCTCATCAAGAGTAGGAATATCATCAAAGATCTCCTTGAGCCTCTTCTCCTGTATATTGTCAGATTGAGTCAATTGAAATGATCAAATCTCAACTACAGTGGACAAGTGAAAACGAATCAAAATAAACAAAGCCAATGAAAATTACAAGTGAATACTACACCATCTCAACAACACTAAATTAGCAGTATCAGAATGTTTCTTTGAAGTAGTTCAAAAGTGTGCACATGAACAGACAACACATGTACCACTGCACCTAAAACTTCCAAATTTTTATTCTGTCAAAGCAAACCTACCCTTAAGCCCAAAAAAAATCCGATTGTAGAGATATTTAAAGTACAATATAAAAAATATAAAAAGGACATGGCATTTTGTTTACAGTCACATCAATCTCGGTTCCAACATCAATCAGACAAGATGTGACGGGAAGCAAGAATAAGAACAGCAATTTTTTTATCAATAATTCAACAAAAAGAAAATAACAATTAAGTATGACCAACAATTAATTCTCACCGGAATGACAGAATAGAAACCATTGGGAATTGGTTCTAAGAGCATTCCAGTTTGCCATAATACTTGTGATGCCTTCTGAGATGACAACACATATTGGTCCGAACTTCTAGGTGATTCAGTATTACTCAGTGATTCTTCTTGGGATCCCAAAGAAACAGATCCAAATTTGTCCACGAAATCTGAAGGCCACCATGATGCATTTGGAGGCCCTTGCTCTGCTAGCCCTCTATCATCTCGTGTCTCCTCCATGTCTTTAAATATCTGAAATTTAAAACCATTTCGCCCCCACTTCCTACCCCATAAAAGATGTCTTTAACCTAACAGCATTCCTTACAAAAGAACGAGTTCCAAAATTCAATTGGAATGACTTCTTCAAGCTGGAGGTCATAAGACCTGCAAAATACTTGAAAGGACAAAATTTGCCATCAGAGAAAAGGCAATTTAAAAGTAAAACACCAGAGATCACTATAGAAAGGCATGACAGTCTTCAGAAGAAAACATCAAAAGTCTAGCAGAATATACAAGAAAAATGAAATCTCGTTCAAGTAAGAGTTTGTCAAAACCATGTAAAATTGCAAAAGTACAAAAATATTTCCATGAATATGGTAAACTACAAGTAAAGAGAAATACATAGCAGCTAAAGCAAGGATATGTACTTTTCAAGTCCACCGCTCAGTCTCGCCCTCTTACATCACTATAGTATGTATCACTATAGTATGTGAACCAAAACAGATATTAAACATCTCTAGTTACTGATCTCACTTGTTGAAAGAAAATTGAGAAAGTAAACAACTAGTTCAACTTTCTTAAATTATGTTTCTTGATATTTATATTTTCTGACCACCAATCCAAAGAAATAATGGATTTTTTTTTCAAATTAATTACAAAAATTTGTACAATTAAAATAAAATAAAATGTAAAGTATTTGATGTTAGTTTTAGCATAGCGAAAAGATCACAAGTCACTATTTATTGGAGTAAGGATATCTGGTGTCGGGCCTTTACATGTGCCCCCAACCTAAGTTCTATGTTAGTAAGTAAAACATTCATCTTAAATTTGATATTTTCTTTTTTCAAGCTTCATGTGTCCTCTTTGATTGGGACTTAATAAACAAAAGTGTCGTCTTTGACTGGGACATAATATGAGCTCTACTTTACATGTACTTGCTGCTCAAACACCTTATACACATCAACCCGAAAAGAAAAAATAACAAAAGATTGCCATAATAAGAAATGAAGGTAGTTGTTTACATCAGAGAAGTGTTGATAGGTGGGGAGAGCTAATGGAGTGGGATAACATGGGAAGGTCGTAGAATGCTGACAAGCTAGATGGATTCACGAAGTTGACAAATTTGCTATAAATAGGCAGAGTATCTAGGTTTTGTTTTTTAAGTTTCAATACTTCTTTACAATATTTATGAACATTCAAATACTTCGACAACCAGCCATTTGAGGAACTCATCTTTACACTATTATTGAACTCATATTACAATTATTAAAATTCCATAGTCATGATACTACATAAGCTAGTTAAAATTTCAGAATATACTAACATACAATTGCGATTTTCTTCAAGCGCTTTAGTAAATTTTAGTGGTAAATAATACCATTACTCCATAATTGCTACTAAACTAGTATAACATACAACTAAAAATTGGCATAACACGTCAAAATCATCCTTCACACACTTCAAAAATCATCCAAAAAGCCTCCATCTTCTGCTACAATTTCTGCCCGTTTTTGTCCAACTCAACATCTAGATCAATCAACTTCCTAATCAACTAACTATTTATCACCTCAAACTTGAACACGCGTAGAAGATCAAGACAAATATTGGAAGCAATCAGCAAACCTAAACACTTTCCCAAGCCACATCAACAACAATGAATACACGAGTGAAAGTAACCAACATATATAGCCAGCCATCTGCTGTGCGTCCAAATATACCTTCTAGGGTTATACCTCAAATGAAATTGAACGCAATTAGCAATAACACTAAATACTTTACCAAGTCGCACAAGTAATACACTCTCAATGACGCATCAATTAAAAAAAGTTAAACCCCTCAATTTTAGACATCTATAGCACGGCGATGCTTTGTTTCTCAGTATCCTATCCGTCAGGTCGCACGCATTGCCACCAAACAAGTGCATATTGGGGGGGAAAGTACCGCTCCAAAAACACCATTTCAAGAGAAACTGTGTCATAACCTATATTTCCTACTCAAAATCAGTTTTCGTCTTGCATTCAAACTCACAAACAAACCCTCAGCACAAAAACAGTTGGATTTTCTCACCTGGACCAGACCAATCTCCATTAGGTGAAGAGGTCTCTGATAACCACCATGTCCACAATCTCAAACATGATACTTCAAATTCAAATTGCTTCAAAGAGACCTAATTCCACAATGCTCCTCCTCAGTCACTCCAAATCGCAAATTCGGCTACACTCAAAGCCCGCATTTTTTCTACACAAAATCTAAATCTAGCTCCCACTAATCCACCAACACACAATTCGACATCTCAGTAACACTGAAATTCAACCATTTCACAATTTTCACAGAAACAATGCAGGATCAAGAAACCAAGACGAATCACAACAAAACAAAATTGAAAAGAAAAAAAAAAGCAAGAATTTACCACCAGCAGATCGGAGCATTTGAATCCCAATCCCCTCTTTGAAGCAGTAGCATTTGAATCTCAATTCCTCCTCATCTCGTATCGTCCCCGACGTCAAACCCTCACAGATTCCAGAAGAAGAAACCAAATTTGTGTACCTGTGTAGACGACGAATACGTAGAGAGTGATGTGAGCGAGATCAAGGATTCAAGAGAAACCTCTCTGCGATATATATAGGCTCTCTTGAAGGGGTGGGATGGGGAGATGAGGGATCCCCATTTTAGCAAAAGATGGGGATGATGCGGGGAGCCGTCCGATCTCTTTAAATTAGATCGTGCGGCTGGGACTAAACAATCTCATTGGCCCGATCTGCATACCAAAAACACGCTTGAAAGGTCCTCTTCCTTGTAAACAGAAGACTCTCGTCGATGAAAAGCCATTCACGGTTTCAATCGACCCGATCGAGAAAGCAATGGATTTCAAATTCCAGAGGTAAGACCGACTGGGTTCCGGTTCGAAGGGGTTCAACTATTTGGTTTTTTTTCTTTTCTTTTTTACAAATCCAAAGGTGAAAACTCATTGGATTGTGATTGGAATGGGTTTAGAGTTTTGTTTTGTGGACCGAAACTCTGAAATTTCAGCTAATATCAATTATTTTCGACTGACATCAATAAATTTTTAATAAATTTTGTGAATATTCTCACTCTACGGATTAAATATTAGAAAAACTTTTATATTTCATTTAAATTAGTTGATACTATCATTTTTATCAAAAGTAGTCGATACTATATTAGTATATCAATTGATATTCACAAATTTACATATTTATACTAATATTTTAAGAGGAAAATTAATGAAAAATGTTTGAAAGCTTTTTAGATTTAACGATAAAGACAAAATAAAGGGTAAAATGAATAGTACCAAGATTGACATTTTAATGTAAAAATGTGATTTTCGTTAAAATGAGCAATACTATGAGTTTTTCGTTAAAGTTCGCTATTTTAAATACTATGCGTTACATTTTTTTTTTTTGGTAAACTATTATGTGTTACATATATATATATATATATATATATATTTTAGGATTTGGATTCTCTCCGGATCCCCACTCTGGGGATCCCGGGGATCAATGCACAAGGATTGTTCATCAAAGATCGTGCGGTCACAGTTAAATGTTTTTTATATTTTTAAAAGTAAAGCAGACTAGTTTTACGTAAAAAAAAAATTAATTGTGACCGCACGATCTTTAATGAATGATCCTTGTGCATTGATCCCCGGAATTCCCATGGAAGGGATCCGGAGAGAATCCAAATCGTATATTATATATATCAGTTTCTGAATTCCTTGTCCAAATTAGATTCATATGTGGTTTGTAATTCGATTTAATTTACGTTTGGTTTAGGGTTGTGATGGAGGGGTTACTATTCCGAATCCATTCTCCGGAAAAGTAGAACCGGGAAACGCAAACGATCCCAATTCCTTGAACCCGTTTCTCCAGAAAACTATACAAAAAAATAAATAAATCAAGGATTCTAGAGAAACCTCGTTGCAAACGAGGAAGAAATGAAGGAGAGAAAGGAAAGCGATGGGGGGTTTTGGAGAGAGAGAGGAGGGAGAGCGAGGTGGTAAGTCACGTGCAGAGTGAGGGTGGGGTCTGCGGACCTCTCCCCGACACCCAGCTGGCAGAGAGGGTGGGCTCACCAACATTCACACCATCATCCGCGTGAAACACCTTTTCTTTACAAACCTTTATTTTCATATTACAGTACTCAATATTAATAACGAGCAACAAGACCAATATGGCAATATCGACTCAAAAGATAAAAAGACGTCTGCGCTCTACCACACTAATAAAAAGGAGTTTAAACTTTAAATTAGGGATGTAAGTTTGAATTACGTCAGTTTTTTAATTTCATATTTATTCTAACAAATCTATCGTTCGATAAAAAAAAAAAGATGAAGTCTCCTTTTATGAGAGAATTTTTAGTCTGTTGAAAATATAGTCTGGTACCTTAACTGCCATAATACAAATAGTTGAATATTTGAAAAAAAGTTTAGCCACCTGTATAATGACATTTGATGAATAGGCCGGTGTTCCCTACACACTATTTTTACTTTCTACACACTTTTATTAATTTATGTCATTTAATCTTCTTCAATTCGACGATCAGAAATTAAGAAAAATGTGTAAAAAAAATAAAAGAAAATGTGTCTAAAAACTAAAACGAAGTGTGTATATGACACTAAAAAGTTAGAAGGGTGAAAAGTAATAGAAGATGTAAATAGGCCAAACAACAACCAACCACAACCAAATACTACCTGTCTTCTACTACCATAATTTAGTGTTCCAACGGGTACAGTTTTGGTGGACCAAATCAGTAAATGCCTTAGCGGAGCAAGCGATTTCAAACCTACAACTTCTACGTATTCAGCACGTGTCCTCTTTCAATTAGGTCAAGTTGTTGATATGCTATAATTCAACTATATTAGGCTCATTGTCTTGCAATTTGTATCCCCAAATCTAACCCTTCGCTCGTTTAACAATTCTTATTAACCATGAGAGTTTTTCCTAATGGTCTGAAATACAGAACGATACGTCATATGTGCTAATTAGGGTTTATTTTGGGGTTTAATTTTATGATATTATTCTTCTCACCAAGGAGGGCAATATGTATTGTACAAGATTGATTTACAAGGAAAGAAACACCAAATAATATCTATCCTAATTACATCTTGATTACAAGGACCCAAACATGTAACTAAGCTAATTACAAAGGTCAACTCTCCAACACTCCCCCTCAAGTTGGTGCATAAATGTCGTTCATGCCCAACTTGACGAGAGAGTTGTAAAACACTTGACTGGCAACAACTTTAGTTAAGATGTCCGCTAATTGATCATCTGACTTTACGAACGGGAATTGAATAATATTCCCATCCAACTTTTCCTTAATGAAGTGTCTGTCAACTTCCACATGTTTCGTGCGATCATGCTGGATTGGGTTGTGTGAGATATCAGTCGCTGTTTTATTATCACAATACAAATTCGAAGCCGACATTGAAGGACACCCGAGTCCTGCGAGTAACCTCCGAAGCCATAATAATTCACATACTCATTTTGCCATACCCCTGTATTTCACCTCTGCACTTGATAAAGCAACCACTTTCTGTTTCTTACTCCGCCAAGTCATTAAATTTCCCCCCACAAATGTAAAGTAAACTGATGTGGATCGTCAATCAGTAATATTCTCTGCCCAATATGCATCGGTATAACCTTTTATCCGGCAATGACCATTCTTGGAAAACATGATGCCTATACCCAGATCGTAGAATGCATTCAACTGCACCCATATGCGTACCACTCGGGGAATGCATAAATTAACTAACAACACTTACTGCATATGCAATATCAGGCCTGATATGAGATAAATAAATTAACCTCCCAACTAACCTTTGATAACGATCTCGGTTAGTGGGAACTTGGTCAGGGTGCACGGTAAGATGGTGATTTTGGACTATAGGTGTGTCAACCGGTTTACAATCAAGCATTCCAGTTTCAGCTAACAAGTCAAGAACATATTTTCTTTGAGATAGAAATATACCCCGTTTAGATCGAGCTACTTCTATACCCAAGAAATATTTCAATCCACCAAGATCTTTTATCTCGAACTCAGTTGCTAAGTAATCTTTCAACCTTAAGATTTCATCTTTATCATCACCCGTAACAATCATATCATCCACATAAATAATAAGTGCAATCAATTTACCCATTCGACGTTTCAAGAAAAGTGTATAATCGGAATTGCTCTGCCTGAACCCATACTTCCTCATAGCCGTCCGGAACCTACCAAACCATGCCCGAGGTGATTGTTTCAATCCATACAATGCCTTATTCAACCTACACACCATTCCGGGTTGTGAAACTGATGCATAACCAGGTGGAATATCCATATACACTTCTTCTTTAAGATTACCATGTAAAAAAGCATTTTTCACATCAAATTGCTGTAATGACCAATCTAAGTTAGCCGTCAACGAAAGTAACACTCTTACCATATTAATCTTTGCTAGTGGAGCAAATGTTTCTGTATAATCAACACCATACGTCTGAGTGTATCCCTTGGCCACCAATCGTGCTTTGTATCGTTCAATCGACCCACCAGCTTTGTACCTGATGGTGTACACCCATCGACATCCCATACATTTGGTTCTGGGTTGTGATGGAGGGGTTACTATTGCGAATCCATTCTCCGGAAAAGTAGAACCGGGAAACCCAAACGATCCCAATTCCTTGAACCCGTTTCTTCAGAAAACTATACAAAAAAATAAATAAATCAAGGATTCTGGAGAAACCTCGTTGCAAATGAGGAAGAAATGAATGAGAGAGAGGAAAGCGATGAGGGTTTTGGAGAAAGAGAGGAGGGAGAGTGAGGTGGTAAGTCACGTGCAGAGCGAGGGTGGGGTCTGAGGACCTCTCCCCAACACCCAGCTGGCAGAGAGGGTGGGCTCACCAACATTCACACCATCATCTGCCTAAAACACCTTATCTTTACAAACCTTGATTTTCATATTACATTACTCAATATTAATAACGAGCAACAAGACCAATAAGGCAATATCCACTCAAAAGAGAAAAAGACGTATGCGCTCTACCACACTAATAAAAAGGAGTTTAAACTTTATATTACGGGTGTAAGTTTGAATTACGTCAGTTTTTTAATTTAACATTTACTCTAACAAATTTATCTTGCGATAAAAAAAAAGAAGATGAAGCCTCCTTTTATGAGAGATTTTTTAGTCTGTCGAAAATATAGTCCGGTACCTTAACTGTCATAATACAAATAGTTGAATATTTGAAAAAAAGTTTAGCCACCTGTATAATGACATTTGATGAATATGCCGGTGTTCCCTACACACTATTTTTACTTTCTACACACTTTTATTAATTTATGTCATTTAATCTTCTTCAATTCGACGATCAGAAATTAAAAAAACAATGTGTAAAAAAATAAAAGAAAATGTGTCTAAAAACTAAGAAGAAGTGTGTATATGACACTATAAAAAGTTGGAAGGGTGAAAAGTAATAGAAGATGTAAATAGGCCAAACAACAACCAACCACAACCAAAGACTACCTGTCTTCTACTACCACCTGTAATTTAGTGTTCCAACGGGTACAGTTTTGGTGGACCAATTCAGTCAATGCTTTAGCGGAGCAAGCGATTTCAAACCTGCAACTTCTACGTATTCAGCACGTGCCCTTTTTTAATTAGGTCAAGTTGTTGATATGCTATTATTCATTGACCAGGTATGTTTTGAGTTAACCGAGGCATATGCCATGAGTCTTGCCTTGGTCAAGACGTTACTAATTGCTGATATGCATTCATGCATGCACCGCATGCTCATTTTGTACGTGTCGTGTGAGTGACTATTAGCTATAGATGTATATACAAAGAGAATCGATAATGAGACTCATAAGTCATATACGCTTATAAGAAAAGAATCTATAGTAGAGCTCTTAACTGTAGATTGAGAATTTTGAACATGAATTAGTCAAGTTTTAGTAAATATGGGGTGGATGTGATGATCATTTTTGGTTTTAATGCATTCTTTTCATATTAATTGAATATCTATTGCTATATTAAATAAGGTTTAAAGATTGGTTTAACAGTTTATTAGGGTTAATTAAATTTATTCCTCACTCATTTAGGGTGTGTTTGGTATGCGAAATGGAATGTGAAATCATTTTTCATGTCTTTTCTTAGGGGATAGGAAACACATTTTCCTATTATAAAGATAGGAAAGCAAAATATGAAATTTAGGGATAAAATTGTATTTTTATACCTTACTAGGATTATTATTAGCATAAATATGAAAAACAAAATTTGAGTACGAAGAGTTATTGTTAGCATAATTGGTTTTTCAATATGTAATGAGGATAATTTTGTCTTAAAAAATGTAATTAATGTTATAAGTGCGCAATAAAGTACAAGAAATGCCCTCATTTCCCACCATTAATTACAATTTTTTTCAAGCCTCATTTACCAAACACGAAAAAGAAGTGATTTCACATTCCTAAGCCTCATTTCCCGCATACCAAACATAGTCCAGTGTAGTTAACCAAAAAAAAAAAACATAGTCTAGTGTATATATATCGTTTGTATACAACAAAAAAAAAATTAGTTTAGTCGGTTATTCTTTGGTAACTCAAATTTGATAAATAGGGTTTTCAATATTATTAAGACATGTCAAGTGAGTGAATATGTCACACATGATAAGATTTTGGCTTGACATAACTAAAATTTTGGCTCTTCAAAGACTGGTTTCATTTAATCTCTTTTAGACAAAATTAGTCTCTTATGCACTTAAGGGCATTAAAAATACAATTATAAAAATTAGCCTAGGCGGTAGAGTGCTACGGAATTTAGGCCAAATCGTTCATTAAAATAGGGTAGGAGTTAGTCGGTCGCCAAACGTTGTCTAGGCGGTCTAGGCATTGGTAGTTGGCGGTCTAAGCGGCCTCGTCAGAGCCACGATGATTCTTCAGTTTGATGCGATCTGACTAGAAGATAGAGCACTAGAAATCTGCAATTGCACAAGAAAAAAAGAAGAAAGAAGTTTAATGCCTTGACACCAAATCCGTTGCTTGAGACCACGTACTTAGTGTCACATCCCAGCTCGACTCCACCGTAGCACGATATTGTCTGCTATGGCTTACCATTCCTTCACGGTTTTGTTTCTGGGTTTCAACACGAGAACTTCCCAGTGGGTCACCCATCATAAGATTGCTCTCGTCCAAACTCGCTTAACTACGGAGTTCTTATGGGATCCGTAGCCAGTGAGTTCTCAAAAGGCCTCGTGCTATAAGGAGGGGAACATGTACATATAAGGCACACCACCCCCTCTCAGTTGGTCGATGTAGAATCTTACAATCCACCCCACCTAAGGGGAACCCGGCGTCCTCGCTGGCACATCCGCACTGAACGGCAGAGTGGCTCTAATACCATTATGTCACATCCCAGCTCGACTCCGCCGTAACACGATATTGTCCGTTCTGGGCTCACTATTCCATCACAGTTTTGTTTCTGGGTTTCGGCACGAGAACTTCCCAGTGGGTCACCCATCTTAGGATTGCTCTCGCCCAAACTCGCTTAACTACGGAGTTCTTATGGGATCTGTAGCCAGTGAGTTCTCAAAATGCCTCGTGCTATAGGGAGGGGAGCATGTACATATAAGGCACATCACCCCCTCTCCGTTGGTCGATGTGAGATCTTACACTTAGGGTTTCTCAAAGTAAGAAATAACACTTTCTTTCTTTGTTTATAAGAAAATAAGGCCCAATTTATTAAACACTATATAACATGTCCATCTTTTACGTAGATAAGAAACTCGCATAGTCCTTATCTCACTAATCTTTTTTCTTTGGGTAAATTACATTTTACCCCCTTAGGTTTGGAGTCGATTTCAATTCCTTACAACATCTTTAAAACATTTCAATTTCATACATTTACTATCATTTTATTTCAATTTCATACATCCGTTAGAAAATCTGTTAAGTAAACCGTTAAGTGATGACGTGGAAAATAAGGGGTCCCCATTTGTGCTGACGTGGCTGCCACATTTGTGCCACGTGCCTAAACACTTAATAAAAATTTAAAATAATTAAAATAATTAATTAAAAAAAAGCCAAAACCCAGTTCATCTTCCCCACCCTAGCACACCCCCAACCCAGAATCTCATTCCCCCACCCTCATCCATTGTCTTCACCTTCCTTCCCATCCAAAAAACCCAATTCATCTTCCCCACCCGATCACACCCCATATTTCAATTTCATATAGCCGCGTCGGATTCACCAACAAAAAATTGGTGAAAGGGAAAATTCCTTAGGGGAACAAGTTGAGTAGCTTTCTCTCTGGTCTGACGGCATAAGAGTACGGGTGTTGATCTTCGAACCCACTTTCGAAGCACGTGGTGACGCTGGACTCATCCGAGTTCATGGATGGGGTTCCCGATCGTCGGGTCTCTGGTTTGGGCTTGGGTTTGAAAGACGGGGTCGAGATCAACCGGAGATCCAGATCCGCGTGTTGCTGGAGTTGAAGTAACTTGGTGGAGGACTCGTCGGCCGCGGCAGATCGCTTACGTTTCGACGAGGAGGCCATGGCGGACTGGGAGCTAGTGAATCGGGAGGAGGAACCGGAGTTGTGACTTGGATCTCGAAGCCTCCACATGTCCCTAGAGATAGTGACACCGCTGACATCGGCTTGGAGGCCTCATCTGGAGTGGACACTCCGCTGAGGAGCTCGGGAATCGGCCAGAGCGTACCGCTGCGGAGGACGGTCTCAACGGCAGCCTCGCAGAGATGAACTGGGACGTCGGGAATCGGGGACGGCGGAGATGAAGGACATGAGGCCGGCGCTGCCAAAGAACTTAGAGGAGGGTGTGCTCGGGTGGGGAGAAGGGGTGGGGAAGACGAACTGGGTTTTGGCTTCTTTTTTTTCTTTTGCTTTTTTTTTTAATTAATTTTTTTAAATTTTTAAATTTTTTATTAAGTATTTAGCCACGTGGCACAAATGGGGACCCCTTATTTGCCACTTCATCACTTAACGGTTTACTTAACAGATTTTCTAACAGATGTATGAAATTGAAATAAAATGATAGTAAATGTATGAAATTGAAATGTTTTAAAGATGTTGTAAGAAATTGAAATCGATCTCAAACCTGATGGGGTAAAATGTAATTTACCCTTTTTCTTTTGTTGAATCTTATACCGTTAATCTACAATTCAAATGATCTTCAAATACATAACTTAAACAATCACAAATCCAATCCACACATTTAATTAGGTGATTATTTAAAATAATCCTAATATAATAGAAGATAACAATTAAGATATTAAATAAATAAATAAAAGTATTAAAAGATTTGGAGTTATATGGGTCGCTCCTTTGAAATTATGGGTCGCTCCGCTAATATAGATACCTTCTAAGATGGAGGGTAATGGACAAAGGATACTTTGCTACCAGACTTGAAAATGGAGAGATCAATTGCCAATTGAAGATGGAAAGCTCTAATTTGGGGTGGGTATATCAACTCATTCAGATTTAGTCAAAATTATAGAAAATTTTCTATAAAAAAAAATATTCAAAAGTTTGAAATTTGTAATGCGTTATGGGGAAATTTCCATAGTAAATTGGTAAATATCGTTGATATTCATAAATTTTTCGATACTTGCCAATATGGGTTGAAGTTTGCATTTCACATCCACTTTCCATATCGATTCTTAATTTTTCGGATATTTAGACGGAAATATTATCAATTTTGTTGATATTGATGTAAGGTCCTTTTCGACCCTCAAAATAGGGCAGGCCGGAAAAAGAAAAAAAACATGAAAGGCCCAATAAAAGTTAAAGCCCAAAGAAGAATAAGAAGCCTAATGCCCAGTGGAGTTAAAAGGGTGCACTTCCGAGTGCTAGAGCTGGTCCCTCACCAGCCTGGTTCAACATAAGGTACTTTTTGACCGCCAAGGACATGTGCAAAGATTGACAACTTTATGACACAAGGCTTGTAGTAAACATATGTAGGCACCAATCATGTCACGTATCAATCATCAATCAAAAGCAGAAGTTTAGGACATGACGTAAAGGTGGTCGGACGCTGCTCGAAGTGGCATCGTTGACTTATAAAGGCTGAGCATGTTGCTCGGCACATACCGATCTAGAAGGGCGTGCAATCCCAATGAGCAAATGTCACTTCGCCGCATAATATCAAGTGATGATTAAAAAAGTTGTTAGTATGCTAGTCGATGTAAATGACGCACTAAATGCTAGAAAAGTAAGATTATGTGAGTCCAAAGCTTTCTAGGTTCATGAAGGGCCTATAAGAAGGGGGTGGGAACCTCTTATAATGGGTTCGGATGACTGAAGGGAGGTAGAATTCTAATCTTTAGCTGAGCGCTATTTGTAACTATTGAAATCAATATAATTTGCACATTGAACTATGAATGTAACCAAGTTTAGAAAAGTGAACCACTTAAATTCTGAGTCCATTTTATTTTGATTTCAATTCCAAGCACACCATGATTAATTATTCTGATTTATTAACCTGCGAATTTTAAGCGTCTAGACTGGCTAAAACACAAATCCTCCCATATATGACAATGGCACATAATCAAACGTTTGGATGACAAAGCTAATTGCAAAGTAGATATTTCATATTCTATATTCCAAGAAAAAGAAATATTATTATTTTCACATGTCATGGTATCATACCATCAATAATTGATAAAGGCAAAGGACCACATAAAGATTCAAAAGAGAAAATAATTTAACTCAATAAAATAGGGAAGAGGATGACCTCGGGACCTCCTTTCAACTTTTTCTCAGTTGTTCACACATATTCTCAATCCCATCAACATCATAAATAATTGAACGAATAAAATATCATCTAGAGAGGAACTTATATGAAATGTACTCATTGTTTTTGTATATTTGTTTTCAATAATACCAAAACATAATAAGATACGATGAGATAGAATCTAATAGAAACAAAGACACAATAAACAAAATATCTTCTTTTAGCGGTCAAAGCGAACTCTTTCATACTGAATTCTTCATCAGAATGGACTAATCTTCAAGTATATTCGAACCTACAACCAATCAGTTAACAATTGACCTCCTTATCATTGATCGACTGAAGAATGATAAGATATTAGTTCTCATAGGGTATAATTGTCACAGCCCGTCCCGGAATAATTGTATTGTTGGTGTGAAATGACTAAAGCACCCTTGGACATTGAGACGTGTTGTGTGTGAATTATATTTAAGTTGGATTTAATTATCATTTTCCTAAGTGTTGGACCTAAGTGAGCTAAGGACTTAGTTTTGTTTGGTTGGAGACCAAATTGAGACCACACAAACACCTACACACTCACACCTGTGCTCTCTCTCTCTCCTTCCTCTCGATTTCCTGTCTTCATCCGTACAATTGTACGGACAACTTCGAACCAGCCTTTCCAGTTACGGATCGAGGCTAAGATTAGTGTATTTGTGATCCTTACAAGCTCCTGAGAACATCTATACCCTCTTTGAGACTTGGAACCCTTGAAATACCCGAGAACTCGTAACCCCAGATTTTAGCACTGTTCATGCACTCATGATTGAGAAGGTTTCAAAGCATTTCAAGCTTATAAGGAGCTTTAGATCATCCTCACGAAGCTCGAAGAAGAAAAATGAGGCGATTTGGACGTCGAGAAATGGAGATCGACGAGTTTTAAGTTTGGCCGGATTATCGAGGTTTCTCCGACGAGTTTCCGTGGATTTTGGGACTTCAAAGTGGTAAGGTTTTGTTTTACTCTTCAAGAGCTTTCATTTGGTTCAAGTTTCATGAAAAATGGTTGAAAAACGAGTGAGATATCAAGATTTGAAATTTTTCCAGTTTCCGACGAGTTGCAGACGGAGGTAGACGGCGATCGCCGGCGAAGTCCATCAGAGAAGGAAGAAGAATATTCCGTCGGAGTTGACGGAATATTCCTAACGGCGTCAGGTAACGCCGTTAACTTTTGTTAGTATATAACGAAATATTCCGTGGAATATTCCTAACGGCGGTTAGGGTTTCCGTCAGGGTCCCCTGCGCGTGGCCACGCATGTGGTCGTGCACTTGCCGGCGCGCGGGTGGTCGGAAAATTATTTTAAAAATTTGGGGATGATCCTGAGATTGTGTAGATCACTGTGATATATTTATATACCCAAATTGAGCAAAGTATGAGATGTTATTAGCTAGAATTGTGTATGTGCTTAAAATAACGTTGTTATAGTTATTTCTCATATAGGCGAGACCTATCCGGAGGACGAGCGTAGCTAGGCTAGATGGGGGGGTTATGACCCGACTACATACCAGTGAGTGGGCAGTTATTTTTAGTATATATATTTATACTTGACGTTTTTTTCCCAAAAAACGTATTTTAATGGAATGTGATTTAAATGCCATGTTATGCCTACATTTTTAGCATATGCATTATCATAATTATGCATACTGTTGCATGGTGCTGCGGAGGCCCAGGTAAGCCCAGGTGAGTATATTATGCTGGTAATGATTATGAGATAGATGATGATGTTGAGATGATATTGAGCTCATTAATCTGCACCCCGATGTCAGTGCTCTCGCCCAGAGTTAGGCGCATAGCTTCACATGATCGTTCACCTCCCGCACCACATGCTCATCTTGGATCCAAGATAGGTGCATAGCCTGTTGTATAGACCACTTTTAGTGGGTTCGACTTGTAGGTGACCCGCGATTAGCGCACAGCCTTCATGTGATTGCAGCACTTGAGCGTATTCATTATACACCTAGCCTGTCGGTTAGACCACGTGAGGTGGTACCGACTTGTGTGCAGATATGTATAAATATGTTGAGATATAAGATTGAGATATGATTGAATTGAGCTCTAGTTCTGCCGTATAGATCACGTCAGGTGACTTCGGCTAGCAGATTATTTATATTCAATTGCATCACCTGGCTTATTAATTTGTTATATTGTGATATTGGGCATAGCATATACATGACATATATTCAAATGAGTCTTGATATACTGAGCATGATTTGACTTATATTACGTATTCTATTTTCTGGGAAAATTATACTTGTTTTACGGCGAGGGGTTAGTATATTCAAAGGAAAATAAAGTTTTATATAAGCGTTGTTTTACTGACTCACTCAGCTTTGTTTTGCGCCCCTCCAGGTATTAGGTAGCTTTGTTGGTGGCTCACAAGGATTCATGTGGAAGTTCTGACAGTACATCATCCATGTAGGAATATTGGATACTGTTTGATTTAGTAATTTCTATGCTTGACTGCACTTAAACTTATTTATGCTCTGAAGGTGTATTAACACTTATTTTCTTTCTAGCCATTCTGGATGTTTGGTTTTTTATTCGTTCGAAATTTCTATATCTTAACGCTTCCTCAATGCGCATATGGCTTACGTCACGCTCACGTGACGGCCAGCATGCCTCGATCTCGATCGGAGTGTGTCCATAATTCCCACTCTAAGTGTAAATTTTTTATTTAACGTTATTGTTAGATCGGAGTGTAATATTAAGGTGAACTTATTTCGTACAAGTTGCTTTTGTTTGTGTGAGTTTTTATTTGAGTAGGTCCAGTCGTGTAAAGATGACTTTACAGTCTTTATTTTATTTGATATATTGGTTGTCGTCACATGATCCTAGGCCAAGTGACCCATAAACAAATCCAACAAATAAAAAGTAGACTACAATCTTTCGTTCACTATTATTAATTTACAAGTTTAAATTAACACTTGTTAGTTTCTTATGAACTATTTTATGGTCAGATCAAAAGTCTTTCTAAAGTGTATACACCATCTGGTGTGACAAGTGATGTGTTTATAACTTTATAATACAACGTTTAAGGAAACGTATAATTAAATTTAAGCCGTCGGTTGCATGAACATGTTTTCTTAATCATTTGATCATCAAGCTTAACAGAAAATAATTGATGGTCATTTTATCATAGTTACTGTTCTAGAAGTCTATGTATAGTGCTGTCTAGACCCCGCTTAGGCATTAAGAGGCTGACAACTGTTCCGATTAATCCTTAAGCATTTGAAAATTAAGAAATAACGCCTAGACCTGCTTAGGCATAGGCGCATGCCTAGACCTGCCTAGGTCGCCTACTTTCACTTAGACATAAAATTAATAACTTTCATTTGCATTTATTTTTTCAAATAAATTGTAAGAGATTTGTTGAATCATTACATGAACACTTATTATATGCTTGTTTCTTCTGTTTTCAATATGCTCTAATACATTATAATTTATATGTAATTTTATTTTGCAATTTACCTATCCTAACGCAAAATTATGTAATTTTTTTAAGTATAATTAGACATTTATTTATATGTTATATAATAAATTTAATTAAAATTAAAAAAAAAGCCTAAACCCCTACCTAGATGCCTAGGCACTAGGTCTTTACGCACCGTCCGATTAACACCTACTGCCTTTTTGAAAGTTAACTATAAGAGAAAAAGGATAATTTGAACTTCTGAATCAATTGGCGAAAGGAAAAGCTATTATCTTAAACTTTATAACTCCAAAACTATGGATTATTTAACTCGATATTCATACGAGTTGAATTTATTTTAATTTCTACAAAAGAAATAATTTGATTTTAATTTTCTTCAAATTGATTTTATACAGAAATTAGGAATTTATTGTCAATTAAAGTTAACCCATACAATATATATGGTATAATAATGTAGTATTTAACTTGTTATTTATTAAAGTGGAATATCAGACTACTCTCTTTCATGTAATATCATCAGATCGCGCAGTAGTAGTTACAATGTCACTAGCCATTTAGGATGATCCTTAAATAGAGATTTTTTAGATTATGGAACAACATTATAAAAGTAGGACAAAAATATCATGGGTTTTTATTTGCAATGGTCAATGAGATTGACCAAACTTATCATTTTGGTCTCACTTTCAAAATCAATCAATGTCGTCCCCGACGTTCACTACCTCACATCAATTTGGTCATTCCGTTGAGATTCTGTCAATAATTCTGTTAGTTTGTACGTGGGACCCACAAATCCAATAAAATAGTGACATATTGATTACACAAAGAAGGGTTTTTTTTTTATTTTTTTTATCTCAAATGGTCTCTGACATTAATCAAACTCCTCATTTTGGTCATTGAGTTTCAAAAATCGATAAATTTAGTCATTGACATTCACTACCGCACATCATTTTAGTCATTCCGTTAAAATTTCGTCAATATTTTTTTTGTTAGTGTGCTAATATGGTCCCACTAATCCAATTATATAGTGCCACCTGGATTAACTATGAGAAACTATTTTTTAAGATTTAAAACTAAAAATAACATAAGAAATTAAAAACAAAAACTAAAAGAAAAAAAAGAAGACATCTTCGTCTTCATCTGGGTATATGCTCAAAAAGAAAAGGAATGCACCATGACATCATTAAAGCTCTTGGCCTCCCTGAACTCACTCCTCATTCTCTCTAGTTGGTTATAATCCATCAAATTTGAATTGGATTTGATTTTATCGAACTTAGATTGGATTTTTTTTTCCGACTGGGATTTGTAGGATGTGAGAGAAATGCCAGCACGAAATACTCGTCAGTTGGTTCACTCTAAAAAAATAGTTCTTATAGTTAATCCATTTGGCGTCATATGATTGGATTAGTGGGACCACATCAGCACACTAACAAAAAAATATTTATGAAATTTTGACTGAATGGCTCAATTGATGTGCTATAGTAAAAGTCAAGGACTAAATTTATCGGTTTTTGAAACTCAGGAATCAAAATGAGAAGTTTGATCAATGTCAGAGAGTATTTGCTATAAAAATCATTTTTTTTTGTGTAATCAACATGTCACTATTTTATTGGATTTGTATATCTCACACACAAACTAACCGAATAATTGACGGAATCCAAATGGAATGACCAACTTGATGGGCGGTAGTGAATCTCAAAGAGAACATTAATTGATTTTGAAAATGAATGACCAAAATAATGATTTTGATCAATTCCACATATCATTTGTGATAAAAATCTAAATATCATTAATTTTTTTCAAAAAAATCAATATTCGTTCTTGCCAAAAGAATAAATCATTATTTTATTTGTATATTTATCTCTGCGTTCAAATTTGGCATTTCATCATCGGCGGGTAAGCTCTGCTCTGCAGCCAAGTATTTAATAACACAACACAAGCGTACAAACCAGTCTGTCTCTCTCTCTCTCTCTCTCTCTCTCTCTCTTCCACTTTATTCTATTCTTTCCCTACTCTACTCTGTCTGTCCCATTTCTCTGAATTCCTAGTAGGATTAGGTATTGATTCTCATAAAATCTCTCTGCCTCGACTCTCTCTTCCATTCCATGCCCCCTCTCTTTCTGTGACTTGGGGAGGAGTTCTCATTTGCTAGTCTTTCCAAGAACCGCACCGACGACCTGGTTTCTCTCTCTCTCTCTCGCTTCCTCTCTCATCAGCGTCAGTGTTTCTCTAACTCTTCACTGCAATTTTGTTGCTCTTCTTCTCTTTTTTTTTTTCTTTTTTTTTTGAAAAAAAATATATTTATCCGAAAGATATCTGAGCGTGGATTTGATGGTTGACTTGTTCCTTGTTTCTGATCAAATGGGTTTTTAGTTTTGTTTAATTGCTTTAATAAAGATTCAAAATTTAGTATTTTTATTAATTAGCTTGGATTAAAGCGCAAGAATTTGTCTGAGGATTAAAGATTTTGATGTTGGTAATGAAGTGCTGCAAGGAATCAAGTGTTTGAGTTTTGTACTGGGTGCTGTAATTATTGTTGATTAATTAGAATATTAGGAATTTAATTTACCCATTAAAGCAGTCTTAGGTCTTTGGGTATTGACTATTTGACCAGAAAGAAAGAATAGGATCAGTCACTTTCACAAAGTGTACCTAACCTTCTGTTTGGCTGCTGAGAAAGAAGAAAAGGAAAGAAAATGATGAGAGTGTTACCTTAATTACTCCAGAGTTTTGTTGGTTGATGTTACATTGACTTTATAAATCTTTGGTGGCCAGTAGTGAAAGTTCCAAGTCCAATTGGTTTATTTGCTTTTGGGCTTTCGGGTGAGTGTAAAGCCACATCGAGGACTAGTATTTAGCTTGACGAAAATAGTGGATCTCAAACAATGTCTGATTTTAACTTCATTTTGTTAGATATTAAGTTGGTTAATTAGCACGTCGGCATGAGTTAAGGGAGTTTTAATTCAAAAACTTGGTAGCTTGGGAGGAAAAGCAATGCTCAATTTGGCAGTACATTGAAGTAGATACTGTTTGTTTAGAACCTAAACCTCTAATCTTTGTTTGTCTAAACTCTTGTGATGCAAGCACATGCAAAATAATCATGTAAGGGTTATTTAGAAGACAGTAGATTCATCTCGAGTCCTTTGAAATTAAATAAGTCTGTTTTCCTGAAGTGTCGAAAGTGTTTACCGCTCATTGACATTTTTGGTATCAAACTGAAAAAACTGTGGAAAGAGTGTCTGAAGTTTCCAAGTTAGTATGTTTTATTGAACTCAAATCAACTTTCAGTTGGTATTTACACTGTTTTCGCAAGGATTGCGCCGCTTATTTATCAGTCGTTGGTTCATAGACGTGTTTTAGTAGATTTAGTTTTCTTACTTGCCTTTATATTGGACCTTTATTTACACTGTTTTCGCAAGGATTGCGCCGCTTATTTATCAGTCGTTGGTTCATAGACGTGTTTTAGTAGATTTAGTTTTCTTACTTGCCTTTATATTGGACCTTTATATCTGACACTGCCACACACTAGATTAGTTTATATACATCTCCGATATGTAGCTACTCACGTTCCTTAGTTTCTTTTCTTCTTTGGAATGTAATTTGATGAGAACAGGGTGCTTTGCAGGAAAGAAAACTATAGTACATGATGCTAAAGAATATGATGGAAGAGAAGCAGTTAGATCTTAATCAGCCACTTCTGTCTGTGAGACGATTTTCACCTACAGCAGTCACCTTAGAAGCTGATGACAAAAGGAAGACTGATAAGTCAATACCCAAACTACCTCCTCTTCCCTTTTACAAATCAGAACTGAAATCAGGTCCAGTGAGGCACCCAGGTAGTGTTCCTTTTGTATGGGAGAAAGTCCCGGGAAGACCCAAGGATGAAAGAAATTCACAAACTCGGGGTATTGAACAGCCTCCCACTACGCCGAGGCTTCCGCCTGGAAGGGTTTTGAATGCTAAGAAGCAAGCATTGGATAAATGTTCTAAACGCACTACAACTGCTCGGTCCCCAACTGGAAATGTACTTTCCAAGTTTAACAATGTTTCAACCTTTGATACAAAAGAAGTTACCAAGTGTGACAGCCTTAAAGAGGGGATGGATGATAAGGATATTGCTGATTCAGAGGATGGTGATGAGACCTATTTAGATGCACTTGACACACTTTCAAGGAGTGAATCATTCTATTATAACTGTAGTATAAGTGGTTTGAGTGGACTGGACGGTTCAGATGCCAAACCATCTGGAACCTTCTCAACAGATCCACAGACTCGCGACTTTATGATGGGTCGGTTCTTGCCTGCAGCAAAAGCAATGGTTTCAGACACACCTCAATATGCTACCAGGAAGCAACCAGTTGCACGAGAGCAAGCAATTTCTCAAGAGCAACCAAGAGGGATGAAGAAGGTAGCGAGCGGGGTTAAGCAACATCCACTTAAACAGTATAGGCCAAATGATTTGCCACATGATGTTCAAGATATAGCTGGGGACAAAAGTGAGAATGAAGGTGATTATATAAGGATCTGAAAATTTATTAGGTAAAGTTTGTGAGTCATTTACTTGATTTTTTTTTACAAAAAAAAATTCTTTTGCCTTCTGAACCTTGTCCCAGGTATGAGAGTGCAACCGCGAGTACCCATTTCTTCAGTTAGTAGACTGCAAGCTAAATCTTCCTATGCCAGTGCTTACAGAGAAGCTAAAAACGAGGTATTTTGCCTTATTTACTTGCGTTTCCCCAGTTTTCCATGTGTTATTATCGTGTCAAGAATCTTTATTGAACAGTTTCTATATTTTCTCTAGCATTCTGGGGGTGATGCTTGTGAACAAAGTTTGACAAATGGACATCAGGAAGCTGGGATGCCTGAAGATAGGAATGATTTGCAATGTGAATCCAACCAGATCAAAATAAGCGAATGTCAGAAATTAGATGGGTCACCTGTATATAGGCGTCAGCAAGGTAGTAACATATCACCCTACCGAAAGGAA
Source organism: Heteromeles arbutifolia (assembly GCA_024362995.1). Lineage (NCBI taxonomy): Eukaryota > Viridiplantae > Streptophyta > Magnoliopsida > Rosales > Rosaceae > Heteromeles > Heteromeles arbutifolia. Next base: position 34,090,764 of record JANCRC010000007.1, on the reverse strand, counting down.
TGTTTTCATCATGAAGAAAAAGGTTTTCTTGGTCTTCCTGAAAAAGCGAAGAATTCCAGAGATACTAGTAGCTCTGGAAAGTATCGAAAAGGCCACAACAATTATAGGGAATTATTGGCTACTGATAATATTGCTCAATGGGAAATGGGCCCAGGGAGTCCTGTATTTGAAAAGAATCTGTATATTGATTTTGTGCATACTGTAAAATCTCCAAAGTCGAAGTCACATTCCTCAGATACAAAGGGCCATATTATTCAGTACAGTGGGAATGATATTGAAATTCCTGAGAAAAGAAATGAAGTGAAAGAAACCCCTTCGGCAGAGTTTTCATTCCAAGATATTGAGTGCGTGGGTGATGGAAATGAAAGGGCAATAGTGCCATTTCAAAGTTTGGAGTTTCCTGACTCCAGCTTTCTATCTTGGTCTGACAGATCCAAGAAGGATGATCAAACAGACATGAGAAATGGTTTTTTATCAGGTCAGGATTCTAGCAAATTTGCAAGCTCAAAAGTGGCTGAACAGGAAAGGTGTAACTTGAAAAGCCAACATTTAGAGAAATCAGTTCATTGGGAAAATTTTAATGGCCTTACTCAGGATTGTATTACGTCGACAAGGGCGAAACTGAATGATGAGAAAAAGAGTGATTTAAAAAGCCAACAGTCTAGAAAATCAGGAACAGAAGAAAGTTCTCATAGCCATGTTCAGAAGTCTATTACATTGACCAGCTCAAAAGTGGCCAACGGAGGAAAGATTGATTTAGAAAGTCAACGACTTGTGAAATTTGGTAATCAAGAAAGTTCCCAGGGCCACAATTCACGACTGCCTTTTGGACCACCTTTACCGAAATCTCCATCAGAGTCTTGGCTAAAGCGTACCTTACCTAGTATTTCCTCAAGGAGCTCATCTTCACAGTGTTCTTCTGGTTCACAGATTTATGCTAGCAGCCAGCCTTCGAAGATGTCCTCTCTTGGTCCCAAATGGGAGACAATTGTTAAGACTTCTAACAAGCACCATGGACATCTGCGGTTTTCAGAGGTAATTCCTTAACTCTTCACCTTAACTGCTTCAGTTTACCTGTTTGGTGATTGGATTTGTTAATGATACTCAATTTATATTTTGTCAGGAGCTTCTGACACCTATACCGGAAGCTTAGAAGTCGGATGTTTATCTGAAGCTCACCAGCTTATGTGAATATCCACTCTTTCTATGGGTGTAAAGGTGCTGAATATAGTTTTATTCCTTTCACTTTTCTAAAAGTTTCTCTCGAAGCTTTAGACACAGAAGTCAGTACCTAATGAAAACTATATATCAAAAAGCCCATCTCGTATCATGTAATTTTCTTGTAAATCTCATCATATCATTTTTTGAACTTAACTTTCCTTTAGTAGGATTCTTGTGTAAAGGGAATCAAAAGATGTATTTGTTTCTTCATTTCCTTAATAAAAGAAAAGTGATGTACTTTGAGCCACTCGCTTTATCTTCCGTGCATATTAAGCTGATAAATCTTTTACCAATTCGATATTTTTGTTGAGTTGATGAGGTTTTAGAATTAACATATGGGTTTGGTTACATGAATTTGGAGGCTTACTATCTTCCGATCGATTATTGATCACATTTTTGTGTATATTATGGCTAGTTTGAGAGAGAAGTATTTGTATATGTTTTGCTTTAAAAGCCTAGGATTCTTTTGCAGTGTTCCTAAGAAACTGTTGCAAAAGTGAACCGTTTATCACATCAGTGGAGTTGCAGTTGCTATATGTGATGTCTGTGATATTCAAAAGGGAATAGTGATGGTTTTGGGTCAGTCGGCAGCACCAACGGCTGGAAGCGGTACAGGCAACTCTCCCAAGTCAACTCCTTACTGGAAAAACATTGTGGCACATCTCATTAGTTATTGTTAAGTTGTGTGTGGCGTAACTGCCATTAATATTAATTTGTGCTGCCAGGCGAATGGTACCATCTTTACCTCAAATGGGTTTATCACGCTTTTGCTGAATATCAACTTCCTGAATTGCTCAGAACTCCTTTGAACTCTTTTTGCTTGCAAATTAAAAGTTTGCAGGTTGCTATTATAGGGGAGTTCTTGTCAGCTGCCTTGCAGCCACCGGAACCACTAGCTGTACGTGTTGCTACTCAATGAATTTTCTGTACTGTTTCATATCTATGTCCTATATATCTAATCTGCTATGTCCTATAAATCTGTATTCATCAGTTGGATCTCGATAAGCAGCTCAGAACTTCACCTGTCCCAAATTTTAAAAAATTATTTTTCTTTCAAACCTCCTCACATTACATGATTTCCATCGAGTTAAAGAAAAGTAGTTTTGTGTCTTGGCCTACTAGAGTTCTATTCTGACATGGTTATACATATACTGGATACTTTGTATGTAACTACATATAATACAGGAATTGTGCACTTTTTAAGAGAAAGTAAGGATTATACTGTTTTCGTACGTGATTCCACTGGTGTATCTGATTCGATCCTGATCCTTTTTGGTGGTGCGTTGAACCATGGAGTCCAGGTGATTATTCAATTGTATAACCCTGAGTTAGTACAAATGTATGGAATTGACTTACTGTGATCTTGTATTCTGTACTTCTCATTTTATTTCTATTTTTTTCCACCATTAGGTTGGGCATCTGAGAATGTTTGGACGGTTATATCGACTTCTTCATGGATCCTAGTTTGGTGGACTGCTATTTGAAGATTAAGGAAGAACTTAATGAGCTTATTCAAAGAAAAAAAATGGTGAACTATTAGGCATTCATTACTTTTAAAGAGCCTGTTATGTTTGTCGTTTAATATTCTACTTTCTTGTTTTGGCCTTTAGTACTGGGGTCGAAATCCTGGTTCATTAGCAAGGAAAGGGGAGCTTATGACTTGGTTGCCTGTCTTGTATGAACGTTACGTTTGTTTCTTTCTACCATCTCCAGATTCTTGTACTGGGGGTTTTTACTCCCTTGCAATGATGCACAGCTTGTAGATCCTAGCCTTGATATCGACAAGGAAGGGAAGTACCTTATGCTTGCTGTTCAAGAACTGGTATCCGGAGATCAATGTGAAGGGAGATTTGTATTTGGTCGTGACAGCGGGAAGCCAAAGGAGTCTAGTGATAACAGCAGATTCACTAAAGACGGGACCAATCCCAAGAGTTTGCTTCAAACTCCGTTGATGAGAGCTGGACACTGCTCCAAAATACAAAACAAAGCACCTTGAGACGAACGAGTTGAGAGGACTGGTGGAGTGCAAGGGCATGCAATTTGTTGGGAAATCTAAGAAAAATAAGCAGCTTGCAGATAGGGATGCTGCTATAGAAGCACTGGCTTGGTTGACTCACATCAGACAACAATCGTGATGAAGAAGACAACTCCCCGCCTGATGGCACTGACAAGATGCTAAAACTCCTCGGGAAACGTAGAAGATCAAAACGGCAGTCTGGTTGAATGTGATTGCTGATGTAGAAGATGAAGCTGCTTCCGTCTGGTGGTTGAGGACGCTGTAAGCCATATCTCCTTAGGACACCTGGGGCTCGTTGCATACATTAAGCATGTTGTTATGTAGTTTTGGTAGAGTGGGCTGGTATATATACAAATCTTTTCCTTGTGTTTGCGGGGGGTGTTGTAGATGGTCGAAATCGTATGGATTGTAACTTGGCAGCCGGTGACACCATTCACGAGTCTGTTAAGTTATGCAAAGGGCTGTGTGGATAGCACCGCCCTAAAAGTAATTACAACGATTGTTCTTGTAAACTTGGTAGATATCTCAAGTTACTCGATTTCTTGTAGTTTGCAGCTAATTCTATTAAATCTATTATCAATTTCAATCCAATCATCTATGGCCAAACAAGGCCTGGCCGTAGATTGATCTTTCAGTTGTTGATTATATTTTGCAATTTTGCAAATTTGCAGATATTTCTTTTAAATCTATTATCAATTTTTCACGTCTAGTTGTTGATTATATGTTGCATGTGTTAAGTAAATGCATGTAGCGTAGTAGCCAAGTCTCATGTATGTATAAATCTCTACTACTAACCTTTTAATTCTTGTGCTCCTGAGTTTCAGCTTTGGTCAACTATGTACTGTTCATGGCTTAATGGTTTACTGTTCTGCCTGGGATGCGTAGACCATTCTAATAGTTTGAAACTTGGGGGATTAGCATTGAACTAGATTAATATGATTCAATCTTTATTCAAAACAGCTAATGGATTTATCTCGTCCCATTTGTTTAAATATATAAACTGATTGGAGCCGCAATAGCAAATAAGATGAGAGAAAATTAATTAAGGTGGTTTGGACATGTTAACCAAAAACCTACAAATGCTTTGGTTAGAATATGCGTTTATGAGAGGTTGATGGCAAAAGAAGTAGAGGAAGACCTAAGAATACTTGAAAAGAGACTAAGAAAAGACATAGAATACTTGGAGCTAACCGAAGATTTGGAGCAAAACCGAGCGCAGTGACGTTCTAAGTTTGTATAGCCGACCATGCTTAATTATTGAGATAAGGCTTTGTTGTTGTAAAAATTGATCGGAGTCTCGCTCATTTATAAACTTATGTAAAACATTAGAATTCTGGGAAGGTCTGTTGATTTATTTGCAGCCTCATCATCCAAGTCAAGCTCAGTTCTGAATAGTAAAACTTCAACGAAGTTTCATGAAGTTTCTGCAGCCAGAATTGTCAACCAAATACTTTGAAAAGTATGATTTCAATTCAATACGGCACTAACATTATAGGTATATACACACACACAGATATATATAGTGAAGCTGTATAATCTTGTATTAGTCTGCAACACAGTGAGAAAAAATGGCTAGAACATACGTTGGTCTAGGTGGTGGCCATGCAGGCGAAGTGGGTATCATGATGCCAGATCACAACTCTGGCGGGCTGCTTTTGCTCTGCATGATTCTTATGTCCCTCTCACTTATCTCAATGGTCATATTTGCCTGTGGTGATTACGAAGGATCAAACAAGGAAAGACGTGGAGGTGGCGCTGCATTTGGACATGGAGGTGGAGGTGGAGGTGGTGGCGCTGCATTCGGAGGTGGAGGTGGCGGCGGCGGCGGTGCATGCGGAGGTGGAGGTGGCGGTGCTGCATGCGGTGGTGGAGGTGGTGGTGCTGCATGTTGAGGTGGAGGTGGAGGTGGAGTCTACTTAAAAAAAAAAAGAGGCGGAGGAGGTGGGGTCTGTAGGAAAACTAATGAAAAGTTCAAAAAAAAAAACTTTAGTTTTAATGAAAAATAACAAATAAAGGTGTAGTGAATAGTAATTGGAAAAGGTAAAAATATGGTTTTTCGTTAAAAATGAACAATACCGGGAGTATTTCGTTAAAACTTCCTAAAAAAAAGGAGGCGGCGTATGTTTAGGTACTATAGTTATGTAATGATACATTTGTATCATTTGTATCGATACATTCACATCGAAAATTATGTATCGATACATTCGTACCGAAACTTACGAACCAATACTTATGTACCTATGAGTAAAATAAGGTATCTAAAGTTATGTACCGATATATTCGTACTAATACTTCCATACCTATGAATAAAATAAGATACCGAAAGTTATGTATAAATTGTTTTTGTTTTGTTGTAGAATTTTATAATAATAAGAATTTGAATTTTGAATAAATTTTTATGTATTAATATGATTGGAGCACAAAAAAACATTAATTATGGATGGGTAAAGAATTTCGAATGGTAAGTTTATAAATAATAAATGTACTATAATTACTTAAATACGGTAAGTTTTAAAAATAGAGACTTATATTAGATTTTGAAAACCATTCAGATTAATATCTAAAAACAATCTTATTAAAACCCTAAAATCTAAAAACCCCATTTATGTTTTCATAAAAATGAAAAAGTAAGAATTTAAGCAAAACCTATTGTAAATATGTAAATCCTTCACTTTAGCTGCTGCATTAGAGATTAGTCAATATGTAAATCCTGCTGTGATTAGCAGGCGGGCTAATTAATGTCAAAATGGTTTGAGAGCAGTGTAAGTATCTCTTGCCTTTATGTGGACTAAATACATTCTTTCCCCATCAGAACAGTGTGAATGGAGTTCTCTTCATTCTCTCATGTTCCAATATAAATCAATTTGTTTGGAGTTGCTCTTATACATTCTTCATATCTCAATCAAACAAGTAGCAAATAAAAAGCGTTCATAAAAATTCTCGTATAATCAAGAATGAAGTTTGTGTTATAATATTATAAGTCATTCAATGTGTGGATGGCCAACCCACTACAATCCCACTCATCCCACTCTACAGTCCTCCCACTGCAACTTTGTCTAAAGTTTTGCCTATAAAATTGATGAGAAGGAGGATAGCTGAGAGAGACAGAAATCAAAAAACCATAAGAGAGAAGCCACAAGGCTCACGACAGAAAGAGGAATGAAAGCATCACTGCTGCTCTGATGACGTATTCCAGTCACACTGATTGTAGAGAAACCTCGTAAATTTTGTGTCTTTTTTATTTATTCCATTGCACACACAGTCGATTTTACAACACGTTATCAGCACGAGAAGCTCTCGTGTCAGTGTAAAGCACAACACCACAAATCCTGTTCACCTATGTTGCCTGAAATCTCACAGATAAGAAAATCTTTTCATTTCATCATAAAATTTTTGTACTACTGATTTTCCTGAAGCAAATATATATACGATGTTGTATGACTGTATATCATCCTTTGCAGAAGCAAAAGAGTACAGACTCAAAATTCGTAGCCATGTAAACAGCCTCGGAACACCAACTTGCAGACCTCGTATTGAAATACTTTCTTCTTCAAAGTTGTTCGTCCGCCCAGTACCTACAACATATCAAATTTTCAGAAAATTCCAAAGGTGCGATCATCGCAGATGCCTGAAATACCAAACCAGTTTCCAATTTCCGCAGAAAATTGGACAGGCACCTTATGAGTACCAAAACTCCATTTCGGTAGCTCAGATTGAAATTGTTTCTTCACGAAAGTTGTTCGGTATCCTCTTATCCATATCATACTAAAATTTGAACTAAATCTAATGGTTTATCTTCTCATAAGTTATAGACAGTATTCTTGACTCCAGAACTTATGGAAACCGTTTCGATTTTTTCAAACTCACCTAAGGAGGAACACCAATTGGAACTTAGTGTTACTATTATTTCCTGAGTAACTAAAATGACTTAAGAACTATGAAATAATAACAAAAATAAAAGGGATGAAACAAAAGAAGTGGCAGACCAGGAAAAGGAAAAAGCAAAAGATGAGGACTTAATCATTGCATTTTTTGTTTTGGTATATTTATGTGCATGATATTGGTTTAAAGCCTTATCACAAGTTCCATTTATTTACAGTGGGTAGAATTATTACCCTTTGCTTTAAAGCTTTGATATTTATGTGAATGGTGTTGAATCAAAGCCCTTGTCACAAGCTTTATTTACTTAAAAGCAATTTATTTAGCATGGTTGGAATTACCGCTTATTGTTTTAATTTATTTATTATACTTTTTTTTGTTACGATGAGTACATACTGAACCTAAAGTTCATTGATCAGATCAGAACATGAAGTTTCTTGATCCTCATCATATAAAATGATTAGACCCCGAAGTTTCATCATGCAAAAAGATCAGACATGAAATCCCTAAATCCTCAAGATCAGACTTGAAATTTCTTGATGAGTACGTTAAGTTTGAAGAGCCGAAGTGCCACAACTTAATTGTAATAAAGGCCATGAGAGTCCCAATTCATAGGCTATTAAATAAGGACCAGAAGTTCCTTGATGTATGTAAATGGTAATATAATACGTGTTTGCTGGAGAGTTTACATCTCGAAGTTTTGATGATTATTGTATGTCATTGGGCATTGATGTTGAACACCATGTTCCTCATGTTCATACTCAAAATGGTTTAGCAGAGACATTTATTAAGCGGATGAAATTGATTACCCGCGCTTTGCTCATGAAAACAAAATTGCAAGTTTTCTACATGTGGACATGCCATTTTACATAATTCACTATTAAAGTTCGGTTGAGACTAGTTGCCAACCATCAATATTTCTCAGTACAACTTGTGTTTAGGCACCAGTTAAACATTACACATTTACGAGTTTTGGTTATGTTATCTATGTGCCTATTGCACTGCCACAACGTACTAAAATGAGGCCTGAAGGCAAACAGGAAATATATGTTGAATTTGATTCACCATCTATCATTCAACATTTAAAACCCTTGACTGGGGATATATTTACCGCATGATTTGCGGACTATGATTTTGATAAGACAGTTTTCCCGCCATTAGGGGGAGAAAATAACATTGTTCCAGAAGAACGATGAGAAAATATCATTCCAGAATAATGATGAGAAAAGACCATTCCAGAAGAACTAAGAGAATTTGTCTTATTTTGATTCACGAAGCAATCAATGAGAAAATGAAGTAAGAATAATTGAATGATGCAACGAAAGTGATGAAATCACATATACTTGCTGCAAATGTGCCTACAAGAATTGATGTCCCTATTGGACAAAATAATGAAGCAGCAAATTATTTATCTGTTACATGCCTGAAGCGTGGCATACCCTTAGATTCAGAAGGTTCAGTCATTCGAAAGAAGAAGAATATGACACTACTGAACTATTGCATTCCCAAAGCATAACTGTTGCATGCCGGAAGCATGACAGTTGCCATATGGATACATGTCCCAGAAAGGACAATCCGTGGACATGGGAATGCTGATGTCTCATGCATGAAGCATGATAGACATATAGGTTCCAATGACTCAACTCCTGGAAGTGGAGATTAAAATCCAAGCTCTATAACGCTCAAGATGAGGTTATGATCTGCATTCTCTAAATAATGACTATCCTGGAAGAGATATTGTAATGCCTTTGAAGAGGCAATGGATATCCAAAGAAATGAAAAGCTTTTTATGCATGCGCATGCACATGAGAATATGGGATCACGGATTGATGATAACCAATGGTGATTTGGTTTTTACAAGTAGCTACTAAATTCATCAATGAGCTGTGTTGATATTGAGTCACGTTCTTTTGTTCGTTGATGAAAGGAAATATTATTTGCCAAAAATAGAGAAAGGCAATTCCATTACGATTTTGTAAGAACGTGGAGAAATGGACCTATATATATATTTGAATACAATATTGTTGACCCTAAAAACTACCAAGCCTATATGGAGCGCAGGCCGAGTAACTAATAAGCTAACTACATCCTTCGGTTGTGTACGGGGCGTGCCAACTCGTCGGCCAAGCTCAGCCGAGGAGTAAAATATGTTGATGTTGTGTTGAGCGCGCGGCTAACTTCTGCGTCTTGCGATTGCGACCGAGGAAGGAACACGTCTCGACCTTTGGGTTTTAGAGCCTGAAGACAAGGCTACTAGTTCTGCAAGTTCACGAATCATCGGCGCCGGACTCGGTCATAGTGATTATATTCGTAAGAGTACAAGCACGCTGAATCAACACCAGAGTATAAGGACACAAGTACTCAAAACATATGTACTTCTTAATTGTGAATGTGGTTCGGCCGTCGGAATGCTGAACTCTAAATCTCACTTGTGAGTATCCAATCATAAAACAACTCGGCGTTCAATGTGCCGAGCCCTAATAAACTGTAACACCTCATTTCACTGATAAGGCTGATGAGATGACCTCTGCCAATAAGGATTCAAAAATCCTTCTGGATCGAGACTTGGATAGGTAACCAGTCGGCCCCTTCGCAGTGCTGTTTATCCAAACTGAAGGTGCTTCGCGGTCGGCTGATTCTACGACGATAGTGCTGTTTATCCAAACTGAAGATACCACCGGTTGCCTTCACAGTGCTGTTTATCCAAACTGAAGGTGTGTTGGCGAGAAATGGGAGAAGAATAGAGTTCTAAAGGTTGTTGAGAGGTTTCGCGTAGAGCGAGGGTTTACGCATGGCAGATTTGTGTGTTGAGTTAGAGAGGCCTCAATGATGCATCGAGTCTTGTATTTATAGTAATGAATTTACTCCTGGCCGAATTGGAGATATACTCAAACTAAAACTCCTTATCCTAATCTGCTAATGATTCGGCCAATCCTAATCTCAATGGGTTTCTGAATCAAGCTCCGTATCAAGCCAGGTTCATTCCCGAACCCTAAGTGCCTTTAACTCTGAAATCTCCCTACTGTACCAGGACTTGGCCTCCTCATTCTTATCCAAACAAATCATTCTTACACTAGGACTCGGCTGGCCTGATCGACCGTCCTGCGGCAGATCGTCCTGCCCAGCATACCTCTGGGAAGACCCTAGGCCGAAAAACCTTCCCGAACTCGGCCCAATAATATTATTTTGGGCCCAAAAAAATACAAATAGCCAAAAGACGTTGAACCAAGGAGGTTGCATTTGGACATTTGTAATATAGTGAAATACACTCACATGATATGACACAAGGTTACTAAATGAAATCTGAAATTATACTCTTGTAAATGAGTTTATATGAATGAAGAATTATATACGAAGGTTATGAGTCGCCCACATTATATCTCCATAAAGTAAATTCCTCAAGTATACATGGAAGCAAGTTGCTTTGTATAAATTCCAAAGGAGAATGTGTCATGAAGTGTAGAAAATCCTTAAAGGATTCAAATTGCTTGAAGTAAGCCCCTGAAGGATAAAGCATAAATTATGTACTCAATACCAATGGATGGTATAATTGCCTTAGTGAGTACTATCATTATGATATTGTTGCAACATACTAAAATCTCTTGCAAGAGTCGATGACATTAAATTAGAACTCCTGAAGAGTCAAGAAAGATTATAAAGTGTTGAGAGAAATATTATCTCGAACTGCAGATTGAACAATACGCCAACACGAATCTTATCCATGATGGTTATGATATTAAAGAATCCTCTATTTGAAGATCATGAGTTGAACACTCAAGTGGTTAATTAATAGACACTAAGGAAAATCATTCATCCTCGTGAGGGAACTGATAAATTGATATTTGGTCTAGAAGAACCACATCTTAGTGAAGTATATGCTTTATTGTATTTGGCACAATACACTGAATGAAATGAAGCTTATTTATTAATATCTCCGAGAAATTACAGACATAAGTTAAAAACAAACAAATAGGAGGGAACCTTCACAAAGGTTGCTCATGTGAAGCCTCAGTACTTGGAAGTACCCCAGAAGGGGGAGACACCAGAGGTTGATTATTTGGAGCCTCAATACTTGGTGGAACTCCAGACGGCCGAGACAATGGGTGTCTTTGGAATAAAGGCTCGAACCCCTGATTGTCATTTTGAGTCTGACTTTCGAATTCCAGTAGCTGGTTGAGCTTTCTTTTCATGCTCGTCGAGTAATTATTTGCAAGCATGTGTAACACTCTATTCTCGTGCTTGAGCCCTATAATCTCTTGTTTAAGACTTGCCACCTCAGCCATCAATGATTGAACTTAGTGAGTTCGAGGAAGTAGGCGCTGACCTTTATTAGAAACAGAGCCTGCACACTGAATACTGAGAGTCAAGGAGTCTTGAACGGTCGACTCATCAGACCGGTTTGAAAGGATTTTGTTATCCTTTGGAGTGAGAAGATTCCTAACTATCACTGTAGCGGTTATGTCATTCTTCATCACAGAGTCCCCAACTGTAAGAGGACCATTAGAAGATAAGAAGGACAGGGGCCATATGTTATCCTGACGCGGATCGTCTGTATCAGTCCTAAGACTCAAATCTAAGCAAATGTTAGATGGGCAAGCCATTTTCAGGAATGATGAAGGAAAAAAGAAGGTCAGATAAAATCTCAGAAGTGCAAGAAGGGGAAATTTCTGCAGGAAGCAATTTTCTGAGTGTATCTAAACAAAATTAATATCTCTATTAAAGAAGAGGCAACATGGTCACTTGTTCAAAAATTGAAGAGACACCGATTTTCAAATTTCAAAAGCTGGATTTCCTTGCATGACGTCTGTCAACATTTCTCAGATGCAATCTCAGCTTTTTGGATATCACGTGCAACTTTGTCAAAGATCTCTGATAAAGTTGAAAACGTGTGAATCTTACTGTTCTAATTACAGCACAGTTGCTGACAAGAGTAAAGGCACAACACCACTACCTGCTATTGGGAAATCCCTATATATGTTGACTTCTATCTTCCATAACAAGGCAGACCTGCAAAAATATCTAACTCTTATTCCTCCCTGAGAATGCATCTTCAACAAAGCATCTCGAAATACTCAGTTTTCTTCATCTCCGAGAATGCATCTTTAACAAAGCATCTCGAAATACTCAGTTTTCTTCATCTCCGAGAATACCTCTTCAAACAAGTCACACCAGAGCAAGAGTATCTCATATCATCAGGGTCGAAAGTAAGAGTATCTCATATCATGCTTTTTCCCTACCCTTTTCTTTGTCCTTATTCTCACCTGTAGGACAAGGAGAAAGAGAGCAATCAGTCGCCACTTGGAATCAAGCTTCCAATCTGGAACTGATTGTCTGGAACCCTTCCCTGATTGCTTACCTAGCATCGCTCTCAAGTACTCATTTTCAACTGTTGATATGATGATAACTACCAAGCATGATGAGTCGCTGAGAAGTGATGTTCTGAAGGACCATCCAAATGCAAGGTTTGAATTCCACTCCTGCATCAGAGGGAAAATACTGCAAGAGAAGATGCCAGACCTGCATAGGGAAAAACTAAGGAAAATACCACTTATGCAAGGGGAACAGATAAGGCAAGTGAAAATGATACATTGAAGCATGTAGAGACAAGCACAGCAAAACACATGCCGATTCATCCCCGACAAAGCCGAAGATCACTTGCCACATGAAGCTCCTCATGGTCCAATTTCATTCAAGATCAAGCCTCGACGACCCTTGAAGGAAACAAGTCCGATTCAAGATCAAGTGTCCACCACTCTTGAATCAAATTTAGCTCTAGATAAAATGAGTAAATTCATACATTTGAAGCAAGTCTAGCAGAAGGTCCTCCAGCCCAATTCAAGAAAAAGCATGTGGAAAGTCAACAAGTACAACATATGTGTTACTAATCATCAGGGGGAGCATCCAAAAACAGATCAAGGTTTTAACAAGTCAATCAAAGACTCATGGCCATCTAAGGGGGAATGTTGTAATATTATAAGCCATTCAATGTGTGAATGGCCAACCCACTACAATCCTACTCATCCCACTCTACAGTCCTCCCACTGCAACTTTGTCTAAAGTTTTGCCTATAAAATTGATGAGAATGAGGATAGTTGAGAGAGACAGAAATAGAAAAACCATAAGAGAGAAGCCACAAGGCTCACGACAGAGAGAGGAAAGAATAGAGAGTTACCTTTGTAATCTTATGATTTCAGATTATAAATGAAAGCATCACTGCTGCTCCGAAGACGTACTCCAGTTGCACTGACTGTAGATGAACCTCGTAAATTTTGTGTCTTGTTTATTTATTCCACTGCACACACTGTCGATTTTACAACAGTTTGCATTCTCTAAGGAAAATAAATTTTTTTAATCAAACAGACCTTTAATTACTTTCTTTTTAAAAAATTTATACACTTTTCATAAAGTAAAAATTCATTAGATCGTAATTCATATATTTGAATCAAATCATGAACCGGGTGCATTGCCTAGTGGACCACTTTCACAAGACGTAGCCAAAAGCCAATTATGAACATAATTCCCCACAAGCCCTGGCAACATACGCACATGATCCTCGTGTAGTAACCAAGGACGAAGTTAGAGATGTGTATGGATGAGGCATCTTCAAACAACAAAGTCACAAATTAAAAAAATTAAAGAATTCATCAGATTTTTCATACAACATATTAAAATATCTCTCGACGTTGCATGCCAACTTCACTACCAGTACCATCAAATCTCTCTATATAAAAATAACACGTTATCATTCATCCATTGATCTCCTATCTAATTTCTCAATCGATTCTTTAAAAATTTCATGACCGAAAATGCTCTTTCAACTTTGGCAGTAGCAACTAGAAGAGTTAATGCTTATGTCACAAGAAAATAAACTAGTGATACACCTTGTTGATGTGACAAACATACATTTTTCTGCTGAAAAACAAATTTGAGTATGGGTATCCGCGCCCATGGGCCCAAGGTGGCTCTATATATGGTAATGCAATGGTGGAAATAAAATCACTTATCTTCAAAAGTTCTATTTATACCAAAGCTGTAGCTAGCTAGGAGCTGTGTACAAATTCCTCTTCCTAAAGTTTGGATCGCCAAATAAATAAATAAAATGGCTAGGAGCAGCAAGAACATTGTTTCTGTATTTGCTAGTCATGTAGATTTACTGCTTCCAGATGCTGGTGGTCTTTTCCTTTTCTGCATGATCTTAATGTCCTTCTCTGTAATATCAGTTGTCATATTTTCTTGCAATAAGTCGTTTAGCAAGAAGAAGAAGAATGGTGGAGGCAACGATGGAGGTGGAGGAGATGGCAATGGGGATGATGGTGGAGGCGACCATGGGGGCGGATGAGATGGTCATGGGGGGCATGGTGGAGGTCACCATGGGGGGCATGGTGGAGGCGACCATGGGGGGTATGGGGGAGGCGACCATGGGGGCGGTGGTGGAGGTTATGGCTCTAGTACTACATGGTAATTTCTGGTCATCAATGAAGACGTCAAGTGATATAGGGAGGGAGGGAGAAGGGAGTACAGTCGCGTGTGCCTTATAATTTCCCTTTATTTTTATATGTATAACACTTCTGTAATTTGTTGTTTGTAATTCAAAGGTATTAATAAAACAAGTTTTCAAGAAATTCAAGCATATTAGGTGGTATGATAATTAAATATGCTTTAATTAGTACAATGTGTTGATGGCGCTGAGCACTAGCTGTCGTATATTTCTCTTCTCAATATTAGAGTTTATATTTCCCTTTTCATGGTCATAGGAAAGAAAAATAAAAGAAAGTTCGCAATGTTTACACACCATTGTACCAAAAATAAAAAGGAAAACTAATGAAAAGGGCTTGAAAACTTTGAGTTTTAACGATAAGGACCAGTGTTCTAAAATGCGAGCTAGGCGGCCGCCTAGGCGCTGGACGGCGGGCCTCAGCCGCGATTATTATGAAATCGTTCAACAAATCGGAATGGCTATTAATCGGTATCTAGGCGGCCGCTGGTCGGGCTAGGCGGTTGCTGGGCGGGCAACGCGGGCTAGGCGGCCTCGACGACCTTTTGGTTTTGTAACAAAAAAAAAAAAAAAAAAACTCTTTGTACTGACGACAAGAGAGTGATCTGTTGAGGAAGGAGAGAAGATCTGCAAATTTGTTATTGAAAGAAGAGAGAGAGTTGTCTGGAACTTCTTGAAACCATCGTCGTTAGGGATCATCACTACACTGACCTATACAATTTAGTTGATTTTTGGGTTGGGTTGGTTGGGATATGCGGTTTGACGAAGATGAAGGCTTGTTTGGTCGATAACGGAACGACACCGCAGGGAGAGGGTAACTGCGCAAGGCTTGCTTAAACCAAGGGAGAAGCAAAGAGAAGGGATGGAGACATTGGAATTGACGGCATAGGGAAAAAGAAGATAAGAGTAATTGGGTTTGCGTAGGGAGAAGTGAAGAGAAGGGATGAGACTTTGGAATTGACAGTATAAAGAAAAAGAAGATGAGAGTAATTAGGTTGGGTGTCAGAATCAGAAATGATTCAATGAATAAAGAAAATTACTTTTTAATAAATAATGGATTGGGAATATATAATAAATTAAACAAAATATCTATAAGTTGGTTGTCGAATCTTTTATCATCTTTAGGTTAGGTTTTTCTTTGTAAATAACTAAACTAAACTAAACATACAAGGTCTTTTTGGATGTATATATTTTGTGTATTTTTTTACTTTTATTTTTGCATTTTTGCATTATTTTATTATCCATAGAAGTATAGTTTTTTTTATATGTAAATAGACACATATTTACAAGATATATAATAAATTTATATAAATCCGCCTACACTGCGCCCCATGTCCGCCGCCCGATTAGCGCCTAGCGTTTTTTAGAACCTTGATAAGGACAAAATAAAGGGTAAAGTGAATAGTACAATGATTGATTTTTTAGTGTAAAAATATGGTTTTTCGTTAAAGTAAACAGTACCGAGAACTTTTCATTAAAGTTCCCAAAATAAAAATAAGACTTATTCTTTGCAATGCCCTTTTGAACTCCACATCAATCTCATTTTTCTACTAACACTAAAATTTCGACACTTTACACCCTAGAGCTTAATATTCGCTCCACTCTACACCCTTGGAACTATTTCTTCATAAAAAATTTAAACAAAAATACTTTAATAACCTACAATTATGTTACTTTTGAAAAGGTAAACAAAAATGTTTAATAAATAAGTAAAAATTTGATATTAGGCCTCCTTTGAGTTCTCATAAGTGTAGCATTATAACCGTGAATTACTTGTGTAATGGGCTCGGACACGCATACTAATCGGCCCTCCCTGCTTGAAGCCCAAAACTTATAGACCCTCTGGACCCCAGATTTGCATTAGAAGCCCACGGAAATTGATTTCATAATTCTGGAGAACTTAATACTGCAGACTGCAGTTTCGTGAAAAACACTTATAAAGGTTGATTGCAAGAACTACCATTTAATGAAGAATACAACCGAGGCTCATACGATCGTTCGTCAAACTGCCAACAGGAATGGGAATGTCCGTGATTTCATTTTTTGACAACTTTCATCGACTACTCTCCTAGTTCAATGCGAAGTCAGTAAATCGGACTACAACGGCGTAGTTATTATGTACAAGTCAAATGCGCAACTTACATAACCCAAAATTATTGCCACTGTTGTTCCCCTCAATGTTTCCTATCTTGAAAAATAGCAAATTTAGCTAGAAATGTATAAACAAGTAAACAAGAATTCTCAAGTTCTAATAACGGGGCCCTTGTATAGCCCTCTCCGAATCACAAAGTTTTCGGGAGGTTGAAACACTTCTAACCAACTCACTTGAGGCTCTATAACTCCATCGAGCTCAAGATCAGCTTCATTCCAAACAAACAAACAAACAAACAAACGAACGAACAAAAAAACATATCAATATCAGCAACATAGACAAAATTTACTTGCCGGTTATCAGTTATCCTTGACATTAGGATTAAAGACCAAATAAGATATAAGTTTTAAGAAAAAAAATATCAATTTTAAGAAAAATGGATAATACACTTGCATACTTTATTTGGATTAAGCCACACCTATGGTATTTTTCCAAATTTTTTTTCTTGAAATGGTATTAAACTAACAACCTCCTTAAAACAATCCATCTGAAATACAACTGTAAAAATTAATAAACTTCTTGTCATTAATATTAGCACATGTTTAATTGTGTAAAGCCTAAGTAGAGATCAAGTTGGATTCCTAAAGGAAAGGGGAGCTTATGACTTGGTTGCCTGTCTTGTATGAACGTTACGTTTGTTTCTTCCTAGCATCTCCAGATTCTTGTACTGGCGGTTTTTACTCCCTTGCAATGATGCACTGCTTGTAGATCCTAGCCTTGATATAGATAAGGAAGTACCTTATGCTTGCTGTTCAAGAGCTGGTATCCGGGGATCAATGTGAAGGGAGATTTGTATTTGGTCGTGACAGCAGGAAGCCAAAGGAGTCTAGTGATAACAGCAGATTCACTAAAGACGGGACCAATCCCAAGAGTTTGCTTCAAACTCCGTTGATGAGAGCAGGACACTGCTCCAAAATACAAAACAAAGCACCTTGAGACGAACGAGTTGAGACGACTGGTGAAGTGCAAGGGCATGCAATTTGTTGGGAAACCTAAGAAAAATAAGCAGCTTGCAGAAAGGGATGCTGCTATAGAAGCACTGGCTTGGTTGACTCACACGTCAGACAACAATCCTGATGAAGAAGACAACTCCCCGCCTGATGGCACTGACAAGATGCTAAAACTCCTCGGGAAACGTAGAAGATCAAAACTGCAGTCTGTTTGAATGTGATTGCTGATGTAGAAGATGAAGCTGCTTCCATCTGGTGGTTGAGGACGCTGTAAGCCATATCTCCTTAGGACACATGGGGCGCGTTGCATACATTAAGCTTGTTGGTATGTAGTTTTGGTAGAGTGGGCTAGTATATGTACAAATCTCTTCCTTGGGTTTGTGGGTTTGTTATAGCTGGTCGAAGTAGTCTTGATTGTATCTTGGCAGCCGGTGACACTATTCACGAGTCTGTTAAGTTATGCAAAAGGGGTGTGTAGATAGCACCACCCTAAAACTAATTACAATGATTGTTCTCATAAACTTGATAGATATCTCGAGTTACACGATTTCTTGTAATTTGCAGCTAATTCTATTAAATCTATTATCAATTTCAATCCAATCATCTATGGCCAAACAAGGCCCGGCCGTTGATTGATTTTTCAGTTGATTATATTTTGCAATTTTTTACGTCTACTTGTACTTCTTACTTTGTCAAACCACGGAAATTATGAAAATAGATGCATTCCTACAAATCTCGACAACCAACAAAGATTATTTACATGTTGAAAAGTAAATTGCTTACTAATTTCTTGTTAGTAAATGATTTACTTATTAGATTTACCTTTGTTATATTGTATGACTGTTTTCTGTTATGATAGCTTGAGCTCATGTGCCAAGTGTAAGGTCTTAGATTAGTTTTCATTTTCAATGGCTCACATGCCTTGTAAGTGCCATGTGTCATAATCACAATGGCTCATGTTTTTGAATGGCTGTGATGACTGACGTAAGAGAACAATCTATATGAATGAAAATGCATCATTCTGCAATGGTTAGAATGTTGCAGTGAATATTCTCATTCTCTCTCTCTCTGTTCTTTCAACTCCCTTCGAAAAATCCAATTTCTGATCATACAAACAGATCCAAATCTCAACATGGTATCAAGAGCCTAGGTTCTATCTGGAATCGGGGCGTCGGATCTGTGTGTGCTGTGCTCGGAAACCCAACGTGAAATTTCAGACTCAGTTCGTCAATTCAGGTCTCAAATGGCTAGGTCAGGTGGTAGTGATCTTCGGGCTCCAATATTCAATGGTGACAACTATGAATTTTGGAAGATCCAAATGAGAACTATTTTCAAATCACATGGAATCTGGGATTTAGTTGAAAAAGGTCTTGAAATTCCAGAATCGAAGGGGAAGAAGGGCGATGCAGAAGGGTCATCAGAATCAGAGAAAGAATCTCTGAACGAAAAGCTAATGAATGATGCTAAGGCACTGGGTATTATCCAATGAGCTGTCTCGGATGACATTTTCCCCAGAATCTCAAACGAGGAGACCTCAAAGGGTGCTTGGGATATTCTACATCAGGAATTTCATGGCGATAAGCAAGTGAGATCCATTAAGTTGCAGGGTCTACGTCGTGATTTTGAGTACACAGGGACGATAGATGATGAAATCTTGTCTGTGTATCTCACTCGTCTTCTCGAGTTGGTGAATCAGATAAAGGGTTACGGGGAAGATCTACCCAGAGAGCGTTTAGTCCAGAAATTGCTCATAAGCTTAACTAAGGAATTTGATCCTGTTTGTTATGTGATTGAACAAACTAAGGATATTGAGACTATTGAGGTACAAGAAGTAATTGCAGCATTAAGAGGGTTTGCACAGCGCCTTGATAGGCATGCCAAGAGTACCATTGAGAGAGCTTTCAGTAGTATGAATCTGAATTCAAAGGGAACTCAACCAAATTCTTTTTTTGGTAACTCTAAGCCAAAGAAGAACTGGAAATCAAAGGGAAAGAAGTGGGATCCTAAACCTCAGAATTTTGTCAATCAAGGTGGCAAATATGATTAGGGAGGAAAATCTGATCAGTCTAAGGGAAAATGCAAGCATTGTGATAAGTTGCACTATGGTGAGTGTTGGTTTAAAGGAAAGCCGAAATGCCATGGATGCAATCGTTTTGGTCATCTCATCAAGGACTATGATCAACCAAACAAGGCTGGGAATCTTGTAAACTTTGCAAATCAAGTAACAAAATCTGCAACCATATTTTATGCCTGCCATTCTGCTACTATTGGAAGGAATATGAATATATGGTATGTGGATAGTGCATGTAGTAACCATATGATCTCTCATGAATCTTTGCTTATTGATGTCGATAAGAATGTGAAGTGTAGAGTTAAAATGGGCACTGGAGATTTAGTGCAGTCAATAGGCAAAGGCACATTGGTTATAGAGATGAAGGGTGTGACTAGGTATATTAAAGAAGTTATGATTGTACCTGGGTTGGATGAAAACTTATTGAGTGTAGGGCAGATGGTAGAACATGGATATTGGCTTGTGTTTGGTGATTACATGGTTGATACTTATGGAGATAGATAGATGGAAGACTTGATTGTAAGTGTCCCAATGAAAGGAAACATATGCTTTCCTTTAAGTTTGGAATATGTCAATCCTCACATGGCTAATAAAACAACTGTTGAAGAGTTGTCTTGGTTATGGCATAGAAGATATGGACATCTAAACTACATCAGTTTGATGCTCCTGCAAGAGAAGGAAATGGTGTAGGGTTTACCTAGACTACAAGTTTCTGAGAATGTTTGCTCTGGATGTGCTACAAGGAAGGGTCATAGGGAACCATTTGACAGAGGAAAGGTTTGGAGGGCATCACAACCTCTAGAACTTATTCACTCTGATATTTGTGGTCCAATGCAGATAACCACTCTTGGAGGCAATAGATTCTTCCTTACCTTTATTAATGATCACACTAGAATGTGTTGGGTGTTCTTTCTGCAGCACAAGTCACAGGTCTTCAATATTTTCAAAAGGTTCAAATCCATGGTTGAGCTATAGAGTGGCTATCAAATCAAGAAACTCAGAAGTGACAGGGGTGGAGAATATACATCTCTAGAGTTTTCAAGGTTCTGTGAAGATATGGGGTTAGAAAGGCAATTGACAGTTGCCTACTCTCCACAACAAAACGGAGTTGCAGAGAGAGAACAGAACATTGATTGAAATGGTTAGAACTATGATGTATGAGAAGAAAATCATTTTGAAATTTTGGGCTGAAGCTGTTAAATTAGCCGTGTACTTGCAAAATCAATGTCCAACAAGTGCTTTAAACAATATAACTCCATTTGAGGCATTTAGTTGGAGGCAAGGTATTAAATATCGATGATATCGGAAATATCGGTAGTCCGAAAACACGGAAATATCGATGGAAATATCGGGATAATATTGATATTGATAAAAATTATATGGAAACCACGGAAATTGTAAGAAAAACTTGGAAATTTTTATTGAAACTTTGCAGGATGTTTATTTAGTCAATTATCTATTAGTTTATCACAAAAAATTGGAAGGAAATGCATTGCATGATGGATTTAACATTATCAAGTTGATTATATAGCGAGCTGACAAACATTGTGAGTGTAGAAAATATGTAGTAATTAATGAAAGAAGTTTAAACACACCATAATCATTTATATATAATGAATTAGTACAATATTTTACACTTTATACATTGCATGGTAAGATACATGAGTGACTTAGTACCACAACAGACAGTGGCACACGGTTTTGAATGTGAAAGAATATCACAGACTCACAGTGGCACACGGTTTCATTGTGAAAGCACTATTATTTTTGTCCATGGTCTGAAATTGTAAAAAGTGATTGTAAAAGTTGTCAGGTGAGGTGAGTCAGATGACCCAACCATACACACACACACATGCCACCACACACGCACACAGAGATCACACACGCACATAACACACGCACATAGACATCACACGCAGACAGTCTCTCTCTCGATCATTCTCTCTTTTCTGAGCTCCCTTCTCCCCCTTCTCCATTCTCCCCCACACACACACAGATCTTCCACACACACGCACAGAGACCCAAGGTCTCTCGATCCTTCTCCCACATACAAGCACAGAGACCCACATCGCCTTCTGCTCCTCCCTCATCGGCACCGTCTCTCTCCTTTCTCTCTGCACCGAGGGTCCGAGACCCATATACACACACGCACACCATCGCACCTGCTTCAGGAAGACACCCATCATCATCAGCAACCTCGCCTTTCTCCATCTCCTTCTCGTCTCTGCAACTCGGCGAACGCAGGAACTCCGGCGAGTTTCTTGAATTTCTCCGGTTAGGTAAGCTTCGGGTTTGCCTTTTTATGTTCTAGATTGAACCTTATATGTGAAATTTAAGTTCAAAATCGTGTTTTTGCAAGGTTCTTGGGACGAAATCGGCTCGGGAATAGGCACACCCATCTCCGGCGAGGCCGTGGGTGTCGACGAACTTTCCGAATTCCTCTGACCATTTCACGGCAAACGAAATATATCAAAACATTCATCTCGTCTTCTATTTCATTTTGATACCTAGATCGGAGTCTATGGTCATCTTTTACAGTCGGCCGGAGCTGTAGAAGCTCCGGCGTTCTTCTCCGAGTAGCACAGTTCCAAAATATCGCGATATTTTGACGAAAACCCGTTGGATACCTATTAAAATATCGGTCCCGTAAAAAACCGATAATATCGCCGATATTATCGGCATTTTGTTCCTTGGTTGGAGGAAGCTAGGTGTCAAACATTTGAAAATATTTGGTTCTCTGTGTTATATTCACATCCCTGCACAGAAAAGACACAAATTGGAGGAAACTGGTGAGAATGGAGTATTTGTTGGATATGGTAATTGTGAAAAAGGATATAGAGTTTTCAACTTGAGAACTCAAAAGGTTGAACTGTCAAGGAGTGTAATCTTTGATGAGAAAGCAATGTGGAACTGGGAATCTAATGAGGCAGTGCAATTTGCTATTCCTTGGAATGATGAAGGAAGCTCAAAGATATCTGAATTTGAACCAGAGTCAAGTGATTCATCTCGGTCTATGCAATCTTCTCTGAGATCACTAACAACTAGAGATCTGCAAGCACCTCAGTGATCTGATTCACTTGATTCTCCAGTTTCAATCTCTGAAACTTATGATCATACTCCACAGAAATGGAAGAATTTGAGTGATGTATATGCTCAATGCAAGATGAGCATTATTGAACCTGAAGATTTCAGTGAAGCAGTCAAAGATGAAGCTTGGAAAAAGGCTATGCAAGAAGAAATGTTGATGATAGAGAAGAATTCAACTTAGGAGTTGGTTGATATGCCATGCAACAAACCAATTGTGGGAGTGAAGTGGGTCTACAAAACAAAGTTGCATCTTGATGGTTCCATTCAAAAAACAAAGCTAGGCTTGTAGCCAAGGGCTATAGACAGAAACCTGGGGTTGATTACAATGAAACCTTTGCCCCTGTGGCAAGGTTAGATACCATTAGGACACTCATTGCACTAGCTACACAGAAAGGTTGGAAACTGTGGCAATTAGATGTTAAATCGGCCTTTCTGAATGGTGTTCTCGAAGAGGAAGTATATGTGGACCAACCTGATGGCTTTGTGATTAAAGGGGTTGAAGACAAGGTGTGTAGACTGAGAAAGGCACTCTATGGTCTAAAACAGGCACCAAGGGTCTGGTATAGTGAAATTGACACATACTTAATTCACTGTGGTTTTCACAGAAGCTCAAGTGAAGCAACTTTATATGTGAGAAACAAGGAAGGTGTTGGTACTTTGATTGTATCGATTTATGTTGATGACATAGTGTACACATGCAGTAGTGCAGAAATGATGGAAGAATTCAAGGCTGAGATGATGTGCAAATATGAGATGTCATACTTGGGTTTACTCCATCATTTTCTTGGAATGGGGGTAACTCAAACTGAAGGGAGTATATTTATACATCAGAAAAAATATGCTTTAACTCTCTTGAATAAATTTGGGCTCAAAGACTGCAAGCCAGTGAGCACTCCACTGGTTGCAACGGATAAACTAAGAAGAGAAGATGGAAGTGAACCTGCAGATGAGTGTGGGTACAGGAAAATTATTAGGAGCCTTCTGTATTTAACAGCAACTAGGCCAGATATTATGTTCTCAGCTAGTTTACTTGCACGTTTTATGCACAAGCCTACCAAGAAACATTATGGAGCTGCTAAAAGAGTCCTAAGGTACATTCAAGGAACAATTGATTTTGGGATTGAATATGTGATTGGAAAATCTACCTTGTTGATTGGATACTGTGATAGTGACTTGAGTGGATCTGATGAGGATATGAAAAGCACCTTAGGGTATGCTTTTTCATTTGGAAGTGGAGCATTCTCATGGGCTTCAGTTAAGCAGCACAGTGTAGCACTTTCAACTGCAGAAGCAGAGTATGTTAGTGCAACTGAGGCAACCTCTTAAGCCATTTGGCTTAGGTTTGTGCTCGAGGACTTTGGAGAAGAGCAAGCTGCTGCAACTTCTCTATTTTGTGACAACACTTCAGCCATAGCCATGTCTAAGAATCCGGTATTTCACCAAAGGACTAAGCACATTGGCAGGAAGTTTCATTTTATTAGAGATGCAATTCAAGAAGGAGTGGTGGATTTAATTTACTGCAGAAGTGAAGAACAGATTGCAGATATCTTTACCAAGGCTCTTCCCAAGGAAAGATTCAACTATTTGAGAAGCTTGCTTGGTGTGAAATCAGATAGCAATTTAGAAGGGAGTGTTGAAAAGTAAATTGCTTACTAATTTCTTGTTAGTAAATGATTTACTTATTAGATTTACCTTTGTTCTATTGTATGACTGTTTTCTGTTATGATAGCTTGAGCTCATATGCCAAGTGTAAGGTCTTAGATTAGTTTTCATTTTCAATGGCTCACATGCCTTGTAAGTGCCATGTGTCATAATCACAATGGCTCATGTTTTTGAATGGCTGTGATGACTGATGTAAGAGAACAATCTATATATGAATGAAAAGGCATCATTCTGCAATGGTTAGAATGTTGTAGTGAATATTCTCATTCTCTCTCTCTCTGTTCTTTCAACTCCCTTCGAAAAATCCAATTTCTGATCATACAAACAGATCCAAATCTCAACATTACATGGCCCCATTAAATTTGGGGTGGTTATATAAAAGTGATCAAATAAGCAATTTTGTGCTATATACGTGCATCTTTAACTATCTAACGGTCAGATATTCTACCAAAAAGAGAGCATTACATTTGATCGGTCGTTAAATGGTGCTGCATGTGTTAAGTAAATGCATGTAGCGTCGTAGCCAAGTCTCATGTGCTGTATCATGTATGTATAAATCTCTACTACTAACCTTTTAATTCTTGTGCTCCTGAGTTTCAGCTTTGGTCAACTATGTACTGTTCATGATTTAATGGTTTACTGTTCTCCTGGGCTGCTTAGACCTTTCTGATAGTTTGAAACTTGGTGGATTAGCATTGAACTAGATTAACATGGTTCAATCTTCATTCAAAACAGCTTATGGACTTATCTCGTCCCATTTGTTTAAATATATAAACTGATTGGAGCCACAATTGCAAATAACATGAGAGAAAATTGATTAAAGTGGTTTGGACATATTAACCGAAGACTTACAGATGCTCCGGTTAGAAGATGCGATTATGAGACAGAGGCTAATAGCAAAAGGAGTAGAGGAAGACCTAAGAATACTTGGAAAGAGACTAAAAAAAGGCATGGAGTACGTGGAGCTAACCGAAGACTTGGCACAAAACCGAGCACAGTGGTGTTCTAAGTTTATACAAGTACAACCGACCACGCTTAGTGGGATAAGACTTTGTTGTATAAACTGATCGGAGTCTCGCTCATTTATAAACTTACGTAAAACATTAGAATTCTGGGAAGGTCTGTTGATTTATTTGCAGCCTCATCATCCAAGTCAAGCCCAGTTATGAATAATAAAACTTCAAAGAAGTATTCATGAAGTTTCTGCGGCCAGAATTGTCAACCAAATACTTTGAACAGTATGATTTCAATTCAATACGGCACTAACATTATAGGTATACACACACACACACACACACACACACATATATATATAGTGAAGCTGTATAATCTTGTTATTAGGCTGCAACACAGAGAAAAGATGGGTAGAACATACGTTGGCGTAGGTGGTGGCCATGCAGGCGAAGTAGGTATCGTGATGCCAGATCACAACTCGGGGGGCCTGCTTTTGCTCTGCATGATTCTTATGTCCCTCTCACTTATCTCAATGGTCATATTTGCCTGTGGTGATCACAAAGGATCAAACAAGAAAAGACGTGGAGGTGGAGGCGGCGCAGCATGTGGAGGTGGAGGTGGAGGTGGAGGTGGTGGCGGTGCATGCGGAGGTGGAGGTGGCGGCGCTGGTTGTGGAGGAGGAGGTGGTGGCGCTGCATGTGGAGGTGGAGGAGGTGGAGGCGGTGGAGTGTGTACCTAAAAAATGAAAAAGTAAGAATTTGAGCAAAACCTATTGTTCTGATAGAGTTGTTCTTGTTGATATTGATATTGATTTGTAGATGTATCTATGATGGTCAAATTTTGAGTATGTATTTTTTTTAATGGATAAGATGTTTTATTCAATTTTCAAATTACTAAAATCATACAAATAGTAGTTTAAAATAAGAGTAGTGTTATTCACACAGTCCTTTCTAATTCGATTAATACTAAAATCCTAGCAAGTTGGATGGATCTGAGATCCAACCGAAGCTCCATATGGCATTCTTAATTCGATTAATACTAAAACCCTAATTAACAATTTGGCTAATACACAACATGCATCGACCCTAACGTGTGAATCATTTTTTTTAACTCGATAACAGCTTCAGCTAAATGAATAAAAATCAGTAACTGGAACCTGAATACCAACGTTGACCTCGGTACGAAAAAAAGGCTTCTGAAACTTATGGTACATTCATAGGAAGGAAGTGCCGCTGGAAAATAAAATTCACTAGAAAAATAACATTATTGATATCCTTAAATTCAAATCCTACTGATATTCAACAAGTATTCTTCTCGGATTAAAACTCTGAGACATTAGTTAGCAAGAATCTAGGAAACTTCCGTGCATTTTGGGGTGAAGAAGCTGGATAAGGCAAAGAGATATGTTAAAGGTTATGGCAAAATATGTAATTGGGTAAATTACAAAAAACTACCTCAACTATTGGTGTCACGACATTTTCATACCTCATCTTTTAAAATTGACAATGTCATACCTCATCTATCGAATTTGTGCCAATGTCATACCTCCGTCAGTTTTTCTGTTAATTTATCAGTTAAGTGCTGACGTGGCCATATTTTTTATTAAAAAATTAATTAAATATTTAAAAAAATTAATTAAATATTAAAAACTAAAAAATAAAAAATAAATAAAGTCATTTATTTTATTTTTTTTGCATAGGACCACCCCTTATCCCCCTTACCCTTTCTTCCCCCTTCCGTCCTCCCCCAACCCAAAATCAGAACCACCCAAACCCAGATCCCACCTGCCCCAACATTCCCCCCCAACCACCTGCTGCAACACCCGAACCCACCACCCGAACCCGCCACCACCAACACCGCCACCAGTTCCGCCCTTTTTTTCTCCTGAGAACCTCTCTTATTCTCCTCGAATTTTCATCCTCGTCAGTGAAAATGGTTCGGGTCGGACGACCTTGGGCAATCGGCTAAGTTGCAGAGAAAGGGAGAATGATGGCCTTTGGAGCCCAGGTATCTGAGAATTTGAGGAAAAGGGCACAAAATTGCGAGCTTGATTTCGGAGCTCCGACAACCCGCTTCGGCGTAGACCCGATTGACGACCGGGTCGTCGAGAATCGATAGAATCAGGTGCTGGAGCTCAACTTTAATGGCGGAGATCGAGGACTACTGCGAGCTCTGGTGGTATAGGTGGTAATTCTCGGGCTGCCTTCGCTGGTTGGCGAGTTCGAAACGAGCGGGTCGTCGGCGAGTTGGGTCGAGAAGACCCGGTCGAGCGAGGCGCTGGGGCAGAGCTTCATAGCGAGAGCTTGGAGAAGTGGGTCTGTGGCTGGTGGCGGTGGCGGTGGCGGGTAGGGGTGGTGGGATGCTGGTGCAGCAAATGGCAGTGGTGAGGGGGTCGCTGGTGCTGGTGTAACCTAGCCTGCAGAAGGGGCAGGTTAGGGTAGAGCATTACGGGTCGGGTGGGAAGGGTTTCTGGGTTTTGGGATGCAGGGAGAGAGAAGAGAGAAAGACGAGAGAGAGAGAGAGATGGTTGGGTGGGAGAGAAGGGAATCTGGGTTTTAGGGGAGGGGGACACAGGTTGATGGGTTTTTTTGGTTTTTTGTTTAATTTTTTTAATTTTTTAATAACTTAGAAATGAGGGGAAGATGAAGGGGGAGAAGAGGGGGGGATATGAAGGGGGAGAAGGGGGGAAGGAGAAGAGGGGGGAACGGGGATGAAGGGGGAGAATGGGGGGATGGAAAAGAGGGGGAAAGGGGACGAAAGGGGTTTCTTTAATAATTTTTTTTTACTTTTTAATTATTTTAATATTTAAAAATTATTAAATAATTTTTTTTTAGTTTTTAATAATATTTTAATAATTTTTTAATAGAAAGTGGGGTCCAGATCAAGCCACGTCAGCATTTAACTGACAAATTAACGGTCAAGCTAACGAAAGGTATAAAATTGACCAAATTCTAAAGATGAGGTATGACATTGTCAACTTTAAAAGATGAGGTATGAAAGTGTCGTGACACCAATAGTTGAGGTAGTTTTTTGTCATTTACCCTATGTAATTTAAGTACATTACAATGGGTTAATTAAAATACACATGGTACCAAAATTGTAGGAGAATGTTGAATCAAATTGTTAAAATGAATAGATGTTTAATTTAAGAAGCCTAAAAATGAGGGGTTTGTATCAAAATGCTTCAAAAAAAAATATCAATTTTGTGGGCCAAGACAATTATAACGATATTACAGTTACATATTTGCCGCATTGCACAGTACTCAAGCCCACCTAACTCATTCACAGTAAAAGATCACTAAAATTTTGCCGAAAAAAATTCTGACTACCAAAATATTTTTCCGATCACCGTGATTTTTACCAACAATCTCCTTAAAAGAGTTCATCTGAAATCCAACAGTAAAAATTAATGAACTTGTTGTAATTAATATTAGCAATGTTTAATTGTGTAAAGTTTAAGTAGATATTATATTAGATTCCTAAAGGATCTAGAAGTTATATCCTTGTATTTGTATTACTTGAGGAATTATATACAGAAATTGCTCAGTTTATTTTCACTTTTTGTCATCCCTCTCCCTTTTCCTCTCTAAAATTTACGTCACAACACACTCAATACGTTGGCTACGAATTTGGAGAGGTCCCTTCAAGATAAGAGTTTGGTCACATCAATTAAGTACTTCTAAATATGATTTCAATTTCGATAATTTTTAGTCTTGATCATGAAACATTCATCCTTATGCATCAACCCTAATTTACGTTTTTCTAATTTTACATATATATATATATATATATATATCATGTTTGATTGTATTGATCGATTATTGCTTGTGGTGAATTATGTGTGAGAAACAAGAAAAACAAGAGGAAAAAGGGAAATCAAATCTTAATCACGTCTGCGCCCAGCACTAGGGACAACATACATTCTCATTTTTTACGTCTTGTCGTCCTCGGTCACACATCTTTAAGAGGTGGGCCCTGTTAGTAAAAGAGAGAACACTGACCCTTAGCCCAAGTTTACATTTCACGTATTGAATTACGAGGATATTAACGAAAAGTTTCAGGTACTGTTTATTTTGACAAAAAATTATATTTTTACATCAAAAGTCAATCTTGGTACTATTTACTTTACCCTTTATTTTGTCCTTATTGTTAAAACTCAAAGTTTTAAAATAATTTTCATTAGTTTTCATTTGAATTATATATAATTCACATTTACATCTTCAAAAAATATAAATAAGATGTAAAATATAAATTTTAAATCTCAAATTTGCCTCTATTCATTGAAGATGCAGTAAGAAAAGGAAAATGCTTAACACCTCAACTTTTGTTTTCTCAGCCAATAAGTTTATTATATTGTTACACAGAAAACAAATCATGTTCTAGAACCTTTTGTGACAATGCCGTATCGATTAAGGAAAACAAAAGTTAAAATAAGTAAGTGTGGGTTGTATTCATTTTTTTAGGGTAAAAACGCATTAATTTTTTTTTTTTCAAGTAATAGCTTATATTAATTTAAGGGTCAGTCTATGGTATCTTATTAAAAAATAGGTACCCGCATGCTCTAATGTTAACGTTAATATTGCAATTTAATAATTTTCAACTATGATATACGGGTAGTCACTCAGTACTACTGTCTGTTGGTATTTTTCTTCATTTAGAAGTGAGAGGTCTTACGTTTGAATCTCGTGGATGACGAATTCGAAACTAAATTAGGCTGCACATTGTGTGGCTTAGCCAAACCCTCTCTCCTCTTAGTGTAAAAATATCGACGTACTAAAAAAAAAAAAACTATGAAATACGGGTAGTGATATCCTATTCACACACCTATTTCTACTTTTCACACATCCCTCTTAATTTTCGCCCGTCGAATCGAATGAATTGAAGAAAATCAATGACAAAAAATTAATAAGAGTATGTGAGAGGTAAAAATAGATGTGTGGATAGAACTTTTCATAGTATGCTACCTCAATAGTACGTAATCTAATGTCCACACTGTAAAAGGCAAGGCAACCTTAGTATAGTAATACCAACGTCATTTTGTGTGATTCAAGGAATCGTTAAGATAATTATGTAACCTAGGATGGTAACTTTGAATGATTCCACGGTAACCTCACACCCACATCGTAATGAAAACCTTGGTATAGTAATACCAGCGTCATTTGGTGTAATTCAATTTCATGTTACGATAATTATGACACCTTGAAGTAGAATCCTCCTTAAATGCTACTATTGCAATCAACATGGACACAACCCAAAAGATTGTCCACGCAGACACTATGCAAACATAGCAGATAGCACTGCAGCTTCCAACTCCAATGCTACAATTTGGTGCATTGATTCAGGCGCTACTCATCACATGATTTCAGATTCTTCTGGTTTCTCAAATGTCCAACCATACACATGTACTGATTCTATCATTGTTGGAAATGGTTCTCACTTACCTATTACCCATCTATGACAGAAATTTGACCATACCGTATGGCTCTTTGGGTCTCAATGAAGTTCTGTGTATTCCAGCCATTAAGAAGAACCATTTGTCCATTAAACGCTTTTGCAAAGATAATCTAAATTGAAAAAAATCAAAATTTAAATAAAGAAAAGCACACAACTCTAACGAACTTAATCAATTTCAAATTAATTTGAGCCATGCATTATTGGAATGCTGACCAACTAGGATGACGTACTTAGAAGGTGCCATTGAGTAATGTTCATCATTTTCCAGTGATGGTAATGTTCATCACTCTATTTGTTATCATTGGATGAATTTTAAATTTTGAGATTTATGTCTATCCGCTACATAGATCTCAAAATTAAACTCATCTAACGATAATAAATAAAACGGTGACTGGTGCGCATCAGAACTTCACCTGTCCCAAATTTATTCAATTTTTATATTTTTCTTTCAAATCTTCCCCACGTTACATAATTTCCATCGAGTTAAAGAAAAGTATTTTTGAGTTTTTAAAGATCATATTGGCCTGATCATTTCCATTTTGTTACTTGTGTCTGAATTTAGTAGCTTTCTTATTTTGTTAATCACACAACCTGACAGTGTCAATGTATGACTGGTTCAAAATCACTCAGGATCCTCTCCGGATTTTTTTGGTGAGGATCCTGGGGATTCGTGAATCGTGTCCGTTCATCGTGCGGTCAGTTTTTTTGAAGTACTGTTTGTGTTTAATTTTAAATAAAAATATTTAAAATAATTGATGACCGCACGATGTATGATGACCGGACAACATTGATGGATCCCCGGGATCCTCACAAAGAGGATCCGGGTTCGTTCAAAATGACATTGTCAACTTTTAATTATTATAAACTTATGTAAACATTAGAATTCTGATTGTAGAGAAAGGTGAAAATTGTATATATTCAACATCAAACTGTTACAAGGATTTTATACACTGGAGGGAGTAATTCCCAATCCTGGAATTGAGCCTATACAAGTAATTACATCCCTACAATTAAGGGATTACACAAAGGTCAAGGGATCGTATAAAAGTCAACATATCTCAATCCCTGATTGTATGTTAATCATCATTTCTTTCCTTAACACTTCCCCTGAAGTTGGAATATATATTTATGATTCCCAACTTGCTAAGTAGAGTTGAAAACTGTGAGATACCAAGTGGCTTAGTGAATATGTCAGCAGGTTGTCGTTGAGTCGACACATGAGCTGTTTTGACTATTCCATTTTGGACTTTCTCCTGAATGAGATGGCAATCAATTTCAATGTGCTTGGTTCGTTCATGAAAAACATGATTTGATGCAATGTGGAGTGCGGCCTGGCTATCACAGTATAACATTGTAGGTTATGGGTGTGAGATACCTAAGTCTCGTAGGATGGCTCTCAGCCAAGTGATTTCACAACAAGTTGTAGCCATGGATCTATATTCAGCTTTTGCGCTTGATCGGGATACAGTAGCTTGCTTCTTGGTTTTCCAAGAGACTAATGAGTGCCAGAGGAATATGCAATACCCGGTGACAAAACGTCGAGTGTCCGGGCACCTAGCCCAATATGCGTCACAAAAAGCTTTCAATTGAATGGAGCTATTTGCAGGAAGAAATAAGCCTTGTCCTGGAGCTTGTTTAAGATAACGTAGAACATGGTACGCTGCTTCCATGTGCGGTGTCTGAGGCTTGTCCATGAACCGACTTAATATATGAACTGGATATACTAAGTTAGGTCGTGTAATGGTTAAATAAATTAATCGATCCACAAGTCCTCGGTATGTGGAGGGATTTGGAATGCACTCTCCTTCGTCTTTGCTGAGAGATAAGTTTTCTTCCATAGGACATGATGTAGGTTTAGCTCCAAGATATCCGACATCTTCAAGAATCTCCAATGCGCATTTTCTTTGTGAAATGACAATGCCTTTGTTGACCTTGCTACCTCGATCCCCAAGAAGTATTTTAATTGTCCCATGTCTTTTAACTTGAATTGCTGCTTGAGTAAAGATTTTGTGACCTTGATTACTTCCAAATTATTCCCTGATATAATAATGTCATCCACGTAAACTAATATGATGATGATCAAATTACCTTGGGTGCGGACGAATAACGAATAGTCGGCCTTGGACTGTTGGAAACCCAAGTTTTTGAGTGCAATCGAAAGCTTAATGAACATTGCCTTGACCATTGCTTAAGGCCATATAGTGACTTATGTAGTTTGCAAACACGTATCTCCCCCTTTCGTCTAAACTCGAGTGGAAGAGTCATATAAACGTCCTCATCGAGGTCTCCATGTAAGAAAGGATTATTGACATTAAGTTGGTGAAGAGGCCAACGTTGTGTAGCAGCCACGGCAAGAAAAAGATGAACTGTAACAAGTTTGGCAACCAGAGCAAAGGTTTCTTTGTAATCCAAGCCTTCAACTTAATTGTACCCCTTGGCCACTAGACGTGCCTTATAACGTTCCACTGTGCCATCCAGTTTAAATTTGATTTTGTAGACCCACTTGCAACCGAAAGGTTTTTTTGCCATGAGGTAACTGTTGAAGTGTCCAGGTGTGGTTGGCTTCAAGGGCATCGATTTCTTGACGCATGGCAATCCGCCAGTAAGGATGCTGCATAGCCTGCGAAAAAGAGCGAGGTTTTACTTCCATGGACATGGTCGTGGTGAACGCACGATGGTGAGATGATAACTTATCATAGGAGACTACATTAGCCAAAGGATAAAGACTACCTGATGTGAAGACTGGAGCTGAGGGTGATGACTGGGAGGGGCGAGAAGGAATAGGAGACTCGATGTGATAATCCTTGAAGTGAGGAGGTGGCTGTGTGCAGTGTGTCAGGCTCGAGTTTGTCGGAACAATTGTTGGGGCAGCATGGTCATAACTGGAGTGTGTTGCAAGTGGTGGTGGTGACATCGGTGGCGAAGGTTCATTGACATATAGTGGTGCTAAGTTTGGCTCATTTGGTGGAGTTCCTGTTGTGGCAGGTGGTGGTTCTAAACTTGGTTCAGTTGAAATGGTGTTTGGTAGGCCAATGGGTTGTCCGATGAAGAGTGAGGGTAGGGAAAACTATTCTCGCGAAATGTGACGTCTCGAGAAACAAATATTTTTCGAGTTTGGAAATCATAAAGACAATACCCTTTTTGCCTGTAAGGGTATCCAAGGAATATGCATTTGGAGGCACGGACATCAAATTTGGTGAGTTGTTTATCATATGTGGAAGCAAAACATAGGCAACCAAAAACCTGTAGGTGATCATAGGGCGGTCGTTTTTGGTAAAGATACTCATACGGTGTTTTCCTTTGAAGCAATGGTGTAGATGTGCGGTTGATAGGATATGTGGCTGTCAAGATAGCATCCCCCAAAAATTTTTTAGGTAGATGAGCTTGGAAAAGAAGTGCTCTAGTCGTGGTAACCAAGTGACAATGTTTTCTCTCAACAACTCTATTTTGTTGAGGAGTTCCAATACAACTAGTTTGGTGAATGATGCCTTTATCAGAATAATATTGGGTCATGGTGAATTCGGGACCTTTATTGCTACGAATGATTTTGATTTTAGTTGAGAATTGGTTTTTCACAAGGTTTACAAAATTGGTAAGGTGGTGGTGTGTATTGGATTTGTGGTGCATTAGATAAACCCAAGTGCATCGAGTGAAGTCATCGACGATAGTAAGAAAATAACGTGCTCCGTCATGTGTAGGGACATGATAACCACCCCATATATCAACATGGCTAATTTCAAAGGGTGCATGTGTATGTATGGAGCTTGTGGTGAATGGTGAGCGGGTATGTTTAGCTAAAGGGCAAACTAAACAATCATTAATTTCAGAAAATTGAATGTCTTTTACATATGCATGCATTAATCGGAAACGTTTATTGGAAAGGTGCCCAAGGTGTTCATGCCAAAGGCAGGAAATAGCGGATGCGCCGACAAAATTGCAGATAGCCTCCTCAGTAACAATGTTGAAATAGTAGAGTCCTCATCTTTCAGTTCCCGTGTGGCATCCCACATCGCCCAGGGGAGTGATCCTTAAATGTATATTCTCATCCCTACTTAGCGCGAGGCCTTTTGGGAGCTCACTGGCTTCGGGTTCCATTGGAACTCCGAAGTTAAGCGAGTAGCGCGCGAGAGCTCCCATGATGGGTGACCCACTGGGAAGTTGCTCGTGAGTTCCAAGAAACAAAACCGTGAGGGCGTGGTCGGGGTCCAAAGCGGACAATATCGTGTTATAATGGTGGAGCGGGCGGGGAAATGATTTGCCACGGGCCGGGATGTGACATCCTGTACCAATCATCGTCCCCAAGCATTGGTCCTGTAACACAAACATGTTTTTAGCAAAAATGGCAATGTAGTTCGAGTGTTGGACAAGTTTACCGACATATATTATGAAGCGTCAAAATGGGAGAGAATTTGACACTCCCTACGTGTGTAATAGTATCACTCATGCCATTTGGTAATTGTACGATTTGATTTTGTATTGATGAGCAAGTAGTAAGTAAGGCAGGAGAGCACACTATATGATCAGTTGCTCATGTGTCAAAGATCCAAGCTATGTTTTTCCAAAGAGAGAAGCCACGAAAAGATTTACCTGAGATACCATTATTGGTGGAAGAAGCACCAACGAGGTTGGCCATGGATGTTGATTTGTTGTTACCAAGTAGAGTCAGGAGATGTTGGTACTGCTCGGTTGTCAAGTTCATGGGGCTGGAACGAGTCTGCACATCTTCCTTGGTGTTGACATGGTTTGCTTTGGAGTTTCGTTGGTCCTGAATCTCACCTCTTTCTTTTGCATTCTTGAGCTTCCGGCAGTATTCGACGGTATGCCCCTTATTCCCACAAAATTCACACTTTAGATGGGAACGACAAGAATCTGAAGTATGACCAATCATATCACATCGATCATACTTTAGGTAGGGGTTCCGTGGCGTGAAATTTCTGCTTGAATTTCCTTTGTTGCTTTTTACTGAAAAAGCAATAGCATCAACTGTGTTGTTTGATGTAGAGGACACTGTATAAATGGCTGTGTATGCATCATTCAGCCCCATAAGAAACTTCATAGTCTTCTGATTCTCTCGGAACTAGAAGGTCTCATTCATAGTGCCGCAGAAGCAAGTGGGGATAGAACAAATGACATCGTGTTCATCCCATAAACCTTTGAGTTTAGTGTAGTAGGCGCTGATCATCATACCACTTTGCACACAATTATGGACAACTTGTTCTCCATGAAAAAGATGGACGCTATTGACACGAGAGAAGCGCTATTTGAGTTCAGCCCATATTCCAGAAGCCAAATCATTGTAGATTACACTGGCTCCAATGTCTAATGAGATTGAATTCAATAACCATGATTTGACAAGGTTATTACAACGGATCCACTATTGTAACTCATTTTCGGAGGATTCTGAAGGTTTTGGGATTGAGCCATCAACAAACCCTTGCTTGCTTTTGGCACTGAGAGCCATGATCATGGAACGACTCCATGTTCCATAATTTTCTTCATTCAGTTGGGAGACAAGAACTGAACCAGGCTAATTTGAATGGTGTATGTATAAAGGGTCACTGGGATCATCATATTTGGTTGCCTCAAGCTTGGTCGATGGCTTTCTTGGTTCTTCTCTATAGGTGATGGCTTGTTTTGGGATTGGTTAGTGTTTCTGGTTTGAGGAGCGCAAATTTGTGATGGTTACCATAATTTTTTCTGCTCTGGTGCCATGTAGAGAAATGTGAAAATTGTATGTATTCAACATCAGACTGTTACAAGGATTTTATACATTGGAGGGATTAATTCCCGATCCTGGAATTGAGCCTATACAAGTAATTACATCCCAACAATTAAGGGATTATACAAAGGTCAAGGGATCATATAAAAGTCGGCATATCTCAATCCCTGATTATATGTTCATCATCATTTCTTTCCTTAACACTCCCCCTCAAGTTGGAATGTATATTTATGATTCCCAACTTGCTAAGTGGAGTTGAAAATTGTGAGATACCAAGTGGCTTAGTGAATATGTCAACAGGTTGTCGTTGAGTCGACACATGAGCCGTTTTGACTGTTCCATTATGGACTTTCTCCCGAATGAGATGGCAATCAATTTCAATGTGCTTGGTTCGTTCATGGAAAACATGATTTGCTGCAATGTGGAGTGCGGCCTGGCTATCACAGTATAACATTGCAGGTTGTGGGTGTGAGATACCTAAGTCTTGTAGGATGGCTCTCAGCCAAGTGATTTCATAACAAGTTGTAGCCATGGATCTATATTTGGCTTCTGCGCTTGATCGGGATACAGTAGCTTGCTTCTTGGTTTTCCGAGAGACTAATGAGTGCCTGAGGAATATGCAATACCCGGTGGTAGAACGTCGAGTGTCCGGGTACCTAGCCCAATCTACGTCACAAAAAGCTTTCAATTGAATGGAGCTATTTGCAGGAAAAAATAAGCCTTGTCTTGGAGCTTGTTTAAGATAGTGTAGAACATGGTACGCTGCTTCCATGTGCGGTGTCCGAGGCTTGTCCATGAACCGACTTAAAATTGAATGGAGCTATTTGCAGGAAGAAATAAGCCTTGTCTTGGAGCTTGTTTAAGATAGAGTAGAACATGGTACGCTGCTTCCATGTGCGGTGTCCGAGGCTTGTCCATGAACCGACTTAATATACAAAAGAAGTAATGTGCTTGGCGTAGAACATGGTTTTCGGCTCATGTGTCAATACGGCACTAGCGTAGAACATGGTATGCTGCTTCCATGTGCGGTGTCCGAGGCTTACGTAAAACATTAGAATTCTGACAGTGTCAATACGGCACTAGCGTTATGCATGAATTTTCAATAGCATACATATACACACATATATATATATATACACACACACACATATATATATATATATATATATATAGTTAAGCTGTACGTATATATAATCTTGTATTAGTCTGCAACACAGTGAGAAAAAATGGCTAGAACATACGTTGGTCTAGGTGGTGGCCATGCAGGCGAAGTGGGTATCATGATGCCAAATCACAACTCCAGCGGGCTGCTTTTACTCTGCATGATTCTTATGTCCCTCTCACTTATCTCAATGGTCATATTTGCTTGTGGTGATGACCAAGGATCAAACAAGAAAAGACGTGGAGGTGGCGCTGGAGTTGGAATTTATGCTGCAAGTGGAGGTGGTGGTTGTCGTGGCGGCAGCGGTTGTGGTGGTGGTGGTGGTGTCGGCGGCGGTGGCAGCGGTTGTGGTGGTGGTGGTGTCGGTGGCGGAAGCAGTGGTTGTGGAGGAGGTGGAGGAGCTGTAGGCTGTTAAAAGGAGAGGAGGCGGTGGAGGTCGAATTTATGTTTTTATAAAAATGAAAAAGAATTTAAGCAAGATTTATCGTTCTTATGGTTGTTCTCGTCGGTACTGATATTGATTTATGGTGGTCAAATTGTGTGTGTATTTTGAATAAAACATCTTATTGATTACATTAGGATTAAACACCAAGTAAGACATAAGTTTTAAGAAAATAAATATCAATTTTAAGAAAAATGGATAATACACTTGCATACTTTATTTGGATTAAGCCACACTTAATGGTATTTTTCCTAATTTTTTCTTCTTCTTGAAATGGTATTAAACTAACAACCTCCTTAAAACAATCCATCTGAAATCCAACCTTAAAAATTAATAAACTTGTTGTAATTAATATTAGCATATGTTTAATTGTGTAAAGCCTAAGTAGAGATCAAGTTGGATTCCTAAAGGATCTAAAAGTTCTATCCTTGTATTTGTATTACTTGAGGAATTATATACAAAAATGCTCAGTTTCTTTTCTCTCTCTGTCATCCCTCTCTCTTTCTTTCTAAAATTTAGGCTGCAACACGGTATCAACAAGCTCATTACGTGGGCTAGGAATTTGGAGAGGTCCTTTCAACATAAGAGTTTGGTCACGTCAATCAAGTACTTCTATACATGATTTCAATTTCAATAGTTCTTAGTCTTGATTGCATGAACATTCATCATGATGCATGAACCTTATTTATGTTTTTCGAATTATATATCATGTTTGATTATATTGTTCGATTATTGCTTGTGGTGAATTATGTATGAAAAACAAGAAAAACAAGAGAAAAAAGGGAAATCAAACCTTAAACACGATAGAGCCACGATTGTACTTAAGCCGCTCTGATTTTGAGCCTGTAGCTCGCTAATGGAGGAGCTAGGAATTTTTCACCGGGTGGGCTAGCTGAAGATTTCAATCTTTATAGACAAAGAAACTTGATACTGTATTTTTCACAATA
Organism: Heteromeles arbutifolia; assembly: GCA_024362995.1. Classification (NCBI taxonomy): domain Eukaryota; kingdom Viridiplantae; phylum Streptophyta; class Magnoliopsida; order Rosales; family Rosaceae; genus Heteromeles; species Heteromeles arbutifolia. The sequence continues at coordinate 34,051,552 of JANCRC010000007.1, read as the reverse complement.
TCAACTAGCTTAAGAAAATTTTCACAAAGTAAGTCAAGAATTTTTCGTTATTAAAAAAATACGTGTTAAAATTCAAACAAATCCAAATTTCAAAAACATATACGTACAAGAAGTGATGAGAAAAATGATGTGAGAAAAAAATGTAAAAAAAAAAGAGATAGTTTGTAAATTGTATTATATAATTTTATTTAATTAAATTGAGAGAACTTGGATTAGTGACTAAATATAACTATAATTAAAAATCAATAAAAATTACATGTAAAATTTTATTTTTTCACTAAAAGCTACGTATAGCCCATGGTTGCCCTTAATGTGGCTCTGCCAGTGTTGGCACACTGCACCGCGCCGCGCCTAACACTAGGTACAACAGACAATCTCGTTTTGACGTGTTGTCTTCTTCGATCACACAACTTTAAGAGGTGGGCCTCATTAGTTAAAGAGAGAATCTTGAATCTTAACCCAAGTTTACATTTAACCCATTGAATTATAATTCACATTTACATCTTCGAAAAATATAAATAAGATGTAAAATATAAGTTTTAAATCTTAAATTTGCATCTTTTCATTGAAGATGCACTAAGAAAAGGAAACCTTGGTATAGTAACACCATTGTCATTTGGTGTAATTCAAAATTACGTTAAGATAATTATATCACCTTGGAGTAGAATCCTCGTTAAATTAATCTAAATTGCCGAAATCCGAAATTTAAATTTGAATACATAAAAATGAGCACCCAACTCTAACCAACTTAATCAAATTCAAATTTGAGCCATGCATTATTGGTGCTGTTGCAAATTTAGTATTTTGGTGTAGATATATCATAGACAATTTAGAACCAAACAATGAAAAGTGCTGAGAAAAAAAGGCACCAACTGTGTGATAGAAACTTTTCTAGTTGTGACTGAAACGTCACTCAATGGTGAATACCTAAATATTATTTTATTTATAAAAATTAGCAATCAAGGAGTGTTGTGTCGTTTCGAACTCGTGAAAACACGTTCTATTTACTTAATCGAATTAAATGGCTTGATATGCATTAAGCCAATGGTGATCACAATAAAGTGACTAAACGTTGTTTTATTTGGCTAATTTTTAGTAAAGATGATCATCAAACAATAACCTAAATATTGAATGGTTTAAATCATGAGATAACATAGTGGAGTGAGGCCAAATGAGTAGTTAACATTGTATTAAAAAAACTAATTGGTTACAAATGGAGAGCTTATCGTTGTCCATATATAAATGTATAGTAATTATAACTAAATAGTAAGTTAATACAACGCTAGTTACTTGTTTGGAAACATTTCAAAATATTGCTCATAATTTGAACTGCTCGCTTGAAATATCATCTTTGAAACAATTCACCAGCATAAAAAGCTTTTTAAAATAATAGTACCACAAACAAATTAACAAAATATTGTAGTTAAATTAATATTAAAATATTAGTCATTAAATCAATATCCACCAAAACCCGAGCATAGTAAACATCTGCGAACTTTGGTGGCATCGTCCAATTGTGTGCAATTTCCACAAGATTTATAGGGTGCCAATATTAAACTTCGTTGGGTAATCTTTTTTTTTTTTTTTTTTTTGGTTGGGTGATTAAAATGCAGGAAAAGTATATATATGATCGAAAATGAGAAACTAATAAGAGTGAACGATGGATGGTGAGATAGATATAAAACGAATAGGTACCAAAAAATTAAAAACAAAAAACTTTTTCAAGTTGTTTTTATTTTTAAAATGTTTTTTTTATCAATTCTTAATTAAAAAAGACTGATTAATGTGGATCGTCGAATTAAAAAAATCTAAGGATCCACTTAGGCGGGTAGGCGGAGATGATGTCCCAATTGCTTGGCTGGGGAGGGGGAGAGTTGGGCGCACTCAATGGCAAGGGGGATTTGGGTGAGTTGAGCAGTTTTCGTTGGGGTAAGGGAATTGAATCACACAATTCCAAGAGGAACTCGGATTGGTGGAATTACATTCTCCATATCTCAATCAAACAAGTAGCAAATGAAAAGCGTTCATAAAATTTTTCGTACAATCGAGAATGAAGTTTGCATTTTGTAAAGAAAATTGAAAAAAAAAAAACTAATCAAACAGACCTTTAATTATTTTCTTTTTAAAAAATTTATACACTTTTCAATAAAGTAAAAATTCATTATATCGCAATTCATATATTTGAATCAAATCATGAACCGAGTGCAGGTGGCCCTCTACCACAGTGGTGGAGAGTAATGACGCCCTTGCATGACGGTGTGGGTTCGAACCCCGTCAGTGACAAATCTAATTTCTAACTTAATGACAATATCGCTCAACTCAGAAAAAAAAAAAAAAAAAAAAAATCATGAACCGAGTGCATTGCCTAGTGGACCACTTTCACAAGACATAGCCAAAAGCCAATTATGAACATGATTCCCCACAAGCCTTGGCAACATATGACACACCCCGTCCCGAAGGTAGGGCGTGCACGTGATCCTCGTGTGGTAACCATGGACGAAGTTAAAGATCTGGGGTTCGAACCCCATCAATGACAAATCTAATTTCTAACTTAAAGACAATATCGCTCAACTCAAAAAAAAAAAAAAAATCATGAACCAAGTGCATTGCCTAGTGGACCACTTTCACAAGACATAGCCAAAAGCCAATTATGAACATAATTCTCAACAAGCCTTGGCAACATACGCACATGATCCTCGTGTAGTAACCATGGACGAAGTTAGAGATCTATATGGATGAGACATCTTCAAACAACAAAGTCACAAATTAAAAAAAATTAAAGAATTTATTAAACAAAATACGTATATATTAATCCATTAGATTTTTCATACAACATATTAAAATATCTCTCGACGTTGATAACTTCACTACCAGTGGTACCATCAAATATCTCTCTCTATAAAAATAACACGCTATCATTTATCCATTGATATTTCATCTTATTTCTCTCGATTCTTCAAAAATTTCATGACCGAAAATGCTCTTTCAACTTTGGAAGTAGCAACTAGAAGAGTTAATGCTTAAGTCACAAGAACATAAACTAGTGATTCACCTTGTTGATGTCACAAACATACATTTTTCCACTGAAAAACAAATTTGAGTGAGGGTATCCACTCCCATGGGCCCAAGGTGGCTCCATCCATGGTGGTAATGCAATGGTGGAGATAAAATCACTTATCTTCAAAAGTTCTATTTATACCAAAGCTGTAGCTAGCTAGGAGCTGTGTACAAATTCCTCTTCCTAAAGTTTGGATCGCCAAATAAATAAATAAAATGGCTAGAAGCAGCAGGAACATTGTTACTGTAGCGGCTAGTCATGCAAATTTACCGCTTCCAAATGCTGGTGGTCTTTTCCTTTTCTGCATGATCTTAATGTCCTTCTCAGTAATATCAGTTGTCATATTTTCTTGCGGTAAGTCGTCAAGCAAGAAGAAGAATACTGGTGCATCTTATTATTCTGGTGCTGCTGGAGATGGAACAGGCTGCGGAGGAGATGGCCATGGGGGGCATGGTGGAGGCCACCATGGGGGCGGGGGTGGAGGTTGTGGTGGGGGTGGAGGTTGTGGCGGGGGTGGAGGTTGTGGCTCTAGTACTACATGAGTAATTACTGGTCATCAATGAAGACGTCAAGGGATATAGGGAGGGAGGGAGAGGGGAGTACGGTCGTGTGTGCCTTATAATTTCCCTTTCTTTTTATATGTATAACACTTCTGTAATTTTTTGTTTGTAATTCAAAGGTATTAATAAAACAAGGTTTCAAGAAATTCAAGCATATTAGGTGGTATGATAATTAAATATGCATTACTTAGTACAGTGTGCTGATGGCGCCGAACACTAGCTATCGTATATTTCTCTTCTCAACTTAGAGTTTATATTTCCCCTTTCATGGTCATAGAAAAGAAAAATAAAAGAAAGTTCGCAATGTTTACACATTATTGTAACCCAAAAAAAAAAAAAAAAAGACTTATTCTTTGCAATGCCCTTTTGAACTCCACATCAATCTCATTTTTCTACTAACACTAAAATTTCGACACTTTACACCCTAGAGCTTAATATTCACTCCACTCTACACCCTTGGAACTATTGCTTCATAAAAAAATTTAAACAAAAATACTTTAATAACTTACAATTATGTTACTTTTGAAATGGTAAACAAAAATGTTTAATAAATAAGTAAAAATTTGATATTAGGCCGTCTTTGAGTTCTCACAAGTGTAGCATTATAACTATGAATTACTTGTGTAATGGGGGCTTGGACACGCATTCTAATGGGCTCTTCCTGCATGAAGCCCAAAAATTATAAACCCTCTTCACCCCGGATTTGCATTAGAAGCCCACGGCAATTGAGGTCAGAATTCTGAGGAACTTGACACCGCAGACCGCAGTTTCGTGAAAAACACTTAGAAAGGTTGATTGCAAGAACTATCTTCCAATGAAGAATACAACCAAGGCACATACAGTCGTTCGTCAAACTGCCTACGGGAATGTGATTGTCCATGATTTCATTTTTTGACAACTTTCATCGACGACTTCTCCTAGCTCAATACGAAGTCAGTAAATCGGACTACAACGGCGTAGTTATTATGTACAAGTCAAATGCGCAACTTACATAACCCAAAATTATTGCCACTGCTGTTCCCCTCAATGTTTCCTATCTTGAAAAATAGCAAATTTAGCTAGAAATGCATAAACAAGTAAACAAGAATTCTCAAGTTCTAATAACGGGGCCCTTGTACAGCCCTCTGTGAATCGCAAAGTTTTCGGGAGGTTGAAACTCTTCTAGCCAAGTCACTTGAGGCTCTATAACTCCATCGAGCTCAAGATCAGCTTCATTCCAAACAAACAAACAAACAAGCGAACAAAAAAACATATCAATATCAGCAACATAGACGAAATTTATTTGGCGGTTATCAGTTATCCTTGACTTTAGGACCAATTGGAATATTTGAAACTCTAATAATCAGAGAAGTAGACAAGTTTCATTACCAGGCAGATCTTTTCTTGAGGACTTCCGGTAATAACTGCAGTGTCGTCCTTCTTCAGAACAGTAAGGTGGAGCTAGGATGTCAAAGATGGCGCAGGGAGTTATAGCTCTAAAGCTATGGATATTGCCTCCGGTTGTGGGGTAAAGAACTGTTGGTGGACAGGGCGCGGTCATGTCAGTGTCTTTGACCAGCTTTGCAGGTCTCGCTGCAAAAACCCAGATTTCCAAAATATGAATAGATCGTGAACTAAACAAAGTCGTTCATCCCTCAACATTTCTTAGGTGAGATCTCTCCTCTAAACAATTAAAACATAAAATTATAAAAAATTTAAAACACAGTACATCCAACACCAAGCTTCCAAGCTACCAACTCACATCTCCCCAGTTAACAATATGACGTATCCGCCTCACTCACAATCACAAGAGAAACATTCCCAACTTTTGAAACACGGATGTTGAAATAGATAAGAGAGACAAAGTAAATCAGCAAGCTCATTCCCATCTTTCCATAATTGCATTCGGAACAGTCAAAGCTAACTAAAGGAAATCCAAATAAAATATAATGATATATTACTGAATGCCAAAGAGAGCACAAATAGAATCCTTGAACCTCACTCTAAAGTTCTTCCACAGCAAAAAACACGTTGGAAGAAGATTTTCATCCCCAGCATTGGCGCCCTGGTGCCCATCAAGACAAGACCCTCAAGTTATCTGGTCTATCTGGGGCTACAATGCACACCCCTTCCCAAATGGATGAGGGCAGTTAATATAACCACAGATCATGTTGGAGATTGCATGGCCCTGTTGCTAGAAAGCAGCATAGCAGCAGCAGTCAACCAATCCTTAGGATACCACCCCTTACCAAATCCTTAGCCTTGCTAAACTTGCAACCAACAACAGTATAGCAAAAAGCGCGAAACTTTGGACTCATTTCATCATAACGAAAAAATTGACCACACATGTTCACCAACCACCCTTAATGCAAACCGTGACATGTCTCAAGTAGGTTACAGACAGCATACACCATGATAAGTTCATACTTATCTGCATGCTGAGACTAGGTCAATATCAAGTTGGGGGAATGCGCGATTTCCTCAACTTGCAAAATGAACATTTTGCGTCCCTCTTTTACTACCTAAAGGCTAATAAGAGTGAAATATTGAAAATCTAACCAGAAGAAAGACCCTTTGCCACTCCCACACAATCAACCAGCAAAAAACAGTTAAGAGAATAACAAAAAATGTGAAAGCATAGAACAAGCTAGATACGAACACTCACAAACAGGATGCTGTTTAATTTTTGAAATCATGCAAATGAGGTATTAGGTAAAGGAAGCAGTACATTAACCAACATTGTAAAGTAGACGAGAGACTGAAAATCACACCTTCTGATGGATTGGCAGGGCCAGGAAAATCAACCCAGTCATATGAATTAACACGTAATGTACCATATAGAAGCTTGCTCAACACAGTCATTCCAGGATGATTATGAAGAGGTATGATAGAGGAAGGCGGCATGCAAAAAATTCCTATCTGCCAAAAGTAAAAGCAATTGCTCAATACCAGTAAATCAGTTTTGTAGTCTATTTTCTCTGATACTTAGATTTCTAATTCTAAGTGAGCATTGATTGTGCGGACTTATGAGATTATCTTAATAGTTAAAACTCACGTTGGTTGAGGAGATTTATAAATATGGTCTAGCAGTTAATAATAGGTTTATTATTCCTATAAAAATAAAAATAAAAAGCTTATTTTTGTTAGGAAAATATACAAATACTAAGAGCAACGTATTTGAAACAACTAGACTTAACATAATATTATAAATTTGAAATCAACGAATCATTTGAAATCCATGCATATCTATTTCATCCCACATAAAAACAAACTTTTATGTATTGGTAATAATTTTTCTCACGAAATTTAACTCTGAATAAACTAAAATCTCTAAATTTGAAATCTCACAATCAAAATGGCACCCAAACAAGTTTTAATCAATAACTGATCATTTGTAGTCCTGTACTCACAGAAAAGTTATCACACTCATGTAAATGCAAGTATTTGATTGGTGGAAGTGACTGCTGATTCCCATTACGCTCAGGTATAGCACCTGACCAATTACGCACCACTTGTGCCTCCTGTTCGAGACCTACATCTGCAGGCTTAATTTTCTCTGAAATAAAAAACATAAGCAGGGTTAAAATTTGAAAAACAGAACAAAAGAGGGGTTCACAATAAGATTTCACAATACTCTGTGGATAGAAAGACAAATGAGGTGCCTCAGAAATAATGTTGTATAACAAAACAAAAAGGGTGACCCCTTCATGAAAAGCTTGCCAAATGAGGTGCCTGAGAAATGGTAAAACTAGAACCATTAAGGCTCATGCAAAAAGCTTTCCAGCTAGTGAAGAAGCTTGAGACAATATCAAAGATGAACGTAAGGATTAAACTAGTGTAAATAGGTGTCTAAAGATATCCAATACTAGTTTAAATGTCTTAAGCTCTTATAATATTCATAAGCATCTACTTCTAGTAAAAGGTAACCCTTCATCACAAGGGAAACATGTTAATTATAAAGAGATTTGTAGTCCTAATGGCTCAAGATTTCCACATAGGCCCTTGGCACCAAATAAATTTTTTTAATCCTCAGTGGGCTGGTTAAATGAGTTAAGGCAGCTGATGGCCAATAAGCCTGATCACCTTTTGGGTCGGGGAAGACCAACCCATGTTGTAGAGGGCCGCGGCTGAGCCCAACCCTTGACTTATAATAATATGACTAATAAAATAGAAATATATGGGGTAAGGTTGGACTGTAGCGCCCAGCCCAAGCCCAACACATTGGCAAGCCTGAACCCAGCCCAACATCAGGGCAAACAGGTCCGAACAGGCCTTCAGACCAGGGCCTTTACAAGCCTGACCACTAGTCCCACATCTATTAGAAAACAATAAAAGAAAGAGTTATAATCCTTTTTACATTTGACATGGTGTACTTAGCATGTTAACGAGGCATGAAGCCAACTCAAGAAAAGCATATGAAACTCACAAAGATGAGCTCAAGCCTCTAATAGAAATGTAGAGTAATATGCATGTAAGTATTTAAACCATTACTTATGCATGAGACAATTAGACAAAAGTCCTAAACAAAAGAGCTTTAAGTTGTTAATAGTACCTAATTACAATTACATCTAACCACTCAAGAAAACAAATTGCTGATAGTGTCCCACTTTTAAAAGTCTCCTTGGCCTTTCTCTATGTTAAATTATGGATGTGCTATATCAGAGACTTGGATTCCTTAATTTATACCAGATAACTTAACCATAAATGACCTATCCGACTTTCCTCTTTAAGATATATTCAACACAAGTTAAAACAATTTCAGACTCTAATCCACAAGAAAATCAATCAACTGCAAGCAACAAGAAAACAATAAAATAAAAATCAAGTCATGGAGTCATCAAGGAACTGGTATGATTTCTGCGAACGAATGATCAATCTACTAAACTCCCAGAAAGCATTAGCAGCAGCATCTGACATGGTACTATAAGGAATCCAACCAACTTATAGATCAAATCTATTACGAATTTCACAGCAGCAGGGCGTAAAATTAACAAGGGATTGTTAAAGCATAATAAGTATCAATCTTATTATTATATATGTTCTAAAGTGCTTTCATCTTTTGCCCCGTTAGCTTCTGAGTGTGAACTTGGGATTACTTTAAACTTGAAAGAACTTTAAATCTCAAATATTTACATGTTCTCTATGTTTAGCCAATGATTCATGTGTTTTAACGTTCATTTCTGACTTGTAGTCTTCGGTTTCCTAAATAGCTAGATTAGCAAGTTAACTAAACTAATAGATAACTGCTTTCCAGTTTATGACTTAGTGGGGAGCACTTCAATTGGCGGGTAGAACAGAAACTCCAAAACTGTCCCGGAACCTAGCATATTTGTTTCTTTAAGGTTTTCAAATCAATATTTCTTGCTGAAAATAAACGATTTGCTTTCAAACAGCATTGATCTTCGTCTCAAACATTCCAACTAGGCATGGCATATAATTAGCACAGCACAACACGAAGTAGCAGAAATGGCAAGCACAATTTGAAAATGTTTGGATTATTATAAAAAAAAAAAAAAAAATTTGAAGGATCATACCTAGTTTGACACGAACTCTTTCCAAGGCTTCTTCTGACAAAGGTCCAGTCGGCGTATACGAAGATTTGCACACATTATAGAGTCTCTGAATATAATATGGCATGATGCAAAGACGGTACCAACCTAACTGAACGGATTAGAGCCCCAAAATCAGTAAGCTGATAACGTCTTCGCAAAGAAACTTATTGATTGCAATGCCAATCCAAATCCCAGTTTGGAAAAACCTTATTGCCTTTAATTCAGCATATCAAAACTCTCATTTTGCAACCCAAGAAACAATAATGAAACTCCATGGCAGTAATTCGATTCCGTCTCAGCTAATCCTATCTATGAACACCTACCCATCAACAAAAACAACACATATGAAGCAAGTGTTAGTAAAGTTCATTGCTTTGATCAATTCTCAGAAACCCAACAAATGGGCAAAGTGCAAACATACAAAAATTCATACACGTACAAGTAAGACCCATTTCTCAACTAATTCAAAAGTAAATTAGATGAAATTATCCAATGAAATCAGGTAACTGTATGTAACACTAGCAGATGGAGGAGAATTTATACTTTGGGACAATCTGAAAAAAAATAAATAAGAACCCACGTCGGATCCAACCCGGAAAAGCCATAACTGAGATCTAAAAGGGAGGAGAGAGGGAGATGGATTGAAGGTACTGTACCTGAAGTGGGACAGAGAAATTGTGAAAAGAGTGAAAGGTAGACGATGACAGAGAGAGAGTAGGGGGAGGGGGGAGGGATCGCTTCTGTAGTAGTCGCATAAACGAAGAAAAAGAGGAAGAAGTCGAAAGAAGATCTTCACCCACGTCATTACCTTTTACGGCCCTTTTGGGGTTTCGTTTGTCTCTCTCATCTCTCTACCACTTTAGCCTCCATTTTGCAAATATTCACAAAAGCACCCTCCTTAATTACAGTTATAACCTTTAATACATAACTGGAAAAAAATGTGAGAAACGAAAAATATGGGGGCATTAAAGTAATTTCAAACAAACAACTTTTTACTTTTTTTTAAGCCTCATACCCGTGTCATCCTATTACTACCCTATAAACTCACACTCTATCACAATCGTGTCATCATATTACTATCATGTAAACTCACACTTTCTCTCTCTTTCTCTTTCTCTTTCTCTCTCCATAAGACCATCTCCCATGATTATGCGAAATTAAACTTTGGTGGGTCGGTCAGTTAGTTTGGATCGTTCTGCGACTGTTTTTGTTCTTAAAAATGAGGAGGGGTAACATGTTGGTGCTGGGGCATTGAACCTTGATGGCGCCACCATTTCGGTTGCGGAGGTCGTTGCTTTAAAGAAAAGGCTTTTGTTCGCTAGGCACAAAGGTGTGAAGAAGCTGATGGTGGAAGGGGATTCTAAGCTTGTCATCCAAGTGGTGCAAGTTGTTTGGATATCCCTTGGCATCTTAAACCTATCATAGAGGACATCAAATGGTTGGCTTATGAATTTCAGAATATCAATTGGAAGCATATTCATAGGAAGGCTAATTTCGTGGCGAACGCATTAGCTCATGTGGGCTTCATTGTTACCAACCCACATTTTTGGGATTTTTGTCTTCCGATTTTGGCTATGGAGGCATTTAATTTTGATTGTATGGAAAGCAGTTGTATTAAAGGTTTTAAGCTTTAATAAATTTTTTATTCATAAAAATAAAAATAAAAAAAAAAAACTTTTCTCCTCCAATGACACACCCCAACTAGAGTCGAGGCACGCTGGCCGTCACCAGAAAGTGACGTAACCAAAAAGGAAAGTGATGCATAAAATTATGGATAAATCTAAACCAAATCTAACACTTATTTAAACTAAAGTGGCGAGTGCGCAGTAGTGGGAAGAACCCATAAATCACAAGTGTTCAGAGCACAGATAACATAAAAGTGTGTAGTCGAAACTAGTTAAAGTGCTTATTACACAACAGCAAAAACTCCTACTTTTATTTAGGGGTATGTCAGAACTGCCAGATATTCCTCTTACGCCACAGAGTAATCAGCTAAATAGGACCTAGAGGGACGAAAAACAGAAAGGTGAGTGAGCAAAAACAAAGGTTTATAAACACATTTATTTTTGGAGCATACTAGCCCCTCGCCATAAAACATGTATAGTTTCCAGAAAATCATACTACATATAAGTATGAAAACAACTATAAATCAACAATAAATCCAGAAATACGCCAAATCACAATATCACAATAGTAGCATAATAAAATCAAGTGCTCATCAATCTATGCTAACACAAGAGTTCATGCAGAGGGAATCTGACATGAACAGGACTGGGTGTAATCATAATATACGCTCTAGTACTACAATCACGTGAAGACTGGCACTAGGTGCATTACATACGAGTCGAAGTTGCCTAATGCAACCTATAAGACAAGACTGGCACCTACAATAGATCCAAGGTGAGCGTGCGGTGCGATGTGAACATACATGTGAAGCCTGGCCCTGGCTGGGGCGAGTATTACACCAGTGCAAGCATGCATGATGAGCAAGTATAAAGTGTATGAACATGCCATGACAATATATAAATCTCAACGTCATAATACCATTTTTAAAATTAAATAAAACATGGCATCATAGGCGTAAATCAAACCAAAAAGCACTTGTGGAAACTATAAAACTATATATATATATATATATATATATATAAACAAATGCTCACTCACTGATACGTCGATGGATTGTAGCCTCCAAGCCTTGTTTTTCCTCGTACCTCCTCGGGGTAAGTCTCACCTATATGTGAAATAACTTTACTAATTAATTAATTAGGACCTACACTCAAAGGCTAGGAAAATCCCCTATAGTTTGCTCAAACGGAGGGTTTAAATATACGAAAACATTCTACTCGACGTCACAGACTTGTACACGTCAACCACACGTTGGCCGGTGGCTGGACACGCCCACACGCACTGCCACGCTCCGCCAGGTCGCGGCCACACTCCCGCTCATGCGCCTGACAAATCAACAGCAACCCTAGGGGAATATTCTATCAGACTTGACTAAATATTTCGCTAAATAGTAACGGCGTCAGTTACCTTTAACGGTGTTAGAATATTCCGTTAAGTTTAACAGAATATTATGTCTTCTTCTCCAGTGGATCTTCGCCGTTTGGTTCGCCTGAATCTGGGGAATTTTCACTACTTTTTGGAAATCAAATCTTCATATCTTCTTCATTTCTCAACCATTTTTGACAAACTTTATATGGAAATGAAGTTTATGAAGAATAGAACAAGTCTATACCTTTTGGAAGTCCAAAAATGGACGAAAAATTGACTGAAAAAGCTTGAAAGTCTTGGACCTAGTTTATACTCCTCGAAACTGTGTGTTTTGATGTTGGCTCCTCTCCCAACTTAGGTTAGTGGCCACAGGGAGTTGCGTAGGTGCTTCCAAAACTCCCAAAACCTTGTAACTCGCACGGGAAAACGTCAGAGAATCCACACCTGAGTCGGAGCTCTGAGTTGCTCGAAGTTGGACACTCAAAACTAGTCCATTTCGTGATCGGTTCGTACAGATAGGTTCGTGGGTTTGAGAGGAACACGATGGTGGTGGGTTAAAGGTCGATCTGTGAAGTTTTGAAGGTGGTCCTTGTTGTTGTAGAGAAGAGAGAGTGACGGGTGAGGAGGTGAGAAGGAGAAGAAGAGAAAGAGAGAGAAGTGACAGTTTCTGATTGGGCAGAGAGAAAAGATATTTCTGATTTGGTGAGGGAAAATAGGAGTGAAATTGATTGGTGAGGGAAAATAAGTCACTGTTCCAGTTTTAAAGAGGAGAAATGATAAGGTTTTGTACAATTTGGAATTAGACGAAATCTAATGCTCCTTATAAAAAATAGTGGTTTTCAAACACTGAATAATTAACACGCACGTGTACAAATCTACCTGTTGTTAACGCACTTTAACTAAATGTAACTTTTTCGTTACAAGTTCAATTCGGGTCTAACTCGCGCTCACGCATTCATAACAACGAGTACTATTTAATTACGATAACGAGGAAAAATAATTTAAAAGCCGAAAATACGTCCACGTCAGGTTCCACTTTTGCCCAAAAAGGACATAAACGTCAATTCACACACTCGGGGAGAAAATTACATGGAAAATTAGGGACGGGTCATCACATCCAACACTTATAGCTTAAAATTTTAGACCGAAACTATTAAATAATGATTTTAGCCTTTTTTTTTGGGGTAACTTTTTCAAAAATAAATTTAGGTAGATTATCCTAATTTATTTTTATGAACATTTTAATATAAATATTTAAATTCCGATAAGTAATTAAAAATCATACAAATACATAGGTATTATAAAGTTTTAAGTTAAATTTGATTTAAACAATTATTTTAGACATTATATTTAATTTTGAGCCATCAAATCTTTTTTTTTTTTTACCATTAGATTTGATCTCATTTGATTACAGCTGTTAGATTAGATGTAAAAAATAGAAAAATGTTTAAAATATGATAGTTTGGTGGGTCCAAATAATTTAAGCCAACCTTTAATCCTTGAGGGAATCTAGCCCATATATATATATATTTTCTCACCATGGCTTATTTTAGCCCAATGGTTGGAGATGGTTTCGGGGGTTTTTAAAGCTTATATTTTAAGTTTTATTGACACACCCCGACCGAGATCAAAGCGTGTTGGCCGTCACGTGAGGGTGACGTAGCCATGTGTGCATTGCGGAAGCGGAAAGTTATAGAGAAATAAGAATAAATTAAAACCAAACCACTAGCAGTACTAACTAAGACAATGTGCTAGTGCGAGATTAAGAGTGAATCCCAATAATTTAGAGCATAAGTAACCTAGTGCAGTCTAGCAGGACAATTATTAATAATACAGCATCCGAAGATGATCCTACATGGAAGGTGAACTATCAGAACCTTCTTCAAGCCCTCGTAAGCCACCAACGAACAATTCCTACTTAATACCTAGAGGGGCGAAAAACAGAAAGCGTGAGTGGGCAAAAATCAAAGCTTTTCAAAATCATTTCATTTCTCAAATATTCTAACCCCTCACTATAAAACTTGTATAATTTCCCAGAAAAATAGTATACATACGTATATATCTCAAAACCATGCTCAATATATCCAAAACCACATATATGTATGTCATGCGTATGCCATGTCCAATATCACAATATAACTACTGTAAGCCAGGTGATGCAATTCAATATAAATCATCTGTTAGCCGAAGTCACCTCACATGATCCATACGGCAAAATCTAGAGCTCATCTCATTCACATCTCAATCATATATCTCATCAAGTATATACATGTCTCAATCTCATATCTTATCATGTATATACATTTGCACACGAGTGGGAACCACCTCACGTGGTTTGTTCGACAGGACTGGGTGTAAAATAAATACACTCTAGTGCTAGGATCACGTGAAGACTGTGCGTTAATCGCGGGTCATCTACAAGTCGAACCCACTGAATATGGTCTATACGACAGTACTGTGCACCTAACTTGGATCCAAGATGAGCGTATGGTGCAGGAGGTGAACATCACGTGAATGACTATGCCCCTAACTCTGGACGGGAGCACTAACACCGGGGTGCAGATTATGAGCTCTAATATATCTCATCATCATCATCATCATCATCATCATCATCATATCTCATAACCATTACCAGTATAATATACTCACCTGTAACTTACCTGGGCCTCCGCAGCAACATGCGACAATATGCATATTTATGATAATGCATATGCTAAAATATGATGCGAGTATGACATGTCAATTAAATCTCATTTCCTTTAAATACGTTTTCTGGGAAAAACGTCAAGTATATATATATATACTGAAAGCAAAAGCCCACTCACAGGTATGTCGAAGGGTCGTAGCCCTCGAGCCTTGAATGATTACGCTCGTCCTCGGGATAGGTCTCACCTATATGCGAAACAACTTTAAAAACGTCACTTAAGAGCACATAAACGAAACTTGGTAATAACTTCTCATATAATGCTCAATTTGGGTATATGAATATACCACTGAGACTCACTCAACCTCAGGAACATCCCCATATTTTTAGAATAATTTTTCGACCACCCACGCGCCGGCAAGTGCACGGCCACAGGCGCCGGCCACGTGCCTGGCACGCTTAACGGTAACAATAACGACGTTAGGAAATATTCCATTAAAAGCTAATAGATTTCATTAAAACTAACTTGACACCGTTAGAATATTCCGTCAGACTTGACGGAATATTCTTCTTCGTCTTCCTTGGTTCGCCAGAGACCGTCGCCGGCGTCGCTGCAACTCGCCGGTTTCTGGAAAATGATCAAACCTTCATTTCTCACTCATTTTTGCACCAAATTTCATGAAACCAGTACCAAATTGAAGCTCTTAACTTGTAGAACATTTCCTTACCTGATTAAAGCCCTAAAGATCACGGGATTTCGCAGGAGAAATTTGAGAAAAACCGGCCAAAATGCAGCTCAAGCTTCCTAACGTTCAAAACACTTCAACTTTCTTCCCCGAGCTTCGTGAGAGTGTCTAGAAGCTCCCTACGGTCTCAAAACTGGCTAAAACCCCCACGATCAAAAGTGTATGAACAGTACCTCAAAAATGGGATCTCGAGTTCTCGGGTTTCCGAAGGTTCTACTAACTAAAAATGGTATGGTTGAGACCCTTAGGTTACCTAGAACTCAAATATGAACTCCAAATGGTCGATTTGTGGATGAAAGGCTTGGTTCAAAGTTTGTCCGTACAGTTGTACGGAAATGGGAGAAGATCCGAGAGGGAGGAGAGAGAGAGAGTTTTTGTGAGTGTGTGTGTGGTCCACGTGGGTCACCAATCACCACAAACCATTTTCTAAGTTCTTATTAGGTCGAAAACATTAGGACCTACAATAATTGGCCCGAGCCTTTAGCCCAAAGCGCAAACACAATCAAACGCCCAAGGACATTTTCTTCTTTTCACACCATCGATAAAAATATTTCGGGACGGGCTGTCACATTTATCCTATGGGTTGGAGATGGTCTAACTGCCAAACACCCTTTTTTTCCTGATGCCGGCATAAGTCCTACCAAAAAATAATAATAATAATAATAATAAACAATATTTGAGAAAAAAATAAAAATTATATTTCTCACATATGGAGCTGTGACCTTTGCTAGTAACATTTAAAGAACAAAAGGGCATACTCAATTAGAATTTTAAAGGATCTTAAAAGAGTTTACAAAAGATTTTAAATGAATACAAACAAATCTATTTATTTAATATTTAAAAGGTAAAGTTCTATAGAAATCGAGTGTATTCATTATGTATTTTAAAGTAGTTCATAAAACTCTGTATTTATTCAATTAGAATTTGATTTTAAATTATTTCAAAAGATGAAGGATTTTAATGGATTTGGAGGGATTTTAATTTTATAGTTTTTTCTTTAATTTTTAGGAAATTAGTCTCCTTTAAAGATTTCTAACACTATGTTTGGATGAGGGAAATAAACTTGGAATTTGGATGAAAGTCAGAATTTATAAATTGACATGTACCAATTCCCTTGTTTGGATTCATAAACATAGAAATTTAGAATTTCCGCGTGGAAAAAAACTTGGAATTTGGAATCTCCAATTCCCAAGTTTAAATTCCATGTAAATAGGTGTCATTTCCCAATTTCTATGATTGAGAGTTTAAAAATAACAAATTCTGTATTCAATTCCATTGTTCTATTAGGTTAACCAAACAAGAAAATTCACAAATTCTAGAAAATAAAATCTCGTTATTTCAATTTCCGTCATTTTAAAATTTCTTAGTAATCTTAAATTTCTTAATCCAAACATAGTCTAATGATTTCACCTAAAATTTACATAGCGTGTAGGAAACTCCATAGATTTATAACTTTTTTAAAATTCATTAAACTCCTAGTTCAATAAACCCTCGTAATATAAAATTTGTCATATATGATAGTCGAACCTAAATGTCCCTGTAATAAAAATATCAATAGACGATAATACTATGTGGCAAAATAGAGAATTGGTTTTCACTATTGATACTAGATGGAGCCCATGCATTGTGTGGGTAACATAAAAAATTTTAAAAAGAAAAAAAGTATAATATGAAAGAGAGAAGTTAGAGAAAAATGTGAGGGAGAAGGCAAAAGAGAAAAAAACGTCGGGATTTTTATTTTTTTAAATTAGGGACATGCTTGATTACATGTAGGTGAAGAAATAAAAGAAATAGTAAAATCCACTTTATGTAAAATTATCTTAATTATTATATTTTTCTTTAATATTTTAATAAATTAGAGAAAAAAATTATTATTTCACTATTTTTTAGGTGAGAAAAAAGTTTCTATAGTCGAATTTTTTCTTTCAAAATGCTAAAAACCGACATCGACAATTTTGACCCTAAGGGCAAAGGAGCCAGTGCAAAAAGGCCCAACGATAAATACAAGCCGGGCGTGCAGCCTTAGCCATTTTAGACCGCCTCAGAATAGCAACCAAAACCAACATCCTCCCTAAAAAGCCCAGAAATCTCCGACACCTCGCACACCCTTCCCACAGCCGATCGCCATGTCAGGAGGACCCATCACGCAGGACTGGGAGCCCATCGTCATCAGGAAGAAGGCACCCAACGCTGCCGCCAAGAGGGACGAGAAAGCCGTCAACGCCGCTCCGGGGCTGAGATCGAAACCCTTAAGAAAAGGTTTGTGTCGTCCTTCCTTGTTCCTCGCTGTCCCTTTCTCTGTCTCTTTTATTCTTTGGCCTTCGATATTTTGTTGTTGTTGATTAAGCGGAAAGCAAAGGAGATCTTCACTGTCGCTTCTGTAGCAGTCGCACAAACAAAGAAAAAGAGGAAGAAGCCGAAAGGAGATCTTCACCTACGCCATTACCTTTTACGGCCCTTTTGGGGGTTCCGTTTGTCTCTCTCTTCTCTACCACTTTAGCCTTCCTGAGTAATATTTGGCTACTTAAAGATAAGTATGAACTCTTACTCAAAATTCTTAATGTATTAATTACAGATATTTGTGTTTATGATTAGAACCGTTCATATTATGAATCACTCTGTAAAGATCATCTCTACAAAAAAATAAATTAAAACTAAGGTCGTTTAGTCAATCTATTGTAGTAAATACATAGACGGTTCATAATGCTTTTATCAATACCGTTCATTTGTTTTTTAACAATTTGATGACTAAACGACCTTTGTTTTAATTGATTTTTTGCAGAAGTGATCTTTATAGGATGATTTATAATATGAACGGTTTTGATTATAAACATGAAGTTCTATGAATTGACAACGAACAATTTTGAGAAATTTTGAGTAAGAGTTCTTACTCATCTTTAAGTAGCCAAGTATTGTTCTTTGCAAATATTCACAAAAGCACCCTCCTTAGTTACAATTATAACCTTTAATACATAACTGAAAAAAATGTGAGAAGCGAAAATTATGGGGGCGTTACAATAATTTCGAACAAACAATTTTTTACTGTTGTGTAAGAGATTAAGTTTGGTGGCATAACATAAACACCCAAAAATCCCGAGATAAGAATATTCGGGTGATGTGCCGTGCAAGAGTTCATAGGGAGATTTATGTGAAAGTAAGGGTGTAGGAAGGCGATTGATTAGATAACAAGCGGTTTGGATACTTTCCCCCCAAAACTTTAAAGGTAAATTGCCTTGAAAACGTAATGCACGACCAACATTCAAAAGATGCCGATGTTTGCGCTCAACCACCCCGTTTTGTTGAGGAGTGTGAGCACAAGTATGTTGAAAATTGGTGTCATGAGCGTCTAAATTCATGCATTGATACAAATTCACCCCATTGTTGGCACGTAGAGCTTGAACTTCACGATTAAATTGCGTTTTGACCCAAGAAAGAAATGATTTCAACAAGGCTTGTGTATCGGATTTAAAACGCATGAGATGAACCCATGTGAAGTGAGTAAAATCATTTACAATAGTTAGGAAATAAAGTGCTCCGGAGTGTGTATGAATTTTGTGTGGTCCCCAAATATCACAATTAATCAAATCAAAAGGTGCAACCAATTTTATGGAACTTGAAACCAAAGATAAGCGAGTTTGCTTTGCTAAATGACAAACATCACAAACATGCTTAGAATCAAATATGATTTCTGGAATGTTTTGGGATAAAGAGTGAAGAGGGGCTGATGATGGGTGTCCAAGGCATTGGTGCCAAAGTTCCGAGGTGCGGTTAACATGATTAGCTAGGTGAGGGTTTTGGCTTGGTGTGAGGTAGTAGAGCCCATTAAAATGCTTGCCCAGGCCTATCGTCATCTTCATATCCATGTCCTGCACAACACAAAAATCCGGATAAAATATCACGATATATTTCAACTTCCGAGATAATTTGCTCACAGACAATAAGTTCACACAAAATTTTGGCACATGTAAAACTCCATCAAGAGATATTTCTAATGACAATTTAATAGACCCAATGCTTTCAATTGCTGCTTGTCCTCTATTTGGTAAACCAACAAAATCATGTTGTGTTGTAGTTTTATTATGACTAGGTGATAGATGAGAAATGTGATTTGTTGCCTTGCTATCCACAATCCAATATAATGTTGAATGCTGATCATGTTGTTCAATGTTGCAATTGGGTGTATATAAACCTGTTGCATGTGCGAATGGCTGATCTTTACTGTTCGTATTGCGAAGTAGAGCCATGAGTTGATTGCACTCCTCGGTTGTGAATGTTGGTTTGTTGGAGGTTGATGCCTTGGTTGTGTCAATGTTGGTGGCTTGTGATTGAGGCGCTTCAACATTGTGGGATGCTGGATTTGTGCATTTATTCCTGGGCTGCACATTCTTCCCATGCCATTTGTGACCTTTGGGAAATCCAATAAGGAAAAAGCAACGTTTTACTGGATGTCCTCATTCACAGTAGTTGCATTTAAATGTTTTGCGTGGATTGGAGCTGCTAGCACCATAGCTTCATTTTGGCGTTGTCGAACGACTTGTTTGCATTGCGTGGGTAATAAGTTCATGACAATTTGCCACATTTATTTGGCATTCGTGTTGTAGAACCAACCCATGGACTCGCCATGTATCTAGGAGTGGACTCATTATCAAGATGGAGCCCCGTATGGTTGAGTAACTCTCGTTCAACCCCATTAAAAATTACATGACCTTTTCTTTTTCCTCCGTTTTTGCACGCATCTTGGATCCCTCGCATTCACAAGCAATTGGCTCATGGTATGATGCCAATTCACCCCAAAGAGCCTTCAACTTTGTGTAATAATCTGAAATGGATAGTTGTCCTTGTCGGTGTTCAACGATTTCTTGTCGAATTTGATAGATCATTGAATCATTTCTTTGCGACAATTGATCCTTAAGATCATTCTATGCTGCTGATGCGGATTTGCAGTAGAGTATACTGCGAGCGATGTTGCCTTGCACGGACTGCCAAATCCATGACAAGAATATGTCGTTGCATCTCTGCCAAATTGAATACTTGGCATCAGTTATTGAAGAGCTTGTGATTGATCCATCAATAAACCCCAAGTTTGTTTTTGGCGCTGAGGGCGATGCGCATAGAGCGGATGCGTGTGGCATCGCCTCTGTTGGTTTTTCGTCACTCATGTTGGCTATGTTTAATGGAGAAAATTTGGGTTGCGTTTGTTGTGGAAGTGGAATGGACTTCTAGAGTCACCAAGATCAGGGCTTTGATACCATATTAAATTTCTGGTTTTGAATTGTAGTATGTTTCATTACATTGGAGGCCTTATGGGAAGGCTTTCTTATATACAATACAAAGAAAACTTTACATTATTTCAACTGGAATCAACAACACACATGCAGCATTCATTTTCGGGTTGTACATCCATGCTGTCTTTCCTTTCCAGGTTGCACACACATGCAGCTTTCCTTTCTAGGTTGCACATACACATGCAACATTCCTTTCCAGGTTGCACATCTGTTTTAGGCTACTGTCTTTCCTTTATGGCAATGATGACGATAACTGTAATGGTGGCAGGTTACACTTTAACAAGAAGGGCTGATCTAATGGGGACGGTGATTTATTCGAGATCTTGTTGGGTTGGTTGGCGACGGTGTCAATGACTCAATGGAGGTGGTGGCTGGAACCTCGTCGTAGAGAAACATAGACATGTAGAGGCCGTACTGGTTTCTCACGAGTATTTATCAAATATAGCCAAATATTAGCCCTTAATTTTAAAAATGTTAGTTTTTATAAAAACTTCTGAATATATTCAAAATATCACTTAAATAGACACAAATGCCCTTAAACTTTAAAACCAAATAAATTAAAAAAACCAAAACCCTATTAGATTGATATTTTGGACGGCAAAACCTAAAAAATGGTGGAGAGATAGTGAATGCATCGGCTACTGTGGAGACTTTGTGCAACCGTAAACGTATGAAGGTGAGTGTAGATGGTTAATTTTTTCATTCTTCCTAGTCTATGTTTGCTCTTTGCTTTTGATTTATTACATGTGGAACCCAGTTGTGTCATTTTATTACTACCCTGTAAACTCACCCTCTCTCTCTTTCTCTCTCTCTCTCCATAACTACCAAACACTTTTTTTTTCCTGATGCCTACATAACTCTTACCAAAAAAAAAAAAAAAAAAATATTGGAGACAAATAAAAATAAAAATTATATTTCTCACACATGGAGTGTGTGACCCTTGCTAACATTTAAAGAAAACAAAAGAGTGTATTCAATTAGAATTATAGAGAATCTTAAAAGAGTTTACAAAATATTTTAAATGAATACGTATGAATCTATTTAATTAATATTTTAAAAGGTAAAGTTCTAAAGAAATCAAGTGTATTCATTCTGTATTTAAAGTGGTTCGTAAAACTCCGTATTTATTCAATTAGAATTTAATTTTAAATTATTTCAAAAGAAGAAGAATTTTAATGGATTTGGAGGGATTTTAATTTTATAGTTTTAATTTTATTTTATTTTATAGGAAATCAGGCCTCTCCTTTTAAGATTTCTAATGATTTCACCTAAAATTTACATGGCGTGTATGAAACTTCATGGATTTATTCAATACACCCTCGTAATATAGAATTTGTCATTTATGACAGTCGAACCTAAATGTTCCTGTAATAAAAATATCAATAGACTATAATACTATGTGGCAAAATAGAGAATTGCTTTTCACTATTGACACTAGATGGAGCCCACGCACTCTGTGTGTAATATAAAAAATTTAAAAAAGAAAAAAAAATATAATATGAAAAAGAGAAGTTAGAGAAAAATGTGAGAGAGAAGGCAAAAGAGAAAAAAAAAACGTGAGGGTTTTTAATTTTTTTAAATTAGGAACATGCTTTGATAACATGTAAGTGGAGAAATAAAAGAAATAGTAAAATTCTTGTTATGTAAAATTATCTTACTTCTTATATTTTTCTTTAATATTTTAATTAATTATGAGAATTTTTATTATTATTTCTCTATTTATGAGTTTTTTTGTTCTACAGTCGAATTTTATCTTTCGAAATGCTAAAAACTGACATCGACAATTCTGACGCAAGGGCAAAGGAGCCAGGGCAAAGAGGCCCAACGATAAATACAAGCCAGGCGTGCAGCCTTAGCCATTTTAGACCGCCTCAGAAGAGCAACCAAAACCAACATCCTCCCTAGAAAGCCCAGAAATCTCCGACACCCCGCACACCCCTCCCACAGCCGATCGCCATGTCAGGAGGACCCATCACGCAGGACTGGGAGCCCGTCGTCATCAGGAAGAAGGCACCCAACGCCGCCGCCAAGAAGGATGAGAAAGCCGTCAACTCCGCTCGCCGCTCCGGAGCTGAGATCGAAACCCTCAAGAAAGGTTTTGTGTCGTCCTTCCTTCTTCCTCGCTTTCCCCTTCTCTGTCTCTTTTATTCTTTGGCCTTCGATATTTTTTTGTTGTTGATTAAGCGGAAAGCAAATGGAACCCACGAAATGATTTCAAAAATCTCATAGGGGTTAAAATTAGAGAAAATCAAATTTTAGAATTTGAAAGTAGAATGCTTTACTCGTAATTTTTGGGTTGGATTTTTGCACTCGTTAAAGTTGTAATTTGCTGTTTTTTATTGGAAAAGCATAGAAAACAAGGTAGCAAATTTTTGCCATTTGGGTAGCTGCTGATTCGTTGTTCTGGCTCGATTGTCTGGTTTGATTTATGTTACCTTGTAGCTAATGGGGTTTTTCCCATTTGTTTGTGCGAATGATTCGCACCATGTGCATTGGTTTTAGTAATCATTTTCAGGCTCGATAATCTTAATGTTCTTCCATTTGTAATGGCATTTTCGTTGTCGATTTGTATAGTGTTAGACTTTTAGTTTCTTTCCAGCTTGGTGTGCCATAAGATTGGGTATAAAAGTTAGTTTATTGTGTGGGTTTGCATGTTGCATATTATAACTTTCGAAGTTGCAACTCTAAATAGTTGCGTTGTTAATCTTTGCGGCAACTGGTGGGACCAATAAAGCTGCCTCCAGCAGCACTACTTTGAACACGAGGAAGCTTGATGATGAAACAGATAACCTTGCTCGTGAGTTTTTCTCTTTCTTGTATTATGTATATACAAAATTCTTGTTTTTCGTTTTTAGGATTGATATATCTTTCTTGAATGAGCTAATTAATCTCTTCTTGACATCGTTATAATTGTTTCTTAGTTTGCAACTGTTGTGAAACTGTTTGGGTTGGCTTAAGGAAGTAAATAGGTCCTTTTACATATTAGCCACTTGTTTGCTTCTGAGAGGTGAACCTTGGTGCAATTGTATGGTTTGTTCCGTTGCAAACTGAGGTCACGGGTTTGAAATGAGAAACAACCTCTTTACAAGTGGGTTTGAGGCTGTGTATCGTTTGTACTCCGAAGATCCTGCAATTGTGGGTGCACAAGGCTGCGCCATCTGGCCTAGTGTTTCTTTTGCCAAGTTGGTTGCATGGTTCAGTTCTTCATGCATATAATGTGTTTATGTACTGCTCCGTGAATCCTCTTTATTTCAATGTGAATTTGAAGTCTCGAACTTTGGAGTTGAACGCCCCAGGGACCTTCTTCTTTATCTCCTCTTTCTTCCCAATAATAATGCCATCTTGACATGAGCACTGCATTGAGGAATGGGGATGGGAGAAGAGTTCATGGCATGGCATGGTGCCAGGATGCTTTTCAGTGGTTCATTGGACCTAACGGGCTATAGACTAAACCAATAAAGTTAGTCCCTTGCTTCACAGAACCTTTTTGCTTATTGTTGTATATGTTGCTGTGGTAATTTTTTTTTTTTTTTGTTTCTCTCATATGCACTAGTGGTATTCCAAGATTCTCTTCGTTGTATGTTTGCTTTCTCTGATGTTTCCGTTACTCTTGCCCTCACTATAGCATGTGTGGTTTAGACATACGGTATGAGTTGTTTTGGTGGCAATCGAAAAGTTTGTAGACCTTTACATGTCTCTATTTTAATTATAAATGTGTAATTATAGTTATATTAACATACATGTGTGCTTGCCCTTGCATGCTCTCCCCTCCACAATTCCAGCAAGCACTTGGGCTCCTCAATCTGGTTTAATATATATTCTTTGTATCTACGTTCTGATTCTTTTCCAGCTGGAATATATTGAAGCAATCCAGAAAAGTTATTTATTTGTTGTTTGCCTCGATGTTTTTTGTTCTTGTCTACTTTGGTTTCATGCTTTAATTTTATCTGATTTTGAAATGGATGAACGTGTGCGAAGTGAGCTG
Organism: Heteromeles arbutifolia; assembly: GCA_024362995.1. NCBI lineage: Eukaryota > Viridiplantae > Streptophyta > Magnoliopsida > Rosales > Rosaceae > Heteromeles > Heteromeles arbutifolia. Next base: position 34,026,749 of record JANCRC010000007.1, on the reverse strand, counting down.
ATGGAAGCTATCATGCAAGCTCGAACTGATAAGAAGCTTACGCTCAACTAAGAAACCAATAAAATACAAATCAAGTCATGGAGTCATCAAGGAACGGGTATGATGTCTGCGGACGGATGATCCAATCTACTCAACTCCCAGAAAGCATTAGCAGTAGCATCTGACATAGTACTATAAGGAATCCAACCAACTTATAGATCAAATCTATTACGAATTTCACAGCAGCAGGGTGTAAAATTGACAAGGGATTGTTAAAGCAAAATAAGTATCAATCTTATTATTATATATGTTCTAAAGTGCTTTCATCTTTTGCCCCGTTAGCTTCTGAGTGTGAACTTGGGATTACTTTAAACTTGAAAGAACTTTAAATCTCAAATATTTACATTTTCTGTATGTTTAGCTAATGATTCATGTGTTTTAACGTTCATTTCTGACTTGTAGTCTTCGGTTTCCTAAATAGCTAGATTAGCAAGTTAACTAGACTAATCGATAACTGCTTTCCAGTTTATGGCTTAGTGGGGAGCACTTCAATTGGCGGGTAGAACAGAAACTCCAAAACTGTCCGTGGAAACCTAGTATATTTGTTTCTTTAAGGTTTTCAAACCAATATTTCTTGCTGAAAATAAACAATATGTTTTAAAACAGCATTGATCTTCGTCTCAAACATTCCAACTAGGCATGGCATATAATTAGCACAGCACAACACGAAGTAGCAGAAAGGGCAAGCACAATTTGAAAATGTTTGGATTATTATAAAAAAAAATAAAAAATTAAAGGATCATACCTAGTTTGACACGAACTCTTTCCAGGGCTTCTTCTGACAAAGGTCCAGTCGGCGTATATGAAGATTTGCACACATTATAGAGTCTCTGAATATAATATGGCATGATGCAAAGACGGTACCAACCTAACTGAACGGATTAGAGCCCCAAAATCAGTAAGCTTATAACGTCTTCGCAAAGAAACTTCATGATTGCAATGCCAATCCAAATCCCAATTTGGAAGAACCTTATTGCCTTTAGTTCAGCATATCAAAACTCTCATTTTGCAACCCAAGAAACAATAATGAAACTCCATGGCAGTAATTCGATTCCGTCTCAGCTAATCCTATCTATGAACACCTACCCGACAACGAAAACAGCACATATGAAGCAAATGTTAGTAAAGTTCATTGCTTTGATCAATTCCCAGAAACCCAACAAATGGGCAAAGTGCAAACATACAAAAATTCATACACGTACAAGTAAGACCCATTTCTCAACTCATTCAAAAGTAAATTAGATGAAATTATCCAATGAAATCAGGTAACTGTATGTAACACTAGCAGATGGGGGAGAATTTATAATTTAGGACAATCTGAAAAAAAAAAAAAGAACCCACGTTGGATCCAACCCGGAAGAGCCATAACTGAGATCTAAAAGGGAGGAGAGAGAGATGGATTGAAGGTACAGTAACTGAAGTGGGGCACATAAATAGTGAAAAGAGTGAAAGGTAGACGATGACAGAGAGAAAGTAGGGGGAGGGGGGAGGGGGGAGGGATCGCTTCTGTAGCAGTCGCATAAACGAAGAAAAAGAGGAAGAAGCCGAAAGAAGATCTTCACCCACGTCATTATTACCTTTTACGGCCCTTTTGGGGTTTCCGTTTGTCTCTCTCTTCTCCACCACTTCAGCCTCCATTTTGCAAATATTCACAAAAGCACACTCCTTAATTACAATTACAACCTTTAATACATAACTGAAAAAAATGTGAGAAACGAAAAGTATGGGGGCATTACATTAATTTCGAACAAACAATTTTTTACTGTTGTGTAAGAGATTAAGATTGGTGGCATAACATAAACACCCAAAAACCCGAAGATGAGAATATTCAGGTGATGTGCCGTGCAAGAGTTCATAAGGAGATTTATGTGAAAGTAAGGGTGTAGGAAGGCAATTGATTAGATAACAAGAGGTTTGGATACTTTCCCCCCAAAACTTTAAAGGTAAATTGGCTTGAAAACGTAATGCACGACCAACATTCAAAAGATGCTGATGTTTGCGCTCAACCACCCCGTTTTATTGAGGAATGTGAGCACAAGTATGTTGAAAAATGGTGCCATGAGCGTCTAAAAACGCACCCCATTGTCGGCACGTAGAGCTTTAACTTCACGATTAAATTGCGTTTTGACCCAAGAAAAAATGATTTCAACAGGGCTTGCGTATCGGATTTAAAACGCATGAGATGAACCCATGTGAAGCGAGTAAAATCATCTACAATAGTTAGGAAATAACGTGCTTCGGAGTGTGTATGAATTTTGTGTGGTCCCCAAATATCCCAATGAATCAAATCAAAATGTGCAACCGATTTTATGAAACTTGAAACAAAAGATAAGCGAGTTTGCTTTGCTAAAGGACAAACATCACAAACATGCTTAGAATCAAATATGATTTCTGGAATGTTTTGGGATAAAGAGTGAAGAGGGGCTGAAGATGGGTGTCCAAGGCGTTGGTGCCAAAGTCTCGAGGTGCGGTTAACATGATTAGCTAGGTGAGGGTTTTGGCTTGGTGTGAGGTAGTAGAGCCCATTAAAATGCTTACCCTGGCCAATCATCCTCTTCGTATCCATGTCCTACACAACACAAAAATCCGGATAAAATATCACGATATATTTCAACACCCGAGATAATTTGCTCACATACAACGAGGTCACACAAAATTTTGGCACATGTAAAACTACATCAAGAGATATCTCTGATGACAATTTAATAGACCCAATGCTTTCAATTGCAGCTTGTCCTCTATTTGGTAAACCAACAAAATCATGTTGTATAGTTTTATTATGACTGGGTGATAGATGAGAAATGTGATCTGTTGCCCCGTTATCCACAATCCAATATAATGTTGAATGGATCATGTTGTTCAATGTTGCAATTGGGTGTACATATACTTGTTGCATGTGCAAATGGCTGATCTTTACCGTTCGTATTGCAAAGTAGAGCCATGAGTTGATTGTACTCCTCGGTTATGAATGTTGGGTTGTTGGAGGTTGATGCCTTGGTTGTGTCAATGTTGGTGGCTTGTGACTGAGGCACTTCAACATTGTGGGATGCTGGATTTGTGCATTTATTCTTGGGCTGCACATTCTTCCCATGCCATTTGTGACATTCGGGTAATCCAATAAGGAAAAAGTAACGTTTTGCTGGATGTCCTCATTCCCAATAGCTGCATTTGAATGTCTTGCATGGATTGGAGCTGCTAGAACCATAGCTTCTTTTTGGCGTTGTCGAACGACTTGTTTGCGTTGCGTGGGTAGTAGGTTCACGATGCTTTGCCACATCTATTTGGCGTTCGTATTGTAGAACCAACCCATGGACTTTCCGTGTATCTAGGAGTGGACTCATCATCAAGATGGAGCCTCGTATTGTTGAGTAACTCTCGTTCAACCCCATTAAAAGTTGCATGACCTTGTCTTTTTCCTCCATTTCTGCATGCATCTTGGATCCCTCGCATTCACAAGCAATTGGCTCATGGTATAATGCCAATTCATCCCAAAGAGCCTTCAACTTTGTGTAATAATTTGAAACGAATAGTTGTCATTGTCGGTGTTCAATGATTTCTTGTCGAATTTGATAGATCCTTGAATCTTTTCTTGCGACAATCAATCCTTAAGATCCTTCCATGCTGCTGATGTGGATTTGCAGTAGAGTATACTGCGAGCGATATTGCCTTGCATGAACTGCCAAATCCATGACAAGACCATGTCGTTGCATCTCTGCCAAATTGAATACTTGGCATCAGTTATTGCAGGGTTCTTGATTGATCCATCAATAAACCCGGCGTTGAGGGCGATGCGCATAGAGCGGCTCCACTGTCCATAGTTGTGTCCGTCAAAAAGCTGTGAGACTAAAACAAGACTTGGTGAATCTAAGTGGCGTAAGATTAGAGGGTCGGATGCATGTGGCATCGCCTCTTTTGGTTTTTCGTCGCTCATGTTGGCTATGTTTAATGGAGAAAATTTGGGTTGCATTTGTTGTGGAAGTGGAATGGACTTCTAGAGTCACCAAAATCGGAGCTCTGATACCATATTAAATTTCTAGTTTTGAATTGTAGTATGTTTCGTTACATTGGAGGCCTTATGGGAAGGCTTTCTTATATACAATACAAAGAAAAGTTTATCAAATATAGAGATGTAGATGTTGTAGTGGTTTCTCAGGAGTATTTATCAAATATAGCCAAATATTAGTCTTTAATTTAAAAAATGTCAGTATTTATAAAAAATTTCAAATATATTCAAAATATCACTGAAATAGACACAAATGCCCTTAAACTTTAAAACCAAAAAAATTAAAAAAACCATAGCCCTATTAGATTGATATTTTGGACGGCAAAACCTAAAAAATGGTGGAGAGATAGTGAAGGCATAGACAACTGTGGAGACTTTGTGCAACCCTAAACGTACAAAGATGAGTGTAGATGGTTAATTTTTTCATTCTTCCTAGTCTATGTTTTCTCTTTGCTTTTGTAGTTTCTTCCTTCAATTGAATTTTATTGAAGAACGAACTGTCAATTTTTGTAAAGTTTATAGAATAGAAATTCTTTAGCGCACATTAGAAAAGTTAGGTTTCTTATGTCAATGGAAGATTGACAAATCTAATAGCATTTGCCAATAAGTTAGAGGCAAAGCTAATAGTTCTTCAGTGCATATTTGAAAAATTAGGATTTACGGAATGAAGTTTTTCTTTTTGTGTTTTTATTCATCTTATGTTGGTTTGGTATGCAATATTAATTTAATTTTTTTCAATGCGTAAAAGTAATTGGAAGTTAACTTCCAGAATAACACCGTAATCAACAAGGTCCTTATTCCATTACTCAAATGCATGATGTTTTGTGTATATATTAACGCCTAGCCTTTCTCATGATTCAGTCCAGTTTTCACAACACCCTTTTTATTTTCACATATATATCGATCTTAGCTGTGTCTGTGTGTCACTTGTTTTTTTTTTATTGTTTTGCTTATATTAAAATAAAATTGAGAGAAAACTTTTGCTCTTCATTTGGAAAAGAAAAGAAAAAAAAAGGAGAAAGTTTTAGTTAGAGATTATAGCACAAGAAGTTTTAAGTCTAACAATTAGTTATTCATATAAATTGAGAGTAGTTATGTCTATTTAAGTGAGATTTTGAATATATATGAAAGTTCTTATAAAAACTGACATTTTTGAAATTAAGGGTTGATTTTTTGCTATATTTGATAAATTCCCGTTTCTTAGGTGGGAGGGGAAGAAGAAGATGAACCGTTCATCTTCTTCTTTTTTCCTTTTTTATTTTTAAAATAAAAATTAAACAATATTTTTTATTATTTAAATATATTTAATTGTTAGTATTTAATTAGACTTGTGAAATCCAGTTATGTGCAACATCAGCACACAACAGAATTTTGAGGGAAGAACCACATCAATTTGCCCCTAAACTTGTATAGAGCTGTCAATTTCCTCCTTAAACTTTAATTTTAGATGATTACCTTCTTGATTATAATTAGCCAATTTTCCTCTTAAACTTTAATTTTAGTCGTTTACCCCTTGAACTTTTATGAATAGCCAATTTCCCCCTGATGCTAGATTTAAAACATTTCATCCAATTTTGTATCTATGGGGGGAAAAAAGAATGGAAAATTGGATGGATGAAAATTGGATGAGAATTTTAAAAGGGGGGAAATTGGCTATTTATAAACTTTTTGGGGGATAATCGACTAAAGTTAAAGTTCAATGGGGAAATTGCCTAAGTATAAAAGTTCAGGGGGTAATCGGATAAAATTAAAGTTCAGGGGGAAACATCTTTACACAAGTTCAGGGGCAAACCGAAAAATACCTCTAAGAAAAAATAGTGTATTCTCTAAAAAACACCAAAAGTGAGTCTTTAAATTAAAAGTTCACTCTTTTCTTTTCTCTCTCTCATTCTGTCTCACTCCGAATCTATATTTTTTTTTTCTTCTCTCTTTTTTTTCTTCTTTCTCTCTCATTCTGTCTCTCCCCATTTCGCTCTCTTCCTTCTCTCTTCTTTCTTCTTTCTCTCTCCTCCTTCTCTCTACCTCATTCGATCCTCTCTCCTCTTTCTCTCCTTCGATCCTCTCTTTCTTTCTTTCCTCTTTCTCCCTCTCATGTGACTCTCTCTCTCTTTGGATCCCTTTGTCTAGTTTAAGTTTTAAGATTTAAAAGCAATTTTAAATCTCATACTAAACAAGTTTTTGAGTCATAAACAAAAGTGTTTTGAAGAGATGTTCTTTAGAAATGTTTTGAGAAATGATGAATTTTTTTGAATAAGATACCAAACAGAAGTATATATAATATGAAAAACATTAAGTATAATAATGAAATGCATGCAAACTGCAAGTGTGTAACTATCACTTTTTAATAACTATTATTATTCCTAAGAAGAGCTAATTAGGGAAATACATAAGCATCAATATGCATGAGTACTCTTAAAATGATGAATAAACGCAAACTCAAATTACTATGCTACTTTGGTGGAGTATTTTGACGTGGCAGACGACCTCATTTATTGGGATGACAAAACTCGAAAGAATGTTCTTGATCAGGACCATAATAGACAGTTTGATCGAAAGAGGGAAGATCACGATACTCCACCTCCATGTCATCGTCCATATGACAGGAGATGACACAAAGATAAATCAGCTCCGCACAAGCTAAGGCAATACACCGCCTTGAACACTTCAATTAACAACTTCCTCCATAGCATCAAGGATAAACCTTTCCTCAAGCGGCCAAAACCCCTCCATGAGCATATGGCCAAGAAAAGGTTGAACAAATACTACTTTTCCACCAAACCACTAGTCACACCACTCGAACTGCTATACACTGAGAGACCACATTGAGGAGCTACTCGACCATACGCATTGTTGGGAGTTCGTCAGGAGTAAAACTAGAAAGGAGGAATCCGCTGGAGGAAAATACCAAGGTAAGTCTGATTGCCACGAGCTTAGTGATAATGAGGCTGACCGGTGTCTAACAAAGAAACCCACATTCAGCTTAATTGTATCTATGGATGTTAGGGGATGCACAAAGAAAGAAAAGCTAGAAAATCCGAGCAAAAAAAAGGAACTCCGACTACTTTGAGGTGAACTACCCTCAAGCACCGCCAGATTGACTAAGAGAACCCTTAATTCTGACTCGTACCTCAAAATTTTGACCATGGACTAAACAACTTCTCCAAATGAGCTACACAGATGGAGCAGCGGTGCCACCATCTGTCCCAGAGTAGTGGGTAAAGTCCAATGACTTCTCTGAGAAATACCAAGTTTGTTCCATAAGACACGGAAAGCTAATTCAGAAGGAATAAATAGGTTTCCTGTATTCTTTACAATCTAAGGATTGATGTGTGCCGCAAGTAATCATACTTCTACGATGATTCAATATCTACTTCCTAAATATCCTCTAGGATTCTTCCGATTCAATACAAATTCCATATCCTGAAAGATCTCTATCTCGACTAGTATAAATACACTATTTTAGGGTTCATCTTTGGTAATGCAATTATCACACACTTATTCTTTTGCCTACTGCTTGAGTCTAATAATATTGCTTACTTACTTGCCATCGGAGAGTCTTTGACCGACACACCCTTGTTCCAGGTCCTTGGCTAATTATAGTTGTTTGTTCTTTTATAGGTTACTCAAGTTTGTGCATTTCTACCTTTCACATCGGTGCACGAATTTGGTTCCAACAACACTTATACTGGAATTAGGACTACAACGTGAACTATATTGTCTAAAACAGTTGATAAGTTCGAAATAACCCCGTACATAAGTCATGTGCAAGGCACAAAATTACTTTGGAGGGAAAGTTTAACATATATGTATAGTGTATGACAATAAATTAAAATTTCAGAAAATTGAGATGATAATTCACTTAACATTTTAATTCATATAACAAATTGTAACAAGGGTACATATGTTCATATGATATTTAAAAAAAAAAGTCCGTTATTAAATTCATCCCGATCATCATATCAAAATTCCTGTAATGATAAGATATATATCACATGCATACCTCTCTTTATATTCCTCATTTTATGTGTGTGTATAATTCAATTGACTCTACCTCTTTCTTAAGATGTCTCTAAACTCAATTTCACGAACTCAAAACACAATGTAAATAACTTTGCTATACGAAGTACTTTGAGACAAAAATGCGCTCATTTTTGCTGGCTAAATCAAATGTTCAACTTTAATGCATGTTCTTTTGTTCTAGTTGGTTACTTTACATTACCAATTTTGTGAGTGAAATTATTAGGTAGCTGCCTCAAAGTGCGGCCGACACGGCATCAATTGACTTGAGAACGTACATGACACACCCCGACCCGGAATGTCCACTAGGACTTTGAATCAAGCTGTACTGGCCGACACCTGGAAGGTGACGAAGCCATAAAGTATAGTGATGTGGAAAATGTGAATAAATTTAAACCTAATAATGTCTAAAGACAAGAGTGCGCTGTGAGCGGGAATGAACCCATTTCACACTCGACATCAGAGCATAAGTAAAGTACAATAACGTGGGTAAGGATGATACCCTCAGAGGTAGCCACCTATACTAAGATTCATCAAGAATCCTCGTCGATACGAACTTTCAGCAGCTAAAACCTGGAGGGTCAAAAAACAGAAAACGTGAGTGGGCAAAAACAAGCTTTTTGAAACCATTTCTCTTTCCAAAAATAATAACCCCTCATCGTAAAACCAGTATACTTTTCCAGAAAATAATAATACATACGTATGTAGAAATCAGGCTTGAGAGCAATGAAAACCAAAGTATGTGCCATGTCAAGTATCTCAGCAAATAATATGTAAGCTAGGTGCTGTGAATCAATAAAAAATGATATGTCAGCCGAAGTCACCTAACGTGACCTGTACGGCTGAACCTATAGCTCATAAACCAATTCTTGCACATGAGCCCGAACCACCTATTGTGGTCTGTACGACAGGGCTGAGTGTAAATAAGTACGCTCAAGTGCTAGGATCACGTGAAGGCTGTGCGATAAATCGTGGGTCACCTACGAGTCGGAACCCCCTATTGTGGTCTGCACGACAAGGCTGTGCACAAAACTTGGATCCAAGGTGAGCGTACGATGCGGGAGGTGAACATCACATGAAGGACTGTGCCCTGGCCATGGGCGAGAGCACTGACACCGGGGTGCAGGATAATGAGCTCTAAATGCATCAACGTATAACCATACACAATGCAACCACCATTATCATATGTACTCACCTGAAGCTTACCTGGGCCTCTGCAGCATCATTCAATAGTATGCAAAACTAATCTAATGCAAATACTAAAATATAATGCATCATTGACATGGCATTTAAATCGCAGATTCATTTAAAAACAGTTTCTGGAAATCGTAATATATATATATATATATATATATATATATATATATATATATAACAAAAGCCCACTCACCTAGAGTCCGCGCTACCACTCCTTAACACAAATATTGAGGCATCACGAATGATCGGCGCCTAGAACAATTATCAAACTCCATCTCACAATCTTTATCAATAGAACACGTAACTTACGTAAAACACATCCCCAAAGACGTTAATGATTCGAGACCCATTGACTAAAAGTCAACCGTCGGTCAAAGATCGACGGTAGGGTCTACAACCCTACGTAACTCGATCTGAAAGATCCGCACCTCGGATTTACGATCAGTACTTCCAAATATCCACATTATGCTTCTAAAACATCATACTAAAGTTTCATTACGATCCAACGGTTGGATCTCTGCCAATTGCCAAAACTAAATGGCGGTTAACGTTTTATTTTATGAACTTACAAATCTAATTTGGGAAGATCCGTACATTGGATTCCCGATCCGTAAGTTCCTATGTCCTCAAATATTATGTACTATAACATATTAAAGTTTGGTGACGATCCAATGGTCGGATCGTTGACTGCTATAATAATCAAGTGACGCGCCATAATGAAACTAGGTTCACAATAATCAAATCACATATACGGATATCAAATCTGAGATCAATATGTCGATTTGGCGTAAAATAGCATCGGCGGCCCACTGGCCACGTGCCGCCGCCGGTGGAGGTCGGCTGCCCCAACTTGCCGGAAAATTCAACTATTTCTAAAAATTCTCAAACTTCACAGAAATGAAGATCTCAGTGAGTGGAGCAACTTTCATACCTGTGACTAAGACCAATTTGGCCGAGAAAAGCCCTAATTTCACAAAAATCACCGGAGCCCTAGATTTGGGTGTGTTTGATTCGACCTATAAACTCACTCCAACGCCTGAAACATTGTTTGGGCTTTGTTCCTAGGGTTGAGGGGAGCCTATTGGTGGTGGTAATTGGATGAAAACATTTCAAGATTTGAGGAATTTACACATGATCATGTCACACCCACCTTGCGGGTTTTACTATTTTAAAGGCTAGATTCCATCAAATTTGGGGTGGAATGGAAAGAGGGAAGGTCTTAGAGTGTTTCCCAAGTGGTTAGGTGGTTTGATTCGTTGGAAAATCGACGGAAAGGCTTCGGAAGAGGGTTAAATGGGTCGGGTCTGACATGTTTTGTGGGTCAGTTCCCCTTTTCTTCTTTTTCTTCTTCTCTTCTTTCTCTCCTTTCTCTTGTCTCTCATTGGTCACTTCCCTTTCTCTCTCTCCCTCATTGGCCGACTTCCCTCCCTTATCTCTCCTTTATTTTTCATCTCCACCGCCCACTTTTCTTTCCTTTAATCTGGGCCACACACGTGGCTCAATCAGATTTTGCTCCAAAAATCTAGAGCTTTCTAGGAAATAACTAATTTACTAAAATGCCCCCAACTTTAAACGTTAATATCTCATTCATTATAACTTCAAATCATGTTCTGTTTGCGCCTACGCGTCCGTAGTGACGTGTACTACGAGAATACGCCAAGAAAACGAACCTTACGTAACATGACACTACAATCAACAAAAGTCAACACTTTGCCTCGAAGGGCATTTTTGTAAATTCACTTATTAAAATTATAAAAATCATAATTTTTAGGGATGGGTCGTTACATACATCTTATAAACCAACAATTTGAATTGGAGTAATGTTAGGGAGATCAAATTTGTAGATTAAATTAGCAAACCAAATGAGATGTCACCAATAAAAAATGTACACGCTTATCAATGATTAAGTGATAATCCAATCACCAACTTCTATGCCATTTAGTTTACAAAATTTGGTCTCCTTAGCATTACTCTTTGATTTGAGACCTTTTGCATTGGCTTATACAGTTGCGTATATAATTTGTAATAGCAGACATAAAATTGGCCACCTACCACCTCATTGGTTGAAATTACAAACCTCATAAAATTGGGGGGGGGGGGGGGGGGGGTGTGAAAATGATTTGGACAATTGGCCTCCACAAAATATTATTCTGAATTATATTTACCACAAATATTATTCTTCTTTGTTCTTATCTATCATGATTAATAATATGCTCGTTGTTGTTTATATCTTTTTTCTGAAGTTGTACTTTTCTAATGAATTTCTTAGCAATTGGTTAGCCATTGACTTAGACTCTAACGTGTTGACCTTAAGTCAAGTTGAAGGTAAATGTGGTTTGGAGTACTCTAAATACGTATATGAGGTTAAGGTGCGTGCGTTTATTTATATAAAGAATAAGAGTTGGACACTTAGTAGGGGGAAAATTATATGGTACTGGGGTACACCGTCGCGCAACATTCTTTCTTAATAAAACAAGAATATGTGATAAAAAATTTACACATATTTTTATTTCATTGGCACAGAAAGCCACCATGACAGTATACCTATATCATATATAGTTATTCTCATCATGAAGGTGTGCCGGTAAATACTCTACCACATGATACATAAAATTTATGAGTTGTTTTGCTATGACTAGATAACAAAAAAGAAAAAAAAAAAAAAGAACAAAAACTTAAATGAAAAGTTGCATGACCTTATCTTTTTCCTCAATTTCTGCACGCATCTTGGATCCCTCGCATTCACAAGCAATTGGCTCATGGTATAATGCCAATTCATCCCAAAGAGCCTTCAACTTTGTGTAATAATTTGAAACGGATAGTTGTCCTTGTCGGTGTTCAACTATTTCTTATCGAATTTGATAGATCCTTGAATCTTTTCTTTGCGACAATCAATCCTCAAGATCCTTCCATGCTGTTGATGCGGATTTGCAGTAGAGTATACTGCGAGCGATATTGCCTTGCAAGAATTGCCAAATCCATGACAAGACCATGTCGTTGCATCTCTGCCAAATTGAATACTTGGCATCAGTTATTGCAGGGTTCTTGATTGATCCATCAATAAACCCCAAGTTTGTTTTTGGCGCTGAGGGCGATGCGCATAGAGCGGCTCCACTGTCCATAGTTGTGTCCGTCAAGAAGCTGTGAGACTAAAACAATACTTGGTGAATCTGAGTGGTGTAAGATGAGAAGGTCGGATGCGTGTGGCATCGTCTCTGTTGGTTTTTCGTCGCTCATGTTGGCTATGTTTAATGGAGAAAATTTGGGTTGCATTTGTTGTGGAAGTGGAATGGACTTCTAGAGTCACCAAGATCGGAGCTCTGATACCATATTAAATTTCTGGTTTTGAATTGTAGTATGTTTCATTACATTGGAGGCCTTATGGGAAGGCTTTTTTATATACAATACAAAGAAAACTTTACACTTTTTCAACCGGAGTCAACAGCACACATGCATCATTCCTTTCCAGGTTGTACATCCTTGTTGTCTTTCCTTTCCAGGTTGCACACACATGCAGCTTTCCTTTCCAGGTTGCACACACGTGCAGCTTTCCTTTCCAGGTTGCACATCTGTTTTAGGCTACTATCTTTCCTTTATGGCAATGATGACTATAGCTGTAATGGTGGCATGTTACACTTTAACAAGATGGGCTGATCTAATGGGGATGGTGATTTATTCGAGATCTTGTTGGGTCGGTTGGCGACGGTGTCAATGACTCAATGGAGGTGGTGACTGGAACCTCGTCGTTGAGAAACATAGAGATGTAGAGGCTGTAGTGGTTTCTCAGGAGTATTTATCAAATATAGCTAAATATTAGCTCTTAATTTAAAAGAGTGCTGCTAGACCCACCCCAGTGTCTTATTTTCCCACCCACATGATAATCCCACCCACCATAGAAAATTAAAAAAGTAAAATGTTATTTCCTCACCCACCATTATTCCCAAAATAACCATAATATATTTTTTTTAAATAACTCTAATATATCTTTAAATAATATTATAAATAAATAAATAAAAATAGAAAAAAAATGAAAGAAAATGCAAGACCTAAGACCTAGACATTCATCATCTCCTTCACACCTAACGCCGTCATGCAGAGACCCCGGATCCCCAAACCACTATTCTTCCTCCTTTTTTGTCAAAACCGCAGACCGCAGACCGCAGACCTCACACCCAAATCTCTTTTTTCTACATTGAAGTTTCTCGCCTTCATCTAGCACATGCCCATTCCTTCCTCCAACCTTTCCGTCGATTCTAACCTAAATCTTTCCCAACCTCTTTCCACCAAAGATATCACACCCCACCCACCATTATTTATTTATTATTTTAAATTAATTTTTGTTTTTTCAAAATTTTAGTACTGAATTAAATAGGGGTTTAAGAGTCTTCTTTTAAAATGATAAATATGTTATTAACATTTTCATTAAATGGTGGGTGGGGAAATAAGACACCAGGGTGGGAATATCACCACTCATTTAAAAAATGTTAGTTTTTATAAAAACTTTCAAATATATTCAAAATATCACTTAAATAGACACAAATGCCCTTAAACTTTAAAACCAAAAAAATTAAAAAAACACTAACCCTATTAGATTGATATTTTGGACGCCAAAACCTAAACAATGGTGGAGAGATAGTGAAGGCATTGACTACTGTGGAGACTTTGTGCAACCCTAAACATACGAAGGTGAGTGTAGATGGTTAATTTCTTCATTCTTCCTAGTCTATGTTTTCTCTTTGCTTTTGTAGTTTCTTCCTTCGGTTGAATTTTATTGAAGAACGAACTATCAATTTTTGTAAAGTTTATAGAATAGAAATTCTTTAGCGCATATTAGAAAAGTTAGGTTTCTTATGTCAATGGAAGATTGACAAATCTAATAGCATTTGCCAATCAGTTAGAGGCAAAGCTAATAGTTCTTCAGTGCATATTTGAAAAATTAGGGTTTACGGAATAAAGTTTTTCTTTATGTGTTTTTATTCATCTTATGTTGGTTTGGTAAGCAATATTAATTTAATTTTTTTCAATGCGTAAAAGTAATTGGAAGTTAACTTCCAGAATAGCACTTTAATCAACAAGGTCCTTCTTCCATTGCTCAAATGCATGATGTTTTGTGTATATATTAACACCCAGCCTTTCTCATGATTCAGTCCAGTTTTCACAACACCCTTTTTATTTTCACATATATATCGATCTTAGCTGTGTTTGCATGTCACTTGTTTGTTTCTTATTGGTTTGCGTATATTAAAATTAAATTGAGAGAAAACTTTGCACTTCGTTTCGAAAAGAAAAGAAAAAAAGAAGGAGAAAGCTTTAGTTAGAGATTATAGCACAAGAAGTTTTAAGTCTAACAATTAGTTATTCATATAAATTGAGAGTAGTTATGACACACCCCGTCCCGAAGGTGGGGCGTGCTGGCTGTCACGTGAGTGTGACGTAAGTCATGTGCACAGTGCGGAAGCAAGATTAATCAGAAGGATACGAACAATTTAAAACCATGCAACCAACAACCCAATTAGAGATAGTGTGCTAGTGTGAGAATTAAGAAGGTTTACACAACCAGAGCATAAATGGTCTACGTGCAGTCAAGCAGAAGTACTAAATAGAAATGACACCTGAAGGTGGTCCTACATAGGTGAATTCTGTCAGAACGTCCGATGAGCTCCTCGTATGCCACCAACGAACGCTACCTAATACCTGGAGGGGCGAAAAACAGAAATTTGAGTGGGTCAGAAACAAATCTTTTCAAAACCTTTCTTTTCTCAAAAGTTATAACCCCTCGCCGTAAAACCTGTATAATTTCCCAGAAATAAAGTATATACTCATATATATAATTCTCAAAATCCTGCTGGAAAACGTGTATGTATGAAAGTATGTATGCCATGCCAAAATATCATAACTGAGTGCCTAAGCATAACTCTGTGAATATGATTGAATACTAAATAATCATCTCAGCCCTCGGCTGTATATAGCTCATAACAATCTCATCATATCATATAGCTCATAATCATCTTAATCATATATATATATATATATATATATATATATATATATACCCTGCACACACATCAATACCACATCTAGTGGTCTACCCAACATCACTGATAATAAACTAATATGCTCTAGTGCTACAATCACATGAAGACTGAGCGATAAATCGCAAGTCACTTACGAGTCGAACCCACCTATAGTGGCCTATTCGACAGGACTGAGCATCTAACTTGGATCCAAGGCGAGCATACGGCGCGGGAGGTGAACATCACGTGAAAGACTGAGCCCCTACTCTGGGCGAGAGCACTAATATCAGTGTGCAGGTTTATGAGCTCTAATCATATCACATCACATCACATCACATCATTTGTTCTCAACAACTAGTATATAAACCTACCTGTCACTTACCTGTGCGTCCGCAGCACCAACATTAATATAAGCAATCAATAATGCATAATAAAATAAATAGATACTTTGCATGGCATTTCATATCGCATTTCATATCACATTTCACTTAAACTGATTTTCTGGGAAAAACCTGATTTATATAGGTATATACGGAAAATAAATGCCCACTCACTGATAAGTAGCCGGGCCATAACCCGCGTGCCTAGCCTGGCTACGCTCGTTCTCCGGATAGGTCTCGCCTATATAAGAAGTAACTGAAATAACGTTAATTAACGCACATAATCGAAACCTTAGAAATAACTTCTCATACATTGCTCAATTTGGGTATATGAATATACCACTGTGATCTACACAATCTCAGGAACATCCCCATGTTTTTCAAAAAATTTTCTGACCACCTACGCGCCTGCCAAGGCACTGTCAGACGCGTCCCCACGCCCAGCAACGTGACTTGCACACTGACGACGTCAGTTAACGCCGTTAGGAATATACCTAGGATTATTTCGTTAAAACGTAATGGTAACAGTTAAAGATAATTGACGGCGTCAGCATATTCCATCAAAACTGACGGAATATTCTTCATCTTCTCCGGCAAGTCACCGATCGCCGGAAACTGTTCGCCGGTCGCAGGCGACTGATCGTCGGTTTCTGGGTAAACTTCCAAACATGGTTTCTCACTCATTTTTGCACCATTTTCTACATACTTTATACCAAAATGAAGATCTCACAAAGATGACACACATCCATACCTAACTCGACCCTCAACTCGCCGGAGATTCGCCGGAAAAAGCCTCGATAATTCCAGCCAAAATGAAAACTCTCCGATCTCGCTATTCCGACGTCCAAAATCTTCAAATGAGCTTTCTTAAGACCTCATAAGGCTTCCTATGAGCTTAAAATCCCTTAAAAACAACATTTCACGTGTGCATGAACAATGCACAAATCGGAGGTTAGGTTTCACGGGGTTTTCGAAGGTCCCAGGTCCTAAAACTTGTACTAATGGCTTCCTAGTACCACAAAGAACACAAATATACGTACTTTAGTCTCGATCTGCCAGGTTTAGGGATGATTTGTGTCTCGTTCGTACAAAAACTGAGAGGGATGGTGAAATAGTCTGTGAGGTAGAGAGAAAGAGTGAGTACAGAAGTGAGAGAGAGGAATGGTGTGACTGTGTGTGTTTGTGGTCCAAATACAACCAAACACTCAAAGTAGATACACACACATACCTTAATTAATGCCTAGGGGCATTTTCGTCATTTCACGTCCGCCATACGAAAACTTTGGGACAGACTGTTACAATCTACCCTCCTTATAAAAATTTCATCCTCGAAATTTATACAACCAAAACCATCCACTAGTACTCATAAAACAACCTCGGGTACATCTCTCATCCGATCCTCTGTTTCCCACGTCACTTCTTTCACCGAATGGTTCCTCCACAAAACTTTAACCAAATGCACTGTCTTATTCCTCAGAACCTTTTATTTCCAATCAAGTATCGTCACCGGCTCCTTATCATAAGTCAAATCTAAACTGATCTTTAAGGGTTGATGAGGTATCACATGTGAAGGATCTGAGACATAGTGGCGAAGCATCGACATATGAAATACATTATGTACCTTAGACAGCTCTGACGACAACTTAAGTCTATAAGCAACTTTACCAACTCGCTCGATGATTTGATAAGGTCAAATGAATCTAGGGCTTAGCTTGCATTTCTTCCCAAATCGTACTACACCTCGCCACGACGATAACTTCAGAAATACCCAATCACCAACCTTGTACACTCGATCAGTGGCATGTCTATCTGCCAAACTCTTTTGGCGATCTTGGGCCGTTTTCATACTAGACTTAGTAACCTGAATGTTCTGAGTAGTCTCCTCCACTAACTCAGGGCCCACTAAAACTCGTTCACCAACCTCTGACCAACATAAAGGTGTACGACAAGGCTTGCCATATAATGCCTCGAATGGCGCCATACTAATACTCGAGTGAAAGTTGTTGTTATAGGCGAATTCCATGAAATCCAACCGCTTATGCCAAGTGTCGCCAAACTGCAGCACCGAAGATCTTAGCATATCCTTCAAAGTCTGAATCGTCCTCTCAGATTGTCCGTCTGTTTGAGGATGATATGCCGTGCTGTACAGTAATCTCGAGCCAAAGCTTCCTGGAATGCTATCCAAAACTTAGAAGTAAATTTTGAATCTCGATCTGAAATAATACTCACAGGAACTCCATGATACTTCACAATCTTCGTGATGAACAATTCAGCTAACTTGTTCAAACAATACTTTTCCCTCACAGGAATAAAATGCACTGACTTAGTAAGTCGATCAACAACCATTCAAATTCCATCATAGCCGTTTTGTGTACGAGGAAGCTTGTACACAAAATCCAAAGTAATATTTTCCCATTTCCACTGTGGAACAGGAAGTGGTTGTGACAAACCAAACGGCTTCTTTCTTTTGGCTTT
This sequence comes from Heteromeles arbutifolia, assembly GCA_024362995.1. NCBI lineage: Eukaryota > Viridiplantae > Streptophyta > Magnoliopsida > Rosales > Rosaceae > Heteromeles > Heteromeles arbutifolia. Next base: position 34,008,624 of record JANCRC010000007.1, on the reverse strand, counting down.
AACCTGCTGGCACACGATACATCTACTTACATACTCAACAATTTCCTTTTTCATACCTGGCCAATAATAAAATGGCCTAATGGTATGATACATTTTAGTTCCTCCTGGATGCATCGTATAAGCTGAAATATGTGCCTCATCAAGAATTGCCTTCTTTAATTCCTCATTATTTGGCACGTACATCATATTTTCTTGCATAAGCATGCCATCCATCTCTCTAACCCTGAGATATTTCTTTTTCCCTGAGTCATGAGTATACGATCAATCAAAATAGGCTTAACTTGGAAACTAGCAAGTAAGGCTCTTTCTTGTTCTGCCACAACTCTTTCTTGTTCTTCCAATTCCAATCTCACTCCAGTAGACCTCAAATCCACAAGAAGAGGAATACGAAAAGCATACAAAGCATTAACCCAACCTTGAGATTTCCTACTCAAAGCATCAACCACTACATTAGCACGTCTAGGATGATACTCAATCGTGCAATCGTAGTCACTTAACAGCTCAATCCATCTCCGCTGATGAAGATTCAAATCTTTCTGCGTGAACAGGTACTGGAGACTCTTGTGATCTGTGAAGATCCTAACTTCTCACCATAGAGATAGTGTCTCCAAATCTTCAAAGCGAAAATAATGGCTGCTAATTCCAAATCATGTGTAGGGTAATTCATCTCGTGAGGCTTTAACTGACACGAAGCGTAAGCAATTACCCTACCATGCTGCATCAACATCCATCCCAAGCCATTCAAAGAAGTATCACTATAAACCTCAAAATTACCACTATCATCAGGAAGAGTCAAAACAGGCGCATGAGTGGGTAATACTTCAACTGCTGGAAACTATGCTCACACTTATCATCCTACTCGAATTTAACTTCCTTCCTGGTCAACCTCGTTAGTGGTAAAGCCATAACTAAGAAATCCTTAACAAATCGCCGATAATAACCCGCTAAACCAAGGAAATTCCGTACCTCAGTGACGATTTGCGGCTATTCCCAATTCTCCATAGCTGCTATCTTCTGAGGGTCTACCCGAATACCCTGAGCTGAAACAACATGCCTCAAGAAAGCAACTTGATCTAACCATAATTGGCACTTACTGAACTTAGCATACAGCTGATGTTCCCTTAGCTTCTTCAACACCAAAGTAAGATGTTGGACATGGTCTGCCTTCGACTTAGAATACACCAAAATGTCATCAATGAAGACAATGATGAACCTATCCAAATACTGCTGAAATACCTTATTCATCAAACCCATGAAAGCTGCTGGTGCATTCGTCGATCCAAATGGCATCACCAGAAACTCATAATGACCATAACGAGTCCTGAAAGCAGTTTTAGGAACATCGTCGCTCCTGATCTTCAACTGATAATAACCAGACCTTAGATCAATCTTAGAAAATACGCAGACACCTCTAAGTTGGTAAAAAAGATCATCAATACGAGGCAAAGGATAACAATTTTTAATCGTCATCCGATTCAATTACCTATAATCGATGCAAAGCCTCAAGGTACCATCTTTCTTCCTTACAAACAAGACTGGAGCTACCCAAGGTGAAGTACTAGGCTGGATGAAACCTTTATCAACCAACTCTTGTAACTGAATCTTTAACTCTCTTAACTCGGCAGGAGCCATATGATAATGAGTTAAAGAAATAGGATTAGTACCTAGAAGTAAGTCAATGGCGAATTCCACATCACGATCTGGCGGCAATCCAGGTAAATCATTAGGGGAAACGTCAGAAAAATGTCTAACGACCTTGACATTCTCCACGCTAACCGAAGCATCATCATTTAGTACCACGTGAGCCAAGTACCATTGACAACCTTTCTTTAGTAACTTTTTGGCTCTCACAGCTGAAATGATTCCATGCCTCAATCCACTAGTCTCACCAAAGAATGTAACCTCAGGTAATCCAGGATGATGAAAGGTCACTGGTTTCCCGTAACAGTCAATCTTAGCATGATTGCAATGCAACCAATCTGTGCCTAAGATGACGTCAAAATCCACAATGTCTAGCGGAGTGAGGTTAGTAGGTATAACCACATTCTCCACTACTACGGGACAACCTGGGTACACATAGTCTACATAACACTTATCCCCTCTGGGCATAGCAAATCCAACTCATACCCAAGAGGTGAAGATTGAGGTTGTGTCAATTGAGCAAACGTATGAGAAATTACCGAATGAGTAGCACCACAGTCAATCAACACTTTAGCATAATGACCAAGAATATTTAACGTACCCATGATCAAATTCGGATTGTTCTGAGCATCCTGCAGCCAAAGGTTGTTGATACGTCTCTGGTTTTGCTGCCTTCCTCTGCCTCTGCTAGCATGAACTCCTCGCCCCTGAGGATTACGCCTCTATCCTGACTGACTATGCTGTCTCGAAAACCCAACTCCACTTGAAGTAGCATCAACCTGCTGAGACTGTCATCCAGAATGACACTGAGACCACCTGCTGAGGCATATATCATCCAGAGTACTGCTGTGGAGGCATATATCCTCCTAAATACTATCCATAATTGCCCTGCTGATAGGGATCCTGGGGGTACTGGTACTGCCCTAAAGAATAAGGAACGGAATCTCTCTGATAGTGGTATGCACCACCACGGCCTGTCTGGGCATAACCACCATGTCCTAAAAACTGCTGAGCTAGAGCTGGCGGTGGTAAAGGAGGCTGCTGAGGCCTCTGCTGGCCTTGAGGACAAAACTTAGCTAAATGTCCCTCCTGACCACAAGTGTAACAACTACTGCTACCTCTTCGACATTCCCTTAAATGTCGACTACTGCACCTACGGCACCAGGGTGCATTTCCTCTACCAAAATTCCCCTACCTCTGGGATCTGGAATCTCTGAAGAACCTACCACCTCCTCTCTGACCTGTGGAACTGAAACCTCCACTGGAAGAACTAGAACTAGTCCCACTGCGCTTAAAGCTCTGAGTCTGACGAGGCCCTTGTGAGAAATGACCTTTATCCTTATCCTTATTCTGATTGCCATTTTTCTCTTCTTCTTCACTATCACTGGGTAAGTTCTCAGAATCCTCAATCAGAAGTAAAGCTTCATAAAACTCATGATAAGTAGTACAGGGAATCGCAGTCTCAATGGTACGCCATTTTTTCTTAGTGCCCAACTTAAAACGACGTAGCATCTCAACCGGCTTAGCAGCAACTTCCGGATGATAACGAGATAGATCAGTAAATTTCCTGTAGTACTCATTAGCTGACAGCTTCTTCTGCCTCAAACTAGTGAACTCTTGTTTCTTACAATCAATGTATACAAGAGGAATGAATCTCTTATAAAATAACTACTTAAATACCTCCCAATCTCTAGATTCTTCCTGGGGTAACTCATCAGCCAACTGTCCTCACCATGAAGCTGGTTCCTTACCCAAAACCATGAAGTTGTCTCCACCCATCTGTCCGGAGATAAACTCCCTTGACTCTGCATCAGCCTGAAAGTCTTCTCAATATGCATCAACCACTTCTCTAAACCCTCGGGGCCTTCATTCCTTACAAAAGTGGTTATCTTCAAATTATGAACCGACTCCAGAAAGGTCTGCTGAGGCAGGCGAATAACTAACTGAATAGCACTCGCTATAGCTTCCCCTAACTGAGCTATGTCAGGGAAACTAGGTTCGGCTAAACGACGTGGCTCTCTACGAGGCGGCATAGTTCTGACAGAAACACCAAGATAATTAGAATATTCATAAGATATGCAGGACTGCCAAACCTATGCTCTGATACCAAACTGACACACCCCGCCCCGAAGGTGGGACATGCTGGCCGTCACGTGAGCGTGACGTAAGCCATGTGCACAGTGTGGAAGCAAGATTAATCAGAAGGATACGAACAATTTAAAACCATGCAATCAGCAACCCAATTAGAGATAGTGTGCTAGTGTGAGAATTAAGAAGGTTTACACAACCAGATCATAAATGGTCTACGTGCAGTCAAGCAGAAGTACTAAATAGAAATGACACCCGAAGGTGGTCCTACATAGGTGAATTCTGTCAGAATGTCTGATAAGCTCCTCGTATGCCACCAACGAACCCTACTTAATACCTGGAGGGGCGAAAAACAGAAAGTTGAGTGGGTCAGAAACAAATCTTTTCAAAACCTTTCTTTTCTCAAAGTTATAACCCCTCGCCGTAAAACTTGTATAATTTCCCAAAAATAAAGTATATACTCATATATATAATTCTCAAAATCCTGCTGGAAAACGTGTTTGTATGAAAGTATGCATGCCATGCCAAAGTATCATAACTGAGTGCCCAAGCATAACTCGGTGAATGTGATTGAATACTAAATAATCATCTCAGCCCTCGGCTGTATATAGCTCATAACAATCTTATCATATCATATAGCTCATAATCATCTCAATCATATCATATATATACCCTGCACACTCATTAATACCACCTCTAGTGGTCTGCACAACATCACTGATAATAAACTAATATGCTCTAGTGCTACAATCACGTAAAGACTGAGCGATAAATCACATGTCACCTACGAGTCGAACCCACCTATAGTGGCCTATTTGACAGGACTGAGCACCTAACTTGGATCCAAGGCGAGCATACGGTGCGGGAGGTGAACATCACGTGAAAGACTGAGCCCTTACTCTGGGCGGGAGCACTAATATCAGTGTGCGGGTTTATGAGCTCTAATCATATCACATCACATCACATCACATCATTTGTTCTCAACAACTAGTATATAAACTTACCTATCACTTACCTGTGCGTCCTCAGCACCAACATTAATATAAGCAATCAATAATGCATAATAAAATAAATAGATACTTTGCATGGCATTTCATATCGCATTTCATATCACATTTCACTTAAACTGATTTTCTGGGAAAAACCTCATTTATATATGTATATACGGAAAATAAATGCCCACTCACTGATAAGTAGCCGGGTAGTAACCCCCATGCCTAGCCTGGCTACGCTCGTCCTCCGGATAGGTCTCGCCTATATGAGAAGTAATTGAAATAACGTTAATTAATGCACATAATCGAAACCTTAGAAATAACTTCTCATACATTGCTCAATTTGGGTATATGAATATACCACCGTGATCTACACAATCTCAGGAACATCCCCATATTTTTAGAAAAAATTTCGACCACCCACGTGCCGCCACGTGTGGCCACGTGACTTGCACATTGACGGTGTTAGTTAACGCCGTCAGGAATATTCCATTAAAACTTAATGGTAACAGTTAAAGATAACTGACGGCGTCAGCATATTCCGTCAAAACTGACGGAATATTCTTCGTCTTCTCCAGCAAGTCGTCGGTCGCCGGCGACTGTTCGCTGGTTTCTGGGTAAACTTCCAAACATGGTTTCTCACTCATTTTTGCACCATTTTCTACGTACTTTATACCAAAATGAAGATCTCACAAAGATAACACATCCATACCTGACTCGACCCCTAACTCGCCGGGGATTCCCTGGAAAAAGCATCGATAATTCCGGCCAAAATGAAAACTCTCTGATCTCGTTATTTTGATGTCCAAAATCTTCAAACAAACTACTCCGAGCTTCCTTAGGACCTCATAAAGCTTCATATGAGCTTAAAATCCCCTGAAAAACAACATTTCACGTGTGCATGAACAGTGCACAAATCGGAGGTTAGGTTTCACGGGGTTTTCGAAGGTTCCAGGTCCTAAAACTTGTACTAATGGCTTCCTAGTACCACAAGGAACACAAATATACGTACCTTAGTCTCGATCTGCCAGGTTTAGGGAGGATTTGTGTCTCGTCCGTACAAAAACCGAGAGGGAGGGTGAGAGAGTCTGTGAGGTAGAGAGAGAGTGAGTACGGAAGTGAGAGAGATGAAGGGTGTGACTGTGTGTGTGTGTGGTCCAAATACAACCAAACACTCAAAGTAGATACACACACATACCTTAATTAATGCCTAAGGGCATTTTTGTCATTTCACGTCCGCCGTACGAAAACTCTGGGACGGGCTGTTACAAGTTATGTTTATTTAAATGAGATTTTGAATATATATGAAAGTTTTATAAAAACTAACATTTTTGAAATTAAGGGTTGATTTTTTGCTATATTTGATAAATTCCCGTATCTCAGGTGGAAAAGGGGAGAAGAAGATAAACCGTTCATCTTCTTCTTTTTTCCTTTTTTAATTTTAAAATAAAAATTAAACAATATTTTTTATTATTTAAATATTAAAATGTTAGTATTTAATTAGACTTGTGAGATCCAGTTATGTGCAACATTAGCACATAACAGAATTTTGAGGGAAGAACTACATCGATTTGCCCCTAAACTTGTATAGAGCTGTCAATTTCCTCCTTGAACTTTAATTTTAGCTGATTACCTTCCTGATTATAATTAGCCAATTTTCCCCTTGAAGTGAGTCTTTAAACTTAAAAGTTCACTCTTTTCTTTTCTCTCTCTCATTCTGCCTCACTCCGAATCTATCTTTTTTTTCTTCTTTCTCTCTCCTTCTGTCTCTCCCCATTCTGCTCTTTTCCTTCTCTCTTCTTTCTTCTTTCTCTCTCCTCATTCTCTCTACCTCATTCGATCCTCTATCCTCTTTCTCTCCTCCGATCCTCTCTTTCTTTCTTTCGTCTTTCTCCCTCTCCTGTGATCTCTCTCTTTGGATCCATTTGTCTAGTTTAAGTTTTAGGATTTAAAAGCAATTTTAAATCTCATACTAAACAAGTTTTTGAGTCATAAAGAAAAGTGTTTTTAAGAGATGTTCTTTAGAAATGTTTTGAGAAATGATGAAATTTTTTGAATAGGATACCAAACAGAAGTATATATAATATGAAAAACAATAAGTATAATAATGAAATGCATGCAAGCTGCAAGTGTCTAACTATCACTTTTTAATAACTATTATTATTCCTAAGAAGAGCTAATTAGGGAAATACATAAGCACATCAATATGCATGAGTACTCTTAAAATGATGAATAAACGCAAACTCAAATTACTACGCCACTTTGGTGGAGTATTTTGATGTGGCGGGCGACTTCATTTATTGGGACGACAAAACTTGAAAGAATGTTCCTGGTCAGGACCATAATAGACGGTCTGATCGAAAGAGGGAAGATCGTGATACTCCACATCCATGTCATCGTCCATATGACAGGAGATGACACAAAGATAAATCAGCTCCGCTCAAGCCAAGGCAATACACTGCCTTGAACACTTCAATTAACAACTTCCTCCATAGCATCAAGGATAAACCTTTCCTTAAGCGGCCAAAACCCCTCCCTGAACATATGGCCAAGAAAAGGTTGAATAAATACTGCTTTTCCACCAAACCACTAGTCACACCACTCGAACTGCTATACACTGAAAGAACATATTGAGGAGCTACTCGACCATACGCATTGTTGGGGGTTCGTCAGGAGCAAAACTTTTAAGGAGGAATCCGCTGGAGGAAAATACCAAGGTAAGTCCGATCGCCACAAGCTTAGTGATAATGAGGCTGACCGGTGTCCAACAAAGAAACCCACATTTAGCTCAATTGCATCTATGGATGATAGGGGATGCGCAAAGAAAGAAAAGCTGGCAAATCCGAGCAAAAAAAAAGGAACTTCGACTACTTTGAGGTGAACTGTCCTCAAGCACCGCCAGATTGACTAAGAGAACCCTTAATTCTGAATCGTACCTTAGAATTTTGAACATGGAATCAACAACTTTTCCAAATAAGCTGCACAGACGGAGCAGCGGTGCCACCATCTGTCCCAGAGCAGTGGGCGAAGTCCGATGACTTCGCTGAGAAATAACACGTTTGTTCCACAAGACACGAAAACCTAATTCTGAAGGAATCAATAGGTTTCCTGTATTTTTTACAATCTAAGGATTGACGTGTGCTGCAAGTAATCATACTCCTACGATGATTCAATATGTACTTCCTAGATATCCTCTAGGATTATTCTGATTCAAAACAAATTCCGTATCCTAAAAGGCCTCTATCTCGACTAGTATAAATACACTGTTTTAGGGATCATCTCTGGGAATGCAATTATCACACACTTATTCTTTTACCTACTGCTTGAGTCTAATAATATTGCTTACTTACTTGCCATCGAAGAGCCTTTGACCGACACACCCTTGTTCCAGGTCCTTGATTAATTATAGTTGTTTGTTCTTTTAAAGGTTACTCGAGTTTATGCATCTCTACCTTTCACATCGGTGCACGAATTTGGTTCCAACAACATTTCTACTGGAATTAGGAGTGCAACATGAACTATATTGTCTAAAACAGTTGATAAGTTCGAAATAACCCCGCACATAAGTCATGTGCAAGGCACAAAATTACTTTGGAGGGAAAGTTTAACATATATGTATAGTGTATGACAATAAATTAAAATTTCAGAAAATTGAGATGATAATTCACTTAACATTTTAATTCATATAACAAATTGTAACAAGTGTACATATGTTCATATGATTTTTTTTTTTTTAAATCCTTTATTAAATTCATCCCGATCATCATATCAAAATTCGTGTAATGATAAGATATATATCACATGTATACCGCTCCCTATATTCCTCATTTTATGTGTGTGTATAATTGAATTGACTCTACCTCTTTCTTAAGATCTCTAAACTCAATTTCACGAACTCAAAACACAATGTAAATAATTTTTCTATACGAAGTACTTTAAGAAAAATGCATTCATTTTTGCTGGTTGAATCAAATGTTCAACGTTATTGCATGTTCTTTTGTTCTAGTTGGTTACTTTACATTACTAATTTTGTGAGTGAAATTATTAGGTAGCTGCCTCAAAGTGCGGGCGACACGACATTAATTGACTTGAGAACATGCATCTTATAAGTCAGCAATTTGAATTGGAGTAATGTTAGGGAGACCAAATTTGTAGATTAAATTAGCAAACCAAATGAGGTGTCACCAATAATAAATGTACACACTTATCAACGATTAAGTGATAATCCAATCACCAACTTCTATGTCATTTAGTTTACAAAATTTGGTCTTCCTAGCATTACTCTTTGATTTGAGACTTTTTGCATTGGCTTATACAATTGTGTATATAAGGATCAGGATCCTCTTTTGAGCAAAGGATGTGTATCCTCTTGACCAAGCCCATCGGACCGTTGAAATTTTATCCAACGACTACAATTATTATAACTTTTAGATGGACCTCCTGTTTGTAGCCGTTGGATAAAATTTCAACGGTCCGACAATTTTGGTTAGGAGAATCATCACCCTTTGCTCAGGACAGGATCCTGATCTGTGTATATAATTTGTAATAACAGACATGAAATTGGCCACCTACTACCTCATTGGTTGAAATTATAAACCTTAAAAAATCAGGGGGAAAAATTACATATTGGGAAAAAAAAAAAAGGTGTGAAAATGATTGACAATTGGCATCCACAAAATATTATTCTGAATTATATTTACCACAAATATTCTTCTTCTTTGTTCTTATCTATCCTAATTAATAATATGCTCGTTATTGTTTATATCTTTTTCTGAAGTTGTACTTTTCTAATGAATTTCCTAGCAATTGGTTAGCCATTGGCCTTGAGTCAAGCTAAAGGTAAACATGGTTGAGTACTGTAAATACGTATATAAGGTTAACGCGCGTGCGTTCACTTATGTAAAGAATAAGAGTTGGATGCTTAGTGGGGGTGGGAGTAACAGTTGGACGCTTAGTGTTTGTGTGGGTGAGAGCTGAATGCTTAGTGGGGGCGGGAGTAACAGTTGGTGTGGGTGAAAGCTGGACGCTTAGTGGGGGCGGGAGTAACAGTTGGACGCTTACTGTGTGGGTGGGCGGGGCCCCCCTTAGTGGGGGCGGGAGTAACAGTTGGTGTGAGTGAGAGCTGGACGCTTAGTGGGGGCGGGAGTAACAGTTGGATGCTTACTGTGTGGGTGGGCGGGGCCGCGAGGGGGGTGTTGGGCTGCGGGGGGGAGGCGTGAACACAGAGTAAGAGCTGGACGCTCAGTGTTTGATTGGGGGAGGGGGTTGGTTGGGGGGACGGGGCGGGGGAATAAGAGTTGGGTGCTTACTGTTTGTTGGGGGGGCGAGGCTGGGGAAATAGCAGCCGGGGGGGGAGGGGGGTGTGTGTTTGCGTTGGGGGGGGTTCTACATGTTTTTATTTCATCGGCACGGAAAGGTACCGTGATTGTATACCTATGTCATACATAGGTTATTCTCATGACGAAGGTGTGCCGGCCACATGATACATAAATTTATAAGTTGTTTTGCTATGACTAGGTAACAAAAAAAAAAAAAAAAAAAGAACAAAAACTTATATGAATTGTTAATGACTTAAAAAAAGTCTAGGAAAATTTGCTTGCCGGAAATTGGGAAATCCTTCCCTGACGAGTTTCTGTGTTCAAACAATCATACGCAACTTAACACTAACCTTAAATCGACCTTAAAACATCATCCAAAAGGTTAAGGGGACTTACCTACGTCAATGGTTAGTCGAAGGAGGAGATGCACAGTGGCTGTGCGACAGGGTACAGAGGCAGGGTCGACCCTGAATATTTAGGGGCCCTGTGCAAAACTTAGATGGAGGCCCTTCATTTTTTTTAATGTTATATTTTATTATTATTTTTTTTCAATTTTTTCATCTATAAAACTAAAATATTACAATTTACTACAACAAAAATAAGTTGTTTGATCGGCTAGGTGTTTTTCCTTACCTTCAAAGGTCCTGAGTTCAATACGGGATTCGAACCCAGCACAAGGGATATAAGGAAAAAGAGCTAAACGACTAGCGCTAGAACCACATATAAGATTGTGTTTTGCATCTACTCTATTTTATATGCATCTGTATACACGTAATGAAAATTTGGGGGCCTTTCTAAATCGGGGGCCCTGTGCGATGGCACCTGTTGCACACCCTTAGGGCCGGCTCTGACAGGGGGTTTGAGTGTGATTTTCCTTTGTTCCAGGTTTCGTGGGGCTCACGGGGAGGGAAGAGTGATGGTGGTGTGTGGTGGTGTCTATGTGTGTGTGTGGGTTCTCGGGGAGCGAATAACGCAGCGAGAGGAAGAGGGAGAGAGAATGTCCGAGAGTTCACACCAGGGAGAGAGAGAGAGAGAGAGAGAGAGAGAGAGAGAGAGAGAGAGAGAGAGAGAGAGAGAGAGAGAGAAGGAAATGGGGCGGGTGACAAAATAAGAGGTGGGCCCCCTTGGGCACACCATTTAAGGCCATAAAGTCACATTTCAAACAAATATCCTGCAACCAAAGTGAAATTACCAAAATACCCTATTCGTTTCGTAAATTTCGGAACCGGTTGTTACAACTTCTATGTCATTTAGTTTACAAAATTTAGTCTCCCTAGCATTACTCTTTGATTTGAGACTTTTTGCATTGGCTTATACAGTTGTGTATATAATTTGTAATAGCAGACATGAAATTGGCCACCTACCACCTCATTGGTTAAAATTACAAACCTCATAAAATTAGGGGGAAAAATTACATATTGGGAAGAAAAAAAAGGTGCGAAAATGATATGGACAATTGGCCATCTCAAAAGGTTAATCAATCTTGCTTGAATCATAGGCATTAGGCACCATTTAATAAGGAACTGACCAAGTCCACAAAATATTATTCTGAATTATATTAAGCGAACTTTAACGAAAAGCTTATGGTACTGTTCATTTTAATGAAAAATCATATTTTTACACTAAAAAGTCAATCCTGGTACTATTCACTTTACCCTTTATTTTGTCTTTATCGTTAAAACTCAAAGTTTTCAAGTCATTTTCATTAGTTTTCTTTTATATTAATCGATATAATTTTAAATGATTTACCAAAAATATTCTTCTTTATTTTTTATTTTTTAAAGACTCTTCTTCTTTGTTCTTATCTATCCTAATTAATAACATGCTCGTTATTGTTTATATCTTTTTCGGAAGTTGTACTTTTCTAATGAATTTCCTAGCAATTGGTTAGCCATTGACTTAGACTTAGACTCTAACGTGTTGACCTTAAGTCAAGCTGAAGGTAAATGTGGTTTGGAGTACTGAGGTTAAGGTGCGTGCGTTTATTTATATAAAAAATAAGAGTTGGACACGTAGTAGGGGGGGGAAATTATATGGTATTGGGGTACACCGTCGCGCGACATTCTTTCTCAATAAAACAAGAATATGTGATAAAAAATTTACACTTATTTTTTTTTCATTGGCACGAAAAGCCACCGTGACAGTATACCTATGTCATATATAGGTTATTCTCATCACGAAGGTGTGCCGGTAAATACTCTACCACATGATACATAAATTTTATGAGTTGTTTTGGTATGATTGGATAACAAAAAAAAAAAAAAAAGAACAAAAACTTATATGAATTGTTAATGACTTTAAAAAAGGTCTAGGAAAATTTGCTCTTTGAATAGTGCAAGGTAACTTTTTAGGGTGAGAATTACTACTTAGGACTTACCCAAACTTGAACTTTTGGATCCCTTTTAAGTGTGATATACAGCAAGTGAACATTTAAGTTTCCTCGTTCATTTGTATGGTTATGTAATTACAAAGTCAAGGTAAACCCAGATAGGTGACTTGCATGCAAGTGTGCATAAATGAAGTGCTGATCACGTTAGAAGCTTTGAATTTTCTAGTTCTGTGTACGTACCAATTACGGTTAGACAAAGAAAATAGACATCTTTCTTAAGATGTCTCTAAACTCAATTTCACGAACTCAAAACACCATGTAAATAACTTTGCTATACGAAGTACTTTGAGAAATATGCGCTCATTTTTGCTGGCTAAATCAAATGTTCAACGTTAATGTATGTTTTTTTGTTCTAGTTGGTTACTTTACATTACTAATTTTGTGAGTGAAATTATTAGATAGCTGCCTCAAAGTGCGGGCGACACGGCATCAATTGACTTGAGAACATACATCTTATAAGTCAGCAATTTGAATTGGAGAAATGTTAGAGAGACCAAATTTGTAGATTAAATTAGCAAACCAAATGAGGTGTCACCAATAAAAAATATACACGCTTATCAACGATTAAGTGATAATCCAATCACCAACTTCTATGTTATTTAGTTTACAAAATTTTGTCTCCCTAATATAACTCTTTGATTTGAGACTTTTTGCATTGACTTATACAGTTGTGTATATAATTTGTAATAGCAGACATGAAATTGGCCACCTACCACCTCATTGGTTGAAATTACAAACCTTATAAAATTAGGGGGAAAAAATTACATATTGGAAGAAACAAAAAAAAGGTGTGAAAATGATTTGGACAATTGGCCTCCACAAAATATTATTCTGAATTATATTCACCACAAATATTCTTCTTCTTTGTTCTTATCTATCCTAATTAATAATATGCTCGTTATTGTTTATATCGTTTATGTTCCCTTTTTATTTAATTCTTTCCACATCAGACCATAATGTGGACTAAATGCATTCTTTCCAGCTCAGAACGACTATGGGTCTGTTGTCCCGGTATTGTCTCGTTTATGTCCCCTTTTTATTTAATTCTTTCCACATCAAAATAGTGTGAATGGAGTTCTCTTCATTCTCTCATGTTCCAATATAAATCTATTTGTTTGGAGTTGCTCTTATACATTCTTCATATCTCTCGGTCTTCATACATTCTTCATATCTCAATCAAACAAGTAGCAAATGTGTTGACCTAGACTTAGACTCTAACGTGTTGACCTTAAGGTAAATGTGGTTTGGAGTGCTCTAAGTCTAAGTCTAGGTAAATGTGGTTTGGAGTGCTCTAAGTACGTATACGAGGTTAAGGTGCGTGCGTTTATTTACATAAAGAATAAGAGTTGGACACTTAGTAGGGGGAAAATTATATGGTACCGGAGTACACTGTCGCTCGACATTCTTTCTTAATAAAACAAGAATATGTGATCAAAAATTAACACATGTTTTTATTTCATTGGCACGGAAAACCACCGTGACAGTATACCTATGTCATATATAGGTTATTCTCATCACGAAGGTGTGCCAGCAAATACTCTACCACATAATACATAAATTTTATGAGTTGTTTTGCTATGATTGGATAACAAAAAAAAAAAAAATGAACAAAAACTTATATGAATTGTTAATGACTTCAAAAAAGTCTAGGAAAATTTGCTCTTTGAATAGTGCAAGGTAACTTTTTAGAGTGAGAATTACTACTTAGGACTTACCCAAACTTGAACTTTTGGATTCCCTTTTAGGTGTGATATACAGCTAGTGAACATTTAAGTGTCCTCGTTCATTTGTATGGTTAGGTTATGTAATGACAAAGTCAAGGTAAACCCAGATAGGTGACTTGCATGCAAGTGTGCATAAATGAAGTGCTGATCACGGCAGAAGCTTTGAATTTTCTAGTTCTGTGTACCAATTACGGTTAGACAAAGAAAATAGACCAAGTCTCTAATTCTTATTATATTTCTCATTTCACTGCTTTGGCTGTATATATATATACACTGCAAGTTGATTCCCATGAAAATTCTTCACACGCAAAAGATTATTTTTCCGAACACAAACAAATTTGATTACTTATCCAATAATATCTCTTTGTTATAAATAGATCAAAGTTAAAAAGATAACTTTTTTAGTAACAGGAGTGAAGCAGGTGTAAAGTATCACAATATAATTATAACTTAAGTGGATGAAAAATTAAAGAGGAAGGAATAGATGATGTTATTGATCTTTCTTTTCTTTCTCTGTATTCTCTCTGTCCTTTAACAGCAGTCGGATCGCTCTATTTATAGAGCGGCTCCATACAAATAGGTTCTTACAGTTTGAAATTTACATCGCATGTTTTGAAAAACAATCATTTTGTTTCCAAAGTCTATTTCAATTTGCATGGGCATTGAAAAACTTATGTGGGCATTCATTAATATGCCAACATTTTCAACATTGTAAATGTTTTCAATGCTTACTGCCAATGCTTTCAACAATTTTTTTTTTCTTTTTTTTTTCCTTTTTTTACAATTATTCTACTACTTTGGCAATATATAATGCAAGATTATATTCATGGAGAACATGCTTGAAGCTCAACTTAGAGAGAAATGGGAATGCTGAAAAACCTTCGATTTGTATTCCTTTGTTGTTTTTCTCTTATACTTCTAGTCCATGCACAAGATGATCAAGCAGGTAAAACATTTGATCATCTAAAACTTGAAAATTATTAATTTTGTTCCTAACTGTCCACCAGTCTTGTTGTTGCTAACTTACCGTCTTCGATCACTCAGGTTTCATCAGCTTGGACTGTGGACGGCCATCAAATTCTAGCTACCGCGAGTCAACAACCGGCATTTACTACATTTCAGATGCAGCCTTCATAAGCACCGGTGTCAGCAAAAGCGTCGAACCTGCATACAAAGCTACTAAGCAGCTGCAGTATGCTTATGTCAGGAGCTTTCCTCAGGGGGTCAAGAACTGTTACAAAGTAAACATCACAAAGAACACCAAGTATTTAATCCGAGCGGTTTTCCTGTATGGTAATTATGACGGCCTAAATAAGCTGCCGAAGTTTGATCTTGTCATCGGAGCTAGTTACTGGGATTCAGTGGCAATTACTGATGCATCTTTAAGTACCTTCACAGAAGTTGTTCACACTCCCACGTTAGACTACATAAATGCGTGTTTACTCAACAAGGGAACCGGAACACCATTTATTTCATCATTGGAATTAAGGCCTTTGAAAAGCACTGCTTATGTGACTCCAACGGGTACGGGTTCCTTGGCACTCTCCCGTCGATTAGATGTCGGTTCAACAGTTAATCAAACATACAGGTAAGGTCATTTCAGTAGTACTGGTTTTAATTATATTCTATTTGCTCCGATACTGATAATAAGTAGTACTTTTACTTAATTAAGGTATCCCTATGATGCTTTGGATCGGTTTTGGCAACCCTGCAACTTCAATAATTGGGCGCAGTTAAATACCTCGCTTACCGTTGATGCTGATGCTCAAAGTCAAAATGATTACCAAGTACCATCTATCGTAATGGGATCTGCCAGCACGCCTCTAGATGATACGATGTACTTCAATTTGAATGTCCCGGATTTAAGTACAAAATACTATTTCTTCTTTCACTTTGCTGAACTCCAGCTGCTTAAAGCCAACCAATATAGATCATTCAATATCAAGCTGAATGGAGATAATTGGTATAGACCTGCTGTTGTCCCGGCTTACTTGTCCAGAAACACAGTGTTTAGCAACTCAGCCTCAGCCTTACGCAATTATAATTTCTCACTTGTTCAAACGGAGAATTCAACTCTCCCACCAATTCTCAATGCCATTGAGGTCTACACATTGATAGATTTATCACAACCTGAAACCGACACAGATGATGGTACATCAATCATTTCAACACCTTCTTCTCAATTTCGTTCACTAAAATTCCTGTATTTGCTTTATTAAATTGACCGCTACATGAACATGCTTGTGAAAATGCTAGTGTCTGCCATCACAAACATAAAGTCAACATATGGAGTGGACAAAGATTGGCAAGGAGACCCATGTACTCCTGAAGGCTACATGTGGGAGGGTCTAAAATGTACCTTCAACGGTTCCCCCAGAATTATATCCTTGTAAGTTTAAGCAGGTCTTTCTTGTTTTAGAAACTGTCGTTTTTTATCGTAACTTCGTTAACAAAATTATCAAACTTTTATTTAGGGACCTGTCCTCGAGTGGATTGATCGGGGAGATAACTTCATATATATCTGACCTCACCGTGTTACAATCTTTGTAAGTATCACATCATCACAAGCTCAATGGTTCATATATTTATCATAATGGGTACTAAAAGTGTGAATCTTTCTTAACTCAGGGATTTATCAAACAACAGCTTAAAGGGATCAATACCTGAATTTCTGTCTAAAATGCCAAACCTGAAAGTCCTGTATGTACCTTAGATTTGAATTGTTACTCCATATTCCGTGGTTAAGTAGAAAATCAGGTGATCAATAACTTTGCTCTTCCTTTGCAGCAACCTAACAAGAAACAAGCTCAACGGTTCAGTTCCAGCCGACCTCATTGAAAGATCGAAAAGTGGTTCGCTATCATTGAGGTTTGTTTCTGGCCAAAACCATTTTTCTAGTATATTTCCTTTTCCTCTTCTTTTCATTACAATTTTCAATGCTTCGATAAACGCTGGTGATACTGACTGTATATTCATCAACCTTGTCAATGCTAGTGTTGGAGAAAATGCAGACCTATGTGTAGAAAATTCATGCAAGAAGGAGGAGACAGAGAAGAAGAAGAACATACTTGTTCCAATGGTAGCAGCAATTGGTGGATTTTTTATTCTTGTGGTACTTGTAGCGGTTATATTCATGTGGCTAAAAAGAGGAAGGAAACAAGAAGGTAAATCAAGTATAAGTTTAAGACTAAGATTGAAAAATCGATAATCCAGAATACATGTTCTGAAGTAAATAGAGCGAACACATGTTCTGATGCTTATGAAACTTTTGATGATCTATTTAAATTGTAACAGCAGTTTCACATCAACCCAACAATCAAGTTGATTCATTCGAGTCCAAAAAACGACAGTTTACATACTCGGACGTCCGGCAGATTACAAACAACTTTAAGACAATTATTGGCGGAGGTGGATTCGGAAAAGTTTACCGTGGTTTTGTCGATGATACTCAAGTAGCGGTGAAGGTGCTTTCTCCAACATCAGGTCAAGGATACCAACAGTTTCAAGCAGAGGCATGTACCAAGAACCGATACAGAAACTTTAATGAACTAATTTCTAGGAACAAAATATGACTTTAAAGCTTAAATTGCAGGTCAAACTTCTAATCAGAGTTCATCACAAAAACTTGACAAGTCTTGTGGGATACTGCAACGAAGGAACCAACTTGGCGCTCATCTATGAATTTATGGCCAACAGAAGTTTGGACTTGCATCTTCTAGGTATGGTAGAAACTTGACAATGCAAACACATTAAAGTTTGAAATTTTACCTAGTTTTATTGAAACATTTAACCAATATAAACTGGTTATTTTCAATACTATTGTACAGGTGAGAATAGTAATGCAAATGTTTTGACTTGGCAAGGTAGACTCCAAATAGCAACAGATGCAGCACAAGGTTAGCCAGTAAACTTGGGCAAACTCCAAAATTCCAAACTTATTCAACGCTTTCCTATTTTGTTTCCAGTAACAAATTAAAGAGTGAATTTGAAATGTAGGATTGGAGTACCTTCACAATGGTTGCAAGCCACCCATAGTCCACAGAGATGTGAAGACAACAAATATTTTGCTAGCCAAAAATTTGCAAGCAAAATTAGCTGATTTTGGTCTGTCCAGAATTTTCCCAACTGATGGAGGCACTCATATGTGTACTGATGTAGCTGGAACCCCGGGATACCTTGATCCCGAGTAAGTCTCTATTTCATTTTGTCAATATCGATTTTCATACTCTAGTTTTTTCTGATTGCAGTCCTCCCTTTGTTTTTATGCTTTGATTATTCTCCTTTTTTTTTACTCGATTACCAAAGCACAAAAAATAAGAGGAGCAAATAGATATGATAAAATGGGAGTGTGCACCTTGTATGCACGCCTTCTAAATGGTACACTGGAGTAACATTGGTCTGGATTTGCAGGTACGACGCAACAGGTAGGCTCAATGAGAAGAGTGATGTTTATAGCTTTGGAGTTGTTCTGCTGGAGATCATCACTGGCCGCCCTGCGATATCAAGAACACAGGAGAAGATTCATGTACGTCAATGGGTTAGCTCCATGCTTGCTAGAGGGGATATCAAAACTATTCTAGATCCGAGATTACGTGGAGATTACGAAATCAACTCTGCCTGGAAGGCTGTTGAACTAGCAATGAATTGTGTGTCGGATACATCCAACAAAAGGCCAAACATGAGTGAGGTAGTGAGAGGGCTTAAGGATTGTTTGGAAGCTGAGTTGGCTCGAACGAACTTCAACCGTGTGACTGAATCAACAAATTCAGTTATTTACTCTATGAATGTGACTACGGAACTTGGTCCTTTGGTAAGGTAGTTCTTTGTTCAGAAGATGAATTTCCCAATGCTTTGTATTTCAATCTTTTTTAGTTTTGTGTTGAAGCTTACAACTATGAAATTGTAAAAAAAATCGATTACCACAGTTTGTATGTGTAACATGATATAACATCATGAATTGGCTATCATTTCCTTTTTCAATTATGATATGATATGTAATTAGTGATTAGCTTAATCACTATTAAAGGTTTTAATCTTGGGATTATTAGGCTTATTCCTGTTTTAGTGAAGTTTGTTATAATTAGCCAGCTGGCTTGATGAGTTGTGACTTGTACAAGAGCACTGGCTCTCACTATTGTAATCAGATGAGAATTTACAAACAGAAATACAAAACCAAAAAAATATTGGAGCTCTGCTCCCTTCTAATTCATCTTCTCCATTTGCCATTTCTATTGCTGCTTGTAGGTTGAGATAGGGTCCTGAGATTGTTGATCCCATCATTGGTATCAGCCTTCCCTCATGTTTCCCCACCAATCCAATCCGCCTCATCTTCCTGCCATGGATGCCCGCGTCTCAGCTGCAATCGACTCCTTTGAAGCTTCAGTGCGTGCTGCGTTCCATGACGCTTTGGATTATGCACTCGTCGCCGCTGAGTTGGCCGTCCGCCGTGCACTTGCTCCATTTTGCCGTGATTTGGCTCTCATCGCTGAGGGAGAATCAAATCCAGTCCTGATGTTTTCTGCTGAAGGTGAATCGCCCGATCTCGGTTATCCCAGACTTCAAGGAGATGGCAAACAACCAAGAATTCCATCGCCAGTCAAAGACCATTCCATTCCGCCGTTGCTCTTGTCGTCACCAATGTTAAAAGCACTTGCAAGTTCTACGGTCAAGCCCCAATTGAAAGAGTTTGTGGCAGCCACAATTCCACTACAACATTTTGCGAAACCCATGCCTGTTGCGATGGTGACCACTATGCCGTTCCCAGTTTCAGCAATCATTGGCAAAATTGCGACCTTATCTCAACTGGCAGACCAGGAAACCAATACGAACACCACAAAACGTCGCCATGAGGTATTGCGATCTTTGATTTACAATTTTAAAAATCGGAAGGCCATGTGGCATTGGTTTTTCCATAGTTCCCTTGCGTGTTATACACATGGCAAAGTGGTCATGAATGACGCTTATTTGAATGAGATAAATGGTTGGGTCGGCATGTATGAGGTTGGCCAGTTTGTGATGGTTATGAATGCAGAGAAAGTGTTTGATGAAATGCCGAAGAGAGCGTGTGAGAATATTATCGATCTACAGGCTGATTTCTCTGTGTTGTTCCCTAGTAACCTCGACTTTCGGTCGGTATGGGATCCCGGAGATCCATTGGCTCAAGCTGTAAAACTGATGCTATATCTTCAGTGCAAGGAGAAACGCATGGGTAAAAAACAGTCATGCTTTTGTTCGAGGTAGTGTGGTGGTGACTGGCATCACGCAGCTATGCCATCACTAGTCTCTTGGGTTATAGTTAGGAGGGTTGGGACATGGGAACCACCCCATGCCTATCAGTACAACTTACAGAATGACAAAAGAGAGAAACACAACGATAATCCTTTTTATGTTCAAAGACTTTTGCACTTGACTACTTTTGGCAACTCTGAGTTGCACATTGCCACTTTATGGCAGATGCTAAAGCCTTTTTGGAATGCATCAACCTTTACAGCCTACATAATGGAAATTAAGTTCTTGTGGGAAAATGATATCAAAGTTTCTCTGTGGGGAGGCAATACCACTTCCTTAATTTTTTCAGCTTTTGAGTCTTGGCTTGTGGTAGAACACACTAAGGGGGGCTTAAAGCAACAATGGCTTTCATTGACATTTTCTAAGGTTGCATTAGAGGCTATTATGGCTAAGGCAGGGTATCAGTGGTATTTCCCATATAAAAAACTCAATTCTCTATTTTAAAAGCTCCAGAGAAGTCAAGCTCTGTCTCCCCAAGTTACATGGCACACCAACCTGACATCACCCAGAAAATGATGGTGATTCTCATTGACTGGCTTATTAAGGTCCACTACAAGTTTGAGCTTATGGATGAGACATAATTCCTTGCCGTACATCTTATATACGGGTTCTTAGAGCACTAAACAGTGATCGGACAGAAGCTTCAATTGGTTAATGTGACAGCCACGCTATTAGCTTGCAAGTATGAGGAGGTTTATGGAAAAATGCTCGACAAGGGAGTCAATCCGGATGAGTTTAACTATGTTTTGTTGATGGTGAAAAGACTCACGAGGGACATTCCGAGCTATCAGTTTATAATGAAGACGTTGAGTGATGCCGGGAAGCTCGATAAGGTGCTTAATGTGGTAGATACAATGCGGGATGATGATGGGGTTGAATTCTTTAACAATCCAAATAAGAAGGCTATGTTGTTTCTGAACTTTGTTAGTGAGTCTTCTGATGTTTTCAAATCCACATATCGTGAAGTTGCTGAGAAATATAAGAAAGAAGACATAAGCTTTCTCATTGGAGATCTCAAGGTCGTAGTCACTGACGGCATCCCAGAGTACATCAAGTATGGAAAATATGTGTGGCTGGGGTTCTATGCTCCTTGGTGTGGACACTGCAAGCAGCTTATTCCAATTTTGGATGAAGTTGTTGCCTCATATGAAAATGATTCCAATGTCGTTATTGCAAAATTACAAGCCACTGCAAATGGTGTGCCAAGTGACTTCGATGTCAAATATTACCAACTGCCTCAACGCTTGCAGGATCAAATGCTTGCACACTTGTGTCTGAAGTTCAGAACAAACCCAGAAAATCTGCAGTAACAAAAACCCCTTGATATGGTGTACTTATTTCTTGGGGTTTCAAATGACTTGCTTTTTCAGTGGGTCTCTGAGGTGAAAGTTGGAGTTTATGCCTTCTTGGAACATCTTGCTCAGTTTTATGAAATCATTGTTTATTCAGACTACTCATATATGTATGTAGATCCTGTAATGGAGAGATTGGACACTAAGCATTGTGTAACACATAAGCTGGGAAAGGCTGCCACTATGTATCAGATTGCAGAAGAAACCTATACCACCCAGACTGCTGTATTGGAAACTGATATGTCTACACCTGTCTTTGTTCAAGGATCTTTGAATTCTGTGTGCAATCGATATCAACTGTTTATGTGGCCGGTAGTGTATACTGTTGATGAGGATTTGGAGTCCATACCCGACAAACAAACTGAATTACAGCCGATGGAGTTAGATGATCACAATTTTGTCAAATTCAGAGTGCAGAACAGTCACTACCCCAATGGACCATTGCAGAAAGAAAACAAGTTCATTTTTAACCTTGATGACAATGTTGTTCTTGAAGGGGGTAGTAATGATATGATATGTAATTAGTGATTAGCTTAATCACTATTAAAGGTTTTAATCTTGGGATTATTAGGCTTATTCCTGTTTTAGTGAAGTTTGTTATAATTAGTCAGCTGGCTTGATGAGTTGTGACTTGTATAAGAGCACTAGCTCTCACTACTGTAATCAGATCAGAATTTACAAACAGAAATACAAAACCAAAAAAATATTGGAGCTATGTTCCCTTCTAATTCGTCTTCTCCATTTGCCATTTCTATTGCTGCTTGTAGGTTGAGATAGGGTCCTGAGATTGTTGATCCTATCAAATTAAGAGATGACTCTTATAAACCCTAGAATTTTGCAATTTGGATGAACCAAGTTCTCGCCACTTGGTCAAGATTGAATAGTTTTGGAGTAAACTGCATAATCACGGATACATCACCTTTTGTAAACCTTCTCTCCGCTGTGAGAGTCTTCTCTCCGTATCTCCGTTGTGAGATCTTTCTCTCCCTTTGTGAGAAAATCCATGTCATAACTCACCTCTTTCCACTTTCACCTACGTCGCCTTACCATTACTTACCCCTTCCCATTTTCACTTACCTCATAACATACCCCATTAAAAACCCAATCGAATTTTACCCCATTAAAAACCCAATTGAAAAACCCAACTATTCAGTTATAAAACCCAAATTTCAGTTCGCCTGGTTCCTGGAGCTTTTATGGGAGTTAATGCAAATGATGCATCTCAGCTACCTGAGAGGATGACTCAACAAATGAAATAAACACCTACCAACAGGTATGCATTAACTCAGGTTGTTATTGATCTGCAAGTAGCTTTGTACGCAAAACATAAACCAAATCGAATACACGTATCCAGAAACGAGTATGTGAAGCTGCCGGGCTTTCCTAGAATTTTTGTCTGGATCTGGGTTCTACTTGGGTTCAAGTGCTTCAGTCATTTGGTGAAAGTCAAGGGGGCTTAAACAGTGGCTGTCAATGGGATATATTCTCCAACTCTCAAGCAAATACAACATCCCTGCAATGGCTCAGGTGGAGGTAGAGGATCTGGTGGTATAGTTAGAGGAATCTTTGGAACTATCCAACATGGAGGAAGGTGTGAAACTAGTAGGTGAGGCTCTGATAGAAAAACTCCTAAACAAATGGGGGATAAGAAACATTTTGAGAGGGGCCTGGAGGGAGTACGAAGATATCAACATCAAATGGGTACAGGATAACATGTTCATCATAATTGTGAATGATGAAGGTGCGGTTGACCGTATTGTGGATCAAGTCCCCTAGGCTGTCATGAATCAGAATTTTTCTATCAAAAGGTGGCCCTATGATCTATCACTGGAAGAAGTCAAATTACACTCGGTCTCACTCTGGATTCAAATGAGAGGTATCCCATTGAACTTAAATTCTGAGGGAAGCAACGAAGGCGGGGGAATTTTTGGAGGTGGAGAACTTGGCTTACACCAGGGGTTTCCTCAAGGCCAGAACCCTGGTGGATACCACAAAGCCTCTGATCACTGGTTGGTGGCTACAAAGGGCAGGTGATACTGAGTTCTGGATTAACTTTTGTTACGAAAGGCTTCAGGATTTATGCTATAAATGTGGGCGAATTGGGCATTTCAACAATAAGTGCTCTTTCCCACAGAATCACGGAGGAGCTGCTGGGTATAGCGACTGGACCAAGACGAAGAAACCCAGAGACATTCGGGAGGAGAACCTCTCACATATGGTGGCTTCTTTTGGTGAGCGTCGGCATGCCAGAGCAACCCGTGAGCGTCGAAGGGCAGATTCTATGTAAAGCACGGACCATGAGCGTGTCCAAGAGCGTGAGACAAGAAGCGGTGGGTCTCAACAGTTTGACACGGGTCTTGGGGGAAACGAATGGACACTTTGCACAAGGCTCTCAGAACCTAGAACCCTATTTGTTGGCAACAACAACAAAAGGGAACATAACAGATATTTCCACGTAAGCATTGGTGGGCCTATACCCTCGAATATGAAACATGTTGGGGGAGAGAGCGTTAACCCAGTTGATGACCATGTGGAGTTGTTTGGGCCTCCTCACCAAGTCCATGGAAGTGGGGTTATTATTCGGGAAATTGGTGACAATATCAATCAGAGTAGGTCATATCTTCCTTTGTGACCCAATAAGGAGGTTGGTGCTGAGCTTAGGAGGAAAGCCCATGAGTTACAATTACCAATATCAATACTCCTATCAAGTGTTCCACCCCAAAGCAACCACTAAAAACTATTTTGGAAGAGCTGAGCCTAAAGAAGAGTGAAAAAAACGTGATCTCTGGACCTTAATCCCCGACAAAGAAAATCAAGAAGAGGGTCAGTAGTCCAGGAAGTAAGTGAGGGAAGAGAGGTTGATTTGCTGATATATCTCTGAAGAAGCTGTTGTCTGAATGGGAGAAAAGTTTATTGGTTGAGGATAATCTCCAAGAGGTTTCCATCATAGAAGATGGCAACCTACGTGATTATCTGGATGGTATAACAAAAATGGAAAATAAGACATTTATGGCACGAAGCGCGGGAAATAAGTCTCGGGGTGGTGACAGCTGGCTTAAAATAGCCGCAAAATTGCCATGAACTACCTCATTTGGAATTGTCGCGGTCTAAGGTTGGGCACGGTGGTTCGAGCTCTACATGGGCTCATTAGAAAGTACAGATCCTCTGTGATTTTTCTCTTAGAAACTAAGATGAAAAGTCACATATTAGTTGTAGTTAGAAGAAGAATAGGGTACATTCTCGGGTCTGATGTTCCTCCTATTGGGGTAGCGGAAGGTTTATGCCTTTGGTGGAATGATTCAATTGATATGCACACGAGGATTAGAGAGATGTGTAGCAGTGCATGGTGCCAGGCTACGTGGGTGTACGAATATCCTTATCGAGCGGAAAAACGGGAGTTCTGAAGTTGGGTCTTTCAGATTTTTTGCCCTTGTACTGACCTATGGTTTTGTGTTTGGCACTTAAATGAGTTTTTTTGGGATTATGAAAAGTCGAGAGGAAGAGAGAATCCTCCATCTCCGCCACGCTAACTTCAGAAGTTCATGACGAGGATGTAACTTTTTGATCTGGAGTTCAGTGGGCTGCGGTTCACTTGGCGCGTGACGCGGAACAATCATCTCGTTCAACAACGTTTGGATAGAGTTCTCGTGAATGAGAGCTTGCAAGAGAGGTGGCCAAACACCACAGTTATTCATGGATCGGTGCGAGCATCTGATCATTGCCCTATGATTATTAATTTTGACCCAAGACCTGCGAAAGGAAAAAAGATCTTCCACTTTGAAGCTTTCTGCCGGAGGAGGAGGGATGCAGAGCATTTATAGAAAAATGTTGGAGTATCCAATGTGGGGGTGGATAATTACGGAAATGGCAGAGGAAGATTGATCTGTGCATAGGCAACTTAGTGAATTGGATTAGGAAAAGATTCAAGGAAGACAGGATAAAGACTGATGACATGATCAATAAGTTGGGCTGCATGCAGGAGAACTAGGAGGAAAACCATGAACAGATTTCAGCCCTAACTGGGCTGATTGATCGGTTAAATGAGAGGGATGAAAAATATTAGCAACATAGAGCGAGGTTAAAGTGGCTGCAGAATGAGGATTCGAATACTAAATTTTTTCATCAGATGGCTATTCAACATCCCCATTTTAATCAGATTGGCAAACTATGTGACAGTCGGGGGGGAGTGGACGGAGAACCCAGATAGCATTTGGTATGTAGTCCATGACCATTTCTCTTTGCTTTTTACCTCGTGTGGGCATCGAGATTTGGGTTCATTATTTGATTGCCTTGTCCCAATCATTTCGGAGGATATGAATTCCCATTTGTCAAAACCCATTGAGTTGGAGGAGCCTCGTGAGGCGGTTTTCCAGATAGGGGGTTTTAAGGCCCCTAGGCCCGACAGTTTTCCTGGAGTATTTTTCCACTCCTACTAGGAGATCATTGGCGGAGGATATCAAGGGTTTTGTCCATGAATTTGTGAGTGGCGATGTGAGTCCTTGGAATCTCAACTCTACCCATATTGTCCTCATTCCGAAGACTCCATGCCTGGAGTCAATTGGGCAGTTTCGTCCTATCAACTTATGTAACTTCTTCTACAAAGTTTTCTCGAAAATTTTGGCAAATCGCTTAAAACCTTGGCTACCAAATAATATTTCCCTGACACAAAATGTTTTTGCGGGTGGTAGACAAATCTAAGATAACACTGTCATTGCTCATGAGGTTTTTCACTTCTTGAAGCTTAGAAAGGTGAAAAAAAAAATTTGAATTTGCCATGAAGATTGACATGATTAAAGCCTACGATCTCATTGAGTGGGATTTCTTGGAGGTGGTAATGGTTCAAATGGGATTCAGTTAATGGTGGATAAATATGGTGATGGGATGTGTTACTACAGTTGATTTTTCAGTCCAAATCAATGGCCAGCCAGTGAAGAAGTTCAAATTGTCCCGAGGCTTAAGACAAGGAGACCCTCTATTGCCTTATTTATTCATTCTTGTTAGTGAGGTGCTTGCTAGACTTTTGAAAGAGGCAACTGATCGAGGCTTCTTAGAGGGGATTACGTTTAATGCTAATGTGCCTTCTCTCTCTCTCTCTCTCTCTCTCTCTCTCTCTCTCTCTCTCTCTCTCTCTCTCTTTTTCTCTCTATCTCATGTCAAGAAGTGTTGATTAAAGCATTAGTCCAAGCTATTCTAGCCTATCCAATGAACTTGTTCCGTTCCCGGATACACTTTGTCGGGAAATTGATTTGGCTGTTGCTCATTTCGGGTGGGGCCAAAATGAGGAGGAACGAAAAATTCATTGGGTGAACTGAGAGACGGCAAAATGTGAGGGTGGAATGGGGTTTCAGAATCTCAGTGAATTTAACTTGGCTCTTCTAGTGAAGCAGTGCTAGCTACTAATAAACAAACCCAACTCTTCTTGGGCTCATGTTATCAAATGGCGGTATTTCCCTAATTGCTCATTCATGAAAGCGAAGCGTGGGAGTAGGGCCTTTTGGGCTTGGTCGAGCCTCTTGGCTGGAAGATAAGTGATTGCAGCAGGTTCACATTGGCAAATCATGGGTGAGGGTTAGACTATATTGTGGAGGGATCGTTGGATTCCGTCGTTACCCAACCCCTCTCCATGGCGCAACCCCTGGTTTTAATCAATTAGTTTCCTCCATAATCTGCCAAGTGTCCCGTTGTTGGTAGATCAATGCAATTAGTGATGACATTTCGGTGGGTGACCAAGCATCAATCCTTGACACTGTTATCGGTGACAAGGAGATGCAAGATAGGCTCATCTGGCTCGCGGATCGACGACGAATGTATACGGTAAAATCGGGGTACCTTTGGGTACATAATCAAGCATGCCGCAACCAGTCTCATCGGCCATCTTCGTCAATGTCTATCAACACCTTTGTGTGGAAAGCCATCTGGAGGTTGGACGTCCCACCGAAAATCAAACATTTCCTTTAAAGGGTTCCCAACACTTTTTTTGTTGCTGTTATGTTATGTTATGTTGGTCCCTTATTGGGCTTTCCTTTGTATTTATTGGCTTGTGCATTAGTGATGATATCTCCAGTTAAAAAGAAATGAAAATTATTTATTTTCTGTCTAAATAAGAGTTGCAACCTAGGTAGGTTTAGGCGGGCGTCTAGGCAGGTTTAGGAGCCATTTAATTTTCAAACGCGTAAAGATTAATCAGAACGGTGGTCAGCTGCTAGGCGGTGGCCTAGGCGGCATTATACTAAGATCTTTAGAACAATAATAATTATTACTATGTGGAGACAAGTTTCTTAAGATGAAATTTAGAAAACTTTTAATTTATTACATGTAGAACCCAGTCGTGTCATTTTATTACTATCTTGTAAACTCACCCTCTCTCTCTTTCTCTCTCCATAACTGCCAAACACTTTTTTTTTCTAATGCCTGCATAACTCTTACCAAAAAAAATAAAAATAAAAAAACAATATTGGACACAAATAAAAATAAAAATTATATTTCTCACACATGGAGTGTGTGACCTTTGCTAACATTTAAAGAAAACAAAAAAGTGTATTCAATTAGAATTTTAGAGAATCTTAAAAGAGTTTACAAAATATTTTAAATGAATACGTATGAATCTATTTAATTAATATATTAAAAGGTAAAGTTCTAAAGAAGTGTATTCATTCTGTATTTAAAGTGGTTCGTAAAACTCCTTATTTATTCAATTAGATTTTGATTTTAAATTATTTCAAAAGAAGAAGAATTTTATTGGATTTGGAGGGATTTTAATTTATAGTTTTTAATTTTATTTTATTTTATAGGAAATCAGGCCTCTCCTTTTAAGATTTCTAATGATTTCACCTAAAATTTACATGGCGTGTATGAAATTTTATGGATTTATTCAATACACCCTCGTAATATAGAATTTGTCATTTATGATAGTCGAATCTAAATGTTCCTGTAATAAAAATATCAATAGACGATAATATTATGTGGCAAAATAGAGAATTGCTTTTCACCATTGATACTAGATGGAGCCCACGCACTCTGTGTGTAATATAAAAAATTTTGAAAAGAAAAGAAAAATATAATATGAAAAAGAGAAGTTAGAGAAAAATGTGAGAGAGAAGGCAAAAGAGAAAAAAAAAACATGGGGGCTTTTATTTTTTATTTTTAAATTAGGAATATGCTTTGATAACATGTAAGTGAAGAAATAAAAGAAATAGTAAAATTCTTGTTATGTAAATTATCTTAATTCTTATATTTTTCTTTAATATTTTACTTAATTATGAGAATTTTTTTATTATTTCTCTATTTTTGAGTTTTTTTATTCTACAGTCGAATTTTATCTTTCGAAATGCTAAAAACCGACAACGACAATTTTGCCGTAAGAGCCAGGGCAAAGAGGCCCAACGATAAATACAAGCCACGCGTGCAGCCTTAGCCCCAGTTTGGGGTTGAGGTGATTTTAAAAAAAGCTGCTATGAAAAAAAGCTGTGACAGTTTTTGGTGTTTAGTAAACATTCAGCTTCAGCTTTTTTTCACAGTTTTGGGTGAAAAAAAGCCAAAAACAAGAAGCTGCAAAACCCAGCTTTGAAAAACCGACTTTTTTTCACATCTGTTTTACATAAAAGTTCACCAAACACTATAATACTACTTTTTTTTTTTCTTCAAAAGCACTTTTACAAAAAAGTTTACCAAACACTCAGCTGCTTTATTTCACAGCTGCTTATTCTCACAGCACAGCAGGAGCAATTTTTTTTCAAAGCACAACAATACCAAACCAGCCCTTAGTCATTTTAGATCGCCTCAGAATAGCAACCAAAACCAACATCCTCCCTGGAAAGCCCAGAAATCTCCGACACCCCGCACACCCCTCCCACAGCCGATTGCCATGTCAGGAGGACCCATCACGCAGGACTGGGAGCCCGTCGTCATCAGGAAGAAGGCACCCAACGCCGCCGCCAAGAAGGATGAGAAAGCCGTCGACGCCGCTCGCCGCTCCGGAGCTGAGATCGAAACCCTCAAGAAAGGTTTTGTGTCGTCCTTCCTTGTTCCTCGCTTTCCCCTTCTCTGTCTCTTTTATTCTTTGGCCTTCGATATTTTTTTGTTGTTGATTAAGCGGAAAGCAAAATGGAACCCACGAAATGATTTCAAAGATCTCATACGGGTTAAAATTAGAGAAAATCAAATTTTAGAATTTGAAAGTAGAATGCTTTACTTGTAATTTTTGGGTTGGATTTTTGCACTCGTTAAAGTTGTAATTTGCTGTTTGTTATTGGAAAAGCATAGAAAACAAGGTAGCAAATTTTTGCCATTTGGGTAGCTGCTGATTCGTTGTTCTGGCTCGATTGTCTGGTTTGATTTATATTACCTTGTAGCTAATGGGGTTTTTCCCATTTGTTTGTGCGAATGATTCGCACCATGTGCATTGGTTTTAGTAATCATTTTCGGGCTCGATAATCTTAATGTTCCTCCATTTGTAATGGCATTTTCGTTGTCGATTTGTATAGTGTTAGACTTTTAGTTTCTTTCCAGCTTGGTGTGCCATAAGATTGGGTATACAAGTTAGTTTATTGTGTGGGTTTGCATGCTGCATATTATAACTTTCGAAGTTGCAACTCTAAATAGTTGCGTTGTTAATCTTTGCAGCAACTGGCGGGACCAATAAAGCTGCCTCCAGCAGCACTACTTTGAACACGAGGAAGCTTGATGATGAAACAGAGAACCTTGCTCGTGAGTTTTTCTCTTTCTTGTACTATGTATGTACAAAATTCTTGTTTTTCGTTTTTAGGATTGATATATCTTTCTTGAATGAGCTAAATAATCTCTTCTTGATATCATTATAATTGTTTCCTAGTTTGCAACTGTTCTGAAACTGTTTGGGTTGGCTTAAGGAAGTAAATAGATCCTCTTAAATATTAGCCACTTGTTTGCTTCTGAGAGGTGAACCTTGGTGCAATTGTATGGTTTGTTCCGTTGCAAACTGAGGTCACGGGTTTGAAATGGGAAACAACCTCTTTACAAGGGGTTTGAGGCTGTGTACCGTTTGTACTCCGAAGATCCTGCAATTGTGGGTGCACTAGGCTGCGCCATCTTCCCTAGTGTTTCTTTTGCCAAGTTGGTTGCATGGTTCAGTTCTTCATACTTATAATGTGTTTATGTACTGCTCCTTGAATCCTCTTTATTTCAATGTGAACTCGAACTTTGGAGTTGAACGCCCCAGGGACCTTCTTCTTTATCTCCTCTTTCTTCCCAATAATATTGCTATCTTGACATAAGCATTGCATTGAGGAATGGGGATGGGAGAAGAGTTCATGGCATGGCATGGTGCCAGGATGCTTTTCAGTAGTTCATTGGACCTAATGGGCTATAGACTAACGTAGAGACTAAACCAATAAAGTTAAAGTCCCTTGCTTCACAGAACCTTTTTGCTTATTGTTGTATATGTTGCTGTGGTATTTTTTTTGTTTTTTTTTTTGTTTCTCTCGTGTGCACTAGTGGTATTCCAAGATTCTCTTCGTGGTATGTTTGCTTTCTCTGAAGTTTTCATTACTCTTGCCCTCGCTCACCATAACATGTGTGGTTTAGACATACAGTATGTGTGACATCCCACATCGCCCAGGGGAGTGATCCTTAAAATGTATATTCCCATCCCTACCTAGCACGAGGCCTTTTGGGAGCTCACTGGCTTCGGGTTTCGTAGGAACTCCGAAGTTAAGCGAGAAGGGGCCAGAGCACTCCCAGGATGGATGACCCACTGGGAAGTTGCTTGTGAGTTCCCAGAAACAAAACCGTGAGGGTGTGGTCGGGGCCCAAAGCGGACAATATTGTGCTACGGTGGTGGAGCGGGCCCGAGAAGTGTTCCGTCTTGGGCCGGGATGTGACAGTATGAGTTGTTTTGGTGGCAATAGAAAAGTTTGTAGACCTTTACATGTCTCTATTTTAATTATAAATGTGTAATATAGTTAAAGTAACGTACATGTGTGCTTGCCCTTGCATATTCTCCCCTCCCCCCTCCTCCTCCTCCTCCTCCTCCACTCACACACGTGTACATAATTACTGATGACGATCTCGGGGTTATTTGCAGATCATCAATGAGAAGCCTCAAGTGATCCAAGAGTATGAATCTGGGAAGGCGATCCCAAATCAGCAGGTGATTACCAAGTTGGAGAGAGCTCTTGGAGCGAAGCTGCGTGGAAAGAAGTAAGGAAGCCTGGAAAGAAAAAGAAGATGAGCTGCGATATGAATTTAAGTTTGAACTGACCTGTTGCACTGCGATCTGTAGTTAAAGTTTGAATTAGTGCGCTGCACCTCATTATGTAGTCATCTTTCAAAGGTCGTGTGTTTGATATAGAAAGTAGCGTTGTATTTTCTCATAATATTTCTTCAAATGACGAGTTTGCAAACAATTTGAGCGAAGTATCTACATGCTCATACCGTTACCATAGGCCTTGGGTATTGCTGCCTCTCATCCGCCTCATCACATTTGGTACTCGCTCGCCTTATCACATTAGGCATGGCATATGATTAGCACAGCACAACACGAAGTAGCAGAAAAGGCAAAATCTTATTGCCCTTGGTTCAGCGTATCAAAACTCTCATTTTGCAACCCAAGAAACAATAATGGAACTCCATGGCAGTAATTCGATTCCGTCTCAGCTAATCCTGTCTATGAACACCTACCCAACAACAAAAACAACACATATGAAGCAAGTGTTAGTAAAGTTCATTGCTTTAATCAAATTCTCAGAAACCCAACAAATGGGCAAAGTGCAAACATACAAAAGTTCATACACGTACAAGTAAGACCCATTTCTCAAATAGTTCAAAAGTAAATTAGATGAAATTATCCAATGAAATCAGGTAACTGTATGTATGTAACACCAGCAGATGGGGGAGAATTTATAATTTAGGACAATCTGAGAAAGAAAAAAAAAAGAACCCACGTTGGATCCAACCCGAAGTGGGAGAGAGAAATTGTGAAAAAGAGTGAAAGGTAGACGATGAGAGAGAGAGAGGGGGGAGGGATCGCTTCTGTAGCAGTCGCACAAACGAAGAAAAAGAGGAAGAAGCCGAAAGGAGATCTTCACCCACGTCATTACCTTTTACGGCCCTTTTGGGGGTTCCGATTGTCTCTCTCTTCTCTACCACTTTAGCCTCCCTTTTACAAATATTCACAAAAGCACACTCCTTATTTACAATTATAACCTTTAATACATAACTGAAAAAAAAAATGTGAGAAACGAAAAAGTATGGGTGCATTACAATAATTTCGAACAAACAATTTTTTACTGTTGTGTTTAGAGATTAAGATTGGGGGCATAACATAAACACCCAAAAACCCGGAGATGAGAATATTTGGGTGATGTGCCGCCGTGCAAGAGTTCATAGGGAGATTTATGTGAAAGTAAGGGTGTAGGAAGGCGATTGATTAGATAACAAGCGTTTTGGAAACTTTCCTCCCAAAGCTTTAAAGGTAAATTGGCTTGAAAACTTAATACACTGTTTGCGCTCAACCACTCCGTTTGGTTGAGGAGTGTGAGCACAAGTATGTTGAAAAATGGTGCCAAGAGCGTCTAAAAACGCACGCATCAATTCAAATTCACCCCCGTTGTCGGTATGTAGAGCTTTAACTTCACGATTAAATTGTGTTTTGACCCAAGAAAAAAATGAATTCAACAAGGCTTGTGTATCAAATTTAAAACACATGAGATGAACCCATGTGAAGCGAGTAAAATCATCTACAATAGTTAGGAAATAATGTGCTTCGGAGTGTGTATGAATTTTGTGTGGTCCCCAAATATCACAATGAATCAAATCAAAAGGTGCAACCGATTTTATGGAATTTGAAACAAAAGATAAGCGAGTTTGCTTTGCTAAACGACAAACACCACAAACATGCTTAGAATCAAATATGATTTATGGAATGTTTTGGGATAAAGAGTGAAGAGGGGCTGATGATGGGTGTCCAAGGCGTTGGTGCCAAAGTCCCGAGGTGCAATTAACATGATTAGCTAGGTGAGGGTTTTGGCTTGGTGTGAGGCAGTAGAGCCCATTAAAATGCTTGCCCAGGCCAATCGTCCTCTTCATATCCATGTCCTGCACAACACAAAAATCAGGATAAAATATCACGATATATTTCAACGCCCGAGATAATTTGCTCACAAACAACAAGTTCACACAAAATTTTGGCACATGTAAAACTCCATCAAGAGATATCTCTGATGAAAATTTAATAGACCTAATGCTTTCAATTGCAGCTTGTCCTCTATTTGGTAAACCAACAAAATCATGTTGTGTTGTAGTTTTATTATGACTGGGTGATAGATGAGAAATGTGATATGTTGCCCCACTATCCACAATTCAATATAATGTTGAATGCGGATCATGTTGTTCAATGTTGCAATTGGGTGCATATATACCTGTTGCATGTGCGAATGGCTGATCTTTACTGTTCGTATTGTGAAGTAGAGCCATGAGTTGATTGCACTCCTCGGTTGTGAACGTTGGGTTGTTGGAGGTTGATGCCTTGGTTGTGTCAATGTTGGTGGCTTGTGACTGAGGTGCTTCAACATTGTGGGACAGTGGATTTGTGCGTTTATTCCTGGGCTGCACATTATTCCCATGCCATTTGTGATCTTCGAGAAATCCAGTAAGGAAAAAGCAATGTTTTACTAGATGTCCTCATTCATAGTAGGTGCATTTGAATGTCATGCGTGGATTGGAGCTGCTAGCACCATAGCTCCCTTTTGGTGTTGTCAAACGACTTGTTTGCATTGCGTGGGTACTAGGTTCACGACGATTTGCCACATCTATTTGGCATTCGTGTTGTAGAACCAACCTATGGACTCCGTCGTGTATCTGGGAGTGGACTCTTCATCAAGATGTAGCCTCGTATGGTTGAGTAACTCTCATTCAACCCCATTAAAAATTGCATGACTTTCTCTTTTTCCTCCATTTTTGCATGCATCGTGGATCCCTCGCATTCACAAGCAATTGGCTCATGGTATGATGCCAATTCATCCTAAAGAGCCTTCAACTTTGTGTAATAATCTGAAACGGATAGTTGTCCTTGTCAGTATTCAACGATTTCTTGTCGAATTTGATAGATCCTTGAATCTTTTCTTTGCGACAACCGATCCTCAAGATCCTTCCATGCTGCTGATGCAGATTAGCAGTAGAGTTTATTGCGAGCGATGTTGCCTTGCATGGACTGCCAAATCCATGACAAGACCATGTCGTTGCATCTCTGCCAAATTGAATACTTGGCATCAGTTATTGCAGGGCTCTTGATTGATCCATCAATAAACCCCAAGTTCGTTTTTGGCGCTGAGGGCGATGCATGTAGAGTGGCTCCACTATCCATAGTTGTGTCCGTCAAGAAGTTGTGAGACTAAAACAAGACTTGGTGAATCTGAGTGGTGTAAGATGAGAAGGCCAGATGCGTGTGGCATCGCCTCTGTTGGTTTTCCGTCGCTTATATTGGCTATGTTTAATGGATAAATTTTGGGTTACGTTTGTTGTGGAAGTGGAATGGACTTCTAGAGTCACCAAGATTGAAGCTCTGATACCATATTAAATTTCTGGTTTTGAATTGTAGTATGTTTCATTACATTGGAGGCCTTATGGGAAGGCTTTCTTATATACAATACAAAGAAAACTTTACATTCTTTCAACCGGAATCAACAACACACATGTAGCATTCCTTTCCAGGTTGTACATCCATGCTGTCTTTCCTTTCCAGGTTGCACATACATGCAACATTCCTTTCCAGGTTTCACATTTGTTTTAGGCTACTGTCTTTCCTTTATGGCAATGATGACTATAGCTGTAATGGTGGCAGGTTACACTTTAACAAGAGGGGCTGATCTAATGGGGACGGTGATTTATTCTGGATCTTGTTAGGTCGGTTGGCGACGATGTCAATGTCTCAATAAAGGTGGTGACTGGAACCTCGTCATTGAGAAACATAAAGATGTAGAGGCTGTAATGGTTTCTTAGGAGTATTTATCAAATATAGCTAAATATTAGCCCTTAATTTTAAAAATGTTAGTTTTTATAAAAAATTTTAAATATATTCAAAATATCACTTAAATAGACACAAATGTTCTTAAACTTTAAAACCAAAACCCTATTAGATTGATATTTTGGACGGAAAAACCTACAAAATGGTGGAATTTTATTGAAAAACAAACTGTCAATTTTTGTAAAGTTTATGGAATAGAAATTCTTTAGCGCATATTAAAAAAATTAGGTTTCTTATGTCAATGGAAGATTGACAAATCTAATAGCATTTGTCAATCAGTTAAAGGCAAAGCTAATAGTTCTTTAGTGCATATTTGAAAAATTAGGGTTTACGGAATAAATTTTTTCTTTCTATGTTTTTATTCATCTTATGTTGGTTTGGTAAGCAATATTAATTTAATTTTTTTCAATGCGTAAAGTAATTGGAAGTTAACTTCCAGAATAGCACCTTAATCAACAAGGTCCTTCTTCCATTGCATGCATGATGTTTTGTGTATATATTAACGCCCAGCCTTTCTCATGATTCAGTCCAGTTTTCACAACACCCTTTTTATTGTCACATATATATCAATCTTAGCTGTGTTTGTATATCACTTGTTTTTTTCTTATTGTTTTTCTTATATTAAAATAAAATTGAGAGAAAACTTTTGCTCATCATTTATAAAAGAAAAGAAAAGAAAAAGTGAAAGTTTTAGTTAGAGATTATAGCACAAGAAGTTTTAAGTCTAACAATTAGTTATTCATATAAATTGAGAGTAGTTATGTCTATTTAAGTGAGATTTTGAATATATATGAAAGTTTTTATAAAAACTGACATTTTTGAAATCAAGGGTTGATTTTTTGCTATATTTGATAAATTCCCGTTTCTCAGGTGGGAGGGGGAGAAGACGAAAAACCACATCGATTTGCCACCTAAACTTTTATAGAGCTGTCAATTTCCTCCTTGAACTTTAATTTTAGCTGATTACCTTCCTGATTAATAATTAGCCAATTTTCCCCTTGAACTTTAATTTTAGCCGATTACCCCCTAAACTTTTATAAATAGCCAATTTCCCCCCTGACGCTAGATTTAAAACATTTCATCCTATTTTGTATCCATGGGGCAAAAAGAACGAAAAATTCGATGGATGAAAATTGGATGAAAATTTTAAAACCTAACGCTAGGGGAGAAATTGGCTATTTATAATTTTTTTGGGGGATAATCGACTAAAGTTAAAGTTCAGTGGGGAAATTGCCTACGTATAAAAGTTTAGGGGGTAACCAAATAAAATTAAAGTTCAGGGGGGAACACCTTTATACAAGTTCAGGGGCAAACCGACTAATATCTCTAAGAAAAAATAGTATATTATCTAAAAAACACCAAAAGTGAGTCTTTAAACTTAAAAGTTCACTCCTTTTTCTCTCTCTCATTCTGTCTCACTCCGAATCTATCTCTCTTCTTTTTCTTCTTTCTCTCTCCTTTTGTCTCTCCCCATTCCCCTATCTTCCTTCACTCTTCTTTCTTCTTTCTTTCTCCTCCTTCTCTCTACCTCATTCGATCCTCTCTCCTATTTCTCTCCTCCGATCCTCTCTTTCATTCTTTCCTCTTTCTCCCTCTTCTGTGACTCTCTCTTTTTGGATCTCTTTGTCTATATTAAGTTTTAAGATTTAAAAGCAATTTTAAATCTCATACTAAACAAGTTTTTGAGTCATAAAGAAAAGTGTTTTTAAGAGATGTTCTTTAGAAATGTTTTGAGAAATGATGAAATTTTTTGAATAGGATACCAAACAGAAATATATATATATATATATATATATATATAATATGAAAAACAATCAGTATAATAATGTAATGCATGCAAACTGCAAGTGTCAAACTATCACTTTTTAAGAACTATTATTATTCCTAAGAAGAGCGAACTAGGGAAATAATAAGCATCAATATGCATCAGTACTCTTAAAATGATGAATAAACGCAAACTCAAATTACTACGCCACTTTGGTGGAGTATTTTGATGTGGCAGATGACCTCATTTATTGGGACAACAAAACTCGAAAGAATGTTCCTGATCAGGACCATAATAGACGGTCTGATCGAAAGAGGGAAGATCACGATACTCCACCTCTATGTCATCGTCCATATGACAGGAGATGACATAAAGATAAATTAGCTCCACTCAAGCCAAGGCAATACACTGCCTTGAACACTTGAATTAACAACTTCCTCCATAGCATCAAGGATAAACCTTTCCTCAAGTGGCCAAAACCCCTCCTTGAGCATATGGCCAAGAAAAGGTTGAACAAATACTGCTTTTCCACCAAACAACTAGTCACACCACTCGAACTGATATACATTGAAAGACCACATTAAGGAGCTACTCGACCATACGCATTGTTGGGAGTTCGTCAAGAGCAAAGCTAGGAGGGGGGAATTTGCTGGAGGAAAATACCAAGGTAAGTCCGATTGCCACGAGCTTAGTGATAATGAGGCTGACCGGTGTCAAACAAAGAAACCCACCTTCAGCTCAATTGCATCTATGGATGATAGGGGATGCGCAAAGAAAGAAAAGCTAGCAAATCCGAGCAAAAAAAAGGAACTCTGACTACTTTGAGGTGAACTATCCTCAAGCACTGCCGAACTGATTAAGAGACCCTTAATTCTGAATCGTACCTCAGAATTTTGACCATGGACTCAACAACTTCCCCAAATGAGTTGCACAGATGGAGCAGCGGTGCCACCATCTGTCCCAGAGCAGTGGGGCAAGTCCACAAGACACGGAAACCTAATTTAGAAGGAATCAATAAGTTTCCTGTATTCTTTATAATCTAAGGATTGGCGTGTGCCGCAAGTAGTCATACTCTTACGACGATTCAATATATACTTCCTAGATATCCTCTAGGATTCTTTCGTTTCAATACAAATTCCATATCCTGAAAGGTCTCTATCTCGACTAGTATAAATACACTGTTTTAGGGTTCATCTTGGTAATGCAATTACCACACACTTATTCTTTTGCCTACTGCTTGAGTCTAATAATATTGCTTGCTTACTTACTTGCCATTAGAGAGCCTTTGACCGACACACCCTTGTTCCATCCTCAGGGTCCTTGGCTAATTATAGTTGTTTGTTCTTTTATAGGTTACTTGAGTTTGTGCATCTCTACCTTTTACATCGGTGCACAAATTTGGTTCCAACAACACTTCTACTGGAATTAGGACTGCAACATGAACTATATTGTCTAAAACAGTTGATAAGTTCGAAATAACCCCGCACATAAGTCATGTGCAAGGCACAAAATTACTTTGGAGGGAAAGTTTAGGGGTGTGTGGATAGCACACTCCATTTTATTTCTCACACACCCTTGATAATTTCTGTCCATTGATCTTTTTTAATTCATCCGATCCGACGGCCGAAAATTAAAAAGGTGTGTGAGAAGTAAAATAGGGTGTGTGGATATCACACCCCCAAAGTTTAACATATATGTACAGTGTATGACAATAAATTAAAATTTCAGAAAATTGAGATGATAATTCACTTAACATCTTAATTCATATGAGAAATTGTACCAAGTGTACGTATATTCATATGATATTTTTAAAAAAAAAAATTCTTTATTAAATTCATCCCGATCATCATATCAAAATTCGTGTAATGATAAGATACATATCACATGCATACCTCTCTCTATATTCCTCATTTTATGTGTGTGTATAATTGAATTGACACTACCTCTTTCTTAAGATGTCTCTAAACTCAATTTCACGAACTCAAAACACAATGTAAATAACTTTGCTATACGAAGTACTTTGAGAAAAATGCGCTCATTTTTGCTGGCTGAATCAAATGTTCAACGTTAATGCATGTTCTTTTGTTCTGGTTGGTTACTTTACATTACTAATTTTGTGAGTGAAATTATTAGGTAGCTGCCTCAAAGTGCGGGCGACACGGCATCAATTGACTCGAGAACATACATTTTATAAGTCAACAATTTGAATTGGAGTAATGTTAAAAAGATCAAATTTGTAGATTAAATTAGCAAACCAAATGAGGTGTAACCAATAAAAATTGTACACGTTTATCAACGATTAAGTGATAATCCAATCACCAACTTCTATGTCATTTAATTTACAAAATTTGATCTCCCTAACATTACTCTTTGATTTGAGACTTTTTGCATTGGCTTATACAGTTGTGTATATAATTTTAATAGCAGACATGAAATTGACCACCTAACAACCTCAGTGGTTGAAATTACAAACCTCATAAAATTAGGGGGAAAAATTACATATTGGAAAAAAAAAGGTGTGAAAATGATTTGGACAATTGGCCGTCTCAAAAGGTTAATCAATCTTGCTTGAATCATAGGCATTAGGCACCATTTTATAAGGAACTGACCAAGTCCACAAAATATTATTCTTAATTTATATTAATCGATATAATTTTAAATGATTTACCACAAATATTCTTCTTCTTTGTTCTTATCTATCCTAATTAATAATACGCTCGTCATTGTTTATATCTTTTTCTCAAGTTGCTTTTTTAATGAATTTCCTAGCAGTTGGTTAGCCATTGACTTTAGATTTATTCTCTAACGCGTTGAGTCAAACTGTAGGTAAATGTTGTTTGGAGCATGATCTAAAATATCCATAATATCCCGATATTTTCATCGGAATTTCCGTGTTTTTGGACTACCGATATTTCCGAAATTTCTATATTTAAAAAAACATCAAGGGGATTCGAACCCCTCCCATTTTACTCCTTCAACACCTTGACCACCATATCACTTATATTTTTGTGAAAATATGCTAAAATATTTATATATTTTCTACACTCACAATATTTGCCAGCTTGCTATATAATCAACTTAAATCAGTTAAATCCATCATGCAATGCATTTTCTTCCAATTTTTTATGATAAACTAATAGATAATTGACTAAATAAACATCCTGCAAAGTTTCAATAAAAATTTCCAAGTTTTTCTTACAATTTCCGTGGTTTTTATTCAATTTTTATCGATATCGATAATATCCCGATATTTCCATCGAAATTTCCGTGTTTTTGAACTACCGATATTTCTGATATCATTGATATTTTAGACCTTGGTTTGGAGTACTCTAACTACGTATATAAGGTTAAGATGCATGCGTTTATTTATATAAAGAATAAGAGTTGGACACTTAGTATGGGGAAAAATTATATGGTACTGGGGTACACCGTCGCACGACATTCTTTCTCAATAAAACAAGAATATGTGATCAAAAACTTACATATGTTTTTATTTTATTGGTATGAAAAGCCACCGTGACAGTATACCTTTGTCATATATAGGTTATTCTCATCACGAAGGTGTGCCGGTAAACATTGTACCACATGATACATGAATTTTATGAGTTTTGCTATGATGGGATAACGAAAAGAAAAAAAAGAACAAAAACTTATATGAATTGTTAATGACTTCAAAAAGGTCTGGGAAAATTTCCTCTTTGAATAGTGCAAGGTAACTTTTTAGAGTGATAATTACTACTTAGGACTTACGCAAACTTGAACTTTTGGATTCCCTTTTAAGTGTGATATACAGCAAGTGAACATTTACGTGTCCTCGTTCCTGCATGCAAGTGTGCATAAATGAGGTGCTGATCACGGCAGGAGCTTTGAATTTACTAGTTCTGTGTACGTACCAATTATGGTTAGACAAAGAAAATAGACCAAGTCTCTAATTCTTATTATATTTCTCATTTCACTGCTTTGGCTGTATATATATATATATATATATACACACGCACTGCAAGTTGATTTCCATGAAACTTCTTCACGCACAAAAGATTCTTTTTTCGAACACAAAATTTGACTACTTATCCAACAATATCTCTCTTTTTTTCTGTTCTTTTTTTTTTTTTCCTTTTTTTTTTACAATTATTCTACTACTTTGGCAATATATAATGCAAGACTATATTCATGGAGAACATGCTTGAAGCTCAACTTAGAGAGAAATGGGAATGCTGAAAAACCTTCGATTTGTATTCCTTTGTTGTTTTTCTCTTATACTTCTAGTTCATGCACAAGATGATCAATTAGGTAAAACATTTGATCATCTAAAACTTGAAAATTATTAATTTTTTCATAACTGTCCACCAGTCTTCTTGTTGCTAACTTACCGTCACTGATCACTCAGGTTTCATCAGCTTGGACTGTGGACGGCCATCAAATTCTAGCTACCCGGAGTCAACAACCGGCATTGTCTACATTTCAGATGCAGCCTTCATAAGCACTGGTGTCAGCAAAAGCGTCGCACCTGCATACAAAGCTACTCATCAGCTGCAGGATGCTTATGTCAGGAGCTTTCCTCAGGGGGTCAAGAACTGTTACAAAGTAAACATCACAAAGAACACCAAGTATTTAATCCGAGCGGTTTTCCTGTATGGTAATTATGACGGCCTAAACAAGCTGCCGAAATTTGATCTTGCCATCGGAGCTAGCTACTGGGATTCAGTGGCATTTACTGATGCATCTTTAAGTACCTTCAAAGAAGTTGTTCACATTCCCACGTTAGACTACATAAATGTGTGTTTACTCAACAACGGAACCGGAACACCATTCATTTCATCATTGGAATTAAGGCCTTTGAAAAGCATTGCTTATGGGACTCCAACGGGTTCCTTGGCACTCTCCTTTCGATTAGATGTCGGTTCAACAGTTAATCAAACATACAGGTAAGGTCATTTCAGTAGTACTGGTTTTAATTATATTCTATTTGCTCCGATACTGATAATAAGTAGTACTTTTACTTAATTAAGGTATCCCTATGATGCTTTGGATCGGTTTTGGCAACCCTTCAACTTCAATAAGGGGACGCAGTTAGCTACCTCGCTTAAAGTTGATGCTCAAAGTCAAAATAATTACCAAGTACCATATATCGTAATGAGATCTGCCAGCACGCCTCTAGATGATAGGATGGACTTCAATTGGAATGCCCCGGATACGAGTACACAATACTATATCTTCATGCACTTTGCTGAACTCCAGCTGCTTAACGCCAACCAATCTAGATCATTCAATATCACGCTGAATGGAGATTATTGGCATGGACCTGTTGTCCCGGCTTACTTGTCCACAACCACCGTGTTTAGCCGCTCAGCCTTAACCGGAGGCAATTATAGTTTCGCACTTGTTCAAACGGAGAATTCAACTCTCCCACCAATTCTCAATGCCATTGAGGTCTACACATTGATAGATTTAACAAAACCTGAAACCGACACAGATGATGGTACATCAATCATTTCAACACCTTCTTCTCAATTTCGTTCACTAAAATTCCTGTATTTGCTTTATTAAATTGACCGCTACATGAACATGCTTGTGAAAATGCTAGTGTCTGCCATCACAAACATAAAGTCAACATATGGAGTGGACAAAGATTGGCAAGGAGACCCATGTACTCCTGAAGGCTACATGTGGGAGGGTCTAAAATGTACCTTCAACGGTTCCCCCAGAATTATATCCTTGTAAGTTTAAGCAGGTCTTTCTTGTTTTAGAAACTGTCGTTTTTTATCGTAACTTCGTTAACAAAATTATCAAACTTTTATTTAGGGACCTGTCCTCGAGTGGATTGATCGGGGAGATAACTTCATATATATCTGACCTCACCGTGTTACAATCTTTGTAAGTATCACATCATCACAAGCTCAATGGTTCATATATTTATCATAATGGGTACTAAAAGTGTGAATCTTTCTTAACTCAGGGATTTATCAAACAACAGCTTAAAGGGATCAATACCTGAATTTCTGTCTAAAATGCCAAACCTGAAAGTCCTGTATGTACCTTAGATTTGAATTGTTACTCCATATTCCGTGGTTAAGTAGAAAATCAGGTGATCAATAACTTTGCTCTTCCTTTGCAGCAACCTAACAAGAAACAAGCTCAACGGTTCAGTTCCAGCCGACCTCATTGAAAGATCGAAAAGTGGTTCGCTATCATTGAGGTTTGTTTCTGGCCAAAACCATTTTTCTAGTATATTTCCTTTTCCTCTTCTTTTCATTACAATTTTCAATGCTTCGATAAACGCTGGTGATACTGACTGTATATTCATCAACCTTGTCAATGCTAGTGTTGGAGAAAATGCAGACCTATGTGTAGAAAATTCATGCAAGAAGGAGGAGACAGAGAAGAAGAAGAACATACTTGTTCCAATGGTAGCAG
This sequence comes from Heteromeles arbutifolia, assembly GCA_024362995.1. Taxonomy (NCBI): domain Eukaryota; kingdom Viridiplantae; phylum Streptophyta; class Magnoliopsida; order Rosales; family Rosaceae; genus Heteromeles; species Heteromeles arbutifolia. The sequence goes on along the minus strand of JANCRC010000007.1, from coordinate 33,964,654 downwards.
CAATTGGTGGATTTTTTATTCTTGTGGTACTTGTAGCGGTTATATTCATGTGGCTAAAAAGAGGAAGGAAACAAGAAGGTAAATCAAGTATAAGTTTAAGACTAAGATTGAAAAATCGATAATCCAGAATACATGTTCTGAAGTAAATAGAGCGAACACATGTTCTGATGCTTATGAAACTTTTGATGATCTATTTAAATTGTAACAGCAGTTTCACATCAACCCAACAATCAAGTTGATTCATTCGAGTCCAAAAAACGACAGTTTACATACTCGGACGTCCGGCAGATTACAAACAACTTTAAGACAATTATTGGCGGAGGTGGATTCGGAAAAGTTTACCGTGGTTTTGTCGATGATACTCAAGTAGCGGTGAAGGTGCTTTCTCCAACATCAGGTCAAGGATACCAACAGTTTCAAGCAGAGGCATGTACCAAGAACCGATACAGAAACTTTAATGAACTAATTTCTAGGAACAAAATATGACTTTAAAGCTTAAATTGCAGGTCAAACTTCTAATCAGAGTTCATCACAAAAACTTGACAAGTCTTGTGGGATACTGCAACGAAGGAACCAACTTGGCGCTCATCTATGAATTTATGGCCAACAGAAGTTTGGACTTGCATCTTCTAGGTATGGTAGAAACTTGACAATGCAAACACATTAAAGTTTGAAATTTTACCTAGTTTTATTGAAACATTTAACCAATATAAACTGGTTATTTTCAATACTATTGTACAGGTGAGAATAGTAATGCAAATGTTTTGACTTGGCAAGGTAGACTCCAAATAGCAACAGATGCAGCACAAGGTTAGCCAGTAAACTTGGGCAAACTCCAAAATTCCAAACTTATTCAACGCTTTCCTATTTTGTTTCCAGTAACAAATTAAAGAGTGAATTTGAAATGTAGGATTGGAGTACCTTCACAATGGTTGCAAGCCACCCATAGTCCACAGAGATGTGAAGACAACAAATATTTTGCTAGCCAAAAATTTGCAAGCAAAATTAGCTGATTTTGGTCTGTCCAGAATTTTCCCAACTGATGGAGGCACTCATATGTGTACTGATGTAGCTGGAACCCCGGGATACCTTGATCCCGAGTAAGTCTCTATTTCATTTTGTCAATATCGATTTTCATACTCTAGTTTTTTCTGATTGCAGTCCTCCCTTTGTTTTTATGCTTTGATTATTCTCCTTTTTTTTTACTCGATTACCAAAGCACAAAAAATAAGAGGAGCAAATAGATATGATAAAATGGGAGTGTGCACCTTGTATGCACGCCTTCTAAATGGTACACTGGAGTAACATTGGTCTGGATTTGCAGGTACGACGCAACAGGTAGGCTCAATGAGAAGAGTGATGTTTATAGCTTTGGAGTTGTTCTGCTGGAGATCATCACTGGCCGCCCTGCGATATCAAGAACACAGGAGAAGATTCATGTACGTCAATGGGTTAGCTCCATGCTTGCTAGAGGGGATATCAAAACTATTCTAGATCCGAGATTACGTGGAGATTACGAAATCAACTCTGCCTGGAAGGCTGTTGAACTAGCAATGAATTGTGTGTCGGATACATCCAACAAAAGGCCAAACATGAGTGAGGTAGTGAGAGGGCTTAAGGATTGTTTGGAAGCTGAGTTGGCTCGAACGAACTTCAACCGTGTGACTGAATCAACAAATTCAGTTATTTACTCTATGAATGTGACTACGGAACTTGGTCCTTTGGTAAGGTAGTTCTTTGTTCAGAAGATGAATTTCCCAATGCTTTGTATTTCAATCTTTTTTAGTTTTGTGTTGAAGCTTACAACTATGAAATTGTAAAAAAAATCGATTACCACAGTTTGTATGTGTAACATGATATAACATCATGAATTGGCTATCATTTCCTTTTTCAATTATGATATGATATGTAATTAGTGATTAGCTTAATCACTATTAAAGGTTTTAATCTTGGGATTATTAGGCTTATTCCTGTTTTAGTGAAGTTTGTTATAATTAGCCAGCTGGCTTGATGAGTTGTGACTTGTACAAGAGCACTGGCTCTCACTATTGTAATCAGATGAGAATTTACAAACAGAAATACAAAACCAAAAAAATATTGGAGCTCTGCTCCCTTCTAATTCATCTTCTCCATTTGCCATTTCTATTGCTGCTTGTAGGTTGAGATAGGGTCCTGAGATTGTTGATCCCATCATTGGTATCAGCCTTCCCTCATGTTTCCCCACCAATCCAATCCGCCTCATCTTCCTGCCATGGATGCCCGCGTCTCAGCTGCAATCGACTCCTTTGAAGCTTCAGTGCGTGCTGCGTTCCATGACGCTTTGGATTATGCACTCGTCGCCGCTGAGTTGGCCGTCCGCCGTGCACTTGCTCCATTTTGCCGTGATTTGGCTCTCATCGCTGAGGGAGAATCAAATCCAGTCCTGATGTTTTCTGCTGAAGGTGAATCGCCCGATCTCGGTTATCCCAGACTTCAAGGAGATGGCAAACAACCAAGAATTCCATCGCCAGTCAAAGACCATTCCATTCCGCCGTTGCTCTTGTCGTCACCAATGTTAAAAGCACTTGCAAGTTCTACGGTCAAGCCCCAATTGAAAGAGTTTGTGGCAGCCACAATTCCACTACAACATTTTGCGAAACCCATGCCTGTTGCGATGGTGACCACTATGCCGTTCCCAGTTTCAGCAATCATTGGCAAAATTGCGACCTTATCTCAACTGGCAGACCAGGAAACCAATACGAACACCACAAAACGTCGCCATGAGGTATTGCGATCTTTGATTTACAATTTTAAAAATCGGAAGGCCATGTGGCATTGGTTTTTCCATAGTTCCCTTGCGTGTTATACACATGGCAAAGTGGTCATGAATGACGCTTATTTGAATGAGATAAATGGTTGGGTCGGCATGTATGAGGTTGGCCAGTTTGTGATGGTTATGAATGCAGAGAAAGTGTTTGATGAAATGCCGAAGAGAGCGTGTGAGAATATTATCGATCTACAGGCTGATTTCTCTGTGTTGTTCCCTAGTAACCTCGACTTTCGGTTGGTATGGGATCCCGGAGATCCATTGGCTCAAGCTGTAAAACTGATGCTATATCTTCAGTGCAAGGAGAAACGCATGGGTAAAAAACAGTCATGCTTTTGTTCGAGGTAGTGTGGTGGTGACTGGCATCACGCAGCTATGCCATCACTAGTCTCTTGGGTTATAGTTAGGAGGGTTGGGACATGGGAACCACCCCATGCCTATCAGTACAACTTACAGAATGACAAAAGAGAGAAACACAACGATAATCCTTTTTATGTTCAAAGACTTTTGCACTTGACTACTTTTGGCAACTCTGAGTTGCACATTGCCACTTTATGGCAGATGCTAAAGCCTTTTTGGAATGCATCAACCTTTACAGCCTACATAATGGAAATTAAGTTCTTGTGGGAAAATGATATCAAAGTTTCTCTGTGGGGAGGCAATACCACTTCCTTAATTTTTTCAGCTTTTGAGTCTTGGCTTGTGGTAGAACACACTAAGGGGGGCTTAAAGCAACAATGGCTTTCATTGACATTTTCTAAGGTTGCATTAGAGGCTATTATGGCTAAGGCAGGGTATCAGTGGTATTTCCCATATAAAAAACTCAATTCTCTATTTTAAAAGCTCCAGAGAAGTCAAGCTCTGTCTCCCCAAGTTACATGGCACACCAACCTGACATCACCCAGAAAATGATGGTGATTCTCATTGACTGGCTTATTAAGGTCCACTACAAGTTTGAGCTTATGGATGAGACATAATTCCTTGCCGTACATCTTATATACGGGTTCTTAGAGCACTAAACAGTGATCGGACAGAAGCTTCAATTGGTTAATGTGACAGCCACGCTATTAGCTTGCAAGTATGAGGAGGTTTATGGAAAAATGCTCGACAAGGGAGTCAATCCGGATGAGTTTAACTATGTTTTGTTGATGGTGAAAAGACTCACGAGGGACATTCCGAGCTATCAGTTTATAATGAAGACGTTGAGTGATGCCGGGAAGCTCGATAAGGTGCTTAATGTGGTAGATACAATGCGGGATGATGATGGGGTTGAATTCTTTAACAATCCAAATAAGAAGGCTATGTTGTTTCTGAACTTTGTTAGTGAGTCTTCTGATGTTTTCAAATCCACATATCGTGAAGTTGCTGAGAAATATAAGAAAGAAGACATAAGCTTTCTCATTGGAGATCTCAAGGTCGTAGTCACTGACGGCATCCCAGAGTACATCAAGTATGGAAAATATGTGTGGCTGGGGTTCTATGCTCCTTGGTGTGGACACTGCAAGCAGCTTATTCCAATTTTGGATGAAGTTGTTGCCTCATATGAAAATGATTCCAATGTCGTTATTGCAAAATTACAAGCCACTGCAAATGGTGTGCCAAGTGACTTCGATGTCAAATATTACCAACTGCCTCAACGCTTGCAGGATCAAATGCTTGCACACTTGTGTCTGAAGTTCAGAACAAACCCAGAAAATCTGCAGTAACAAAAACCCCTTGATATGGTGTACTTATTTCTTGGGGTTTCAAATGACTTGCTTTTTCAGTGGGTCTCTGAGGTGAAAGTTGGAGTTTATGCCTTCTTGGAACATCTTGCTCAGTTTTATGAAATCATTGTTTATTCAGACTACTCATATATGTATGTAGATCCTGTAATGGAGAGATTGGACACTAAGCATTGTGTAACACATAAGCTGGGAAAGGCTGCCACTATGTATCAGATTGCAGAAGAAACCTATACCACCCAGACTGCTGTATTGGAAACTGATATGTCTACACCTGTCTTTGTTCAAGGATCTTTGAATTCTGTGTGCAATCGATATCAACTGTTTATGTGGCCGGTAGTGTATACTGTTGATGAGGATTTGGAGTCCATACCCGACAAACAAACTGAATTACAGCCGATGGAGTTAGATGATCACAATTTTGTCAAATTCAGAGTGCAGAACAGTCACTACCCCAATGGACCATTGCAGAAAGAAAACAAGTTCATTTTTAACCTTGATGACAATGTTGTTCTTGAAGGGGGTAGTAATGATATGATATGTAATTAGTGATTAGCTTAATCACTATTAAAGGTTTTAATCTTGGGATTATTAGGCTTATTCCTGTTTTAGTGAAGTTTGTTATAATTAGTCAGCTGGCTTGATGAGTTGTGACTTGTATAAGAGCACTAGCTCTCACTACTGTAATCAGATCAGAATTTACAAACAGAAATACAAAACCAAAAAAATATTGGAGCTATGTTCCCTTCTAATTCGTCTTCTCCATTTGCCATTTCTATTGCTGCTTGTAGGTTGAGATAGGGTCCTGAGATTGTTGATCCTATCAAATTAAGAGATGACTCTTATAAACCCTAGAATTTTGCAATTTGGATGAACCAAGTTCTCGCCACTTGGTCAAGATTGAATAGTTTTGGAGTAAACTGCATAATCACGGATACATCACCTTTTGTAAACCTTCTCTCCGCTGTGAGAGTCTTCTCTCCGTATCTCCGTTGTGAGATCTTCCTCTCCCTTTGTGAGAAAATCCATGTCATAACTCACCTCTTTCCACTTTCACCTACGTCGCCTTACCATTACTTACCCCTTCCCATTTTCACTTACCTCATAACATACCCCATTAAAAACCCAATCGAATTTTACCCCATTAAAAACCCAATTGAAAAACCCAACTATTCAGTTATAAAACCCAAATTTCAGTTCGCCTGGTTCCTGGAGCTTTTATGGGAGTTAATGCAAATGATGCATCTCAGCTACCTGAGAGGATGACTCAACAAATGAAATAAACACCTACCAACAGGTATGCATTAACTCAGGTTGTTATTGATCTGCAAGTAGCTTTGTACGCAAAACATAAACCAAATCGAATACACGTATCCAGAAACGAGTATGTGAAGCTGCCGGGCTTTCCTAGAATTTTTGTCTGGATCTGGGTTCTACTTGGGTTCAAGTGCTTCAGTCATTTGGTGAAAGTCAAGGGGGCTTAAACAGTGGCTGTCAATGGGATATATTCTCCAACTCTCAAGCAAATACAACATCCCTGCAATGGCTCAGGTGGAGGTAGAGGATTTGGTGGTATAGTTAGAGGAATCTTTGGAACTATCCAACATGGAGGAAGGTGTGAAACTAGTAGGTGAGGCTCTGATAGAAAAACTCCTAAACAAATGGGGGATAAGAAACATTTTGAGAGGGGCCTGGAGGGAGTACGAAGATATCAACATCAAATGGGTACAGGATAACATGTTCATCATAATTGTGAATGATGAAGGTGCGGTTGACCGTATTGTGGATCAAGTCCCCTAGGCTGTCATGAATCAGAATTTTTCTATCAAAAGGTGGCCCTATGATCTATCACTGGAAGAAGTCAAATTACACTCGGTCTCACTCTGGATTCAAATGAGAGGTATCCCATTGAACTTAAATTCTGAGGGAAGCAACGAAGGCGGGGGAATTTTTGGAGGTGGAGAACTTGGCTTACACCAGGGGTTTCCTCAAGGCCAGAACCCTGGTGGATACCACAAAGCCTCTGATCACTGGTTGGTGGCTACAAAGGGCAGGTGATACTGAGTTCTGGATTAACTTTTGTTACGAAAGGCTTCAGGATTTATGCTATAAATGTGGGCGAATTGGGCATTTCAACAATAAGTGCTCTTTCCCACAGAATCACGGAGGAGCTGCTGGGTATAGCGACTGGACCAAGACGAAGAAACCCAGAGACATTCGGGAGGAGAACCTCTCACATATGGTGGCTTCTTTTGGTGAGCGTCGGCATGCCAGAGCAACCCGTGAGCGTCGAAGGGCAGATTCTATGTAAAGCACGGACCATGAGCGTGTCCAAGAGCGTGAGACAAGAAGCGGTGGGTCTCAACAGTTTGACACGGGTCTTGGGGGAAACGAATGGACACTTTGCACAAGGCTCTCAGAACCTAGAACCCTATTTGTTGGCAACAACAACAAAAGGGAACATAACAGATATTTCCACGTAAGCATTGGTGGGCCTATACCCTCGAATATGAAACATGTTGGGGGAGAGAGCGTTAACCCAGTTGATGACCATGTGGAGTTGTTTGGGCCTCCTCACCAAGTCCATGGAAGTGGGGTTATTATTCGGGAAATTGGTGACAATATCAATCAGAGTAGGTCATATCTTCCTTTGTGACCCAATAAGGAGGTTGGTGCTGAGCTTAGGAGGAAAACCCATGAGTTACAATTACCAATATCAATACTCCTATCAAGTGTTCCACCCCAAAGCAACCACTAAAAACTATTTTGGAAGAGCTGAGCCTAAAGAAGAGTGAAAAAAACGTGATCTCTGGACCTTAATCCCCGACAAAGAAAATCAAGAAGAGGGTCAGTAGTCCAGGAAGTAAGTGAGGGAAGAGAGGTTGATTTGCTGATATATCTCTGAAGAAGCTGTTGTCTGAATGGGAGAAAAGTTTATTGGTTGAGGATAATCTCCAAGAGGTTTCCATCATAGAAGATGGCAACCTACGTGATTATCTGGATGGTATAACAAAAATGGAAAATAAGACATTTATGGCACGAAGCGCGGGAAATAAGTCTCGGGGTGGTGACAGCTGGCTTAAAATAGCCGCAAAATTGCCATGAACTACCTCATTTGGAATTGTCGCGGTCTAAGGTTGGGCACGGTGGTTCGAGCTCTACATGGGCTCATTAGAAAGTACAGATCCTCTGTGATTTTTCTCTTAGAAACTAAGATGAAAAGTCACATATTAGTTGTAGTTAGAAGAAGAATAGGGTACATTCTCGGGTCTGATGGTCCTCCTATTGGGGTAGCGGAAGGTTTATGCCTTTGGTGGAATGATTCAATTGATATGCACACGAGGATTAGAGAGATGTGTAGCAGTGCATGGTGCCAGGCTACGTGGGTGTACGAATATCCTTATCGAGCGGAAAAACGGGAGTTCTGAAGTTGGGTCTTTCAGATTTTTTGCCCTTGTACTGACCTATGGTTTTGTGTTTGGCACTTAAATGAGTTTTTTTGGGATTATGAAAAGTCGAGAGGAAGAGAGAATCCTCCATCTCCGCCACGCTAACTTCAGAAGTTCATGACGAGGATGTAACTTTTTGATCTGGAGTTCAGTGGGCTGCGGTTCACTTGGCGCGTGACGCGGAACAATCATCTCGTTCAACAACGTTTGGATAGAGTTCTCGTGAATGAGAGCTTGCAAGAGAGGTGGCCAAACACCACAGTTATTCATGGATCGGTGCGAGCATCTGATCATTGCCCTATGATTATTAATTTTGACCCGAGACCTGCGAAAGGAAAAAAGATCTTCCACTTTGAAGCTTTCTGCCGGAGGAGGAGGGATGCAGAGCATTTATAGAAAAATGTTGGAGTATCCAATGTGGGGGTGGATAATTACGGAAATGGCAGAGGAAGATTGATCTGTGCATAGGCAACTTAGTGAATTGGATTAGGAAAAGATTCAAGGAAGACAGGATAAAGACTGATGACATGATCAATAAGTTGGGCTGCATGCAGGAGAACTAGGAGGAAAACCATGAACAGATTTCAGCCCTAACTGGGCTGATTGATCGGTTAAATGAGAGGGATGAAAAATATTAGCAACATAGAGCGAGGTTAAAGTGGCTGCAGAATGAGGATTCGAATACTAAATTTTTTCATCAGATGGCTATTCAACATCCCCATTTTAATCAGATTGGCAAACTGTGTGACAGTCGGGGGGGAGTGGACGGAGAACCCAGATAGCATTTGGTATGTAGTCCATGACCATTTCTCTTTGCTTTTTACCTCGTGTGGGCATCGAGATTTGGGTTCATTATTTGATTGCCTTGTCCCAATCATTTCGGAGGATATGAATTCCCATTTGTCAAAACCCATTGAGTTGGAGGAGCCTCGTGAGGCGGTTTTCCAGATAGGGGGTTTTAAGGCCCCTAGGCCCGACAGTTTTCCTGGAGTATTTTTCCACTCCTACTAGGAGATCATTGGCGGAGGATATCAAGGGTTTTGTCCATGAATTTGTGAGTGGCGATGTGAGTCCTTGGAATCTCAACTCTACCCATATTGTCCTCATTCCGAAGACTCCATGCCTGGAGTCAATTGGGCAGTTTCGTCCTATCAACTTATGCAACTTCTTCTACAAAGTTTTCTCGAAAATTTTGGCAAATCGCTTAAAACCTTGGCTACCAAATAATATTTCCCTGACACAAAATGTTTTTGCGGGTGGTAGACAAATCTAAGATAACACTGTCATTGCTCATGAGGTTTTTCACTTCTTGAAGCTTAGAAAGGTGAAAAAAAAAATTTGAATTTGCCATGAAGATTGACATGATTAAAGCCTACGATCTCATTGAGTGGGATTTCTTGGAGGTGGTAATGGTTCAAATGGGATTCAGTTAATGGTGGATAAATATGGTGATGGGATGTGTTACTACAGTTGATTTTTCAGTCCAAATCAATGGCCAGCCAGTGAAGAAGTTCAAATTGTCCCGAGGCTTAAGACAAGGAGACCCTCTATTGCCTTATTTATTCATTCTTGTTAGTGAGGTGCTTGCTAGACTTTTGAAAGAGGCAACTGATCGAGGCTTCTTAGAGGGGATTACGTTTAATGCTAATGTGCCTTCTCTCTCTCTCTCTCTCTCTCTCTCTCTCTCTCTCTCTCTCTCTCTCTCTCTCTCTCTCTCTCTCTCTCTCTTTCTCTCTATCTCATGTCAAGAAGTGTTGATTAAAGCATTAGTCCAAGCTATTCTAGCCTATCCAATGAACTTGTTCCGTTCCCGGATACACTTTGTCGGGAAATTGATTTGGCTGTTGCTCATTTCGGGTGGGGCCAAAATGAGGAGGAACGAAAAATTCATTGGGTGAACTGAGAGACGGCAAAATGTGAGGGTGGAATGGGGTTTCAGAATCTCAGTGAATTTAACTTGGCTCTTCTAGTGAAGCAGTGCTAGCTACTAATAAACAAACCCAACTCTTCTTGGGCTCATGTTATCAAATGGCGGTATTTCCCTAATTGCTCATTCATGAAAGCGAAGCGTGGGAGTAGGGCCTTTTGGGCTTGGTCGAGCCTCTTGGCTGGAAGATAAGTGATTGCAGCAGGTTCACATTGGCAAATCATGGGTGAGGGTTAGACTATATTGTGGAGGGATCGTTGGATTCCGTCGTTACCCAACCCCTCTCCATGGCGCAACCCCTGGTTTTAATCAATTAGTTTCCTCCATAATCTGCCAAGTGTCCCGTTGTTGGTAGATCAATGCAATTAGTGATGACATTTCGGTGGGTGACCAAGCATCAATCCTTGACACTATTATCGGTGACAAGGAGATGCAAGATAGGCTCATCTGGCTCGCGGATCGACGACGAATGTATACGGTAAAATCGGGGTACCTTTGGGTACATAATCAAGCATGCCGCAACCAGTCTCATCGGCCATCTTCGTCAATGTCTATCAACACCTTTGTGTGGAAAGCCATCTGGAGGTTGGACGTCCCACCGAAAATCAAACATTTCCTTTAAAGGGTTCCCAACACTTTTTTTGTTGCTGTTATGTTATGTTATGTTGGTCCCTTATTGGGCTTTCCTTTGTATTTATTGGCTTGTGCACTAGTGATGATATCTCCAGTTAAAAAGAAATGAAAATTATTTATTTTCTGTCTAAATAAGAGTTGCAACCTAGGTAGGTTTAGGCGGGCGTCTAGGCAGGTTTAGGAGCCATTTAATTTTCAAACGCGTAAAGATTAATCAGAACGGTGGTCAGCTGCTAGGCGGTGGCCTAGGCGGCATTATACTAAGATCTTTAGAACAATAATAATTATTACTATGTGGAGACAAGTTTCTTAAGATGAAATTTAGAAAACTTTTAATTTATTACATGTAGAACCCAGTCGTGTCATTTTATTACTATCTTGTAAACTCACCCTCTCTCTCTTTCTCTCTCCATAACTGCCAAACACTTTTTTTTTCTAATGCCTGCATAACTCTTACCAAAAAAAATAAAAATAAAAAAACAATATTGGACACAAATAAAAATAAAAATTATATTTCTCACACATGGAGTGTGTGACCTTTGCTAACATTTAAAGAAAACAAAAAAGTGTATTCAATTAGAATTTTAGAGAATCTTAAAAGAGTTTACAAAATATTTTAAATGAATACGTATGAATCTATTTAATTAATATATTAAAAGGTAAAGTTCTAAAGAAGTGTATTCATTCTGTATTTAAAGTGGTTCGTAAAACTCCTTATTTATTCAATTAGATTTTGATTTTAAATTATTTCAAAAGAAGAAGAATTTTATTGGATTTGGAGGGATTTTAATTTATAGTTTTTAATTTTATTTTATTTTATAGGAAATCAGGCCTCTCCTTTTAAGATTTCTAATGATTTCACCTAAAATTTACATGGCGTGTATGAAATTTTATGGATTTATTCAATACACCCTCGTAATATAGAATTTGTCATTTATGATAGTCGAATCTAAATGTTCCTGTAATAAAAATATCAATAGACGATAATATTATGTGGCAAAATAGAGAATTGCTTTTCACCATTGATACTAGATGGAGCCCACGCACTCTGTGTGTAATATAAAAAATTTTGAAAAGAAAAGAAAAATATAATATGAAAAAGAGAAGTTAGAGAAAAATGTGAGAGAGAAGGCAAAAGAGAAAAAAAAAACATGGGGGCTTTTATTTTTTATTTTTAAATTAGGAATATGCTTTGATAACATGTAAGTGAAGAAATAAAAGAAATAGTAAAATTCTTGTTATGTAAATTATCTTAATTCTTATATTTTTCTTTAATATTTTACTTAATTATGAGAATTTTTTTATTATTTCTCTATTTTTGAGTTGTTTTATTCTACAGTCGAATTTTATCTTTCGAAATGCTAAAAACCGACAACGACAATTTTGCCATAAGAGCCAGGGCAAAGAGGCCCAACGATAAATACAAGCCACGCGTGCAGCCTTAGCCCCAGTTTGGGGTTGAGGTGATTTTAAAAAAAGCTGCTATGAAAAAAAGCTGTGACAGTTTTTGGTGTTTAGTAAACATTCAGCTTCAGCTTTTTTTCACAGTTTTGGGTGAAAAAAAGCCAAAAACAAGAAGCTGCAAAACCCAGCTTTGAAAAACCGACTTTTTTTCACATCTGTTTTACATAAAAGTTCACCAAACACTATAATACTACTTTTTTTTTTCTTCAAAAGCACTTTTACAAAAAAGTTTACCAAACACTCAGCTGCTTTATTTCACAGCTGCTTATTCTCACAGCACAGCAGGAGCAATTTTTTTTCAAAGCACAACAATACCAAACCAGCCCTTAGTCATTTTAGATCGCCTCAGAATAGCAACCAAAACCAACATCCTCCCTGGAAAGCCCAGAAATCTCCGACACCCCGCACACCCCTCCCACAGCCGATTGCCATGTCAGGAGGACCCATCACGCAGGACTGGGAGCCCGTCGTCATCAGGAAGAAGGCACCCAACGCCGCCGCCAAGAAGGATGAGAAAGCCGTCGACGCCGCTCGCCGCTCCGGAGCTGAGATCGAAACCCTCAAGAAAGGTTTTGTGTCGTCCTTCCTTGTTCCTCGCTTTCCCCTTCTCTGTCTCTTTTATTCTTTGGCCTTCGATATTTTTTTGTTGTTGATTAAGCGGAAAGCAAAATGGAACCCACGAAATGATTTCAAAGATCTCATACGGGTTAAAATTAGAGAAAATCAAATTTTAGAATTTGAAAGTAGAATGCTTTACTTGTAATTTTTGGGTTGGATTTTTGCACTCGTTAAAGTTGTAATTTGCTGTTTGTTATTGGAAAAGCATAGAAAACAAGGTAGCAAATTTTTGCCATTTGGGTAGCTGCTGATTCGTTGTTCTGGCTCGATTGTCTGGTTTGATTTATATTACCTTGTAGCTAATGGGGTTTTTCCCATTTGTTTGTGCGAATGATTCGCACCATGTGCATTGGTTTTAGTAATCATTTTCGGGCTCGATAATCTTAATGTTCCTCCATTTGTAATGGCATTTTCGTTGTCGATTTGTATAGTGTTAGACTTTTAGTTTCTTTCCAGCTTGGTGTGCCATAAGATTGGGTATACAAGTTAGTTTATTGTGTGGGTTTGCATGCTGCATATTATAACTTTCGAAGTTGCAACTCTAAATAGTTGCGTTGTTAATCTTTGCAGCAACTGGCGGGACCAATAAAGCTGCCTCCAGCAGCACTACTTTGAACACGAGGAAGCTTGATGATGAAACAGAGAACCTTGCTCGTGAGTTTTTCTCTTTCTTGTACTATGTATGTACAAAATTCTTGTTTTTCGTTTTTAGGATTGATATATCTTTCTTGAATGAGCTAAATAATCTCTTCTTGATATCATTATAATTGTTTCCTAGTTTGCAACTGTTCTGAAACTGTTTGGGTTGGCTTAAGGAAGTAAATAGATCCTCTTAAATATTAGCCACTTGTTTGCTTCTGAGAGGTGAACCTTGGTGCAATTGTATGGTTTGTTCCGTTGCAAACTGAGGTCACGGGTTTGAAATGGGAAACAACCTCTTTACAAGGGGTTTGAGGCTGTGTACCGTTTGTACTCCGAAGATCCTGCAATTGTGGGTGCACTAGGCTGCGCCATCTTCCCTAGTGTTTCTTTTGCCAAGTTGGTTGCATGGTTCAGTTCTTCATACTTATAATGTGTTTATGTACTGCTCCTTGAATCCTCTTTATTTCAATGTGAACTCGAACTTTGGAGTTGAACGCCCCAGGGACCTTCTTCTTTATCTCCTCTTTCTTCCCAATAATATTGCTATCTTGACATAAGCATTGCATTGAGGAATGGGGATGGGAGAAGAGTTCATGGCATGGCATGGTGCCAGGATGCTTTTCAGTAGTTCATTGGACCTAATGGGCTATAGACTAACGTAGAGACTAAACCAATAAAGTTAAAGTCCCTTGCTTCACAGAACCTTTTTGCTTATTGTTGTATATGTTGCTGTGGTATTTTTTTTGTTTTTTTTTTTGTTTCTCTCGTGTGCACTAGTGGTATTCCAAGATTCTCTTCGTGGTATGTTTGCTTTCTCTGAAGTTTTCATTACTCTTGCCCTCGCTCACCATAACATGTGTGGTTTAGACATACAGTATGTGTGACATCCCACATCGCCCAGGGGAGTGATCCTTAAAATGTATATTCCCATCCCTACCTAGCACGAGGCCTTTTGGGAGCTCACTGGCTTCGGGTTTCGTAGGAACTCCGAAGTTAAGCGAGAAGGGGCCAGAGCACTCCCAGGATGGATGACCCACTGGGAAGTTGCTTGTGAGTTCCCAGAAACAAAACCGTGAGGGTGTGGTCGGGGCCCAAAGCGGACAATATTGTGCTACGGTGGTGGAGCGGGCCCGAGAAGTGTTCCGTCTTGGGCCGGGATGTGACAGTATGAGTTGTTTTGGTGGCAATAGAAAAGTTTGTAGACCTTTACATGTCTCTATTTTAATTATAAATGTGTAATATAGTTAAAGTAACGTACATGTGTGCTTGCCCTTGCATATTCTCCCCTCCCCCCTCCTCCTCCTCCTCCTCCTCCACTCACACACGTGTACATAATTACTGATGACGATCTCGGGGTTATTTGCAGATCATCAATGAGAAGCCTCAAGTGATCCAAGAGTATGAATCTGGGAAGGCGATCCCAAATCAGCAGGTGATTACCAAGTTGGAGAGAGCTCTTGGAGCGAAGCTGCGTGGAAAGAAGTAAGGAAGCCTGGAAAGAAAAAGAAGATGAGCTGCGATATGAATTTAAGTTTGAACTGACCTGTTGCACTGCGATCTGTAGTTAAAGTTTGAATTAGTGCGCTGCACCTCATTATGTAGTCATCTTTCAAAGGTCGTGTGTTTGATATAGAAAGTAGCGTTGTATTTTCTCATAATATTTCTTCAAATGACGAGTTTGCAAACAATTTGAGCGAAGTATCTACATGCTCATACCGTTACCATAGGCCTTGGGTATTGCTGCCTCTCATCCGCCTCATCACATTTGGTACTCGCTCGCCTTATCACATTAGGCATGGCATATGATTAGCACAGCACAACACGAAGTAGCAGAAAAGGCAAAATCTTATTGCCCTTGGTTCAGCGTATCAAAACTCTCATTTTGCAACCCAAGAAACAATAATGGAACTCCATGGCAGTAATTCGATTCCGTCTCAGCTAATCCTGTCTATGAACACCTACCCAACAACAAAAACAACACATATGAAGCAAGTGTTAGTAAAGTTCATTGCTTTAATCAAATTCTCAGAAACCCAACAAATGGGCAAAGTGCAAACATACAAAAGTTCATACACGTACAAGTAAGACCCATTTCTCAAATAGTTCAAAAGTAAATTAGATGAAATTATCCAATGAAATCAGGTAACTGTATGTATGTAACACCAGCAGATGGGGGAGAATTTATAATTTAGGACAATCTGAGAAAGAAAAAAAAAAGAACCCACGTTGGATCCAACCCGAAGTGGGAGAGAGAAATTGTGAAAAAGAGTGAAAGGTAGACGATGAGAGAGAGAGAGGGGGGAGGGATCGCTTCTGTAGCAGTCGCACAAACGAAGAAAAAGAGGAAGAAGCCGAAAGGAGATCTTCACCCACGTCATTACCTTTTACGGCCCTTTTGGGGGTTCCGATTGTCTCTCTCTTCTCTACCACTTTAGCCTCCCTTTTACAAATATTCACAAAAGCACACTCCTTATTTACAATTATAACCTTTAATACATAACTGAAAAAAAAAATGTGAGAAACGAAAAAGTATGGGTGCATTACAATAATTTCGAACAAACAATTTTTTACTGTTGTGTTTAGAGATTAAGATTGGGGGCATAACATAAACACCCAAAAACCCGGAGATGAGAATATTTGGGTGATGTGCCGCCGTGCAAGAGTTCATAGGGAGATTTATGTGAAAGTAAGGGTGTAGGAAGGCGATTGATTAGATAACAAGCGTTTTGGAAACTTTCCTCCCAAAGCTTTAAAGGTAAATTGGCTTGAAAACTTAATACACTGTTTGCGCTCAACCACTCCGTTTGGTTGAGGAGTGTGAGCACAAGTATGTTGAAAAATGGTGCCAAGAGCGTCTAAAAACGCACGCATCAATTCAAATTCACCCCCGTTGTCGGTATGTAGAGCTTTAACTTCACGATTAAATTGTGTTTTGACCCAAGAAAAAAATGAATTCAACAAGGCTTGTGTATCAAATTTAAAACACATGAGATGAACCCATGTGAAGCGAGTAAAATCATCTACAATAGTTAGGAAATAATGTGCTTCGGAGTGTGTATGAATTTTGTGTGGTCCCCAAATATCACAATGAATCAAATCAAAAGGTGCAACCGATTTTATGGAATTTGAAACAAAAGATAAGCGAGTTTGCTTTGCTAAACGACAAACACCACAAACATGCTTAGAATCAAATATGATTTATGGAATGTTTTGGGATAAAGAGTGAAGAGGGGCTGATGATGGGTGTCCAAGGCGTTGGTGCCAAAGTCCCGAGGTGCAATTAACATGATTAGCTAGGTGAGGGTTTTGGCTTGGTGTGAGGCAGTAGAGCCCATTAAAATGCTTGCCCAGGCCAATCGTCCTCTTCATATCCATGTCCTGCACAACACAAAAATCAGGATAAAATATCACGATATATTTCAACGCCCGAGATAATTTGCTCACAAACAACAAGTTCACACAAAATTTTGGCACATGTAAAACTCCATCAAGAGATATCTCTGATGAAAATTTAATAGACCTAATGCTTTCAATTGCAGCTTGTCCTCTATTTGGTAAACCAACAAAATCATGTTGTGTTGTAGTTTTATTATGACTGGGTGATAGATGAGAAATGTGATATGTTGCCCCACTATCCACAATTCAATATAATGTTGAATGCGGATCATGTTGTTCAATGTTGCAATTGGGTGCATATATACCTGTTGCATGTGCGAATGGCTGATCTTTACTGTTCGTATTGTGAAGTAGAGCCATGAGTTGATTGCACTCCTCGGTTGTGAACGTTGGGTTGTTGGAGGTTGATGCCTTGGTTGTGTCAATGTTGGTGGCTTGTGACTGAGGTGCTTCAACATTGTGGGACAGTGGATTTGTGCGTTTATTCCTGGGCTGCACATTATTCCCATGCCATTTGTGATCTTCGAGAAATCCAGTAAGGAAAAAGCAATGTTTTACTAGATGTCCTCATTCATAGTAGGTGCATTTGAATGTCATGCGTGGATTGGAGCTGCTAGCACCATAGCTCCCTTTTGGTGTTGTCAAACGACTTGTTTGCATTGCGTGGGTACTAGGTTCACGACGATTTGCCACATCTATTTGGCATTCGTGTTGTAGAACCAACCTATGGACTCCGTCGTGTATCTGGGAGTGGACTCTTCATCAAGATGTAGCCTCGTATGGTTGAGTAACTCTCATTCAACCCCATTAAAAATTGCATGACTTTCTCTTTTTCCTCCATTTTTGCATGCATCGTGGATCCCTCGCATTCACAAGCAATTGGCTCATGGTATGATGCCAATTCATCCTAAAGAGCCTTCAACTTTGTGTAATAATCTGAAACGGATAGTTGTCCTTGTCAGTATTCAACGATTTCTTGTCGAATTTGATAGATCCTTGAATCTTTTCTTTGCGACAACCGATCCTCAAGATCCTTCCATGCTGCTGATGCAGATTAGCAGTAGAGTTTATTGCGAGCGATGTTGCCTTGCATGGACTGCCAAATCCATGACAAGACCATGTCGTTGCATCTCTGCCAAATTGAATACTTGGCATCAGTTATTGCAGGGCTCTTGATTGATCCATCAATAAACCCCAAGTTCGTTTTTGGCGCTGAGGGCGATGCATGTAGAGTGGCTCCACTATCCATAGTTGTGTCCGTCAAGAAGTTGTGAGACTAAAACAAGACTTGGTGAATCTGAGTGGTGTAAGATGAGAAGGCCAGATGCGTGTGGCATCGCCTCTGTTGGTTTTCCGTCGCTTATATTGGCTATGTTTAATGGATAAATTTTGGGTTACGTTTGTTGTGGAAGTGGAATGGACTTCTAGAGTCACCAAGATTGAAGCTCTGATACCATATTAAATTTCTGGTTTTGAATTGTAGTATGTTTCATTACATTGGAGGCCTTATGGGAAGGCTTTCTTATATACAATACAAAGAAAACTTTACATTCTTTCAACCGGAATCAACAACACACATGTAGCATTCCTTTCCAGGTTGTACATCCATGCTGTCTTTCCTTTCCAGGTTGCACATACATGCAACATTCCTTTCCAGGTTTCACATTTGTTTTAGGCTACTGTCTTTCCTTTATGGCAATGATGACTATAGCTGTAATGGTGGCAGGTTACACTTTAACAAGAGGGGCTGATCTAATGGGGACGGTGATTTATTCTGGATCTTGTTAGGTCGGTTGGCGACGATGTCAATGTCTCAATAAAGGTGGTGACTGGAACCTCGTCATTGAGAAACATAAAGATGTAGAGGCTGTAATGGTTTCTTAGGAGTATTTATCAAATATAGCTAAATATTAGCCCTTAATTTTAAAAATGTTAGTTTTTATAAAAAATTTTAAATATATTCAAAATATCACTTAAATAGACACAAATGTTCTTAAACTTTAAAACCAAAACCCTATTAGATTGATATTTTGGACGGAAAAACCTACAAAATGGTGGAATTTTATTGAAAAACAAACTGTCAATTTTTGTAAAGTTTATGGAATAGAAATTCTTTAGCGCATATTAAAAAAATTAGGTTTCTTATGTCAATGGAAGATTGACAAATCTAATAGCATTTGTCAATCAGTTAAAGGCAAAGCTAATAGTTCTTTAGTGCATATTTGAAAAATTAGGGTTTACGGAATAAATTTTTTCTTTCTATGTTTTTATTCATCTTATGTTGGTTTGGTAAGCAATATTAATTTAATTTTTTTCAATGCGTAAAGTAATTGGAAGTTAACTTCCAGAATAGCACCTTAATCAACAAGGTCCTTCTTCCATTGCATGCATGATGTTTTGTGTATATATTAACGCCCAGCCTTTCTCATGATTCAGTCCAGTTTTCACAACACCCTTTTTATTGTCACATATATATCAATCTTAGCTGTGTTTGTATATCACTTGTTTTTTTCTTATTGTTTTTCTTATATTAAAATAAAATTGAGAGAAAACTTTTGCTCATCATTTATAAAAGAAAAGAAAAGAAAAAGTGAAAGTTTTAGTTAGAGATTATAGCACAAGAAGTTTTAAGTCTAACAATTAGTTATTCATATAAATTGAGAGTAGTTATGTCTATTTAAGTGAGATTTTGAATATATATGAAAGTTTTTATAAAAACTGACATTTTTGAAATCAAGGGTTGATTTTTTGCTATATTTGATAAATTCCCGTTTCTCAGGTGGGAGGGGGAGAAGACGAAAAACCACATCGATTTGCCACCTAAACTTTTATAGAGCTGTCAATTTCCTCCTTGAACTTTAATTTTAGCTGATTACCTTCCTGATTAATAATTAGCCAATTTTCCCCTTGAACTTTAATTTTAGCCGATTACCCCCTAAACTTTTATAAATAGCCAATTTCCCCCCTGACGCTAGATTTAAAACATTTCATCCTATTTTGTATCCATGGGGCAAAAAGAACGAAAAATTCGATGGATGAAAATTGGATGAAAATTTTAAAACCTAACGCTAGGGGAGAAATTGGCTATTTATAATTTTTTTGGGGGATAATCGACTAAAGTTAAAGTTCAGTGGGGAAATTGCCTACGTATAAAAGTTTAGGGGGTAACCAAATAAAATTAAAGTTCAGGGGGGAACACCTTTATACAAGTTCAGGGGCAAACCGACTAATATCTCTAAGAAAAAATAGTATATTATCTAAAAAACACCAAAAGTGAGTCTTTAAACTTAAAAGTTCACTCCTTTTTCTCTCTCTCATTCTGTCTCACTCCGAATCTATCTCTCTTCTTTTTCTTCTTTCTCTCTCCTTTTGTCTCTCCCCATTCCCCTATCTTCCTTCACTCTTCTTTCTTCTTTCTTTCTCCTCCTTCTCTCTACCTCATTCGATCCTCTCTCCTATTTCTCTCCTCCGATCCTCTCTTTCATTCTTTCCTCTTTCTCCCTCTTCTGTGACTCTCTCTTTTTGGATCTCTTTGTCTATATTAAGTTTTAAGATTTAAAAGCAATTTTAAATCTCATACTAAACAAGTTTTTGAGTCATAAAGAAAAGTGTTTTTAAGAGATGTTCTTTAGAAATGTTTTGAGAAATGATGAAATTTTTTGAATAGGATACCAAACAGAAATATATATATATATATATATATATATATATATATATATATAATTGAAAAACAATCAGTATAATAATGTAATGCATGCAAACTGCAAGTGTCAAACTATCACTTTTTAAGAACTATTATTATTCCTAAGAAGAGCGAACTAGGGAAATAATAAGCATCAATATGCATCAGTACTCTTAAAATGATGAATAAACGCAAACTCAAATTACTACGCCACTTTGGTGGAGTATTTTGATGTGGCAGATGACCTCATTTATTGGGACAACAAAACTCGAAAGAATGTTCCTGATCAGGACCATAATAGACGGTCTGATCGAAAGAGGGAAGATCACGATACTCCACCTCTATGTCATCGTCCATATGACAGGAGATGACATAAAGATAAATTAGCTCCACTCAAGCCAAGGCAATACACTGCCTTGAACACTTGAATTAACAACTTCCTCCATAGCATCAAGGATAAACCTTTCCTCAAGTGGCCAAAACCCCTCCTTGAGCATATGGCCAAGAAAAGGTTGAACAAATACTGCTTTTCCACCAAACAACTAGTCACACCACTCGAACTGATATACATTGAAAGACCACATTAAGGAGCTACTCGACCATACGCATTGTTGGGAGTTCGTCAAGAGCAAAGCTAGGAGGGGGGAATTTGCTGGAGGAAAATACCAAGGTAAGTCCGATTGCCACGAGCTTAGTGATAATGAGGCTGACCGGTGTCAAACAAAGAAACCCACCTTCAGCTCAATTGCATCTATGGATGATAGGGGATGCGCAAAGAAAGAAAAGCTAGCAAATCCGAGCAAAAAAAAGGAACTCTGACTACTTTGAGGTGAACTATCCTCAAGCACTGCCGAACTGATTAAGAGACCCTTAATTCTGAATCGTACCTCAGAATTTTGACCATGGACTCAACAACTTCCCCAAATGAGTTGCACAGATGGAGCAGCGGTGCCACCATCTGTCCCAGAGCAGTGGGGCAAGTCCACAAGACACGGAAACCTAATTTAGAAGGAATCAATAAGTTTCCTGTATTCTTTATAATCTAAGGATTGGCGTGTGCCGCAAGTAGTCATACTCTTACGACGATTCAATATATACTTCCTAGATATCCTCTAGGATTCTTTCGTTTCAATACAAATTCCATATCCTGAAAGGTCTCTATCTCGACTAGTATAAATACACTGTTTTAGGGTTCATCTTGGTAATGCAATTACCACACACTTATTCTTTTGCCTACTGCTTGAGTCTAATAATATTGCTTGCTTACTTACTTGCCATTAGAGAGCCTTTGACCGACACACCCTTGTTCCATCCTCAGGGTCCTTGGCTAATTATAGTTGTTTGTTCTTTTATAGGTTACTTGAGTTTGTGCATCTCTACCTTTTACATCGGTGCACAAATTTGGTTCCAACAACACTTCTACTGGAATTAGGACTGCAACATGAACTATATTGTCTAAAACAGTTGATAAGTTCGAAATAACCCCGCACATAAGTCATGTGCAAGGCACAAAATTACTTTGGAGGGAAAGTTTAGGGGTGTGTGGATAGCACACTCCATTTTATTTCTCACACACCCTTGATAATTTCTGTCCATTGATCTTTTTTAATTCATCCGATCCGACGGCCGAAAATTAAAAAGGTGTGTGAGAAGTAAAATAGGGTGTGTGGATATCACACCCCCAAAGTTTAACATATATGTACAGTGTATGACAATAAATTAAAATTTCAGAAAATTGAGATGATAATTCACTTAACATCTTAATTCATATGAGAAATTGTACCAAGTGTACGTATATTCATATGATATTTTAAAAAAAAAAAATTCTTTATTAAATTCATCCCGATCATCATATCAAAATTCGTGTAATGATAAGATACATATCACATGCATACCTCTCTCTATATTCCTCATTTTATGTGTGTGTATAATTGAATTGACACTACCTCTTTCTTAAGATGTCTCTAAACTCAATTTCACGAACTCAAAACACAATGTAAATAACTTTGCTATACGAAGTACTTTGAGAAAAATGCGCTCATTTTTGCTGGCTGAATCAAATGTTCAACGTTAATGCATGTTCTTTTGTTCTGGTTGGTTACTTTACATTACTAATTTTGTGAGTGAAATTATTAGGTAGCTGCCTCAAAGTGCGGGCGACACGGCATCAATTGACTCGAGAACATACATTTTATAAGTCAACAATTTGAATTGGAGTAATGTTAAAAAGATCAAATTTGTAGATTAAATTAGCAAACCAAATGAGGTGTAACCAATAAAAATTGTACACGTTTATCAACGATTAAGTGATAATCCAATCACCAACTTCTATGTCATTTAATTTACAAAATTTGATCTCCCTAACATTACTCTTTGATTTGAGACTTTTTGCATTGGCTTATACAGTTGTGTATATAATTTTAATAGCAGACATGAAATTGACCACCTAACAACCTCAGTGGTTGAAATTACAAACCTCATAAAATTAGGGGGAAAAATTACATATTGGAAAAAAAAAGGTGTGAAAATGATTTGGACAATTGGCCGTCTCAAAAGGTTAATCAATCTTGCTTGAATCATAGGCATTAGGCACCATTTTATAAGGAACTGACCAAGTCCACAAAATATTATTCTTAATTTATATTAATCGATATAATTTTAAATGATTTACCACAAATATTCTTCTTCTTTGTTCTTATCTATCCTAATTAATAATACGCTCGTCATTGTTTATATCTTTTTCTCAAGTTGCTTTTTTAATGAATTTCCTAGCAGTTGGTTAGCCATTGACTTTAGATTTATTCTCTAACGCGTTGAGTCAAACTGTAGGTAAATGTTGTTTGGAGCATGATCTAAAATATCCATAATATCCCGATATTTTCATCGGAATTTCCGTGTTTTTGGACTACCGATATTTCCGAAATTTCTATATTTAAAAAAACATCAAGGGGATTCGAACCCCTCCCATTTTACTCCTTCAACACCTTGACCACCATATCACTTATATTTTTGTGAAAATATGCTAAAATATTTATATATTTTCTACACTCACAATATTTGCCAGCTTGCTATATAATCAACTTAAATCAGTTAAATCCATCATGCAATGCATTTTCTTCCAATTTTTTATGATAAACTAATAGATAATTGACTAAATAAACATCCTGCAAAGTTTCAATAAAAATTTCCAAGTTTTTCTTACAATTTCCGTGGTTTTTATTCAATTTTTATCGATATCGATAATATCCCGATATTTCCATCGAAATTTCCGTGTTTTTGAACTACCGATATTTCTGATATCATTGATATTTTAGACCTTGGTTTGGAGTACTCTAACTACGTATATAAGGTTAAGATGCATGCGTTTATTTATATAAAGAATAAGAGTTGGACACTTAGTATGGGGAAAAATTATATGGTACTGGGGTACACCGTCGCACGACATTCTTTCTCAATAAAACAAGAATATGTGATCAAAAACTTACATATGTTTTTATTTTATTGGTATGAAAAGCCACCGTGACAGTATACCTTTGTCATATATAGGTTATTCTCATCACGAAGGTGTGCCGGTAAACATTGTACCACATGATACATGAATTTTATGAGTTTTGCTATGATGGGATAACGAAAAGAAAAAAAAGAACAAAAACTTATATGAATTGTTAATGACTTCAAAAAGGTCTGGGAAAATTTCCTCTTTGAATAGTGCAAGGTAACTTTTTAGAGTGATAATTACTACTTAGGACTTACGCAAACTTGAACTTTTGGATTCCCTTTTAAGTGTGATATACAGCAAGTGAACATTTACGTGTCCTCGTTCCTGCATGCAAGTGTGCATAAATGAGGTGCTGATCACGGCAGGAGCTTTGAATTTACTAGTTCTGTGTACGTACCAATTATGGTTAGACAAAGAAAATAGACCAAGTCTCTAATTCTTATTATATTTCTCATTTCACTGCTTTGGCTGTATATATATATATATATATACACACGCACTGCAAGTTGATTTCCATGAAACTTCTTCACGCACAAAAGATTCTTTTTTCGAACACAAAATTTGACTACTTATCCAACAATATCTCTCTTTTTTTCTGTTCTTTTTTTTTTTTTCCTTTTTTTTTTACAATTATTCTACTACTTTGGCAATATATAATGCAAGACTATATTCATGGAGAACATGCTTGAAGCTCAACTTAGAGAGAAATGGGAATGCTGAAAAACCTTCGATTTGTATTCCTTTGTTGTTTTTCTCTTATACTTCTAGTTCATGCACAAGATGATCAATTAGGTAAAACATTTGATCATCTAAAACTTGAAAATTATTAATTTTTTCATAACTGTCCACCAGTCTTCTTGTTGCTAACTTACCGTCACTGATCACTCAGG
Source organism: Heteromeles arbutifolia (assembly GCA_024362995.1). Taxonomy (NCBI): domain Eukaryota; kingdom Viridiplantae; phylum Streptophyta; class Magnoliopsida; order Rosales; family Rosaceae; genus Heteromeles; species Heteromeles arbutifolia. The sequence goes on along the minus strand of JANCRC010000007.1, from coordinate 33,939,924 downwards.
TTTCATCAGCTTGGACTGTGGACGGCCATCAAATTCTAGCTACCCGGAGTCAACAACCGGCATTGTCTACATTTCAGATGCAGCCTTCATAAGCACTGGTGTCAGCAAAAGCGTCGCACCTGCATACAAAGCTACTCATCAGCTGCAGGATGCTTATGTCAGGAGCTTTCCTCAGGGGGTCAAGAACTGTTACAAAGTAAACATCACAAAGAACACCAAGTATTTAATCCGAGCGGTTTTCCTGTATGGTAATTATGACGGCCTAAACAAGCTGCCGAAATTTGATCTTGCCATCGGAGCTAGCTACTGGGATTCAGTGGCATTTACTGATGCATCTTTAAGTACCTTCAAAGAAGTTGTTCACATTCCCACGTTAGACTACATAAATGTGTGTTTACTCAACAACGGAACCGGAACACCATTCATTTCATCATTGGAATTAAGGCCTTTGAAAAGCATTGCTTATGGGACTCCAACGGGTTCCTTGGCACTCTCCTTTCGATTAGATGTCGGTTCAACAGTTAATCAAACATACAGGTAAGGTCATTTCAGTAGTACTGGTTTTAATTATATTCTATTTGCTCCGATACTGATAATAAGTAGTACTTTTACTTAATTAAGGTATCCCTATGATGCTTTGGATCGGTTTTGGCAACCCTTCAACTTCAATAAGGGGACGCAGTTAGCTACCTCGCTTAAAGTTGATGCTCAAAGTCAAAATAATTACCAAGTACCATATATCGTAATGAGATCTGCCAGCACGCCTCTAGATGATAGGATGGACTTCAATTGGAATGCCCCGGATACGAGTACACAATACTATATCTTCATGCACTTTGCTGAACTCCAGCTGCTTAACGCCAACCAATCTAGATCATTCAATATCACGCTGAATGGAGATTATTGGCATGGACCTGTTGTCCCGGCTTACTTGTCCACAACCACCGTGTTTAGCCGCTCAGCCTTAACCGGAGGCAATTATAGTTTCGCACTTGTTCAAACGGAGAATTCAACTCTCCCACCAATTCTCAATGCCATTGAGGTCTACACATTGATAGATTTAACAAAACCTGAAACCGACACAGATGATGGTACATCAATCATTTCAACACCTTCTTCTCAATTTCGTTCACTAAAATTCCTGTATTTGCTTTATTAAATTGACCGCTACATGAACATGCTTGTGAAAATGCTAGTGTCTGCCATCACAAACATAAAGTCAACATATGGAGTGGACAAAGATTGGCAAGGAGACCCATGTACTCCTGAAGGCTACATGTGGGAGGGTCTAAAATGTACCTTCAACGGTTCCCCCAGAATTATATCCTTGTAAGTTTAAGCAGGTCTTTCTTGTTTTAGAAACTGTCGTTTTTTATCGTAACTTCGTTAACAAAATTATCAAACTTTTATTTAGGGACCTGTCCTCGAGTGGATTGATCGGGGAGATAACTTCATATATATCTGACCTCACCGTGTTACAATCTTTGTAAGTATCACATCATCACAAGCTCAATGGTTCATATATTTATCATAATGGGTACTAAAAGTGTGAATCTTTCTTAACTCAGGGATTTATCAAACAACAGCTTAAAGGGATCAATACCTGAATTTCTGTCTAAAATGCCAAACCTGAAAGTCCTGTATGTACCTTAGATTTGAATTGTTACTCCATATTCCGTGGTTAAGTAGAAAATCAGGTGATCAATAACTTTGCTCTTCCTTTGCAGCAACCTAACAAGAAACAAGCTCAACGGTTCAGTTCCAGCCGACCTCATTGAAAGATCGAAAAGTGGTTCGCTATCATTGAGGTTTGTTTCTGGCCAAAACCATTTTTCTAGTATATTTCCTTTTCCTCTTCTTTTCATTACAATTTTCAATGCTTCGATAAACGCTGGTGATACTGACTGTATATTCATCAACCTTGTCAATGCTAGTGTTGGAGAAAATGCAGACCTATGTGTAGAAAATTCATGCAAGAAGGAGGAGACAGAGAAGAAGAAGAACATACTTGTTCCAATGGTAGCAGCAATTGGTGGATTTTTTATTCTTGTGGTACTTGTAGCGGTTATATTCATGTGGCTAAAAAGAGGAAGGAAACAAGAAGGTAAATCAAGTATAAGTTTAAGACTAAGATTGAAAAATCGATAATCCAGAATACATGTTCTGAAGTAAATAGAGCGAACACATGTTCTGATGCTTATGAAACTTTTGATGATCTATTTAAATTGTAACAGCAGTTTCACATCAACCCAACAATCAAGTTGATTCATTCGAGTCCAAAAAACGACAGTTTACATACTCGGACGTCCGGCAGATTACAAACAACTTTAAGACAATTATTGGCGGAGGTGGATTCGGAAAAGTTTACCGTGGTTTTGTCGATGATACTCAAGTAGCGGTGAAGGTGCTTTCTCCAACATCAGGTCAAGGATACCAACAGTTTCAAGCAGAGGCATGTACCAAGAACCGATACAGAAACTTTAATGAACTAATTTCTAGGAACAAAATATGACTTTAAAGCTTAAATTGCAGGTCAAACTTCTAATCAGAGTTCATCACAAAAACTTGACAAGTCTTGTGGGATACTGCAACGAAGGAACCAACTTGGCGCTCATCTATGAATTTATGGCCAACAGAAGTTTGGACTTGCATCTTCTAGGTATGGTAGAAACTTGACAATGCAAACACATTAAAGTTTGAAATTTTACCTAGTTTTATTGAAACATTTAACCAATATAAACTGGTTATTTTCAATACTATTGTACAGGTGAGAATAGTAATGCAAATGTTTTGACTTGGCAAGGTAGACTCCAAATAGCAACAGATGCAGCACAAGGTTAGCCAGTAAACTTGGGCAAACTCCAAAATTCCAAACTTATTCAACGCTTTCCTATTTTGTTTCCAGTAACAAATTAAAGAGTGAATTTGAAATGTAGGATTGGAGTACCTTCACAATGGTTGCAAGCCACCCATAGTCCACAGAGATGTGAAGACAACAAATATTTTGCTAGCCAAAAATTTGCAAGCAAAATTAGCTGATTTTGGTCTGTCCAGAATTTTCCCAACTGATGGAGGCACTCATATGTGTACTGATGTAGCTGGAACCCCGGGATACCTTGATCCCGAGTAAGTCTCTATTTCATTTTGTCAATATCGATTTTCATACTCTAGTTTTTTCTGATTGCAGTCCTCCCTTTGTTTTTATGCTTTGATTATTCTCCTTTTTTTTTACTCGATTACCAAAGCACAAAAAATAAGAGGAGCAAATAGATATGATAAAATGGGAGTGTGCACCTTGTATGCACGCCTTCTAAATGGTACACTGGAGTAACATTGGTCTGGATTTGCAGGTACGACGCAACAGGTAGGCTCAATGAGAAGAGTGATGTTTATAGCTTTGGAGTTGTTCTGCTGGAGATCATCACTGGCCGCCCTGCGATATCAAGAACACAGGAGAAGATTCATGTACGTCAATGGGTTAGCTCCATGCTTGCTAGAGGGGATATCAAAACTATTCTAGATCCGAGATTACGTGGAGATTACGAAATCAACTCTGCCTGGAAGGCTGTTGAACTAGCAATGAATTGTGTGTCGGATACATCCAACAAAAGGCCAAACATGAGTGAGGTAGTGAGAGGGCTTAAGGATTGTTTGGAAGCTGAGTTGGCTCGAACGAACTTCAACCGTGTGACTGAATCAACAAATTCAGTTATTTACTCTATGAATGTGACTACGGAACTTGGTCCTTTGGTAAGGTAGTTCTTTGTTCAGAAGATGAATTTCCCAATGCTTTGTATTTCAATCTTTTTTAGTTTTGTGTTGAAGCTTACAACTATGAAATTGTAAAAAAAATCGATTACCACAGTTTGTATGTGTAACATGATATAACATCATGAATTGGCTATCATTTCCTTTTTCAATTATGATATGATATGTAATTAGTGATTAGCTTAATCACTATTAAAGGTTTTAATCTTGGGATTATTAGGCTTATTCCTGTTTTAGTGAAGTTTGTTATAATTAGCCAGCTGGCTTGATGAGTTGTGACTTGTACAAGAGCACTGGCTCTCACTATTGTAATCAGATGAGAATTTACAAACAGAAATACAAAACCAAAAAAATATTGGAGCTCTGCTCCCTTCTAATTCGTCTTCTCCATTTTCCATTTCTATTGCTGCTTGTAGGTTGAGATAGGGTCCTGAGATTGTTGATCCCATCATTGGTATCAGCCTTCCCTCATGTTTCCCCGCCAATCCAATCCGCCTCATCTTCCTGCCATGGATGCCCGCGTCTCAGCTGCAATCGACTCCTTTGAAGCTTCAGTGCGTGCTGCGTTCCATGACGCTTTGGATTATGCACTCGTCGCCGCTGAGTTGGCCGTCCACCGTGCACTTGCTCCATTTTTCCGTGATTTGGCTCTCATCGCTGGGGGAGAATCAAATCCAGTCCTGATGTTTTCTGCTGAAGGTGAATCACCCGAGCTCGGTTATCCCAGACTTCAAGGAGATGGCAAACAACCAAGAATTCCATCGCCAGTCAAAGACCATTCCATTCCGCCGTTGCTCTTGTCGTCACCAATGTTAAAAGCACTTGCAAGTTCTACGGTCAAGCCCCAATTGAAAGAGTTTGTGGCAGCCACAATTCCACTACAACATTTTGCGAAACCCATGCCTGTTGCGATGGTGACCACTATGTCGTTCCCATTTTCAGCAATCATTGGCAAAATTGCGACCTTATCTCAACTGGCAGACCAGGAAACCAATACGAACACCACAAAACATCGCCATGAGGTATTGCGATCTTTGATTTACAATTTTAAAAATCGAAAGGCCATGTGGCATTGGTTTTTCCATAGTTCCCTTGCGTGTTATACACATGGCATGGTGGTCATGAATGACGCTTATTTGAATGAGATAAATGGTTGGGTCGGCATGTATGAGGTTGGCCAGTTTGTGATGGTTATGAATGCAGAGAAAGTGTTTGATGAAATGCCGAAGATAGCGTGTGAGAATATTATCGATCTACAGGCTGATTTCTCTGTGTTGTTCCCTAGTAACCTCGACTTTCCGTCGGTATGGGATCCCAGAGATCCATTGGCTCAAGCTGTAAAACTGATGCTATATCTTCAGTGCAAGGAGAAGCGCATGGGTAAAAAACAGTCATGCTTTTGTTCGAGGTAGTGTGGTGGTGACTGGCATCACGCAGCTATGCCATCACTAGTCTCTTGGGTTATAGTTAGGAGGGTTGGGACATGGGAACCACCCCATGCCTATCAGTACAACTTACAGAATGACAAAAGAGAGAAACACAAGGATAATCTTTTTTATGTTCAAAGACTTTTGCACTTGACTACTCTTGGCAACTCTGAGTTGCACATTGCCACTTTATGGCAGATGCTAAAGCCTTTTTGGAATGCATCAACCTTTACAGCCTACATAATGGAAATTAAGTTCTTGTGGGAAAATGATATCAAAGTTTCTCTGTGGGGAGGCAATACAACTTAATTTTTTCAGCTTTTGACTCTTGGCTTGTGGTAGAACACACTAAGGGGGGCTTAAAGCAACAATGGCTTTCATTGACATTTTCTAAGGTTGCATTGGAGGCTATTATGGCTAAGGCAGGGTATCAGTGGTATTTCCCATATCAAAAAACTCAATTCTCTATTTTAAAAGCTCCAGGGAAGTCAAGCTCTGTCTCCCCAAGTTACCAACTGCCTCAACGCTTGCAGGATCAGATGCTTGCACACTTGTGTCTGAAGTTCAGAACAAACCCGGAAAATCTGCAGCAACAAAAACCCCTTGATATGGTGTACTTATTTCTTGGGGTTTCAAATGACTTGCTTTTTCAGTGGGTCTCTGAGGTGAAAGTTGGAGTTTATGCCTTCTTGGAACATCTTGTTCAGTTTTATGAAATCATTGTTTATTCAGACTACTCATATATGTATGTAGATCCTGTAATAGAGAGATTGGACACTAAGCATTATGTAACACATAAGCTGGGAAAGGCTGCCACTATGTATCAGATTGCAGAAGAAACTTATACCACCCAGACTGCTGTATTGGAAACTGATATGTCTACACCTGTCTTTGTTCAAGGATCTTTGAATTCTGTGTGCAATCGATATCAACTGTTTATGTGGTCGGTAGTGTATACTGCTGATGAGGATTTGGAGTCCATACCCGACACACAAACTGAATTACAGCCGATGGAGTTAGATGCTCACAATTTTGTCAAATTCAGAGTGCAGAACAGTCACTACCCCAATGGACCATTGCAGAAAGAAAACAAGTTCATTTTTAACCTTGATGACAATGTTGTTCTTGAAGGGGGGAGTAATGATATGATCTGTAATTAGTGATTAGCTTAATCACTATTAAAGGTTTTAATCTTGGGATTATTAGGCTTATTCCTGTTTTAGTGAAGTTTGTTATAATTAGTCAGCTGGCTTGATAAGTTGTGACTTGTATAAGAGCACTAGCTCTCACTACTGTAATCAGATCAGAATTTACAAAAAGAAATACAAAACCAAAAAAATATTGGAGCTCTGTTCCCTTCTAATTCGTCTTCTCCATTTGCCATTTCTATTGCTGCTTGTAGGTTGAGATAGGGTCCTGAGATTGTTGATCCTATCAAATTAAGAGATGACTCTTATAAACCCTAGAATTTTGCAATTTGGATGAACCAAGTTCTCGCCACTTGGTCAAGATTGAATAGTTTTGGAGTAAACTCTGTAATCACGGATAATCTGCATAGTTACTTTTATCAAACTCGTGAAAGATACATCACCTTTTGTTAACCTTCTCTCCGCTGTGAGAGTCTTCTCTCCGTATCTCCGTTGTGAGATCTTCCTCTCCCTTTGTGAGAAAATCCATGTCATAACTCACCCCTTCCCACTTTCACCTACCTCATAACATACCCCATTAAAAACCCAATCGAATTTTACCCCATTAAAAACCCAATTGAAAAACCCAACTATTCAGTTATAAAACCCAAATTTCAGTTCGCCTGGTTCCTGGAGCTTTTATGGGAGTTAATGCAAATGACGCCTCTCAACTACCTGAGAGGATGACTCAACAAATGAAATAAACACTTACCAACAGGTATGCATTAACTCAGGTTGTTATTGATCTGCAAGTAGCTTTGTACCCAAAACATAAACCAAATCGAATACACGTATCCAGAAACGAGTCTGTGAAGCTGCCGGGCTTTGCTAGAATTTTTGTCTGGATCTGGGTTCCACTTGGGTTCAAGTGCTTCAATCATTTGGTGAAAGTCAAGGGGGCTTAAACAGTGGCCGTCAATAGGATATATTCTCCAACTCTCAAGCAATTACGACATCCCTGCAATGGCTCAGGTGGAGGTAGAGGATCTGGTGGTATAGTTAGAGGAATCTTTGGAACTATCCAACATGGAGGAAGGTGTGAAACTAGTAGGTGAGGCTCTGACAGAAAAACTCAGAAACAAATGGGGGATAAGAAACATTTTAAGAGGGGCCAGGAGGGAGTACGAAGATATGAACATCAATTGGGTCCAGGATAACATGTTCATCATAATTGTGAAGGATGAAGGTACGGTTGACCGTATTGTGGATCAAGTCCCCTGGGCAGTCATGAATCAAAATTTTTCTATCAAAAGGTAGCCCTATGATCTATCACTGGAAGAAGTCAAATTACACTCGATCTCACTCTGGATTCAAATGAGAGGTATCCATTGAACTTAAATTCTGAGGGAAGCAACGAAGGCGGGGGAATTTTTGGAGGTGGAGAACTTGGCTTACACCAGGGGTTTCCTCAAGGCCAGAACCCTGGTGGATACCACGAAGCCTCTGATCACTGGTTGGTGGCTACAAAGGGCAGGTGATATTGAGTCCTGGATTGAGTTTTGTTACAAAAGGCTTCAGGATTTATGCTATAAATGTGGGCGAATTGGGCATGTCAACAATGAGTGCTTTTTCCCACAGAATCGCGGAGGAGCTGCTAGGTATAGCGACTGGACCAAGATGAAGAAACCCAGAGACATTCGGGAGGAGAACCTCTCACATATGGTGGCTTCTTTTGGTGAGCGTCGGCATGCCAGAGCAACCCGTGAGCGTCGGATGGGAGATCTTATGTAGAGCACGGACCATGAGCGCGTCCAGGAGTGTGAGACAAGAAGCAGTGGGTCTCAACAGTTTGACACGGGTCTTAGGGGAAACGAAGGGACACTTTGCACAAGGCTCTCAGAACCTAGAACCCTATTTGTTGGCAACAACAACAAAAGGGAACATAACAGATATTTCCACGTAAGCATTGGTGGGCCTATACCCTCGAATCTGAAACATGTTGGGGGAGAGAGCGTTAACCCAGTTGATGACCATGTGGAGTTGTTTGGCCCTCATCACCAAGCCCATGGAAGTGGGGTTATTATTCGGGCAATTGGTGACAATATCAATCAGAGTATTTCATATCTTTCTTTGTGGCCCAATAAGGAGGTTGGTGCTGAGCTTAGGAGGAAAGCCCACGAGTTAACAATTACCAATATCAATACTCCTATCAGGTGTTCCACCCCAAAGCAACCACTAAAAAATATTTTGGAAGAGTCAAGCCTAAAGAAGAGGAGTGGAAAAAACGTGATTTCTGGACCTTAATCCCCGACAAAGAAAATCAAGAAGAGGGTCAGTAGTCCAGGAAGTAAATGAGGGAAGAGAGGCTGATTTGCTGATATATCTCTGAAGAAGCTGTTGTCTGAATGGGAGAAAAGTTTATTGGTTGAGGACAATCTCCAAGAGGTTTCAATCACAGAGGATGGCAACCTACGTGATTATCTGGATGGTATAACAAAAATAGAAAATAAGACATTTATGGCACGAAGCGCGGGAAATAAGTCTCAGGGTGGTGACAACTGGCTTAAAATAGCCGCAAAATTGCCATGAACTACCTCATTTGGACTTGTCGCGGTCTAAGGTTGGGCACGGTGGTTCGAGCTCTACATGGGCTCATTAGAAAGTACAATCCCTCTGTGATTTTTCTCTTAGAAACTAAGATGAAAAGTCACATATTAGTTGTAGTTAGAAGAAGAATAGGGTACATTCTCGGGTCTGATGTTCCTCCAATTGGGGTAGCGAAAGGTTTATGCCTTTGGTGGAATGATTCAATTGATATGCACTTGAGGATTAGAGAGATGTGTAGCAGTGCGTGGTGCCAGGCTACGTGGGTGTACGAATATCCTTATCAAGCAGAAAAACGGGAGTTCTGGAGTTGGGTCTCTCAGATTTTTTGCCCTTGTACTGACCTATGGTTTTGTGTTTGGGACTTAAACGAGTTTTTTTGGGATTATGAAAAGTCGAGTGGAAGAGAAAATCCTCCATCTCGCCCACGCTAACTTCAGAAGTTCATGACGAGGATGTAACTCTTTGATCTGGAGTTCAGTGGGCCGCGATTCACTTGGCGCGTGACGCGGAACAATCATCTCGTTCAACAACGTTTGGATAGAGGTCTCGTGAATGAGAGCTTGCAAGAGAGGTGGCCAAACACCACAGTTATTCATGGATCGGTGCGAGCATCTGATCATTGCCCTATGATTATTAATTTTGACCCGAGACCTGCGAAAGGAAAAAAGATCTTCCACTTTGAAGCTTTCTGCCGGAGGATGAGGGATGCAGAGCATTTATAGAAAAATGTTGGAGTATCCAATGTTGGGGTGGATCATTACGGAAATGGCAGAGGAAGATTGATCTGTGCATAGGCAACTTAGTGAATTGGAGTAGGAAAAGATTCAAGGAAGACAGGATAAAGACTAATGACATGATCAATAAGTTGGGCTGCATGCAGGAGAACTAGGAGGAAAACCATGAACAGATTTCAGCTCTAACTGGGCTGATTGATCGGCTAAACGAGAGGGATGAAAAATATTAGCAACATAGAGCGAGGTTAAAGTGGCTGCAGAATGAGGATTCGAATACTAAATTTTTTCATCAGATGGTTATTCAACATCCTCATTTTAATCAGATTGGCAAACTGTGTGATAGTCGGGGGGAGTGGACGGAGAACCCAGATAGCATTCGGTGTGTAGTCCATGACCATTTCTCTTTGCTTTTTACCTCGTGTGGGCATCGAGATTTAGGTTCATTACTTGATTGCCTTGTCCCAATCATTTCAGAGGATATGAATTCCCATTTGTCAAAACCCATTGAGTTGGAGGAGCTTCGTGAGGCGGTTTTCCAGATAGGGGGTTCTAAGGCCCCTGGGCCTGACAGTTTTCCTGGAGTATTTTTCCACTCCTACTAGGAGATCATTGGCGGAGGATATCAAAGGTTTTGTCCATGAATTTGTGAGTGGCGATATGAGTCCTTGGAATCTCAACTCTACCCATATTGTCCTCATTCCGAAGACTCCAAGCCCGGAGTCAATTGGGCAATTTCATCCTATCAACTTATGCAACTTCTTCTACAAAGTTTTCTCGAAAATTTTGGCGAATCGCTAAAAACCTTGGCTACCAAATAATATTTCCCCGACACAAAATGCTTTTGCGGGTGGTAGACAAATCTAAGATAACACTGTCATTGCTCATGAGGTTTTTCACTTCTTGAAGCTTAGAAAGGTGAAAAAAAAAATTGAATTTGCCATGAAGATTGACATGATTAAAGCCTACGATCTCATTTAGTGGGATTTCTTGGAGGCTGTAATGGTTCGAATGGGATTCAGTTAATGGTGGATAAATATGGTGATAGGATGTGTTACTACAGTTGATTTTTCAGTCCAAATCAATGGCCAGCCAGTGAGGAAGTTCAAACTGTCCCGAGGCTTAAGACAAGGGGACCCTCTATTGCCTTATTTATTCATTCTTGTTAGTGAGGTGCTTGCTAGACTTTTGAAAGAGGCAACTAATCGAGGCTTCTTAGAGGGGATTACGTTTAATGCTAATAGGCCCTCTCTCTCTCTCATGTCAGGAAGTGTTTATTAAAGCATTAGTCCAAGCTATTCCAGCCTATCCAATGAACTTGTTCAGTTCCCGGATACACTTTGTCGGGAAATTGATTTGGCTGTTGCTCATTTCGGGTGGGGCCAAAAGGAGGAGGAACGAAAAATTCATTGGGTGAACTGAGAGAGTTTAGGGGCGGCAAAATGTGAGGGTGGAATGGGGTTTCAGAATCCCAGTGAATTTAACTTGGCTCTTCTAGTGAAGCAGTGCTAGCTACTAATAAACAAACCCAACTCTTCTTGGGCTCATGTTATCAAATGGCGGTATTTCCCTAACTGCTCGTTCATGGAAGCGAAGCGTGGGAGTAGGGCCTCTTGGGCTTGGTCGAGCCTCTTGGCTGGAAGATAAGTGATTGCAGCAGGTTCACATTGGCAAATCATGGGTGAGGGTCAGACTATATTGTGGAGGGATCGTTGGATTCCGTCATTACCCAACCCCTCTCCATGGCGCAACCCCTGGTTTTAATCAATTAGTTTCCTCCATAATCTGCCAAGTGTCCCGTTGTTGGTAGATCAATGCAATTAGTGATGACATTTCGGTAGGTGACCAAGCATCAATCCTTGACACTGTTATCGGTGACAAGGAGATGCAAGATAGGCTCATCTGGCTCGCGGATCGACGACGAATGTATACGGTAAAATTGGGGTACCCTTGGGTACATTATCAAGCATGCCGCAACCAGTCTCATCGGCCATCTTCGTCAATGTCTATCAACACCTTTGTGTGGAAAGCCATCTGGAGGTTGGACGTCCCACCGAAAATCAAACATTTCCTTTAAAGGGTTCCCAACACTTTTTTTGTTGCTGTTATGTTATGTTATGTTGGTCCCTTATTGGGCTTTCCTTTGTATTTATTGGCTTGTGCACTAGTGATGATATCTCCAGTTAAAAAGAAATGAAAATTATCTATTTTCTATCTAAATAAGAGTTGCAACCTAGGTAGGTTTAGGCGGGCGTCTAGGCAGGTTTAGAAGCCATTTAATTTTCAAACGCGTAGAGATTAATCAGAACGGTGGTCAGCTACTAGGCGGTGGCCTAGGCGGCATTATACTAAGATCTTTAGAACAATGATAATTATTACTATGTGGAGACAAGTTTCTTAAGATGAAATTTAGAAAACTTTTAATTTATTACATGTAGAACCCAGTTGTGTCATTTTATTACTACCCTGTAAACTCACCCTCTCTTGCTTTCTCACTTTCTCTCTCCATAACTGCTAAACACTTTTTTTTTTCTAATGCCTGCATAACTCTTACCAAAAAAAATAAAAATAAAAAAACAATATTGGAGACAAATAAAAATAAAAATTATATTTCTCACACATGGAGTGTGCGACCTTTGCTAACATTTAAAGAAAACAAAAAAGTGTATTCAATTAGAATTTTAGAGAATCTTAAAAGAGTTTACAAAATATTTTAAATGAATACGTATGAATCTATTTAATTAATATATTAAAAGGTAAAGTTCTAAAGAAGTGTATTCATTCTGTATTTAAAGTAGTTCGTAAAACTCCTTATTTATTCAATTAGAATTTGATTTTAAATTATTTCAAAAGAAGAAGAATTTTATTGGATTTGGAGGGATTTTAATTTTATAGTTTTTAATTTAATTTTATTTTATAGGAAATCAGGCCTCTCCTTTTAAGATTTCTAATGATTTCACCTAAAATTTACATGGCGTGTATGAAATTTCATGGATTTATTCAATACACCCTTGTAATATAGAATTTGTCATTTATGATAGTCGAACCTAAATGTTCCTGTAATAAAAATATCAATAGACGATAATATTATGTGGCAAAATAGAGAATTGCTTTTCACCATTGATACTAGATGGAGCCCACGCACTCTGTGTGTAATATAAAAAATTTTGAAAAGAAAAAAAAATATAATATGAAAAAGAGAAGTTAGAGAAAAATGTGAGAGAAGGCAAAAGAGAAAAAAAAACGTGGGGGCTTTTATTTTTTATTTTTAAATTAGGAATATGCTTTGATAACATGTAAGTGAAGAAATAAAAGAAATAGTAAAATTCTTGTTATGTAAATTATCTTAATTCTTATATTTTTTTTTAATATTTTACTTAATTATGAGAATTTTTTTTATTATTTCTCCATTTTTGAGTTTTTTTATTCTACAGTCGAATTTTATGTTTCGAAATGTTAAAAACCGACAACGACAATTTTGCCCTAAGGGCAAAGGAGCCAGGGCAAAGAGGCCCGACGATAAATACAAGCCAGGCGTGCAGCCTTAGCCATTTGAGACCGCCTCAGAATAGCAACCAAAACCAACATCCTCCCTAGAAAGCCCAGAAATCTCCGACACCCCGCACACCCCTCCCACAGCCAATCGCCATGTCAGGAGGACCCATCACGCAGGACTGGGAGCCCGTCGTCATCAGGAAGAAGGCACCCAACGCCGCCGCCAAGAAGGATGAGAAAGCCGTCAACGCCGCTCGCCGCTCTGGAGCTGAGATCGAAACCCTCAAGAAAGGTTTTATGTCGTCCTTCCTTCTTCCTCGCTTTCCCCTTCTCTGTCTCTTTTATTCTTTGGCCTTCGATATTTTTTTGTTATTGATTAAGCGGAAAGCAAAATGGAACCCACGAAATGATTTCAAAAATCTCATAGGGGTTAAAATTAGAGAAAATCAAATTTTAGAATTTGGAAGTAGAATGCTTTACTCGTAATTTTTGGGTTGGATTTTTGCACTCGTTAAAGTTGTAAATTTTTGCCATTTGGGTAGCTGCTGATTCGTTGTTCTGGCTCGATTGTCTGGTTTGATTTGTATTACCTTGTAGCTAATGGGGTTTTTCCCATTTGTTTGTGCGAATGATTCGCACCATGTGCATTGGTTTTAGTAATCATTTTCGGCCTCGATAATCTTAATGTTCTTCCATTTGTAATGGCATTTTCGTTGTCGATTTGTATAGTGTTAGACTTTTAGTTTCTTTCCAGCTTGATGTGCCATAAGATTGGGTATAAAAGTTAGTTTATTGTGTGGGTTTGCATGCTGCAGATTGTAACTTTCGAAGTTGCAACTCTAAATAGTTGCGTTGTTAATCTTTGCAGCAACTGGTGGGACCAATAAAGCTGCCTCCAGCAGCACTACTTTGAACACGAGGAAGCTTGATGATGAAACAGAGAACCTTGCTCGTGAGTTTTTCTCTTTCTTGTACTATGTATATACAAAATTCTTGTTTTTCGTTTTTAGGATTGATATATCTTTCTTGAATGAGCTAAATAATCTCTTCTTGACATCGTTATAATTGTTTCTTAGTTTGCAACTGTTGTGAAACTGTTTGGGTTGGCTTAAGGAAGTAAATATATCCTTTTACATATTAGTCACTTGTTTGCTTCTGAGAGGTGAACCTTGGTGCAATTGTATGGTTTGTTCTGTTGCAAACTGAGGTCACGGGTTTGAAATGGGAAACAACCTCTTTACAAGTGGGTTTGAGGTTGTGTACCGTTTGTACTCCGAAGATCCTGCAATTGTGGGTGCACTAGGCTGCGCCATCTGGCCTAGTGTTTCTTTTGCCAAGTTGGTTGCATGGTTCAGTTCTTCATACATATAATGTGTTTATGTACTGCTCCTTGAATCCTCTTTATTTCAATGTGAACTCGAACTTTGGAGTTGAACGCCCCAGGGACCTTCTTTATCTCCTCTTTCTTCCCAATAATATTGCTATCTTGACATGAGCATTGCATTGAGGAATGGGGATGGGAGAAGAGATCATGGCATGGCATGGTGCCAGGATGCTTTTCAGTGGTTCATTGGACCTAACGGGCTATAGACTAACGTAGAGACTAAAGCAATAAAGTTAAGGTCCCTTGCTTCACAGAACCTTTTTGCTTATTGTTGTATATGTTGATGTGGTATTTATTTTTTGTTTCTCTCATTTGCACTAGTGGTATTCCAAGATTCTCTTCGTTGTATGTTTGCTTTCTCTCAAGTTTCCATTACTCTTGCCCTCACCATAACATGTGTGGTTTAGACATACGGTATGAGTTGTTTTGGTGGCAATAGAAAAGTTTGTAGACCTTTACATGTCTCTATTTTAATTATAAATGTGTAATTATAGTTATATTAACATACATGTGTGCTTGCCCTTGCGTACTCTCCCCTTCACAATTCCAGCAAGCACTTGGGCTCCTCAATCTGGTTTATATATATTCTTTGAATCTGCGTTCCGATTCTTTTCCAGCTGGAATATGTTGAAGCAATCCAGAAAAGTTATTTATTTGTTGTTTGCCTGGATGTTTTTTGCTCGTCTACTTTGGTTTTGTGCTTTAATGTCATCTGATTTTGAAATAGATGAACGTGTGCCAAGTGAGCTGAAGAAAGCTATCATGCAAGCTCGAACTGATAAGAAGCTTACCCAGGCTCAACTTGCTCAAGTATCTCTCTCTCTCTCTCTCTCTCTCTCTCTCTCACGTGTACACAATTACTGATGACAATCTCGGGGTTATTTGCAGATCATCAACGAGAAGCCTCAAGTGATCCAAGAGTATGAATCTGGGAAGGCGATTCCAAATCAGCAGGTGATTACCAAGTTGGAGAGAGCTCTTGGAGCGAAGCTGCGTGGAAAGAAGTAAGGAAGCCTGGAAAGAAAAAGAAGCTGAGCTGCGATATGAATTTAAGTTTGAACAGATCTGTCGCACTGCGATCTGTAGTTAAAGTTTGAATTAATGCGCTGCACCTCATTATGGAGTTATCTTTCAAAGGTCGTGTGTTTGATGTAGAAAGTACCGTTGTATTTTCTAATAATATTTCTTCAAATGACGAGTTTGCAAACAATTTCAGTTAAGTATCTACATGCTCATACCATTACCATACCCTTGGGTATTGATGTCCCTCATCCGCCTTATCACGTTTGGTACTTGCTCAGCAATGTGCAGTCCAAATGTCTTTCAACTCAATGGGGGGAGGGGAAGGAAGTCATGCCCTGTTATATTCAGTAGCTCTGTTTCGAAATTTTCATGGTTAAATGCAACAGCTTTGTTGTTGATGTCTTGCCCAAAATCCGATTCAGCCCCGGACAGTTGAGTAGTGTTAGGTTCTAGCCAAATCGCTTGCCTAGCTCATCGAGGTCGAGTTCGCCATTGTCCTTTCCAACCAAGCGATCACGATACACAATAGCCTCTCCTCGCCAAAACCCTACACACTGTGAAAGGCACACGGTCAAGACTCTGATACACAATGTTTGTATTTTTTTTTTCTTCTAAAAAGAGGGACAATTGGTGGTAAATTACCGTTATCCATCCCCTCCAGGGTCGGAGAGGCTATGAAGAATTTCACACAGTCCGTGATCACAGCCAAGCAGACTTACAAGTTCGGAGCATCTAACCCGGAACATCTCTCAATTTTTTTTTTTTTTTTGTTTATTGGGAGCAGTAGCTCTTTTTTTTTTTTTTTTTTTTTTTTTTTTGAACAAAAAATATTATCTACGTTAAGGGGAGCGGGTGGGTTTAGCCTTACAATGGATTAGCAATAATGTGGTTTAAATTTGCCTGTGGCGAAAATCGAACTTAAGATTTCTCTAAAAAAAATACCACTAAACTGTAATACTTAATGGCAACCGTAGCTCCTTTTTGTTTTTTTTTTTTTTTTTTTTTTTGGGAACTATCGTAGCTCTTAATACAATAGATATTTACACCAATGGTTTTTAGTTTTTGTGGACCCTTATCTGCAGTGGAATTTTTTCGTGCAGACAAAGAAAAGAGATGTTGATGAATATTTAGGCTTCGATTACAAAATGTTAAAAACCGACATCGACAATTTTGACCCACAGCCACAGGGCAAAGAGGCCCAGAGATAAATACAACCCCAACCCAGGTGTGCAGTCTTAAGCCATTTTGCACGCCTCCAGAGCAACCAGACCAACAACATCCCAAGAAAACCCAGAAATCCCCAACACCCCCCTCCCTCAGCCGATCGCCATGTCAGGAGGACCCATCTCGCAGGACTGGGAGCCCGTCGTCATCAGAAAGAAGGCACCCAACGCCGCCGCCAAGAAGGATGAGAAAGCCGTCAACGCCGCTCGCCGCTCCGGAGCTGAGATCGAAACCCTCAAGAAAGGTTTTGTGTCGTCCTTCCTTGTTCCTCGCTTTCCCCTTCTCCGTCTCTTTTATTCTTTGGTCTTGATTTCTTTTTTTTGTTAATTAAGCGAAACCAAATGTAACCCTCGAAATGATTTCAATATCTATCAACAGAAATGATTTCAAAATCTCATAGGGGTTTAAAATTAGAGAAAATCAAATTTTAAAAATTGAAACTTGAATGCGTTACCCTTAATTTTTGGGTTGGATTTTTGCACTCGTTGAAGTTGTAATTTGCTGTTTTTGATGAATCTTATCCATTATATACAGCCGTATAGAGCATAGTTCCTGTTTGTAAAAGCATAGAAAACAAGGTCAAATTTTTGGCACATGGGTAGCTGCTGATTCACTGTTCCGGCTCGATTGTCTTGTTTGATTTATATTACCTTGTAGCTAATGTGGTTCTTCCCGTTTGTGCTAATGATTCACGCCGTGTGGATTGGTTTTTTGTAATCATTTTTGGGATCGGTAATCTGCATTTTATAATTGTGAAGTTGCAATTCTAATAGGTACTTTGTTAATCTTTGCAGCTACTGCTGGGACAAATAAAGCTGCCTCCAGCAGCACTACTTTGAACACGAGGAAGCTTGACGAGGAAACGGAGAACCTTGCTCGTGAGTTTCCATCTTTCTTGTACTATGCATATAAGATATTCTTGTTTTTCATATTAGAGTTGATACATCTTTCTTGAATGAGCGAAGTATTCTCTTCTTGACATTTCTATAATTCTTTCTTAGCTTGCAACTGTTCTGAAACTGTATGGGTTGGCTTGAGGAAGTAAATAGATCTTTACACATTAGTCAGTTTTTTTCCTTCTAAGAGGGTGAATAGTTTTTTGCTTCTAAGAGGGTGAACCGTGGCGCAATTGTTTTGTTCCATTTCAAACTGAGGTCACGGGTTTGAAATGGGAAACAATCTCTTTACAAGTGTGTTTGAGGCTGTATACCGTTTGTACTCCAAAGATCATGCAATTGTGGGAGCACTAGGCTGTGCCATCTGGCCTATTGTTTCTTTTGCCAAGTTAGTTGCATGGTTCATTCCTTCATACGTATAATGTGTTTATGTACTGCTCCTTGAATTCTCTTTATTTCAATGTGAAATCGAACTTTGGAGTTGAACCCGCAGGGTCCCTCTTCTCTATCCTTTTTCTTCCCCAATAATATTGCTATCTTGAGTCTTGACATGAGCGTTGCATTGAGGAATGGGAATGGGAGGATGGGAGTTCATGGCATGGCATGGTGCCAAGATGCTTTTCAGTGGTCCATTGGAGCTAACAGGCTATAGCCGAACTTAGAGGCTAAAACAATAAAGTCATTTCCTTCACAGATCCCTTTTGCTTATTGCTGTATATGTTGCTATGATATACTTCGACATGGGTTGTTCTTTCTAGTAGCCAACATTTAGTTCATATGGTTATTGTTGTATATCTTGCTGTTATTTTGTTTTGTTTCTCTCATATGCATTAGTGGTATTCCAAGATTCTCTTCGTTGTATGTTTGCTTTCACTGAAGTTTTCCTTACTCTTGCCCTCGCTCACCTTAAAATGTGTGGTTTAGACATGCTATGTAGTTATATTAACGTACATGTGTGCTCTCCTCAATCTGATTTAATATATATTCTTTGAATCTATGTTCTGGTTTTTTCCAGCTGAAATATATTGAAGCAATCCTGCAAAGTTATTTATTTGTTGTTTGCCTGGATGTTTTTGCTCTTGTCTACTATTTGGTCTCGTTCTTGAATGTCATCTGATTTTGAAATAGACGAACGTGTGCCAAGTGAGCTGAAAAAAGCTATCATGCAAGCTCGAACTGATAAGAAGCTTACCCAGGCTCAACTTGCTCAGGTATCTCTCTCTCTCTCTCTCTCTCTCTCTCTCTCTCACACACACACACACACACACACACACACACACACACTCACACGTACACAATTTACTGATGATGATCACGGGTTTATTTGCAGATCATCAATGAGAAGCCTCAAGTGATCCAAGAGTATGAATCTGGGAAGGCGATTCCAAATCAGCAGGTGATTACCAAGTTGGAGAGAGCTCTTGGAGCGAAGCTGCGTGGAAAAAAGTAAGGAAGCCTGGAATGAGAAGGAAGCTGAGCTTGCGATATGAATTTGAGTTTGAACTGATCTGTTGCACCGCAATCTGTAGTTGAAGTTTGGGCTAATGCGCTGCACGTTTCTGTAATCTTTCAAAGGTCGTGTGTCTGGTGTAGAAAGTACCTTTGTATTTTCTAAGAATAATTCCTCAAATGACGAGTTTGCAAACAATTTCAGCTGAGTTTCTACATATTCATACCGTTACCATAGCCCTTGGTGTTGCTGTCCCTCATCCGCGTTATCACATTTGGTACTCGCTCGGCAATGTGCGGTCGAAATGTGTTCAACTCAATGCTAACTCACACTCGAGATCGTTACAGTACCATACAATCTATATTTAGAACTCGTTTGATAGAGAGGATTACTATATAAAAGGCATTTTGAAGGGAGATGACAACTTCTCTATTATGTTTAAGTTGAAAATTACTCGTAAAGAAAAATTCTTTTCAATTCTGTATTTTTTGGGGATTAGTAAGGATACATTTTCTTTGAATAACTTTTAATTTGGACAAAATATAAAAAATTTCATTCATTTCTTTCATCAAAAAGTTTTTCGTGAATAATCATATCCATAGTCATTCCTATTCAACTTGGCCTTAATATCTTAAGAGGTGTGATATCCATACACCTCTTTTTACTTCTCACATACCATTCTAATTTTCAGTCGTTTGATCGAATGAAATGAAAAAGATAAACAGACAAAAATTAATAAAGATGTATGAGAAGTAAAAAAATGTGTGAATAACATAGTCCTATCTTAATCAATCAATTCGTATGTATAAAGACTGATAACCACCAGAAACAAGCAGTCACAATTAATATTAAGTACTGGCTTGACCTTTCTCTTCATCCAAACTCCAATTGTATACGACACTGATAAACATACTTTTTTCATCTCTCGCGTTCTTTTTTCTTTTATTTATTCAATCTGATAACTGAATTTCTCAAAATATATGTGAAAAACTTAAAATATTGTAAAATTAGCTCGCTGTATGAAACACCATGAAAATGAATAAAATTAAACAAAAGAGACCTGCACATGACAAACATTAAACAAAAGAGACCTGCACAAACAACTTAAACAAGACAAAGTTGACAAACAACATTACAGTACTGTATATGGAACCATTGACTTGACCTTATGAAGGCGGAACCTACCACTTCTTTGTCCCGCCGCCATCAACCACCACCACCTCCACTACGTGTCAAAACTCAGGGGCCGGTAGATCCTCATCAGACGGCGGAAGCAACACCCACTCTCCGCTGCTCTTATCAAGCACCATGCCTCTGTTCTTCTCCACCCACCACACCGCGGGCACATGGCACTCCTCCTTGAGAAAATCACAAGACTTGTTCACCAACGCCACGCTCCTCTTCACCCTCAGCTCAAACTCCCCTTCCTCCCCGTTCCACCCCGCCACCACATGCAGAATCCCCTCCAAGTTGTGCCAGTCGCTCGGATTCTTCGACTCCTTCAAGAACGGCGACTTCCTCGTATCAATCAAAAGCTCCGTCCCGACCTTCCGGTACCCCATTACACGGACAGGATAGTGCGGAATAACATCGATGGTGTTCTTAATATGCAGTATCTTCAGATTCGGGTGCCTCTCAATCCGTCTTTTCAGTGCACTGTTTCCGATTTGTGGACAGCCAAATACAAAAACCGCAATTGGGATATCGGAAACCCCGTTTTCGGCCAAATCGAAAGCGCTCAAAACCGCTAAACTGGCACCGAGACTGTGTCCTGTCATGGTTATGCTCAGCTTCTCGTCCTTGTACTTGTTCCTCAGCTCGTTGATTTTTGTCACAAGTTGGACTCTGGCGCTTGTTTTCGTAAACGGGGAATTCGGGTCGTTGGAAATGTACATTGTAAGCCAACCCCTCATGACTTTCGGCACTTTTTCGTCATCTTCATCGTCATCCTTGTCATCGTGATTTTGATGACCATTCGCTAGGCTGGCATGAGAAGAACCTAAAATGATCTCCGCGGACTCTAGCTCAGCTCCCATCACATCAATCCACTCGTAGTTTCTAATCGTGCCGCGCCATGCGACGTAGATTTCGCGTCGACCGATGGCTTTGCTGACTTCATCGGTGGTGACGGCGATGTAGCCGATCCAGTTAGACTCCCGATCCCACGACTCGCGGGACTTGGATTTGAGAAGCAAGGCTTCGGGGACGCTGACTTGGGCAGTGGCGTGGAGGAAGCAAGGGACTTGGTAGTTAGCGGCGTCTTGGAGCATGACCTTGTCGAAGAAGGAGTGTTTGCCATAGCGGCTGGATCCGCAGTACTTGGAGTTTTGGTCGTTGTTGAAGGCGTCGTAGGTGGCCTGGCAGAAGTTGCCGCAGCGGAGGATGAGGGTTCGGAGATTGAGGTCTAGAGGGTCCAAGAGGCCATCCCAGTTGTTTAAGCCTAGAAGCTCCGACCATGCAGCAGCTGCTGGATGATCAGCTGTTTGGTTGGTAGCCATGGACGTCGGAGGGAGAGGATGGCTTGTTGTTTTTGTATGTTTAGCATTATTGTTGCCCATCTTTCGTGTGTGGAAATCTAGCCGATCGAGTGGTATTATATCATATATCAAGAATCTATGAGATCAGCAAATGTACGTACCTAGACAATACTACTCAGAAATTATTATTTTTTACTGAGTCTAAGGTACCAACTGTTAATTAATAACTAAAGTAAGTACAAGTTGTAATATAAGTCAAAAGTCACCTCCCTCAGGAGAGCTCAATTCACCTTCGTCGACCCTTCCTTCCTACTAGTCAAGCCCATCGGGAAGGAAGTTTTGATGAACCAACTGTTGGATTGGGATAACCTTCCCGTGGCTTTTGCAAGTGGGAAGAAGACCCTTGTTAATCAAGAAAATGACTTTAACGTCACAATTGAATATGGTTGAGTGCTGCATGCCAATTCTTGAACAGCCTTAAGTGATGTGTTTTTCACCACTATACGTGTTACTGTTAGATGAGTTGAAAATTTCGAAGTCTGTGTAATGGACAGACACAAATAAGGTTTTGAGCATTACATCTGTTGACCCTAAAAACTAACAAGCCTACGTGGCACGCAGGCCGAGTAATATATGAGCTAACTACGTCCTTCGGTTGTGTGCGGGGCGTGCCAACTCGACGGCCGAGCTCGGCCGGTGAGTAAAATTTGTTGATGTTGCGTTGGTCGCGCTGCTGACTTCTTGATCTTGCGACTGCGGCCGAGGAAGGAACAAGCATCGGCCTTCGGGTTCTAGAGCCTGAAGACAAGGCTACTAATTATGCGAAGTTCACAAATCGTTGTCGTCAGATTTGGTCACAGTGATGGTATTCGTCAGAGTAAACTCACGCCGAATTGACACCAAAGTGTAAGGGCACATATACTCAAAGCGGATGTACGTCTTGATGGTGAATGTGGTTCGGCCATCAGAATGCCGAACTCTAAAGCCCACTTGTGAGTATCCAATCATAAAACAACTTGGGGTTCAATGTGCCGAGCCCTAATAAACTGTAACACCTCACTTCGCCGAGAAGGCTGATGAGATGACCTCTGCCAATAAGGATTCGAAAATCCTTCTCGACCGAGACTTGGATAGGTAACCAGTCGGCCCCTTCGCAGTGCTATTTATCCAAACTCAAGGTACTCCGCGATCGGCTGATTCTACGGCGATAGTGCTGTTTATCCAAACTGAAGATACCACCGGTTGCCTTCACAGTGCTGTTTATCCAAACTGAAGATGTGTTGGCGAAAAGAAAAATAAAAATCTCAAGGTTGTTGAGAGATTTTGCGTAGAGCGAGGGTTTGCGTAGGGCAGATTTGTGTGTTGAGTTGGAGGGGGCTTGAACGGTGCCACTGCCTCTGTATTTATAGGAGGAAGTGTCTTCAATCAAGTTCAAGTCATACTTGGATTAGAACTCCTTATTCTGATCCAAGACTATCTCGATTAATCCTTCTTCAATCAGGACTTTGAACCTAGCCTTTATCATGCCGCACACATCTCCATATCTCGTCAACCTCATCCCCGCCGAGACCCATTAATGCATCAGGATTCATGCTATCCGTAGGATTCTGCTTGCTTTGTCTTTATCTGATCAGCTCTTTTCCTAACAGGACCTGGCCGATCTCGGCCCACGAACTAAATAACCCACAAACCTCCAGATAGAACCTTCTGGGCCGAGAACAATTCTAATTCGGCCCAAACTAATATTTTGGGCCTAAACAACATCACTTGAGGATAGTGAGTAAAGATGCAATTTACTAGTTTTGATGTCTCTTAACCATTATATATATATATATATGTATATATGTATGTATGTATGTATGTAAAAGTCTAGTTCATCCTTCAGCCTTTCATTTACAATTTATTCTATTTGCTAACTTTCTTAGTTAGTTTGTTTTACTCCCCAACCAAACAGTAAGGCATGTTCCAAACAATAAGCCCCAGGTAGAGGCATGAGCGAGGAAGGAGTTTAGCAAATACCCGAGGAAGGTGACACATTTAGATTTTCTATATTTTGATTATCTGTTGTTTGAACTTTATGAGTAGATTATTTAGATCTAATTCAATGGTCAGCACTAGCTCTAGATCCAGTCTAAGAACTATTCCAGATATTGTTAATGAAGAACAAAAACTTGATTTTCAAACAGACGACAGTGTCGACTTTGGAGATTGGAATATCCCCAAAATTTCAAGTACAAATATTTACAAAAAGAAATGGTTAGTAGCCTCATTTAGAAATGAACATCATGTTTTTCAAACAAACGACAGTGTCAACTTTGGAGATTGGAATATCCCCAAAATTTCAAGTAAAAATATTTACAAAAAGAAATGGTCAGTAGCCTCATTTAGAAATGAACATCATGTCAAAACTGTTGAAAAAGCATATGCTCTTAGCAAAGAACATGAAACATGTCAATTATTTTTCTGCTAATCAAATCAAATCTCATCGAAAAGATGGGCATAACTACATTCATATCGGCTTAGTCCAAATAGCTGTTAAACCATTAACCCGTAGAGGCCTTAACACCTATATCTTGCTTTGTCTCCGAGATGCAAGATTCACTAATTTTAGTGATAGCATACTTGGAATGATTGAGTCCAGCCTATACAGCGGACCTATCCATTTTGATTGTTTCCCAGATCTCACCATAAGTCTTTCATATTTACACATGCGGAAAGCACTCACATTAAATATCAAAACTTCAGGATATCAAGTCCGTGAAGGAACACAGCCTTTGGCACTTATCTACAGAGTCTATTACAAAGTCACTGGCACAAACATGAACTTTCAAGCTTTAACCAAAAGTCCTCGAGATCACACACTCCTCATTCAAACCAACCAAGAAAATGCCAACATAAAGATACCCAGAACCATTAGGTGGTCAGATATCAGTTTACCTTCAGATTGGTGTTTGATTAACGAAAGCAAACTTGTTGTCACACAAAACAGTCTAGTCAATCTAGACAACATTGAACAATATTTTGATGGAACAGTTAAAATCAACTTCGACCGTCCAGCCAGAAAATCTTGTGAATCCACCCAATCACAAAAGTCATTTGCTCCTAGCAGAAATTCTTTTTCTGGATCCATACCAACCGATAGGATGGGTCACGATCAAGAATTAATCAACTCCCTAGCCAATGGAAATTAAAATCAGTAGCTACCAGCTCACAAGTCACACAACAAGAATTGATCAACGACTTGATCAACATCAAATTAAAATCAATAGAAACAACTTCTCAAGTAACTCATCTGGTTTATCAACCTAATATCCAAGACCAAGGAGAACAAACCTCTCCTACAGAATCCGACTTTGACGCAGGTCAAGTCCACCATCAACTTCTTGTCTTAAACAAACCTTTTAAATATAACAAGAAAAAACTCAATGCCGATATTGAGGCACTAGAAAACATTCCACGAAGGAATATTTTCCGAAACAAATACACACAAGAACAAAAAACAAAAATTTACAACGAATGGAAAAGTTTTATGAACAAATATAGATTTGAAGTATTTTTCTTCGATTTCGTTGAAAGTATTACGAGTCTGAAAAGAAACTCAAGGTAATAACCAAAGAAAGTTGGCTTAAAGAAGACAAAAATGTTGTCTCTTCTAGTCATCCTCCACAAGAAATGATTTTAATCACAGCTGCCAATACCCAAATACCAGCAACTCCTTTTAAGCTTCCCAAAGAAGATCCATGAGTTAAACCCATCATCGAACAAAACAATTTCACCAACCAGAGTCTCCACACCATAGGAAAACAATTAGACAAAATTGAAACCAAAATTGACATTCTCACCCAACCAAAAACCTCCACAAGCCAATTCTCCCAACCAAAAACCTCAGTCAGAGATCAAATTCCCATAATCTTTTTCAAGCACAACCGCCTTGAAAACAGCCTCCACAAGCCAAAAAATAGATCAAATGATGGAAGAACAGAAGATAGAAAAAACTGTCCAAGTTCTTAAACATCTAGAAACTTCCCAATCAGAAATATCTCCTACATTCTCTGAGTCAGAAAAATGATTCAGATAATTCCATCTGAAAAGTTGAACAAGCTTTTCAAAATCTTGAACTCAAACGAATCACCAACAAGGATGTCAATCCAACATCTCTCACAAAAAACTGGTATCCCAGACTAACATCTCTAGATATTCAATTCGAAGAACGAAATATCCAAAATCAATTCTCAGTTTCTTCTGATAAACACAATGAATGGAATATAGATGGTTTATCAGAACAAGAACTTCTCAATAAACTACAACATATCTCTATGGTTGCTAATAATTATATTACCAATCATAATCTCAGCCAAACACAAGTTGTCGACCTTTTGGTCACTGGATTTACAGGAATGCTCCATTCTTGGTGGGAAAAACATCTCACTGAACAGTCTAGAAACGAAATACAAAACGCCGTCAAAAAAGACGAAGAAGGATTACCCATCTTTGATGAAAACATTGGACAAGGTGTCCAAGACGCAGTAAACACATTACTTTTCACAATCATAGAACATTTCATAGGAACTCCCAGTAACATCACTTCCAGAATTCATGATCAACTCAGCAATCTGAGATGTCCTACTTTGAGCGATTTTAGATGGTACAAAGATGTGTTCATGTCTAGAGTCATACTCAGAGAAGACAGTAATCAACCATTCTGGAAAGAAAAATTTATTAATGGATTACCAAACCTCTTTGCTCATAAAATCAGAAATGTGTTAGTAAACGAAAAAGATCATGCCATATCATACCCTTACTTATGGAAATATAGTTAATATTATTTAGAAGGAAAGCTTGAAAATGTGTATAGATATGAAAATTTCAAAACAAGTGAACAAAGATAAATCCATAGCCAAATATGAATTAGGAACGTTCTGTGAAAAATACAGTTTACCCCCTATCGCTCCTTCCAACAAAAAGAAAAAATCACAAGTATCCTAACAGATACTCAAGTAGACAATACCCCAGAAAAAACAAATACAAATCCAAAAATATACATTCTGAAACCAACAAGTTTTATGAAAAACCAAAATCCAACAAGTGGAAAAGAAAACCCTCTGGAAAGATCCACTCAAAATCCCCAAAACAAAAAGGAAACTACTACAAGTGTGGCAAATTCGGTCATTATGCCAATGAATGTAAAGTCAAGAAAACAATTAACCAACTAAAAATCTCTGAATAAGAGAAAGATCAGTTAATCCAAATCCTTGAAATTCAAGACACAGACAATAGTCAATCTGAAAATGAATCCCCTTCATCTTCAAACTCTTCAAGTAACCTTTCATCTCCTGAGATCAAGGTATAAAATATCGATGATATCGGAAATATCGGTAGTCCAAAAATACGAAAATATCGAGGAAATATCGGGATATGATCGATATCGATAAAAATTGAATAAAAACCACGAAAATTGTAAGAAAAACTTGGAAATTTTTATTGAAACTTTGGATAATGTTTATTTAGTCAATTATCTATTAGTTTATCAAAAAAAAATTAGAAGGAAATGCATTACATGATGGATTTAACTTATTTAAGTTGATTATACAGCGAGCTGGCAAACACTGTGAGTGTAGAAAATATGTAGTAATTAATGAAAAAAAGATTAAACACACCATAATCATTTATATATAATGATGGATATGTTCCGAAATATCCGTGATTCAAAAAAACCGAAATATCCTCGATATTTCAGACTTTGGTCACAACCTTCCTGACCAGTATCTGAGAAAAACTCCTTTTTTAATTATACATATAAACTTTAATTTATTTTCATTTTTTCTGTCCATCCGTTCTTATCTGAGTAAGGTCACACACACACACACACACACACACACACACACACACACACACACACACACACACACACACACACATATACACACACACAGAGTCAGAGACTCTCACACGCCACCACACACGCACACAGAGATCGAGAGCCCACAAAGACCTCAGTCTCTCGATCCTTCTCTCTTCTCCCTTCTCCTTTCTCCGGTCCACCACATATTCTTCGCACTCTCTCATCTCTGCTCTCACTCACTCTCTCTCTCTTCGCACTCTTTCATCTCCGCCTCCGCCTTCCTCACCGATCCCACCGACGACAACCCCACCTCTGTCGTTGACTTCAGCGACAACCACCACGACCCCCAATCGCCCCCAAACCCCAACCTCAACCTCCACAACAACCACCCATTATCCTCCTCCCCCCCCCCGAAGCATGCCCTACCGGCGCCGCGCTCGCCTCCGTCTATGTTCCACGTCTGCTTCAACCAAGACCACGCCTGCTTTGCCGTGGGGACAGACCACAGGTTCCGAATCTACAACTGCGATCCGTTCCGCGAGCTCTTTCGCTGCAACTTCGACAACGGCGGCGGAATCGGCGTCGTTGAGGCGCAGATCTTGGGTCTGAGCTTGGATTGCAGAGAGAGATCTGGGCAGCTGCGACGACGCAGCCTCGGCTGCTTTTCCGACGACGGAGCCACGACGATTGTTTCGATAATATCGAATATATCGCGATATTATGACGATAATTATTTGTATATGTGTGAAAATATCTCCATGTGAAAAAAAATGAAATTATCGACGATATTTCGCCGATAATTTCGATATTTTAGACTGTGCCTGAGATTACATTAGGGTGCACTGACGCCTGTTGTTAGAAAATCTCAGTCCTCAACAAACAAGAAGAACAAGAAGATCTTCTTAAAGAACTAATTAGTAAAGTCGATGACCCATAATTAAAATCATTTTATCTCAAGAAACTAAAGAAGTTAGTTTCTTCTGAAGAACCTGGCACTAGCCAACCTCAACCCCAAATAACTCCAAAAATCTCTCTTAACATAACCTTAGAAAGGTTTAATAAGACTAAGAAAGAAATCACCATCAAAGACCTCTAAAAAGAAGTCAATAAAATCAAGGACGAAATTAAGTTTTTAAAATCAGAAAACTTAGAAATTTGTACACAACTCAGTAGAGTTCAAACACAATTAATAACCAACCATGATGAAGAACATAACGGTTCTTCCTCCTCGAATCACGATTCTGATACTTAGTCAACCCATGACTTAGTATTAGGATTATTAAACAAGATAAGAATCTAGAAATGGTATTCTTAAATCAAGATAATAATCGAAGATTTTCATTTTGAAACAATTGCTTTGATTGATTCAGGCGCATACTTGAATTGTATTCAAGAAGGATTAATTCCTACTAAGTATTTTCAGAAGTCAACCAAAATACTTAGTGCTGCTAACCAGTCACCAATGCAATTAAAATACGAAATTCCCAAAGCCCATGTCTGTCAAGACAATGTTTGTTTCAAAACCCCATTTGTATTAATAAAGAACATTTCAAACCCAGTCATCTTAGGTCTCCCATTCATAGCTCTTTTATATCCTTTTAAAGTTCATCATAATAGGATTACCACCAAAGTCTTAGGACAGAAAGTCACATTTGAGTTCTGCACTGAAACAGATCTCAAAAAATTGAGACACTTACAGAAAAATAGCATTTCAAAAACCATCAATTTGATTACACACAAATCACAACAAATTAATTTCTTAAAAGAAGAAATTAATCACAAACGAATTGAAGAATAGCTAACAAATAAAAATTTGTTAGAAACCATTAATAATTTTCAAAAGAAACTTGTTAATGAAATCTGTTCAGATATTCCCAACGCCTTTTGGCACCGCAAACAACACATTGTTAAGCTTCCTTATATCAAGGAGTTTAGTAAACCAAAAATCCCAACAAAAGCCAGACCCATTCAAATGAGTCAAGAAGTTATGGAGTTCTGCAAAACAGAGATCCAAGAACTTCCTAATAAAGGAATTATCCGAAAAAGCAAATCACCATGGTCTTGCCCAGCTTTTTATGTTCAAAAAAATGCAGAATTAGAACGCAGTGCTCCCCTATTAGTTATTAACTACAAACCTTTGAATGAAGTTTTGGAATGGATTCGGTATCAAATCCCCAACAAAAGAGATTTAATAAAGAGACTTTCTCAAGCAGTTATTTTTTCAAAATTTGATATGAAATCCCGTTTTTGGCAAATCCAAATTCACAAACAAGATCAATACAAAACAACTTTTGTAACACCTTTCGATCATTTTGAATGGAATGTAATGCCTTTCGGCCTCAAGAACGCACCAAGTGAATTTCAAAACATTACGAATGAGATTTTTAATCAATATAGTCATTTTTCAATTGTTTATATTGATGATGTTCTTATTTATTCACGGTCAATAGACAAACATTGGAAACATTTGCATATGTTTGCTAGAATAATTAAGTCCAATGGATTAATTGTGTCTGCAACCAAGATTAAGTTGTTCCAAACCAACATTAGGTTTTTAGGATACAACATCCACCAGTCAACCATTCAACCCACAGATCGAGTCATTCAATTTGCTGATAAATTTCCTGATCAGATTACTGACAAAACCCAGCTACAAAGATTCCTTGGATCACTTAATTATGTTTCAAAATTTTATCATCATCTTCGTCAACAATGTAAACCGTTGTTTGATCGATTGAAAGATAATCCTCCAATGTGGTCTTCCACTCATACATCTATTGTCAAACAGATTAAAACACATGTTAAGACTTTGCCATGTCTTGGCATTCCAACTCCCAACTCATTTAAAGTAGTTGAGACCGATGCATCTGATATCGGTTATGGAGGTATACTCAAGCAAAGAACTTCTTCCGGATCTCCTAAACAAATTGTTCATTTTCATTCAGGGGTATGGAATCCAGCACAATCTAATTATAGTACTATTAAAAAAGAGATATTATCTATTGTATTATGCATTAGCAAATTTCAAGATGATTTATTAAATCAAAAATTTCTTGTTAGAGTCGATTGCAAATCAACAAAACATGTTTTACAAAAAGATGTTCAAAACATTGCATCAAAACAAATATTTGCACGTTGGCAAGCCATATTATTTTGATTTTCAAATTGAGTACATTAAAGGCAGCCAAAATTGCATCCCTGATTTCCTAACCCGAGAATTTTTGCAGGGAAGAATGTCAGGTCCTAATCAAAGAAGGCTTCCTGCCACCTTACCACCAGTAAAACAAGAACCTATTCCCGGTTCTTCATCGGCCTTAGCCATAACTAACCGTTTTACTCCCTTAGGTTCTACCGTAGGGAATTTCAGACCAAACTACCAACAACCCCGACCAAATTATCAAACGGCATTAGTCAACCAATATGACCCATACTCATCGATGCCTCATCCATCATCTTCTCAATCAACCAGTTATACTAAAACATTACTTTCTGTTAAGAAAAAAGCATCCCTTCCAATATCCAACAAAACCAAAACCAGAGAAAATAGCTAAAATGGTGTTTCCACCTAACCTCCATTATAAACCAACAGACCCACATAAAAACCTTAAATACTACCAAGCCATTCTATTGGAAATAGAATCCATCTCCATCAAACCTATCTTCAGTAGAACTCACAAAAACAAAATTCTTTACCATTCCCTTCATAGAGGAAAGTTTGTAACTGAACAAGAATGGGCACTCCCCCTCTACCATACCAAAATTCTCCATACACAACATGTCCAACTCTCCCAGAATAAATATGATTATTTTGATTACATCCAAGCCTGGACAAATATCTTTCTCCACCAAATAGAAGACTTTAGTCACTCATGGTTCTTAACTTTCGACAGAAATTTCAGAATGAATTTTCCAGCTTGGTTTCCAAGATGGTGGTCTGCTTATGGCCCAACAGCCAATCTCATCCCAGAAGACCTCATGCAAATTCTTTCATCTGGTTTCCAGAAAAAATTTAACCACAATCGTTTCGATAATAGAATTACATTACTTGCTTTATTTATGGCAAAATATAAAGTCCCTTGGATTATGCAATGGAATTATGAGATTGAAACATGAGAGATCTATAGATCAAAATTCGTCAAGTGGTGGGATAAGTTCGACAAGCAAAAAATTATTGATTTAGTCATAGCTGAATTCCCTGTCGACCCAGTCCCAATACCAGCAGCAATTCAACCTCCAACAACAAAGGCATTGCCTACAGTTCCAGAACAATCTTTTTCAGACATTAGTCCATCTTCGTCGCTTAAAGGAATTTCCAAATCTTCTAAGTCCATCAGTTCGAAGAAAATAGAGAAATCCTCCCAGCTCAAGGACTTAGCCCAGCAGCTTATGGTAGAAGCAGCTTTGCTGCATGAAGAAGACTCAGATTCTGACAACTCAGATGCTTCGTCTACTCAGCATCCAGCCAGCTCAGCAAAACAAGTGGATTACTATCAGGATTCCCAATACCCATTTGGATTTTGAATACATTGTAATATTTTGTAATCATTTCAAATTTTACCCATGTAAATCCTACAGTAGTAGCCATATGACCTCTCCACAGAAAGTAGCATCTGCAGTAGCAGCAATCATTTCGGTAAAGCACTATTCATGAATAGTAAAATCATTTTTTTACCATTCATCCATCATTTCAGAAACCGAGTGATTCCATAGTGTCCCGACATCATCATCAGCCTTTCGGCTCCTTTCCAGTCTTTCCAGGTCACAGCAAATAATCATCCGAGATTCCTGCCTCACACTCGGAAGGCTCTCGCCTATATCCTCAAGCCTCAACCTCAGAACAAGGGGCCGCTTCTAAGAAACACTTCTGCATATTCTTCAAGAACAGAAGTCATTATTCATCCCAGCTCAAATATATTGTAATATTATAAACACTTATGACAAGGATGCATGTGGGCTATATTTTCATTTTCATCAATTGTCAATAGACAAAGTACTTGTAAGTTTCATCTGAATTTCAATAAACCTATTTTCATAATTCTATTCGCATCATTATTTTGAATTCATTAATTTCATTATGTTAAATATTTTCATCACAATCAATTTTAACTGTTTTAATTCATCCATTAAAGCTATTAGCTCATTCTTGTTTATTTTAATTCTGTTCTCCACTCTTGTATTTGCTTTTGTATCTGCTATAGCTATTGTTCCCATTAAATATCTCAATACCAGTATCTATACTCTGATCATAACCTCTGGTTTATTAAATCTGCTTATTAGCATTAGCTTATTAGCTTATTAGCTTATTAGCTTCCGCCCCCATTTGGTGTATATATATATTACCTTGTAAAAGCATGGAAAACAAGGTAGCAAATTTTTTCCATTCAGGTCGCTGTCGGTTCACTGTTCCGGCTCGATTGTCTTGTTTGATTTATATTACCTTGTAGCTAATGGGGTTTATTTAATGGCTAATGTTAGGGAAACTAAATTTGTAAACAAAATTTTAAAAATTAAAGGATATAAAAGTTAATGATTGACTTATTACTAAATCGTTGATAAACGTGCTTATTTCTATTGGTGACACATAATTTAGTTTGCAAATTTTATCTTTAAATTTAGTCTTCCTAGCTTTACCCTTTTTTAATTTGTTTGTGAATGATTCTCACCATGTGCATTGGTTTTCGTAGTCATTGTCGGGCTCGACCTTAATGTTCTTCCCTTTGTAATGGCATTTTGGTTGTCGATGTGTATAGTATTAGACTTTTAGTTTCTTTCCAGCTTGGTGTGCCATAGGATCAGGTATAAAAGTTTATTGGGTAAATGACAAAAAACTACATCAACTATTGGTGTCACGACACTTTCATACCTTATTTTTTAAAATTGACAATGTCATACTTCATCTTACGAATTTGTGTCAATGTCATACCTCCGTCAGTTTTTCTGTTAATTTTACTATTAAGTGCTGACGTGGCTACATGCGGGGCCCACTCACTAATCCAACTGAATTAAAAAATTATTAAATATATTTTTAATAATTAAAATTTTAAATTTTAAAAAAAATTATTTTTATATTAAATCTTTCTCTCTCCTCTCTCTCTTTCTTCTCTTTCTCTCCTCCTCTCTCTCGCCTCTCTCTCTTTCTTCTCTCTCTCTCCCCCTCTCTCTCGCCTCTCTCTCTTCTCTGCATCCCAAAACCCATTCCCATCCCCCCCACCCTTCCCTACCCATGCCAACATCTCCCTCTCTCTCAGCTCACTCACTATTTCTCCCCCCATCTCTCACACAGACTATACATCTCTCCCAGATCTACACTCACGCACCCATTTACACACACACACACACCCACCGACGACGGTACCAAAACCATCATTGGCGTCAACCCTCTCTCTTTTCGTCTTCGTGAAGCTCCAGGGCACCCAGAGGACACCCAACCCAGGTCCAGCGAGCCATGGGTGTGCGAGCCTAAGTCTCGGGTGGGGACGAACTGTGATTTGATTTTTAGTTTTTTTTTTTTTTTTTTTCGTTTCGTTTCTGGGCAACAGGGGAAGAAAATGGGGCAGGAGAAAGAGGGGGTGGGGTGGGGACGAATTGGGTATTGAATTTTTTTTTCTTTCGTTTCGTTTCTAGGCTGCAGGGGAAGAAGATGGGGGAGAAGGGGAAGAAGATGAGGTAGGGACGAATTGGGTTTTGAATTTTTTTTTTTTTTTTTTTTTTTTCGTTTCGTTTCTGGGCAGTAGGGGAAGAAGATGGGGGAGGAGAGAGAGGGGGTGGGGTGGGGACGAATTGAGTTTTGAATATTTTTTTTTTCACTTTTCTTTGTTATTTTAATATTTAAAATATATTAAATGATTTTTTTTAATATTTTCTTAATTTTTTAATAGAAAGTGGGGTTTGGATCAAGGTACGTCAGCATTTAACTAACAAATTAACAGTCAAGCTAACGGAAGGTATAAAATTGACCAAATTCTAAAGATGAGGTATGACATTGTCAATTTTAAAAGATGAGGTATGAAAGTGTCATGAAACCAATAGTTGAGGTAGTTTTGTGTAATTTACCCAAGTTTATTTTATGGTGTGGTTGCTTACTCCATTTTGTAATTTTCGAAGTTGCAATTCTAATAGTTACTTTGTATGAGGATGTGAAGGTAAAAAAGTTCCACATTAATGAGAGGAGAAACCTTGCAAGAGCTTATAAGAGGTTGTGCTACTCCCTATATTGCCAATTAGTTTTATGGTGGAACCTAAACTTTCTTCATGGTGGAACCTAAACTTTCTTCATGGTATCAGAGCAGGTTGTCCCACGTTGTCCAACACTCACACATGCTCTATGTCACCCAAGTTGTGTTGTCCACGTAGACTTGAAAATCTGTCACATGTGAGAGAGCATGTTGAAAATGAATTAATGAGAGGAGGGTCCTTGCATGAGTTGTGTTGTCCATGTTTTAGGCTTAAAAATTCACGGCACATGAGGTGGCGTGTTGAAAATGAATTAATGAGAGGATGAACCTTGCATGAGTTGTGTTGTCTGCGTTTTAGGCTTAAAAATTTGCTCCTGTGAGGGATCGAGTTGAGAATGAATCCCACATTAATAAGAGGAGGATTTTACATGTGCTTATAAGAGGTTGGCTACTCTCCATGTTACCAATTGATTTTATGATAGAATCTCAACTTTCTTCACTTTGTTAATCTTTGCAGCAACTGCCGGGACAAATAATGCTGCCTCCAGCAGCACTACTTTGAACACGAGGAAGCTTGATGAGGAAACAAAGAACCTTGCTCGTGAATTTTTTTTTTTCTTGTACCATCTATATATGAAATTATCGTTTTTCATATTAGAATTGATTTATCTTTCTTGAGTGAGCTAAATAATCTCTTCTTGACACCGTTATAATTGTTTGCAACTGTACTGAAACTGTTTGGGTTGGCTTAAGGAAGTACATAGATCTTTTTACACATCATTCAGTTGTTTGCTTCTAAGAGGGTGAACCTTGGCGCATGATGAGTCGATATAATACTATATATTTCACTTCAATTTTAGTTATAATTTATTAGTTATTTTGGTAGAACTTTGATACTTTGTTATGTATTTTCAATGTAGGACATTCGACTTCCTCTAGAACAAAATGTGATCAAACGGACGAGTTTTGGGGTGATTCTCATTGGAGGATGTTCGTGAGTCTTTTAAGATGATTGTGTCAAAATTCCAGATTTTTCTATCATGCCGTTTGACCGTGGCGATAAAATAGAGGCCCATAGCAGCTTTCCCGAATTGACATTTCTGAACGTTTTGAGTATTTTGAAAGTAAAGATGGCATATTTTGCGGAAGATTCCTTCTGAGGATTTGTTCGGGAGGTCTCAAACTTTAAAAAGAGATCTTTTGGACCAAATCGGAGTTGATTTGGTTGGCCAAAAGATGGATTTTCTCTGTTGTCCGAATTTCAATTTAGAAGACCTTTTATTTCCTAATTATCTTATTCTATTATGTTTTCTAGTTTTTAGAAGACCTTTTCTAGGTAGGGTTTTATTTTGAAGTAGTATAAATAAGACTATTTAGCCATTAGGGAAAGAGAAAAGAAGACCGCATTACTTTAGAAAGGCTTTACTTGGAGAATTCTACTTAGAGAGCTTTTGACAATTCAAATTTATTTTCCAGGTGTTTTCCATCCATGTTTTTAATGATATTTTGTTTTATGATTGTTAGTAACTAATTTCATTTGCTAGGGCGAGGCTACGAGCCTTAGCAAAAATATGTAGTTTCTTTTCAGTTTACTTATGATATTATGCATGCAAGTTTTGAATTATTAATCACCGTGTTTGAAACTATCTCCTTGTTTTAATGATTGGCCACCATTAGGATATTTTAAAAAGTAATTTGATGCAATTTTGGCGGGGGCTGTCCCTGAAATTAACGAAGGCTTTTTGTGGTTAATATGTGTAACTTCTTAGGATGGACGACACGTCGTAAGGATTATATGGTTTTTCAAAAAGTTTTCACAAAACTTAATGAGTCTTGCATGTTCACATTCGATCTGGACGTCACGGGCGGGTTGTATGTTAGATATATGTTCTATGTTGGAGGTTCCAAGTAGGACATGCTTTAGGAAAACCTAACCTTCAAAATATGCATGGGTAAATCATAAGTAATTGGAAGAACTACGTAGGATTATTAAGGTGACGGCGGAACCCTAGTGCTCAAATTTATTTTCAAAACTATTTTCTTTTGTTTTCTTTACTTTCTTAATTTATTTAATTGTTTTTAATTAAATTCGTTTTTAATATTTTAGGTCATAAAATCACCTTTTTCCAAACTTTGTTTTCAAATAATTAATTAAGATTTGGTTTTAACATAAATTATTCATTCAATCCTTGTGGAGAAAGACCTTGCTAGAGCC
The DNA here is from genome assembly GCA_024362995.1 of Heteromeles arbutifolia. Classification (NCBI taxonomy): domain Eukaryota; kingdom Viridiplantae; phylum Streptophyta; class Magnoliopsida; order Rosales; family Rosaceae; genus Heteromeles; species Heteromeles arbutifolia. Next base: position 33,903,083 of record JANCRC010000007.1, on the reverse strand, counting down.
GGCTATACTACGATAACCTTTTACTCTTGCAAGTATTTTTAAGTGTTTTTATCTCTATTTTTGCGGTGGTAAAAATCCTATCAGCGCAATTGTTTGGTTTGCTCCATTTCGAACTCTGAGGTCACGGGTTTGAAATGGGAAACAACCTCTTTACAAGTGGGTTTGAGTCTGTATACCGTTTATATTCCGAAGACCCTGCAGTTGCAGTAACACTAGGGTGCGGCATCTGGCCTATTGTTTCTTTTGCCAAGTTGGTTGCATGGCTCGTTTCTTCATACATATAATGTGTGTATGTACTGCTCCTTGAATCCTCTTTATTTCAATTTGAAATCGAACTTTGGAGTTGAACCCCCCAGGGTCCATCGTCTTTCTCTCCTCTTTCTTCCCCAATACTATTGCTATCTTGACATGAGCGTTGCATCGAGGAATGCGCATGGTTGGAGGAGAGTTCATGGTTTGACTTGGTGCTAGGATGCTTTTCAGTAGTTCATTGGACCTAACTAGCTATAGACAAACATAGAGGCTAAAACAATAAAGTCCTTTGCTTCACAGATCATTTTTGGTTATTGTTTGTTGAATCCTACATCAGCCGTAGTAAAAGATAAGTAATAGGTTAAATATCCTAACCCCACTCTAACTAACACCGAGGCATTTTGTGATAAAACTCCACACCTGACGGATTGTGCAGGTGGTAATTACCAAGTTGAGAATAGTATCGGTATTGTTGGAAGTGGGTCGTATGGCCCGTCTCTCCGATAATTCTACATGGTATCAGAGCCAGGGAGCGAGCCCATACTGTACTGCCACGTGATGGGTAGGTCCCCTTAGCCTCGTGCGATGATGGTGGGTCCCTTGGCCCCGTGTGTAGGGTGAGTCCCCTTGGCTCCACGTGGTTGTCGATGTGTGGATCTCCCATGTATGATCCACTAATTGGGTCCCACGTGAGGGGACGTGTTGAATCCTATATCGGTCGTAGTAAAAGATAAGTAATAGTTTAAATATCCTAACCCCACTCTAACTAACACCAAGACCTTTAACCCGTCTCTCTGGTAATTCTACTTGGTATCAGAGTCAAGGAGCGGGCTATACGTACTGCCACGTGATGGGTGGGTCCCTTGGCCCTGCATGTAGGGTGAGTCCCCTTGGCTCCTCGTGGTTGCCGATGTGTGGATCTCCCACGTGTGACCCACTAATTGGGTCCAACGTGAGGGGGCGTGTTGAATCCCACATTGGCCATAGTAAAAGATAAGTAATAGTTTAAATATCCTAACTCCACTTTAACTAACATCAATGCCTTTTGTGATAAACCCCACACCTGACGGATTGTGCATGTGGTAATTACCAAGTTGAGGACATTATCAATGTTGTTGGAAGTGGTGTTGGGTCCAACGTGAGAGGGCGTGTTGAATGCCACATCGGCCATAGTAAAAGATAATTCATAGTTTAAATATCCTAACTCCACTCTAACTAACATCAAGGCCTTTTGTGATAAAACCCCACACCTGACGGATTGTGCATGTGGTAATTACCAAGTTGGGGACATTATCGGTGTTGTTGGAAGTGGTGCAGGTACTAATTACCAAGTTAGGGACAGTATCGGTGTTGTTGGAAGTGGGTTGTATGGCCCGACTCTCTAATAATTCTACATTGTTGTATATGTAGCTATGATATTTTTTGGCATCGGCTGTCCTCTCTAGTAGCCAACACTTCTTAGTAGGATAAGACTTTATTGTTGTTCTCTTGTATGCACTAGTGGTATTCTTGTTAGATTATGAGTGTGATTCTCACAGTTTAGTAATAATCATTGTTATTTCACATTGGTATAAAGAGATTTTAATGTGTTTATAAGAGTTAATTCAACTTTGGTTTAGATTGAAACTCTACTGTTGGCTCGAGAATAGAACTCATACTTGTACAAGGATTTGGTCTTGTATTCCTTGTAGGATTATTATAGGGTAATCCAGATTTTGTAGTATAAAAACCACAAGCCCCTGCTCTCACAAAAACACGCTCTTATTGTTCCAATTACCTATAACTTGGAGAGCATTGAGTTTTGCAGAGAGGAGAAGGTTGTGTGTAGAGGGTGTCTTGGTATGCGTCCATGTGATAGCTGAAGAAGATGGAGAAGTCGGATTGCACACGCAGTGCCACGGCTTGGTGCTTTATGTGTCCTGCTGTGTTCTTGAACCCAGTTCCCTTGGCAACAAAATAGTTTCCAAGTGCGGCAAAACTTGCGGTGTTCATGGTTGTGACACCATCCGCGTGGCTCTTGCTTCCGCTGATCCTGGTCATGGTTGGACCATCACCAATCATCACAACACTGGTCATTTGCTTTTCAACAATGACAGTCATCTTGAAAACCTCTCGTCCTTTGGCTTAATGGAATAGCTCCATCTGCTGTCTTCTAACAGCACACATGGGAAAGACTTCGTGAAACAGTCTGCAGGTATGTGTTGCAGATATCACTTCAATATCTGCATATGTAGAACATATTTGATGTGTTGGTTGTGATTTAGTTGTTAAATTCTTGTGTTCTTGGCTAAGTATATTAACATAAAGCCTATGTTTATTCTTACAATTCTAAGATTCTCTTCGTTGTATGTTTGCTTTCTCTGAAGTTTTCCTTACTCTTGACCTCGCTCAACATAACATATGTGATTTAGACGTATGCTATGAGTTGTTTTGGTGGCAATAGAAAAGTTTGTAGTCCTTTACATCTCTCTATTTTAGTTATAGATGTATAATTACAATTATATTAATGTACATTTGTGCTTGTCCTTTGCATATACTTTCCCCTCCACAATTAGAGCCAGCATGGGCTCCTCAATCTGGTTTAATATATATTCTTTGAATCTATGTTCTGGTTCTTTTCCAGCTGAAATATATTGAAGCAATCCAGCAAAGTTATATATTTGTTGTTTGCCTGGACGGTTTTACTCGTCTACTATCTGGTTTCGTGCTTTAGTGTCATCTGATTTTGAAATAGATGAACGTGTGCCAAGTGAGCTGAAGAAAGCTATCATGCAAGCTCGAACTGGTAAGAAGCGTACCCAGGCTCAACTTGCTCCAGTATCTATCTATCTCTTGTTGGAATTTTGACAGGGAAGAGAAGAAGAAAAATATAAACTTCGAAACTCAGAAGTCGGCTCCATTGGAGTCCGGATTTGTTTTCATTCATTTCATGATTGTTGGTGTTTCTTGGAACTCATAGGCCGGCTCTATGTTTAGAGTCCAGGCTTGTTTCTAACTCCACACTTTCTGGTGATAAGCTCTTGACTTGCACACTGTGGTGACAAGCTATGCTTGCACACACATTTTTGCGCTCTCTCTCATATATAGAGAAAGCCCTTGGTTGAATATATTTTCAACCACCAAGCTTCTTCTACACGGCTCCTACTTTACATGGAGGAGGAGGAGATTAACTCTCCTCCCAACCAAGGCATCTACCCGTGGCCTCTTACACCAACCATTTGTCTTGGTGTTTTACATTACTATTAGTACAACAACTTCAATATTAATATTTCAATATCTCTGCCTCTCTCACACACGTATGTGTACATAATTACTGATGATGATCTCTGGGTTATTTGCAGATCATCAATGAGAAGCCTCAAGTGATCCAAGAGTATGAATCTGGGAAGGCGATTCCAAATCAGCAGGTGATTACCAAGTTGGAGAGAGCACTCGGAGCGAAGCTGTGTCGAAAGAAGTAAGGAAGCCTGGAAAGAAAATGAAGCTGAGCGTGTCTTATGAGTTTTAAGTTTGAACTGATCTGTTGCACTGCAATCTGTCGTTAAAGTTTGAACTAATGCGCTGCACCTCATTATGTAGTGTTATCTTTCAAAGGTCGTGTGTTTGGTGTACGAAGTACCTTTTTTGTTTTCTAAGAATATTTCCTCAAATGACGAGTTTGCAAACAATTTCACCTGTCTACATGTTCATACCGTTACCATAGCGGGTGTTGCTGTCCCTAATCCGCCTTATCGCCTTTGGTACTCGCTTGGCAGTGTGCAGCCCAAATGTGCTGAACTCAATGCTTGTTGGGGGAATGGAAGTCATGCCATGTTATTTCAGTAGCTAAATAATCTTTGCTGGTGATGTCCCAAAATCTGATAAAAACGATCTAGTCTTAGAATTGAGAATATTTGTGACCTCATATAGTTGGTTCGAGCCAAATCTCTAGCCTAGCTCATCAAGATCCATAAGTTCGCCATTGTAAACCTTCCCAACCAAGCGATCACGATACACTACAGCCTCTCCTCGCAAAAACTCACATTCGATAATGTTGCAGTACTACACAATCTACACTTATAACTCGTTTGATAGTGATGATTAGTTTGGATAGGATTCGTCAATATATTAAAAACATTTTAAAGGAAAAATAGATGCCAACTTCCCTAATTTATCCAAGTTGAAGGTTCCCCGTAAAGAAAAGATCTATTTTTAATCCAACTATTTCTGCAGGAACTAATAAGGATTTTTTTTCATGAGTAACTTTCAACTTGAACAAAATATGAAAATTTTCATTCATTTTTTCCTTCAAAATACCTTCAATGTCATGAATATTCCTATCCAAATTAGTCCTCCCTATCAAACGAAGTCGTAATGTCTTGATCAATCAATTTGTGTGTGTGTGTGTGTGTGTGTAAAGACTCATCCCCACCAAAAACAAGTAGTCAATTAATAGTAAGCATTGGTTTGATCTCTCTCTCATGTATGGATTAGTTAAATCCATTAATTTAATCTCAAATTTCATACAACATGATGATAAACACACTTTTTTGTTCTCTCACATTCTCTATTAAATCTTGTCATATTTTTCGTTTAATCTATCCAATCACCAATCTAAAAATATATGAAACACCCGTGAAAATGACACATTAAACAAAAGAGACCTACTCAAAGTTACAGACAACTTAAAACAGGACAAACAACATTATAGTACTGCATATGAGCCATTGACTTGACCCTATGAAGGCGGAACCCACCACTTCCGCTTTGTCCCACCGCCACCAACCACCACCACCATTACCTGTCAAAACTCAGGGACCGGTAGATCCTCATCAGACGGCGAAGGCAACACCCACTCCCCGCCGCTCTCATCAAGCACCATCCCTCTGTTCTTCTCCACCCACCACACCGCCGGCACATGACACTCCTCCTTGAGAAAATCACTAGACTTGTTCACCAACGCCACGCTCCTCTTCACCCTCAGTTTAAAATCCCCTTCCTCCCCATTCCACCCGGCCACCACATGCAGCATCCCTTCCAAGTTATGCCAGTCGAACGGGTTCTTCGACTCCTTCAAGAACGGTGACTTCCTCGTATCAATCAAAAGATCCGTCCCGACCTTCCGGTACCCCATTACATGAACCGGATAGTGCGGAATAACATCGATGGTGTTCTTAATATGCAGTATCTTCAGATTCGGGTGCCTCTCAATCCGTCTTTTCAGTGCCTTGTTTCCGATATGTGGACAACCAAATACAAAAACCGCAATTGGGATATCGGATACCCCATTTTCGGCCAAATCGAAAGCGCTCAAAACCGATAAACTCCCACCGAGACTGTGTCCTGTCATGGTTATGCTCAGCTTCTCGTCCTTGTACTTGTTCCTCAGCTCGTTGATTTTCGTCACAAGTTGAGCTCTGGCGCTTGTTTTTGTGAACGGGGATTTCGGGTCGTTGGAAATGTACATTGTAAGCCAACCCCTCATGGCTTTCGGCACTTTTTCGTCATCTTCATCGTCATCCTTGTCATGGTGATTTTGATGGCCATTGGCATGAGAAGAACCTAAAATACTCTCCACGGACTCCAGCTCAGCTCCCATCCCATTAATCCGCTCGAAGTTTCTAATCGTGCCGCGCCATGCGACGTAGATTTCACGCCGACCGATGGCTTTGCTGACTTCATCGGTGGTGACTGCGATGTAGCCGATCCAGTTAGACTCGCGATCCCACGACTCACGGGACTGGGAGTGGAGAAGCAAGGCTTCGGGGACGCTGACTTGGGCAGTGGCGTAGAGGAAGCAAGAGATTTGGTAGTTGGCGGCGTCTTGGAGCATGACCTTGTCGAAGAAGGAGTGTTTGCCATAGCGGCTGGATCCGCAGTACTCGGAGTTTTGGTCGTTGTTGAAGGCGTCGTAGGTGGCCTGGCAGAAGTTGCCGCAGCGGAGGATGAGGGTTCGGAGATTGAGGTCTAGAGGGTCCAAGAGGCCATCCCAGTTGTGTGAGCCTAGAAGCTCTGACCATGCAGCAGCTGCTGGATGATCAGCTGTTCGGTTGGTGGCCATGTACGTCGGAGGGAGAGGATGGCTTGTTGTTTTTGTATGTTTAGCATTATTGTTGCCCATTTTTGTGTGGGAATCTAGCCGAGTAGATATAAAGAGGCGGAGGCGGGATTGAGAGAGTGAGAGGAAGAGCGAAGAGGGAGAGGAAGAGGAAGATAGAAGTAAGCAGGGGAAGAAGGAGAGGGGGCGGAGTAAAACAATGCGAGGGAAAAGAAGAGAGAGCGAGGGATATATAGGGAGTGGAAGATGAAAAAGAACGGAGAAAACGAGGAAGAGGGTTCAGACAAAAACAAAAAAAGGAAGAGAGAGGATTTTTGTAAAAAAATAAAAATAAAACCGTGTTTAAATAATTATTTAAATGTTTTTTTTTTGTTTAACAAATAATATTATCTACATTAAGGGAGAGGATGTGGGTTAAGCCTCTCAACGGGCTAGTAAAAATATGGGTCAAATTCGCCTTTGGTAAAAATCGAATCTAATACCTCTTACTTACAAGTAAAACGGAATATTGCTATACCGTAATACTAAATAAAAATTATTTAAATGTTTTAAAAAATAAATTTTTTACATCTAATCACTCGGGCAATTCATTTAAATGATAAAAATGTACTAGGGCATTACTATCCACTAAGTAAATAATTGCCTTTGGCCCAATTGACAAGACAATTATTGGGTGTGTGTTGGAATTGCTCTCTCTTTTTTGTATTTGTATGTGAGCAAGAATTTGAGATTTGTTCTTGGATCGTCTAATTTGAGGTTTGTTCTTGGCTCATCTATGTATGAGAGTGATCTAGGTGTATTTGAGATTCAAGTTGTGATAACTTAAACACTTATGTAATCTCCTTTGATAATAGTGAAATTTATTTACCGTCTCCGAACTAAAAAAAGTTTTAAGAAAGTCGAATCAGTATAAATTCTTATGTTATTTGAATTTAATGTGTATTGATCTCATATCCGCCACTTTCACACAACAAGTGGAATCAAGAGCATGTATTCGGAGGCTTCCGCACAACACCAACTCCAGCTCTCCTATGCATATCATTATTATTATTATTATTATTTTCTTTTCATATGAGGTTGTTTTGCAGGGCAATGCAATGCTGACGTTTGAGGGTTACGTATCTTAAACCCTTATTTTGTTTTCTGCATTGATAAAAAATGACTATATTGACTACCAAAGATATAATTAAATAAAAAGGTTTATATCATTCCTCGTATCTTTATTCTTAAAATACATTATTGACTCGACTTGGTCACTCGTGGATGCGTGGGTGCAATTTGCCCCTCGTGCAGCGGATAATGTTGCTCATCGAACTTCTAGATGCATCATGTAGATCTGTGGTTTATGTAGATTGTTTATTCGATGATTGTAGAATCGTATGACACGAATGATAGTAGAATTCTCTTCCCTTCTAATGGTGAGCATGAGTTAAGACACGAATGTAAATTTTATTCGAAGTAGGATTTTTTTCCCTCCTAATTCTCTCCCTTCCCTCCCTTTCCCTCAGTTTTGTTTTTCTTTCTTTCTCTATTATAATATAAATAAGATGTTAACGTGACTCAATGATAACCGTTCAAAAGAAAGGAAAGAAAAAGAGAAAACGATTAAGAAATGAAAGAATACTTCTCCATTTTTTTTTTTCCACTATTCTAACAACCATGTCAGATAACTTTTACAATAATTGGAGTGCCGTTTTTTTACCCTCTGTTCTAACAACCACATCAGATAACTTTTTCAATAATTGGAGTGCCATTGGAATCGAGAAAAACGAATCCTGCCACAGCAAGATCATCTTTTTAGCTTTTAGTTTTCAAAAAACGAAAACATAAATATAAATATAAAACTGAAAATATTATCAAAAGAATTTTCAACCTTCAAATTCTTTTTAAATAAAAAAGTAGCCAATTAGTATTACAATTTAATAATATTCCTCTTCATTTGTAAGTGATAGTTCTTAAATTCGATTCTTGCTGTAGACGAATTTGAACCACATTACTGTTAGTCTATTGTGAGACTAAGCTCACTCATCTTTTTTAATGTAAATAATACCGTTTGTTAAATATAAAAAATAAAAAAGTCATTGCTGGGTGAGGGAGGGCAGTTGAAGCAGACGCGTCCGGAAAAGGTGGCTGAGATTGGTGATAGGAAGGCGCAAAGAGGAATGAAAGGTTGAAGGAAGGCAGCAATAAATTGGCAGCTAGGCAGCTAGGCAGATGTGGTTTGATTATGGCAATATGCATGCTTGTAGTGCTTCATCGGTCGTTTGGTTTGGGTGCGTGTGTGTAATTAGGGTTCAGGGGGATAGGAAACAATGAACGAACATTGCTCGTGTCGTGAGTTTGCCTCGTCTCGAAGTTGTATGATGTGCTGTATATGACATTTCTTTTTCATTTGTGAGTTGAATAAATAATCTGTTTGTTTCGTTTAAGAGTTAGAAGTAAATAACATGGTGGATTAAAATACTCTTAGCAAAGCATATAAATAGATTTGTTTACATTTTAATTGAGCAGTTGTTTCTTTTAATTGTAAGGTCATCTCTAACCAAAAAGGTTAAATATAGCACTGTTTAGAATTATGACGTCGTAAAAAATTATTTTTAAAATGAACCATGTTAGGTTATATTCATATACCATCTCCAACTGAAGAGGCAAAACATAGCCCCTCAATAATTTTTTAGTTTTAAATTTATACTTTAAATTTATTGATTAATTTAATTAAGCTACATTTGGATGTTTTCAAATCTAGCGGTTAATTATTGTAACTGAGGAGTTGGCCTGAGTTGTATCTTTTGCCAAGTTGGTTGGTTGCATCGCATGCTTCATTTCTACATACATATCATGATCATGTGTTTTGTTTTTTAAAATAATTCTGTCGTTCTCTGCTAATATATTTCGAGATAGTTCTAAAAGAAAAATCAATTTTGGTCTTCGTGGTTTCAATTTTAGTTGTTGCAAGTCTAGTAGACGTTTGTATTACCCGTTCAATAAATACTTAATACATTTTTAAAAAGTGTACCGTCCACTTGACTTTGTATAAGGAGTGTCGTATCAGTGTAATGAAATTCTTATATTGGTGATACTATTCACACATTTATTTTTACCTTTCACTTACCCTTTGTTAATTTCTGTCTTTTGATCTTCTTCTATTCATTCAATTTGATAACTTAAAATTGAGAGAGATATGTGAGAGGTAAAAAGGGATGTGGAAGTACCACCCTTCTTGCTTGTATCTGATACACGTCATCTATGAATGACGTATGGATGACCTGGCGTATCCAATACTTGCAATAATTTCTCTTGTAATTGAGGCATTTTCCCACTACCAAAAAAGGGAGGGCAACTAATATAAAACAAGTTCACCGTCATATAGCGTCCTAATCCAATAATATGTTGTCATGTGGAGAAAAACTTTTAATATTATTAATAAAAAGAAGAACCCAGATTCCTCCCATCATCTTCTGTTACGCCCCACCCCATTCCTCCATTTTCCATCATCGCTTCATGTTTTTTCTTTCTTTCTGAGATAAAACTTGTGATTTTGATTGTTTTTGTTGGGGTTTGATTTGGTTTTTTGATTAATTTGTGGTGAATTTTAATGGGTTTGAATCAGATTTTGACTCCATTGCGTATTAGGTTTGCTGTGTTCTTATTGCACTTGGCCACCATCCCCATCACCAGAAATGGCATCAACCCAACTTGGAGTCTTGGGGCTGCCATCATCTCCTGAAAGGGTTCTCATCAACATTCGAGAAGTTCTCGAGATCGTCGTAGTTGTCCAGATCTGGATGGTGTGGCACGATGCGGCGACTCTATAGTTGGTGGGGTCCTCGAGGAAGCTGAAATCTTCGTCGTCGTCATCATAGGTCGAAAGGGAGTTGTCGTTGGGGGTGGGGATCGACAGTCGAGGTGGGGAGTCTGGGGACTTTATGCCTTCAACAAGTTTTTTTGTTTTTATTTTTATTTAACTGACTTTGAGTAAACAAAATTTGTTTTAGTGGGATATGTGACATCATATAACTGGAGAGGAACTCCAGCTCAGCAATTGTACCCGTCATTTAGAAAAATTTCTCCATTAATACATTGTCTTTATTAAATCTTTCATTTTATGCGCACAATTGTCAAATTATAATTAGTTTTATCAACCCATATTTCCAATAATATGTTGTCATGTGGAAAAAAGCTTATATATTATTGAACAAAGAACGTCAAATGATGGTAAATCTATTTCATATAAGTTATTCTCCAAAAAAAATACACATTAAAATACATATCACAGGCCACGTATACTTACCCTTTCCCATCAACACATTGTCCTTTTTTTAATCTTTCATTTTATGCGCACAATTATCAAATTATAATTAGTTTTATCAACTCATATTTCCCTCGTTTTTGGCAACCCCAACGGAATATACCAGAATTGGTAATTTGCTAATGTGTTCGATCACATTCAAACAACCAAAACCAGACACTTCTTATCCCTTTCATAATCCTTCAAATGGTAGATATCCTGTGGGAAAATTCTATTTAAACCCAATTATTCTGTTTTCAAAACCAACTTAACATTTTTGTCCTGCGAAATCTCTTATATTCTCCCTCCCCATATCCGATGACCATGGCCACCAACCAAACAGCAGATCATGTTGCATGGTCAGAGCTTATAGGCTCAGAAAACTGGGACGGCCTCTTGGACCCTCCAGACCTCAATCTCCGAACCCTCATCCTCCGCTGCGGCAACTTCCGGCAGGCCACCTACGACGCCTTCAACAAAGACCAAAATTCCAAGTACTGCGGCTCCAGCCGCTACGGAAAGCACTCCTTCTTCGATAAGGTCATGCTCCAAGACGCCGCCAACTACCTAGTCTCTTGCTTCCTCTATGCCAGCGCACAAGTCAGCGTCCCCGAAGCCTTGCTTCTCCAGCCTCTTGTTGAGAATTAAGCTGCCTACAAGCTTTGGAATTAATCTGCAGAAGCTAAACCTGCAGAAGAAATCGAAAGAGAGCTGAGAAGTTTGGAAATGAAGAACTTGCTAAATTTAGAAGTTGCTTATTTTTAAACATTGCAACGGCTAGTTTTTCTTTCTGTTTTAGAATGTCTACAGCTGGTGTTCTTATCCTTTTTATTTGTACTATGTATCCTCATCTTCCTCCAGGTGGATGGATGATATCCTCCGATGACCATTAATGACCGGAGAAGAGTACTAGGTCCCTAAAATGTAGGTTCTGTTTTTGGTCCAGCTGTTAGAGATATAGTCCTTGTATTTCTTTTGTTTCTGTAATGAAAAAAATACAGACTCTTGCTCTCCCTCTCTCTCTCTCTTGAAGAACACAGATTTCTTCAAAATCATTTTTAAAGCTCCAACCTTTATCAACCAAAATACCATGTTTGGTACCATTTCAAACATGGTATCAGAGCCTTAGGTCTGATTCCGAAGAAAGGGAGTGATACTGTGAGAGAAATCCATCTCCAAAAAAATATATCCAGAAAACCTTAAGGGTGGTACCTTTATAACCATTTGAGCTGTGTTTCTGGCGAAGATGGCTGGATCAAGCTCCTCCGGTGGTGATTTACGAACACCACAATTTAATGGGTCAAACTATGATTTTTGGGCCATTAAAATGGAAACCATTCTCATAGCCTACGATCTATGGGATGTGGTTGAAGCTGGGCTTGCTGGACAACAAAATCCCACAGAGGGAGTCTCAGAGGAAGAAGGAGAAAGCGAGACGGAGCATGTTCCAGTTGAAGGACCAGTTGTCACAAAGGAGGAGAAGATCAAGAATGCCAAGGCCTTAAGCCTCATTCAAGGTGCAATCACTGATGAACTTTTTCCTAGAATCCGAAATGAGAAGACTGCAAAGGGTGCCTGGGAAATCCTGAGAAGAGAGTTCAGAGGAGATAAAAAGGTAAGAGCTGTGAAATTACAAGCCATTAGAGCTGATTTTGAATATTTAAGGATGAATGATGTTGAATCTCTGGATGACTACTTGGCTCGGTTTTTTGAGATAGTAAACAACTTGAAATCTCTAGGAGAAGATGTAACAGAAAAAAGGATTGTTCAAAAGTTGTTGATGAGTTTAAACAGGAGGTATAAGTCCATAGTGTCAATCATTGAAGAAACCAGATATCTAGACATTATTAGAGTTGAAGAAGTTTTAGCCTCAGTGAAAGTCTATGATAAGAGAGAAGATTTGCATGATGAAAGAGACAAATACACAGGCACTAAGAGGGCTTTCAGCAGTCTTAAAGTTGGAGGAAATGGAAATAGCACTGGAAACTTCAAAGGGTCTCAGTATAAGACAAATCCAAAATGGAGTCAATATAAGAAGGGAAAGAACTGGTCTCAAAATGGAAACTGGAACAATACCAGTGCTTCAAACTGGAACAACAATTTTGGGGGAAATTGGAACAATAAATCCAATCCACAGAACAGGCAAGGGAGTAATAATCAAAGTGGTGTGAAACCCCAATGCCAAGTCTGTGAGAAGTACCATTTTGGTATATGCAGATACAAAGGAAAACCCAAGTGTGGCAAGTGCAGTCGTTTTGGTCACTTAACTAAGGACTGTGACAATGGTAAACAGGTTGCAAATTGTGCAAAGGAAGAAGATGCAGTCACAGGAACAATGTTCTATGCTTGTCATGCAAGTTCAATTGCATCAAGCAAGTCTGTGTGGTTTGTTGACAGTGCATGCAGCAATCATATGACTTCTCAAGAATCAGTTTTAATAAATGTTGACAAAACTGTGACATGCAAAGTGAAAATGGGCACAGGAGATCTTGTACAAGCTACTAGGAAAGGCACTATAGTTGTTGAAACTAAGCGTGGGAAAAGATATATAAATGAAGTGTTGTTGGTTCCAGGTTTGGATGAAAACTTACTGAGTGTAGGCCAGATGATGGAGCATGGTTATTATGTCCTATTTGGAGGTAATATTGCAGTGATCTTTGAAGACAGCAAGCTTGATAATATTGTTGCTAAAGTTACAATGACTGGAAATAGATGTTTTCCATTGTCTTTAGAATCTGTCAACACAGTGGCAAGAAAAGCAGCAGTACAAGAATATCCATGGGTTTGGCATAGAAGATTGGGGCATTTGAACTTTGCTAGCCTAAAGAAAATGCAACAAACACAAATGGTGTTAGGATTGCCTGATTTCTCAGAAAAGGAAGGAGTTTGTGAAAGCTGTGTGTATGGTAAAAGTCACAGAGAACCATTTGAGAATGAGAAACCTTGGAGGGCAAACTGTCCACTTGAGTTGGTACACACGGATGTATGTGGTCCAATGCAAAATGAGTCCGTTGGAGGGAACAAATACTTCATCACATTCATTGACGACTTCTCAAGAATGTGTTGGGTATATTTCCTCAGAAATAAGTCAGATGTGATGAATGTGTTCAAAAAATTCAAAGTTTTTGTTGAACTTCAAAGTGGATTCAAATTAAAGAAACTAAGAAGTGACAGAGGTGGAGAATACACCTCACATGAATTTCTTGACTACTGCAGTGACCTAGGCATGGAGAGGCAACTGACTACACCCTACTCACCTCAGCAAAATGGGGTTGCTGAAAGAAGAAACAGAACCATTGGAGAAATGGCAAGATCAATGATGTCTGAAAAGAAAATACCTGTCAAGTTTTGGGCTAAAGCAGTTGGCACTGCTGTATATCTACAAAATAGGTGTTATACCACTGCAGTCACTGACAAAACACCATTTGAAGCTTTCACAGGGAGAAAACCAGGTGTAAAACATCTGAGAGTGTTTGGCAGTATCTGTTACAGTCACATTCCATCAAATCTTAGACAGAAATTTGATGATAAAGCTAGCAAGGGAATCTTCATGGGTTATGGCAGCTGTGAGAAAGGTTACAGGACTTATAATCTTCAAACTGAGAAGATTATACTCTCAAGAAGTGTTGTTTTTTATGAGAATAAATCCTGGAATTGGGAAAGCAAACAGATGAAACTGTCTACATGCCTCTCACCATTGGAAATGAAAACCTTGAGATAACAGAAATAGAAGAACCTTCTCATGAAACTCACAGCATTGACTCTCCAAATGTCAATCAATTAGTCTCAGATGATGAACATGCCTCTGAAAGCAACATTGTCAGTACCAGTCAAGGTTCAACACCAAGCAATACACCAGTAAAGTTGAAAAGCTTGGAGGACATTTATGCAAGATGTCATATGACCATTATTGAACCTGAAACCTATCATGAAGCTATTGAAGATAAAGCATGGAAGGAAGCAATGGATGCTGAGATTGAAACTATTGAAAAGAATGAAACTTGGGAGCTTGTGGAAAGACCTGCAGACAAACCTGTCATAGGAGTCAAATGGGTGTTCAAAACCAAACTGAATCTAGATGGATCAGTTCAAAAACACAAGGCTAGGCTTGTGGCAAAAAGGTATGCTCAGAAACCTGGTGTTGACTATAATGAAACCTTTGCCCCAGTGGCAAGGTTAGATACAATTCGAACCTTGATTGCACTTGCAGCACAAAAGGGTTGGAAATTGTTCCAACTAGATGTTAAGTCAGCCTTCTTAAATGGAGTACTTGAGGAGGAGGTTTACACTGAGCAACCAGAGGGTTTTGAAGTTGAAAATGCAAGTCATAAGGTCTACAAGTTAAAGAAGCCTCTCTATGGATTGAAGCAGGCTCTTAGAGCTTGGTATAGTGAGATTGACACTTATCTCACTAGTTGCAATTTTAAAAGAAGCACCAGTGAGGCTACTTTATATACCAGAACTGATGAAGAAGGAAATCTGATCATTGTCTCTATATATGTGGATGATATAGTGTATACTGGAAGCAGCAATGTATTGCTCAATGAGTTTAAAAGAGACATGATGCAGAAGTATGAAATGTCAGATTTAGGACTCTTACATCATTTCTTGGGAATGAGAGTTCTACAAACTGATAAGGGAGTATTTATTCATCAAAGCAAGTATGCAAAGTCCTTACTTGCAAAGTTTGGTCTTGAGGATTGTAAGTCAGTTGCAATTCCCTTACCCACTGGTGAAAAATTGAAGAGAGTTGATGGAAGTGAGTTAGCTGATGAAGGGTTGTTCAGGAAAATTGTTGGTAGTCTGCTCTATTTAACTGCAATAAGGCCTGACATAATGTATGTAGCCAGCTTGTTATCAAGATTTATGCATGGTCCTACAAAGAAACACATGGGAATAGCAAAAAGGGTTCTCAGATACATTCAAGGAACACTTAGCTATGGTATTGAATTCACAAGGGACAAGGATGCTGTTTTGATTGGATTTTGTGACTCAGATTGGGCTGGTAGTGAAGATGACAGTAGAAGCACATCTGGATATGCATTTAGTTTTGGTAGTGGAACATTTTCATGGGCCTCAGTCAAGCAAAACACAGTTGCATTGTCAACTGCAGAAGCTGAGTATGTCTCAGCAGCTGAGGCAACAGCTCAAGCTATCTGGCTAAGATTTGTGTTGGATGATTTTGGAGAAATGCAAGTTGATGCAACACCATTGTTCTGTGACAACATGTCAGCAATATCGATGGTCAAAAATCCAGTTTTTCATCAGAGGACCAGACATATAAACAGGAAATATCATTTCATTCGAGAAGCTTTGCAGCAAGGATCCATTGATGTGAAATATTGCAGAAGTGAAGAACAGTTGGCAGATATATTTACAAAGGCTTTGTCTAAAGATCGATTCAATTATTTGAGGATGAAGTTAGGAGTGAAGCCAGTAAGCAGCTTAGGAGAGGCTGTTGAGAATTAAGCTGCCTACAAGCTTTGGAATTAATCTGCAGAAGCTAAACCTGCAGAAGAAATCGAAAGAGAGCTGAGAAGTTTGGAAATGAAGAACTTGCTAAATTTAGAAGTTGCTGATTTTTAAACATTGCAACGGCTAGTTTTTCTTTCTGTTTTAGAATGTCTACAGCTGGTGTTCTTATCCTTTTTATTTGTACTATGTATCCTCATCTTCCTCCAGGTGGATGGATGATATCCTCCGATGACCATTAATGGCCGGAGAAGAGTACTAGGTCCCTAAAATGTAGGTTCTGTTTTTGGTCCAGCTGTTAGAGATATAGTCCTTGTATTTCTTTTGTTTCTGTAATGAAAAAAATACAGACTCTTGCTCTCCCTCTCTCTCTCTCTCGAAGAACACAGATTTCTTCAAAATCATTTTTAAAGCTCCAACCTTTATCAACCAAAATACCATGTTTGGTACCATTTCAAACACCTCTGTCACGCGACTCGTGGGACCGCGAGTGTAACTGGATTGGCTACATTGCCGTCACTTCCGACCAAGTCAGCCAAGCCATTGGACGGCGTGAAATCTACGTCGTATGGCGTGGCACGACCCGAAACTACGAATGGGTTGATGTGTTAGGAGCTAAGCTCGAGTCCGTAGGGTCCCTACTGCGGCCTGATAGCAGTGAAGCCGGCAACGAAAACGAGGAAGTGCCCAAAGTAATGAGGGGTTGGCTTTCTATGTACATTTCCGACAACCCCAAATCGCCATTCACGAAATTAAGCGCCAGAGACCAACTCCGGTCCAAAATCAACGAGCTCCGGGAAAAATATACAAGAATGAAAACCTTAGTATAATAACCCTCACCGGTCACAGCCTTGGTGCAAGTCTAGCAACTTTAAGCGCAATCGATCTGGTGGAAAATGGGGTTTCTGATATCCCAGTTGCTGCTTTCATATTCCAGAGTCCACAAGTCGGAAACAAAGCATTCAAATCAAGGATCGAGAGGTACCCAAATCTGAAGATTCTGCACACAAAGAACACCATCGATCTCGTACCTCTTTACCCAAGTGGGCTACTGGGGTACGTGGACGTTGGGACGCAGCTGGTGATAGATTCGAGGAAGTCGCCGTTCTTGAAGGAATCGAAGAATGTGCGGCACTGGCATAACTTGGAGGGGGTGCTGCATGTGGTGGCGGGCTGGAATGGGGAGGAGGGAGAGTTTGCGCAGAAGGTGAAGAGGAGCGTGGCGTTGGTGAACAAGTCAAGTGATTTTCTCATGGACCATTGTCATGTGCCGGAGAGTTGGTGGGTGGAGAAGAACAAAGGATGGTGCTTGATGAGAACAGCGGAGAGTGGGTGTTAATAACTGATATAAAAAAAATATAGATAGAAGGGTATTATTGTAATTGAGTTATATAGTTATATAAGAGATTGTATAGCTATTATTTTCTCCAATCAATCAATACAATCTCTCTTGTATCTTTCTAATAATTCTTTCTCTTTGTATCAATTCTTCATCCTTTGGCAATGTAGTTAACAGGTGTTGGCTCCGCCGTCAGATGAGGACTTGCCAGTCCCTGAGTTCTGACTGGTTTATTTTCTTCTTGCTTTTTACATTACGAATAAAAATTAAATAAAGGAACAATAAAAATTACGTATAATAATAAAAATAAAAATAATACGAATAAAAAACAATAATAATTACATAGTGTAGAGTTCTTTCTCATTTCTTCTAAAAAAAATAATTACGTATAAAAAATAAAAGTAGAAAAGAAACGAGAAAAATAAGTTTATGTTACCTTACTAATTGAGTTAGAAATATGATTATATAAATCCTATTGGATTCCGTAGTATCCTTTGGACAGTGTCATATTTCATTTGTAATACTTAAAGGTTACCTATTACTGTAAATAAATATACAATAAGGTGAGATCAGACATACCTCATAATTCACCATTTTTTTCTTCTCTTTGCCGCCGCACCCTCTCTTTTCCTCTCTATATTTCTTTGTTATATAGGCCTCCAACAGTTTAAGTATATCCGAATGTGGAAAGCCGGATATTGAACTGATTCTTGGAGGAACAACTCTTCTTACTCCCGACGACATCCTTGACTGGCTACTGGGCAAGTCTAGTTACTTCTGATTGCGTAACGATTGACAGTGGCCAATAGGTGAATCTCAAGTATGTTTTTCTTAGCGTTCAATTTACTTGCTCCGAGCTGCTGAATGCTTTAACTGTGCTGAAACTTTCAGCCCTACTTCCTGTACATGTTTGATGAATCGAGGATCAAACAGTTTGATGATACGTTAGGAACCGAAAGGCGAAGTACTAACATCTAAACAACAAGACAGATGCCTTTTTATTTGTTCAGGCTCGGTTTGGTAAAGGTTGAAGAGGAATTAGCTGTGAGATGGAATTTGGCATGGAGATTTTGGTGCTTGAGATCAAATTGGTTGGATGGGAAAAGAGGTGGAGGGGTGGAGGATGACTTACGTTGGTTGGGGTTGGGGCAAAGGGAGTGGGGAGTATGGGTAAAACTTAGGTTGGGTCAATCCGAATGCGTTCATGCCCAACCTGATTTCAAATTTGACCGAGCTGGTTATAAGGAAATAAAAAGCCCGTCCATGTCAATCCAAACTCAACCCGATTTTTATCTCGAATTCTTTCATGCACATATTATTATTACTCATCCTACTTCATATTATATAAGCACAATACAAGTTTAAGGATGAATATAATTGAAGTTTGTTGTTGGTCTTTATTTGAACAATAAATGATATAATGTTGCTTTTACGTTTCTTTTGGTTGAAACTTTGATATTCTCTTGTAATTTTTCAACTTTGCATGGTTGAAATATTAGAAGTCGTCCCACGCTATTTGGTTTAAATTTTTGTGTGGATAGTGATAAGCAAAATTGCATTTGCATACATTAATGGTACAAAATTTCAATAAGGTTGGACAAACTCTAACCTAACCCATATAAGTCCCCAAACCCAATTTACACACAAACTTAGATAAACTTGCTTGAACCCGAACTCAAATTGTTAATGTTGGGTTAAGGTTGGGTTAACCATGACCTGCTTGATTTGCACCCTTAGAAAGGTTGGGTTAACCATGACCTGCTTGATTTGCACCCTTGGACGAGAGAGAGAGAGAGAGAGAGAGAGAGAGAGTCCAATGGCTTAATATAATTTAACAAAATTTTAAGGATATTTTTGTCCAATTATAAATTTCATTTTAGTGGGCCAAACAAATTGGTTTCAAATCTAGGTTAGAATAGCTTATCAAAATCAGTTTTTTGGACTAACAAATTTTGAGAGTTTTGAAAGAAACTTTAACGAAAAGTTTCCGGTACTGTTCATTTTAACGAAAAATCATATTTTTACACTAAAAAGTCAATCCTGGTACTATTCACTTTACCCTTTATTTTGTCCTTATGGTTAAAACTCAAAGTTTTCAATCTATTTTCATTAGTTTTTCTTTTTATCAAACATCTTAAGAGTCGTTTGATAATGATTTATTTTCAGTTTTTTTGTTTTTAATTTCTTCTTTTTTCAAAAATTAAATCTTATTTGATAACTATTAACTACTTTAAGTTAAAAAAGGAAACTTAAAACTGAAAACCAAAAAATGAAAACTAAATGCCAAATTTTGAAAACTCAAAAATATAATTTCCAGTTTTTATTTTTTTTAAATTAAAAATAATTACCAAACAAAATTTCAATTTTTAATTTAAAAAAAAAACCGAAATAGTTGTGAAATTACTCCTTAGAGAGCTCAAAACATAAGCTAGAATCTAGAGCTAAAAGCTCTACCAAATGGGGACCTAGATCTACATCTCTCAAGTTTTATCATGTATTGAAAAATAGTGTAAAATCTTATGAGATTTCAAAACCGCTTATATTAAACTTACATTTGTGTGTGTATATATATATATATATATATATATATATATCTAGAAAGTAACGATAATATTTTGTTGAAAAAAAAACAAAAAAGTTCAAATTTTGAGAACAAAAAATTCACAACTAATTTATTATTCACTAAATATATCGTTATATAAAAGTAAATAAATTAAAAAAGTAAAGTGCAATTAACCATTTTTTTTATTTTTGGGCAGTACTTACTAGTCCAAACTGAAAGCGGATCACATATTTCTGAGGAAAACGCTGCGTTGCTTAAACCTCGTAAACCCCTTTCTCATGGCCGCCCTGAAGCTCCTCCTCTCATCCGCTCGCCGTCACTGCCTCTCTCAACCTCACTCCCGTCTCCACCCACCTCCATTTCTAAGCTATTACAGATCCTTAAGCTCCGAATCCGACCCAAACACGAATCAGAACCCTCCGCAACCTCCTAGACGACAACCCGTGCCGGTCGAACCCGTTTCATACACTCTCAAACCCAAGGAGCAATCCCTACCTGAACCAGATGCGACTCCCCAAGCAGCACAAACATCACCGCCGCCGCCACAAAGCTCGCCCAACCCATCGAGTCAGGACACTCGCGCCACCTGGACCCGTGAAGAGGCGCGTTTCATCAGAGACGTGCCTTCTATATCTCCGGTATCGTACCCGGTGAAAGTTGCTCCGTTACCGGAAGATCGGGTCGCGGAGGGGAGCGGAGGTGGCGAAGGCGGAGCTGGAAAGGATGTGGATGGCGAGAAGGAGTTGGAGAGAGAGAAGAGGAGGATCGAGGCCGATGGTCGGATGAGAAGGAGGCTTTTTAGGGTTCCTGAGGAGGAGGTGGCAGTTCCTTTTCCCGCGTTGATTAAGGTTGAGAAGAAGGAGAGCAAGCCTATTCTCGATGTCATGGACGCAATTCGCCAAGTCAAGGTCAGTGTAACGTTTATACACTTGTTTGGTTGCTGAGAAAATGTGGTAATGTTAGAGGAATGGAAATTTTCCTTTTCTTGTTAGATAATTTTGGATGAGATACCAATGGCTTCTACTTAATAGAACTAATATACTGGTTATTTTCCTTGGTTGCAATTTGCTTTCGTTCTCTGTTTCGATTTTGTTTCTGGAGAGCGGACTTATTAATTAACAAAATAAAGTTTTCCTTTCTTAATTTGTTTTACGAACTTTGATTGTGATCGAGTATTAAGACTAAAGTTAGGCAGGAACATCTCGAGATCATGACCGTTTTTCCCGTGCATATTGCGCTAACCGATGTTCTTGCTCTCTCAATACGGTTGGATTACATGAGTTGGGGGATATTGTTTCTCTTTAAACTTTTATGTTGTTAATGTTTACTTAGATGTCCTTCTCATTTCTAATCTCTTCTTCTCGTGTTCTAGTTGTTTTACAGGCTAATGCCAAGTGCAATTTTGATGAAACTGTTGAAGCTCATGTACAATTGGGTATCGATGCGAAGCGAAATGTAATATGTCAACTCATCTGAGTAAAATCTTCTCTTATCTCAAGCATATGTTTTTGTGTGTCAAAATAGATATTGACTTTTTTCTTTAGCTATGTGAATATATAAGATCAAGTCCTGAGTTTAGATTTGCAATTCATTTCACGATCCAACAGCGTCTAAATTTAAATGATTGCCCACATGTGGTTACAGCTAGTCGTGTACTTTTTGAATAAGGTGAACTCACATGTATGTGAGTGCTTGTGAGATGGCTATTTGCAGAATTGTTGAAACACTTCAAATTTGAAGGAATGACGTAAAACAAACATTAGCAAATGTTCATAAAGGTTGGACCCAAGATGGTTCAGTGGCATTTCAAGATTTCAATCAACTCCATGTTTTACACTCCAGATGTTATAGTTCTTTAAAAAAAGTTATTATGCGACTAAGCTGTAACCATTATTCATAAGTTCCTTGTATTTGTTGTTTGAATGATCAATGCAGATCTTCTATGCACCCAAATATGGTCAGCCTTGACTGAGAAATATTGGCTCATTTTCTGACTGCTTTTTGGGCATATTGTTGTGCTCATTTTAGTGTATCAATTGCATGTTTTTAGTAAGAGTTGTATGGATTGCTTCTCGAAAGAGTGATAAAGAATATATTGTTTCTGCTTTTTACTTTATGCTTCATATTTCTTATTGCACCATTATATTTAATGTTCCAAACTCCTGTTTGAAAGATTCAATTTACATGGACTACCTGATTGAAGTGCAGGCAGTTCGTGGTAACATGACTTTGCCGCATGGTAGTGGGAAGGTAGTTATCTTTACTTTGCTAAGTCATGTCTCATCAATTTAAAATCTAGTTGGTTACTGTATGACACTGTCATTATTCAGGTTGTCAGGGTTGCTTTCTTTGCTGAAGGCTCAGATGCAGAAGAAGCTAGAGCTGCAGGAGCAGATATTGTTGGCGGTGTTGAACTGGTGGAGGAAATTGCAAGTAATGAGCTAACCCTTGTTGCTACTAAATAATATGCTGAAAAGAGAAACTCCTGTCCACTAGATATACTATGCAATGATATTGCCATTTCAATTATTTGAGTTTTGGTTTTGCAATTTTTTTTGTATTGTAAATGTGTTTATGTGCATCTTACATTGCTTGAGTTCAAAGAAGTAATCAAACAATTTATGATCTGACCTTGTATCATGCAGGCAGTCATAAGCTCAATGTTGACAAGTGTTTTGCAACAAATGAAATGATTATGCGTCTGGCAAAGGTTTTTGAGTTGTAATTTTTTACTTGCAGGATTATCATCTTTATTGTTTCATTAATTGAAAGTGAATGTTTAATATTTAACAGATTGCAAGAATTCTTAGAGAGCGTGGTTTGATGCCTGACCGTAAAGTGAGTTATATTGTTGTAAATTTTTATTCAGTTTGCAGATTTGTGGGCAAATCTCTAATATTTGGTATACTATGTATCGTATAGCTAGGTACTGTCACCAATGACATTACTGGCGCACTACAGAAAGTAAGACAAGGTCATATTGAGTATAGAATGGACAGAACATCAATTGTACATGTGGGACTTGGAAAGGTACCATAATCTTATTACGAACACAATGTTCTATTTTCAGATGTTTGTTTGCTGGAGACATGGACTTCACTATTATTCTTTCTTTTCAGGTGAGCTTTACAGAGGATTATCTGCGTGAGAACATCGGAGCATTTATGAGTTCTCTTTTGCTGGCAAAGCCTACGGGTTTAAAAAAGTGTAAGTGGCACAAATAACTCTTGTGTTTCCTATATTGTTGTTTGTGGACTAGACTAAGTAAAGGTGAAGTTTGATCTGAATGTTCAACCATAATTTTACACCCTTGGGTTTCTTTCTCCTTCATTGCTGCAAATAATACACCTCCTAGGGCTGTAGATGGTTGAGTGTTTTAGCCATGTTGATTGCTGAGCCATTAATGTGAAATATCTGGCTCTTCTCAACAAGCAGTTCAGCTCGATTTTCTTGTTCAATAAATTAACCGAACTTGATAGTCAGTCCAGGTCCCAAAAAAAAAGTAATCATGCTTTATAGAATGGATTTTCTTATTTAAGTTTTTCAGCTCAATACTGTTATCCTGACTATATTGGTGGTTTTTACCCTAATTATATAAGTTTTTGGTATACAAATGATTGTCTCACATGGTGTCAGAGCTTTCATTGAATTTTTCCAGGAGGTCTAAATTTTGAACCCTCTCATCTACCTCCCCGATTATTAGTTATGATCTTGGACAAATCTAATTATGGCATGTTCTGCAAAATCTGTTGGAAGAAATGAGCTCATTTTCTTTAGGTGTATGTAATATTTTCCATGCTGCCCACCATTAAAAAGAAAATTGAAGAGTTCTTTAAGATACTGCAAAGAACAGTTGCGGAAGGAGGTCCGACTGTTCACCAGATTATGCACTTTTAATCAATTGATGAGAATTTTTATTTGCATGCTTTTCGCTTAGTATCGGATTGGATTTCTTCTTTTGCTTAAAAGTTATACATCTTTTTTCACGTTTATTAAACCATTTACAATTTTCATTTTCACAGCTTCCAAATATGCGGGGTATATTAACTCCTTCCATATATGTAGCACGGTGAGCTCTTAACCCTTGTTTTTGTATTTAGTTATTTGTACTTTAACATTCGATGCACGGATGCTACATACGTTAGTTAAATGCAGCCTTTGTATAATTGAACCTAATCCAGTCCGTTATTATGTGCAGATGGGTCCAGGATTTCCGGTTTCAATACAGTCGTTATCCAAAGCTGCAGATCACTACAACAAGGTGCACCTTAAGGCTTAAGTGACGCGCTCTGTGAACATTTCCGACCTAGATCAAAGGTTCACTTTAATTTCTCTGTTAATTTTTTACTGTTTTTAGGCAGTGAGGGCTCTCGGAGCGGATGTTGATTGACTAAAATTGAATGGTAGATTGACGGGGTTCCGTGAGTTAATATCTTGTCTTGCTTATATCTGCTGGTCGTCTGGTGCTTTTGCAAAATGGCATTTAGCTCTACTGCTTCATCATCATCAGGATCATCATGTTTCTCTGCAGTATTTCTGTTTTCCGATTTGGCTGAGGATGTTCAACATACTCTTCTATGTGTAAATGCAATAATGTTCTTTGACTATATGGAAAACGTAGAGGTGAGACGGGTCCTTATCGGGCACTACGAACTTGCTTTTTGACAAGAAATATTTTTGCTCACTGCCTGTAAGTGGATGTGATGCCCATCACTCTATTGACTATTGTTAGATGAGTTTAAATTGTGAGAGTTGTGTAGTAGGATTGAATCAAAACCATTTAACGATAATTAGTAGGGTGGTGAGCATCACTGCCACTTAAAGTTGGTAAGCGAAATGCGCTTTTTACAAGGCCGAATAATTTTGGTATTAAATGTGTTCTTTTAGACAAGTTTGAATGTTTGGGTAGATAATTTCATAGTTTTAAAAATCCTCGTCTAGCGCCGCCTAGGCCCCTCTTAGGCTCTAGGTGGCTGGTCACCGTTTCGATTAATGCCTAGGCGTTTGAAAATTAAGAAAGGGCGCCTAGACCGTCTAGACCCGTCTAAACACCTA
Organism: Heteromeles arbutifolia; assembly: GCA_024362995.1. Classification (NCBI taxonomy): domain Eukaryota; kingdom Viridiplantae; phylum Streptophyta; class Magnoliopsida; order Rosales; family Rosaceae; genus Heteromeles; species Heteromeles arbutifolia. The sequence goes on along the minus strand of JANCRC010000007.1, from coordinate 33,878,077 downwards.
CCTAGGTTGCAACTCACTTAGATAAAAAATAGATAACTTTCCTTTTGCATTTTATTGTTTCCAATAAATTGTAAGAGATTTATTGAACACTTAAATAAACACACACTATACGTTTGCTTCTTATGTTTTCATTATGTTCCAATATTTCATAACATATATGTCATTCTATTTTCTAGTTTATGATGAAATTATATATATTTTAAGTATAAATAGACATTTATTTACACGAAATACAATAGATTTACTTAAATCCGTCTAGTCCGCCTAGGCGCTCGACTAGGCTCCGCCTAGGCGCCTGGCGCTAGATCCCATTCTGCCGCCCGACTGGCGCCCAGCGCCTTTTAAAACCTTAGATAATTTAGTTGTTTTTTTTCTCTTTTTGACAAAAACAGTAGTTGATTTCTTTTTACATGACAGTATTTCTCTGTACAAACGTTATAACTAGAACAACTCATTTTCTTTAATATTAGCTAAAGATCATATCTGGAAAAGTTTATTCGATTTTGGACCGTCAACTTGAGACAAACGAATTAGCGTTTGATTTCCTTATGATGAACTATCAATTTATTTGATTCATATGAATGCTTAAATAGTTTGTATATTGTATGAGTTTTTTCACAACAAAATAAAAACGAAATTTATAAGTTTCCAATTTTGACATTTGTCCAGTGAATGACGAGATTTTGTCACGTAAGGAGGAATGATAATTAACTGTTAATAAATTTTAACTTAAAATTATTGTTCTATAATTCTACACATATCAATTAATCAGAATAAAAACTCATACCAACTAATGAAGACACAAAGTAACGTTGTTTTGGTGAGGTAATTTTAATTAAAAAACAGTATAGCGAACATGGAATGTGGACAGCTGCCAAGAGTGCATGGCGAGAAATATTTCTTCGAGTACTTGGTGGGCAACATGGGTTGCACACCAACCTTCCACATGGTCACCGGAAGAGCGACCCAATCATTTTTCTATCCTTCACGAGGTCGCTTGACCTCTGGTCCCTGATGACCTTGTCCTCCAGGCGAATACGACCAAAAAAGGCGAGAGTTTTATTTTAATAATTTTGCCATTTCACTGTCGTATTTCCTTGTCCTTAGTTCGTACATTAATGAATGCAAAGGCCGAATGCCCAATCTTCCCGTTATACTCGTATAGTTTGTCTTCACGAGGAAGCTCTCTTAAAAGTATGAATCTTTCTATCACCTCCTGAATAGATACACATCTACATCCAATTTCGGGAAAACCCTTCTTAGGCCTTACTCAATGCTTGAATGCGCAAAGCCGAAACTCAAGGCAGGGCAGATAACCTTCTAACTGAGGCCAATAGATATCCTATTTTTCGGATTTCTAGCTAGCTCTCAATCATGCCTTCCCATAAAAAAGATGCATTATGTGTTGTTTTGGTCCGGAAGAAGAGGTTTGGATCAGCAAAACTAGCATCTGTTCGTTGGATCAATTGCAATGTGAGGGTGTTTGTAGATCAAAGCTCAGCAGATGATCGTCCGGAAAATCATGTTTTTTGTACATATTTTATAATGTTGGTACGAGAATTAACATTAAACTGTGAGATAGCAAGGAGTGTTGGAAAATATTAGTATTTTATGGTTATTTGATTATTTGGGTTCGCTTGTTAATTTAATATAGAGTAAATTGTAGCTATGGTCCCTTAACTTTAACTCAATTGGAGCAATGGTCCCTCAACTAAAAATCCATTACCATTGGTCCCTCAACTTTAATTCAACTGGAGAAATGGTCCCTTAACTTTAACCCAATTGTAGCAATGGTCATTCCAATGTAACTCGTTTTGACAAAATTTTTGACATAGTTGACAAAAAGAACCATAATTATACACTTTGATGAGTTGAGGGACCCTAATTGTATAAATGGTCATTCCAATATAACTTATTTTGACAAAATTTTGACAAAATTTATGAAAAGGACTATAGCTACACATTTTGATAAGTTGAGGGACCAATGGTAATGGATTTTTAGTTGATGGACCATTACTCCAATTTGATTAAAGTTGAGGGACCATTCGTACAATTTACTCTTTAATATATGGACCTAGCCCATCCAAATTAGAGTTTCTAGATTTTACTCTCTATAAATATAGCTTATAGTTTAGTATGAATAATAAGTTAGTCACGATGTAACCTCTAGAGATTTTGTAGCCGTTAGGCATTCTTGTTTATTTAATAACATTTTTATTATCTCGTAGTCTTGCTCTGATATTCAACTAGAGTTCATAAAAAGTCTTACTTTTAAAAAATCATCGAAAAAATCTCTTTAGCATTTTTCTTTTAACTTATAGACAATCAAGCTGAAGGACAGACGGGACACATTGTTCCAGACATCTAACGTACTCTCATAAATCCAAGGTATCTGATTCTCTTTAGTTACCTAAAGCAAAATGGCCAAAATATCTTAGATATTTTCTCTTCAGCTGAGGTTGTTACTTTATCATCATATGATGGGTGGGGGGTGGGGGGGGGGGGGGGGAAGACTGGAGAGTCAAAGCAAATTATTCATTATTCATTGCAATTATTCATCATGATCAAATAAGAACCCTATGCTTTTTGCAAGTATTAAACTGATAAAAAGGAGCAAGGCTAGGCCCCTTAAGAACTCATCCTCAATTCACTAAGTGGTCGATTCACAGAATTTAGGTTTATAATTAAAACTGTTCATGTTATTAATCTCTTTGTAAAGATTATTTCAAAAAAAAAAAAAATTAAAACTAAGATTATTTAGTTAATCAATTCCAACTAATAAATAGACTGTTCGTACTACTTTTATTGAAGATACGCATAAATTATATAAACAGCCGTTGAATATCATCCTTTATGTTTTATTATTTTTGCTTGTCAGGAGTTGCTTGTAAGATTTTAACAATGCGAGCTCAACATGTCTACAGAAAAAGAAAATTTGTGGTTAATAGTTTGGCCAGTTATAGTTTTGCTTTAGATCTTGAAAATCATTATTTTGAAAATCTTCTTTTTGTTCAAATAGTTTTTTTCGCACTCGACTTGAGATGTCCGGTCGTACACTTTTCAATTATCATTGTTTAATTTTGTTTGGGCTCTAAGCCCCGTTTTCAACCGAAAAATAATAATTGATATTCAAATGGAGATAACTAATAAGAAAATGTCAAAGTGAAAACAAAGCCAAACAAAAACAAATCAAATTAATTGGAATTTGGTTCTCTTTGGTCCAATATTATGAATGAGGATCTTCTCTGGATTTTCTTTGTGAAGATTATGAAAATCCTTTAATCACATCCGTTCATCGTATATCGTGCGATCAGAAATTATTATAAATTTTTTTATTTAAAATTAAATATAAACATTACTTTATGAAAACTGACCGTACGATATACGATGAACGGATGTAATTTGATAACTCCCGAAATCCTCATAAAGAGGATCCGCATTCCAATACTACACATTCCAGTGTGAAATAATTTGTTTTTGAACTCTTTAAACAGTTTATTTCCCTTATAGTTTATAATGGTATGTTTAGAAGTACTTTCAGAAAACATATTTTTGTATTTTAAAAATACTTGAAGTGTTTTTTTTTTTTCAAAAAATTATTAAATAAATAAAATAAATAAATTTGAATAAAAAAAGAAGTGCATTCTTTACAATGGTGCAATTCCAAACTATTATAATAATTGCACTGTTTTCCGCGCCACAAATCAAGAAAAATACAAAAAGAAGAGAGAGAGAGAGAGAGAGAGAAACTTCAAAGCTCCAATGTGAGATTCTTCCATCTCCACTGACTTGTATTGGGGATAGGGTTAGGGTTAGGTTTGCCCATTTGAAATTTATTTGGAGAAAGATGGAGCCGGAGGAAGAGTACAGAAGGAAGGAGCGCATGGCATTGTTGGTGATTGTGGTGCTTGCTTCACTGTCCGTCGCTTCATTACTCGTCGCCTTCAGCTACTACTGCTACGTCCGCAACAAGGTCGCCAAGCGCCTCCAGCACCACAAGGGTGAGAACACTACTCTCTGTTTGTCTGCTCAGAAAATGCATGAAAGTGAAAGAAAAAGACCAGAAATTTCTTCGTTTTAAACATTCTTTTAGTGTTGATTTCTGGGTAGGAGTTAAATTTTTTGTTTATAAGACTTTTTGAGGTCACCCAGTTAATTACATTTGAAATTTTGTTAAGGAAACACTTGTTAATTTGATAATTTTTGTTGGGTTTGGTGTGGAAACTTAAATTTAAGGACACAAGGGCAAAAAGTTTGAGTCTTTGTTCTATAATTGTGTTGGATTAAAATTGGGATTTGTAAATTGGGGCTAGACTGTTTTTTGATCTGTGGTTTAATTCTGTTTCTTTGAAGGGTCTGACCCTGAGGACAAAGGTGGTTTTTCAAATTTGCAAGTTGCTTCCAATAAAGGACTTCAGGTCTTCACATTCAAGCAACTACATTCCGCAACTGGTGGTTTCAGCAAGTCAAATGTCGTTGGCAAAGGCAGCTTTGGGTTAGTGTACCGAGGTGTTCTCCATGATGGGAGGAAAGTTGCGGTTAAGTTTATGGACGAAGCAGGAAAGCAGGGAGCAGAGGAATTCAAAATGGAGGTTTGATTCTTAGTCTACATCTGTTTACTTTGTCTCTGTTAGGTTCTGCGAGTGGGAGAAAATGGTTGAAGTTCACAGTTCCGTCTTTGTCCCATGTAAGATGAACAAATAGCTCACCTGAAGCAAAGGATTTTGGTAGAATTTGGTTCAAATGATAGCTCATATTCTCATACCCAAGCCACTGAATGATGCAATTAGTTTTTATTTCCTCACTTATCCGTCAGCAATAACTGAAAAATTAAATTAGCTTTGCAGATCATTTATAATTGGTCATTGATTGGTTGATAATTAAATGCAGGTGGAATTGCTAAGTAGGCTGTGCTCTCCATATTTGCTGGCACTACTTGGGTATTGCTCAGATAACAGTAGTCATAAGTTGCTGGTGTATGAGTTCATGGCAAACGGTGGTTTGCAGGAACATTTGTATCCTGTCAATGGTAAGCATAACGTGTCTAGTAGCTCTTTTTTTGTTATGTTTTTGTGTTTGTTTCCAAATCCTTCATGTTTCCTTCTTGTTTCTGATGTCGTATGTTTGTTTGGGATAGAAAAATATAATGAACACCCACTTTTTTACTTTGCAATTTATATCATATGGTTGTATTTCATCTTTATTATGTGAGTTAAGTCTAAGCTTGGTCTTTCCTACTTGCATTATTTCCTCTACATTCCCCTCCCTCTCTCTTTCTAATCATCACGTTTCCGTTCCTGTCTGTGTGTGCTTGTGTTTATGTTTGAGAAAACTTGCTGAACCTACATTTCTTTGTTTGCGTATTACGGTTACGCAGAGTTTTTGTGCGTAGTTTTAATTGTCCTGGTCACTAACAGTTGCTTTCTGAATGTCTGTTGGATTAACCACTTGGGTTCATTTCTGCAGGTTCTAGTGCTCTCTCCTTTAAGTTAGACTGGGAAACCCGGTTGAGAATAGCTCTTGAAGCTGCGAAGGGTTTGGAGTATCTCCATGAACATGTCAGTCCTCCTGTGATTCACAGAGATTTTAAGAGCAGCAACATTCTCTTGGATAAAAACTTTCATACCAAAGTTTCTGATTTCGGATTGGCCAAGCTGCTTGGATCTGATAAAGCTGGTGATTACGTTTCCACCAGAGTACTGGGTACACAGGGATATATTGCCCCCGAGTAAGCACTTCGAAACTTTTAGCTGCAATGTGCATATTGGTTGATTTGTACCGTAAGAACTACCCTTTGTTGAATTCCCATCATATTTTGAAATATTTTCCATGGAATAGCAGCTTTTATTAATTTGGTTGCAATCCAGGTATGCATTAACAGGGCATTTGACAACTAAATCAGATGTTTACAGCTATGGGGTTGTGCTTTTGGAGTTGCTTACAGGCAGAGTTCCAGTTGATATGAAGAGACCTTCTGGCGAGGGTGTTCTTGTTTCTTGGGTGGGTTTTCTAGGTCTATTTTTGGTTCTTGCAATAGAATTACTCTTTACCCAATTCATTCTTTGATTCATCCCATCTTTTACCTGGCATTGTTTCCTTCACATTATTTTCCCGTACTTAAGATTTCTTTTTTGTTTCTTTTAAACATTATATACTGTAGGCTTTGCCCCAGCTGACAGATAGGGAGCAGGTTGTACAAATCATGGATCCTGCATTGGAGGGTCAGTACTCAATGAAGGAAGTCATTCAGGTGGCAGCAATTGCTGCAATGTGTGTGCAACCAGAAGCCGATTACAGGCCGCTGATGGCAGATGTTGTGCAATCACTGGTACCACTTGTGAAGATTCACAGGTCAACTTCGAAGGTAGGCAGCTCTTCTAGTTTTCATGCTACAAAGTCACCCACGGTGCAGATTAGTAAAGCAAGTCTATGAAAGTAATTGAAGACACGCATAAATCATCTCCTGAAGGTGGTTCCTAAGGTAGCTAAGATTAGATTTTGTGTAATCTCATTATCAGTCCTGTAAGTTTTTTTGTAGTCTCTGCTAATTTGATCGAGGAAGAATGTAGATTGAAGTAAATAGAATGTCATCCGAATTATGAACCTAGCTAGCAGACATGGTCGACTTAAGAAGGCTCCTTATGTAGTAGATGATTAAAAATCTCTCTCTCTCTCTCTCTCATGATTTCTGTGTTTCCATTTTCTTTCTTTGGAGTTCTTGGTCTAATATGATGATGACACGCAGTTTATGAGGTTTTGACTTTACTGAACTGTGCCGGAAAGATGGCTGGGAAGCTATTTTTCTTACGCAGGATGGAGGAAGAAACTAGAGGCAGGTCTCCCTTTCGACCTTCTGCACTCCACCCTTAAATTTTGACCCTTGTTTTTGTTGGAATTTATATATTATAATATTCAAAATTATAATATTTAATTCAAAATATTGAAATGAAAAATGCATAACCGTTTGAAAGGGATCAAGGCATTCCTTGGTAAACTGTATCATCTAATAGATGAATGTTTTGTATCTCTTAATCAACCAGTATCTTAGTTTTTATATAAACTCACGTTAGTATAGCCGTGAGATAAATAGAGGAATTAAAAAACAGAGAAGAGTTTTTCTCCAAGGTCTTTTATTCTTTGTTAGTCAAATTTCGAGTCGTGTCTTGAGAGTACAGAATATATGAAGTTTGCCAGGGTCCGAAGATTGAAGTGCTTCGACTTCGGATTATAGATTGTTGAATGATGGGAGACAGACGTCTACCGAACTAAAAGTACAAGAGTAAGAGCAAAATTCTGTCTTTAGGACATTGCATTTATGCAAGCCTTAATCTTCAAGTTTGTTAGTTTTTCTAACTTTTTACTAGTTGTTTATATTAATTTTATACATAATTGATGTGAATTTTTTTATAATTATTATTATTGCAATTCTTATTGTTATTTTCATATTTTTTAATGTTGCTCTAAAAGATTCTCCTTTTATAAATCAACCTCTCGCTCTATAGCCTCTATAGATCAACAGATATTTGTGCACATTTCACAAAATCTCTGCCACACATTCATCTTCTCGCTATATCTCTTGATTCTCTCTCATTGCACTTGTCACGCAATTTTCATCCTCACAGACTGATCTTTTCTTTATGGAATTTAGGTCTTCATCAATTGTTTCCTTTTAGCTGCAAGTCTTTAATAGCAAGTGTTATGTTTTTTTACTGGCATGAATTCTTTTTTCCCATGGAATTAGCAATTTTATGGATGAGAAAAATGGAGAGTGATCCGAAGAAGATGTGCAATGAAAGGAAAATCTGTTTGACACTTGTAATTGTTTTTCTCCTCCAACCATTATGACTTAAAATTTTAGTTCGAGATTATTAAATGATAATTTTAGATTAATTTTTTTTTTTGGTAACTTTTTTGAAAATAAAATATATGTAGATTATCTTAATTTATCTTTATGAATATTTTAATATTTAAAATTCCAATAAGTAATTAAAAATTATACAAATACATAAAGTTTTATAAAGTTTTAAGTGAAATTTGATTTAAATAATTTTCTTAAATAATTTTAGACGTTAGATTTAATATTGGTTCGTCAAATTTTTTTTTTTTTTTACCATTAGATATGATCTCATTTGATCACAGTCGTTAGATATAAGTAAAAAACTAAAAAAGGTGTGAAATATGATAGTTTTGTGAGTTCAGAATAAGTTAAGCCAAGCTTAAATTTTGGGGGGAATCTAGCCCAAAGATATATTTTCTCTCGAAAACTTATTTTAGCCCAATGGTTGGAGATGGTTTAAGAGGGGTTTTAAAGCTTATATTTTAAGCTTTATCCCATGAATTAGTTGGGGGAGCGGGCATAACCTCACAGCGCGCTAGCCATAATAATTTGATTTAAATTCGTCTTTGTCGAGAATCGAACCTAAGACCTCTCACTTACAAGTGAAGAGAAATACCATTAGACTGTAATATTAAGTGGTTGGAGTTGCTAAATTATGTACGCTATTTTTTGGAAAAGCCTAGGCAAACATTTTGGTCTCTTTTGGATTTAGGGTGCGTGGGCGTACTACCACCGGATTGAGAGATTTTTCAGTATACCTAGAACATCGGGTGGTATATCATGTATCATTATACAAAAGATTAGACACTTAAAAAATAAAATTTTCCTTTACTTACATAACGACACATGATGATAATCGTATTTTGGGCACACAAAAAAAAAAAAAAAAAAAAAAAATCTCTATTAGATCGTGTCTGGGTCTACATGAAAAGATGTGAGCGGATGAATTAATTACCCCTTGATCCTTAGTTTGACCTAGTTTCGTGTGGCCGAACAAACAACCTCCTCTAGAACTGGTTATTTTTCAAGCATTGGGATAAAGGAGATGAATTGTCTGCCCTTCCCTTTTCATACCCTTCTTATCTTCTCCTGTTAATGTGATCACGGTTAAACCATGTTAACATTTTATATTCCTATTCCTTTTTGTCTTATTATTTCTATAAAAAAAATCAATATAAAATATTGATGTGACTTAACCGTGACCGCACAAAACAGGAAGGCAGACAATCCATCTCCTAGGATAAAACCTTGAAGGACAACCAAGAGACGGTGAAGGATTGAAGTATCCTTGTGGAGGATACTAATATAAATTGAATTGAAATGAAACTGAAGAACAATATATAATTTTCATGCGAACAAAATGATAGCGTTAAACTAAATGAAATTTGAATTAAAATTAGCACTTAATTCCTCTTTCATTTAACTGTTGTTCAAACTATTGTATTAACATCACGTTCATTTCGTCATATTTTGCCTTGAATGCACTTATATGCAATTAAGCACATTGTCTCAATTACGATTAAGTTGATCAATCACATAATTAAATGGCCGAATTGGAGCGTTATCTCTTTAACTTGGCCCCCCAACTATTCACCACCAACGATCATCGGGCCTAACTTGGTGTGGCCTAACTCATCGTGATGCAACTTGGTGACGTTTAACTCATCACAACCTAACTTAATCGGAGCAGTGCCTAACATAAAGGTGTCAAAGTTGGGCTTAAATGCATACCTAAGACCTTTGTTATGCTCTTTCCTCAAACCTTAAGCTTTTTTTTTTTTTTTTAACAAACGATATTATTTACACTCAGAAAAGGAGGGATGGGCTTAACCTTCATTATTAAACGAAAATAATCCCCTCAAAATATCTCAAGCCTCAAGGTATGAGCTTTAGATATATTACCACATATATCGACAATTATTTCTTGGACTGTCAAATGATCAAGTCAATCGTTATGCTTTCTTGAAAACGAGAGCAGTACCACCAAATTATCATTGAGAAAAATAGGAAATTATCAACTAGCTCAAGCTCAGCATGGGAGTAGTTGAATTGAACATAAGAGCAACTCCACCCATGGAGCCCTCCCCCCGGCAATCCACTATTCAATCCACTCTATTGAACAGTAACTGCCATTAATGAACAGTAAATTGCCATTTGCATCTCCACCCTTGGAGCCCTCCCCCTGGCAATAGGCAATAAAATATTAATTTTTTTGTTTCTTTAAATAATACAAGATAAAATTATTTGTAATTTCGGATAATAATTTTTAAATTGTTCTTGTTGCGCCACGTGTCATTTTATCCAAAAAACAATTATTTTTTTGATGGATTTCGATAAGATTTTTATCCAATGTCATCGTGCCACGTGTCGTTATCTTTTCAGAATCTTTGAGGATAGATTTCGATTGGATTTTAAATAGTTCTCGTTGCGCCATGTGTCATTATTCGAAAAGATAATTATAAAAGATCGATTTCGATAAGATTTTTATCCAATGCCATCGTGCCACGTGTCGTTATCTTTTCAGAATCTTTGAGGATAGATTTCGATCAGATTTTTAACGAACAAATGAATAATAATGAAATTAGGTAACAAATAAATAATACAAACAAATGGATAATAATGAAATTAGGTAACAAATAAATAATACAAAGAAATAATAATAATGAAATTAGGTAACAAATAAATAATACAAACAAATAATTATAATCAAATTAGGTAACAAATAAATAATACAAACAAATAATAATAATGAAATTAGGTAACAAATAAATAATACAAACAAATGAATAATAATGAAATTAGGTAACAAATAAATAATACAAACAAATAATTATATATTCTTACCTCATCCGAGTAATTTTCTCCACGTCGAAGATTACTACTAGCTTGTGCCAATGCGTCTCTCCATGTACTAAAGGAATGGCTAAGTAATTTCCAACGACTAGACACCGATTCTTTGGTTCTTTTTCCACCCATTTTCTCAAGAAATTTGGCATGAATTAAACTCCACATTTCTCGCAACTGCATCTCATTATCCGTAAGCGAACTATGAGTAACTTCAACCCAGCTAGTGCACAACGCAACATCTTCAAGAAACGACCAATTCGTACCTGCATCAGTAGTCATTTTGTGGAAAAAAATTGGATTGAAACTTTGAGAGAAAGATAGGAATTTGATTGAAAGTAGTTGAGAAAATATGAAATTGTGGTGTAAGGTAGATGGAGAAGAAGTGGTATTTATAGAAAAGTAAAATCAATTTTTTACAAAATTTTTCAGATTTTTTTTTTGGATTTTTTACAATTTTTTATAAATTTTTATTCAACTAATTAATCTTTGCCGTTGGATTTAAAAAAATTTGAATTCCAACACTCCAGATTGTGCCACGTGTCAAACGGTAACTTTTCTTAATTTTAAAACTATTTTTTTTAATTTATAAAGCAGATTAATATCAACCGTTCGATCTGAGATCAGCGGTTGATATTAAATCAGCTTTTTTTTATTACCGTTTTAAATCGGACGGCTCATATTAAAGAGCCGTTGGGATCGAACGGACTGTGGGAAGCCACGTGGCTTCCCAACGGTCACTGAATCTCTGCGCGCGAGGGCCCTGCGCCTGATTTCCGGTCGGGCGACGCGCCCCCATGCGCGCGTGAGGGGCACGCGCCTGACACAAAAAAAATAAAATAAGCTTGGGCCTCGGGCTCCAGGCCCGTGGATTCCCCACCCCACCCTCACTCGGGCTCCCACCCTCACTCGGGCTCTCCAACGCTGGAGCAGAGTCCACCGGCCCTCGGGCCATTTCCTCTCCCCTGTCCCCCGAGTGCAGTCCATGGGTGGACTTCCTCTAAGGAAAAGTAACCAATCCCTCCTCCCACTTGGAGTTCAAATTGACTCCATTCAACCTATTACAAAATGAATATATATATACACACACACACACGCGCGCAATCACACATACTGAAGTTGTTCAAATTCAAACATAAAGCAATATATAATAAGTTGTTCAAAAACTAAATAGCAATCTATAGACTATAATAATTGACTAAAAAGCATCTATACGATTATATATATGGATCCGTGACACCACAAAAAAAATAAATATAAGTTTTGACACAAGTCCTAGATCTTTAGATTTGTATACTTTTAAGGGTTGAGATGTAATCTAATTAATCAAATTAGTTTCTTTATTGAAGTAATTGGGAATAAATTCTAAAGATTATCTCTCCCATCTCATTAATTATTTTTCATTAATTTTCTCTCTCTCTCCTTTACTCTTTCTTCTCCCTTCTCTGGTTCTCTCTCTTTATCGTTCATCCTATATCCTAGTGATTGTAAACCAAATAATAATAATAATAATAATAATAAATAATAATAGTAACAACCACCATGGACTCAACAACTAACTTTTCAAAATGGATTTTATCGATGGGGCAGCAACTTTCGTAGCTCAAAGCTCCCTAAATTTTGAGGATGATATTGATATGGATTGGTGGCCTAATATTTGATTATCCCATTTAATTTGGTGAAATCGGTAGCTTAATTAAATAAAGTCACAGATTTTCATCCGGGTAATGTTAGGTGGATGAAAATTTTTAAACTAAATTTGTAAACCAAATTATGTTGTGGTTGATGATTAGATTATCACTTAAATATTGATTAACATGCTTATTTTTTATGGATTATAAGAGTTTTTGTCATTTTGGTCATTGTTTAATAGAAATTTTTCACGAAAATACCAAAATAATTGATGGTGGACAAACTCAAGGACCACTTCTATCGATTTCAAATCTCATGAACCAAGTGAGGAGTTATGCTAATCTCTGAAACCATTTTATAATCCTCATATATTGTCCAATGTTACACTTTGTTAGAAAAACAAACAAAATTTATAATAAGGGTTGAAGTGAGACACAAGATAAATACGAGATTTTAGAAAATTAAAAACCATGTTGCAAGACTAATGTGAAAATAGCGTCGAAATAATTTAAATGTGGTTTACAAAATATCGTTTTTATAACATACCCATATACAAAAACAGAACATCCCAGACATGGAGCAACTGGACTCTAAGGGTGCGTTTGTTGCACCGGACTGTCTTGGACTGGACTAGCTGCAAGGACTAAGCTGGACTAGCTTAGACTAGACTAAGCTGGACTAACTTAGTGAAGCGTTTGGTGCAGTGTCGGACTAAGAAGCAGGATAATAAAAAACAGTACTGTTCACCAGATTTGTGTTTGCTTAGACTAGGACTACATTATTGTTCTATTTTAATAGCTCCAATACCTGTGCCCAACAAATTTTTGCCATTGTGTAATAGAGTAATACTACAAATCTCATGATATGGGTTAATTGGAGCATATTTTTGCCATGTATATTATGAATCTTAAAAAAAGAGGACAATTGTTTTGTTTGTAGTACTTGCTAATAGAATTGGGACATACTATAGTTGGGACATACTATTTATAAATTGTTGAGTTTAATTTGCAAATGTAGCTTGGTTTAAACTCTATCACCCAAAAGAAGATAAAGAATAGTGCCCAATACATGCAACTTCAACAAATGCAAGTACATAAGAAGATACTTGTGACAAGTCAATCTTTGCCATTGATTGACTCTTAAAACATCATTCACTAAACTTTCATCCAAGATATTTTACAAAATGCCAGTTAACTATAGTATAGCATTCCAAAGTAGATCTCCATAATTTACAAAATCCTAGTTAACATTAGCCAAAATACTTCATAGTGGAAAGCTAAGTTATAAGCCATAACCTAAGATTGTACGATTAATAAAATACATCCATGTCAAAAGGCACCACATAATATACTCATCCGCTTGCTTTGTCAGTTAAATGCCTTTGGACGAACACTTTCTTAAGTTCCGATTTGATTGCCCTAAACACTCCCATATTTTGTGGTTTTTCCAAAATAAGAGACAATGCATCAATTTGATCCATTGGAGAAAGACCCATTGCTTCAAGTTCGTTTGCTATGTCACTATGATCTGCAGTACCTTGAACTAAAGCTTCAGTTACCATTTGCATCCTCTTCCCACTTTCAACATAAAATTCTTTCAGTCCAATGATAATTGTCTCGGTTCCATCACTTGAACTTCCCACAGCTCTTTTCCTCTTTCTTTGGCTATTTTCAGATGGGGTGCTTTGTTGGTTCATTGAAGAAACAACATTTTCACCTCCAATATCACTTGCACCAACCTGTTCATGACTTTGTTCCTCCACCATTTGAGCAGGCGTTTCGGCTACATTACCCGTAGCCCGATCTTTTCTAAATATATATTAGCATGATTGTGCTCAATCCTACAGATTACACACACGCGCACACGCACAAATTACACACACAAACACATAGATTACACATACACACGAAAAGATTACACACACACACGCACAGATTACACACACACAGAGATTACACACACACACGCACATATTACACACACACACACACATATTACACACACCGAGATTACACACACACAGAGATTACACACACACGCACAGATTACACACACACACACACGCACGCACAGAATACACACACACACACACAGATTACACACACACACACGCACGCACAGATTACACACACACACACACACACACACACAGATTACACACACACACGCACGCACAGATTACATCATCATTATTTATCATTGCCAAAACACATTTTTAATCGTTTTCAACCAAAGGTCAATAAGGTGTATCCATTATCTACGTGTCTTCTACAAAAACTTTACAATTTCACACACACACACACATAGATTACACACACACACACACACACACACCAGAGTACACACACACAGAGACACACACACAGAGTACACACACATACACACACGCACAGACATACACACACACGCGACACACACACGCACAGAGTACTCCCATTGTTGAAACCCCAAATTTTAAAAATCCAAAAAAAGCATGTGGGTAGGACTTGCAATTTTGACAACTTTGACATCCTAAATTCCCAAGTTCCATCTCATCTCATGAAAACCCCAAATTCTAATCTCAATTTCACCTAAATATCAAAACCCTAATTTGTTCAAGTGCAGAGGTCTATGATTGAAAATTTCTCGAACCCAAAACAACAAAATCAAATAAAGCTCAGTAATATCACGATCTGCAACACAAATCGACGAAATAAATCGAAGATTCGAAGTTTACCAGACAACTCAGGGCGAGCAGATGCAGATGAGCGAAGACGTAGCGATGAGGGTGAGGAGGACGATGCTGAGGGAGCACGGCAAGGATGACGATGAGGGAGCACGGCAAGGATGACGATGATGAGGGAAGACGCAGAAAATCTCTCGTGGTTTTCTCTGGCTTACGAGTCTGCCCAAAATTGGGGATTCTCGTTAAGAACGGCTAAGGAGGTGTTTAATCCGAGCGAATCCCTGCTAAGATCATTAAACCTAATCCTGGTACAGACCAAACAAAGGACTATAGTCTAGTACAGTCATGTCCTCCCTAATCCTGTCAAACAAACGGGCCCTAAGAGATTTTAAAATTTTAAGACTTTGCTAAGAAGATAAAGATGTTTTTCGAATTAAATTTTTTTTTTTTTTTGTCTTTTTTTTTATCAATATTTTTTTGTCTTATTGGAGCTTGATGATGTTCCTTCCATACCTTTCCGTGGCAAAGTTTGAAATGCAATTCCAACCAACTTCAGAAAGTCTTTCTCCAATAACCACCACGGGGCAAGTAGGGGATAAATTTCAGACCCGTATTGCATACGGCACATTCTGAGTTCGATTCATAGCTGAATCGCATGATGGTGGGTAAGGATAAAAAAATAAAAATAAAAAAAATAAAAAAAGTCTTTTTCCAATCTCTCCATGCATGCACAATCACAATTCACGAAATTACGCACTCTATATACAGACAGTATTTGTTCACTTCTTCCTTACACTACAACGGGCCTCTTCAGCTACTATATTATCATGGCCTCTGTATCCTACTTCTTCATTGCAGTAGTCTTCATCTTTGGCTGCTGCAGCAATGCACAGCTCTCTCCCAACTTCTACGCCTCAACTTACCCAAACCTCGAGACCATCGTGCATAGAGCTATGGCTGAATCCGTTATTAAAGAGTTACGGATCGGTGCCTCTATCCTTCGCTTGTTCTTCCACGATTGCTTTGTCAATGTGAGATCATCGATCTATATATATACACACTACACAAACGCTATATGTGTTAATTGAACTGGTATTTCATGTTAACAGTGTGCATTTGATTCGTTTCTTCTAGGGTTGCGACGCTTCCATACTGTTGCACTATTAGAAATTTGGCTACAAGCCACCCCTTTCATTGGTGGCTATTGTCAAGTGTTGTCACTCATATTGGTGGCAAACCTCTATGGCCACCAAGCAGCCACTATACTAGAGAGTGTGGCCTATGTAGAGGACTCTATTGTAACAATGGCTACCAATATTGCATTGGTGGGTATGTGCAATGCCACCCTAATTCACATTGGTGGCAAAGTTGCAAAATAATATTAAAAAAAAAAGATGTCTCAGGGGGCACCCAGATTTGAATATAATATTTCCTTTTTTTTTTTTTTTTTTTTTTTTGGTGAGGAAACAAATTGTAATAACTTTGAGCAAATGTTGGGACTCAGATTTGCATAACTGATCTTTTATACAATTTTGAACAAATGTTGGGACTCAAACTACACTCTGTTTCCAAAGAGCTTAATCATGTCAATAACTTGAATGTGATCATTTGTTGCACCCAAAGTCAAATCCACAAAATTCATAAGAATAATGTTAACTCAACTTCAACTATTAAAGCAATTAGAGTTGAGGACATGTATCACTGCAATATGATCAAATAAATACCAGGGAAATGTAGTATTTCAAGAGGTTTGCAGTCATAATATCAGCCATGAAGACTCTCACGTTGCTGCTGCTATTTGGCCTGGCTGGTTAGGCCTCTAGCTCTGTTTGTTGTACTTTGGGGACTGCTTTATAGTCTGTTATTAATAAATTTTCTTCTTTCAGAAGAAAAACAGGTAAAATGCGAAAATAGAATTACAAGGTCTAAACATCAACTTGAAAAACCAAAATATCAAAATCAGATAACTTTAAAAGGAAAGATATAGCTCCCACACATATAAATGCATTAATATTTTCTCTTTTTCCAGAAACTCAAAAAACCAGGAAATTCCAATACAAGAGTTTAGGATAGAAACATACAATTCTTCCGAGAAGGAAAGCAGCCCCTGCACCTAAAGTGGCTCCAATTGAATCAACAACAAAGCCAATAGGTAGCCCAAAAAGATAACCACCACCGAGCTGAACCATTAAAATGAGGAATCACATAAGGGTGCAAACTTGCAATTAAATAAAAATACAAAATTTCGTTTTTGAAAATCTTTCCTCTGTTTCGCCCTAGACCATGAATTGATATTGCATAATATAACAGTAAAAGAAAACTATAAGTGAAGTATGCAAAGCATATGCTAGATCATTAGTCCACAAGAATTAAAGTGCAGTAACAACAATTGCTAAGGCATCAGACAAATGCTTACATTAAGTACTGAATGTTATATCTTTAACACTTGCAGGATTAGACTGAATGTAAAACATATATATAAAGACACTTCATACACAAGAAAGTCACTTCATAAACAAGTAGCTGTACAACTAGTAAGTAGACCCAAATGCTTATAGTAAGTGCTGAATATAATGGGATTAGACTGAATGTAAGTGGTATTAGGATCCCACCTTAAGCAGAAAATTTGCTCCGACCACAAGATAGTCCATTTCATCTGCCTTGTCAAGAGAAATCCCAAGCTTTTCTTTAAAAAGATCTGCGTACTTGAATGCCCCACCACATGTGGCCTGCTCACAATTGTCACGAGTCAATAAATTAGCTTGTATACATGCCAGAAAACAATGATACAATGGCCAAACCAAACAGTTGGTTTTTACCTTAATAACGAACTTCACGCTCCCAGAAGCTCTGTGTTGTTGGGAGCCTGAAATCATCTACAACCATAAGCAATGACCCAAAAACAGATCTCGGTATCAAAAGAATTCAACCTATGATAAAGAATTATAAGAGTGTTATCTGTATGTCGTAGTTTAATACTAGCAATTTTGCACACATTACACATGTATGAGATTGGTTACTGCAGAGATGGTAGTGGTGAAGAGTTCATAAGGTTGAGTAGAACATTATAACAGCTATTTAGGACTTATTGTTGGTTGATAACTTCATCAACCAACAAAGTTCTTGTGTCAAAAGAGGAAAAACTGATGGAATGGAGTCATGAGTCATAAAACCAACTGGTCCACCAACAACATAGAAGATATAATCAGAACAGCATATGATATGAGATTTGCATATTGAAACTCTTTGAAATCACGGACACGGTTAAATGGCGAGCCTCATTATAAAAACAAGTTTTCCCACGTTGTGGCATCCTACTAAATCCTAATGAAACACAAAAATGAGCAAGGACAAAACATTACCATGAAGTGAGCAGACCTGAGATTAACAAAAATTAAATTAAATTCAAACCAATAAATTAAGACATTAATGGAAGTATGAGCTTACTTCATCAATTCAAATTCACCATCAGGTGGCACAAAACTAACTGTCTTCTTTGAGTTAAACCTCGTCAAGTTTACACATTGATGGAAAGTAACATCGTCGAGCTCGATAGTTTTCCCACTGCAAAATACTCAAGTCAAAATAGAAACTAAAAAGGAATTACATTTTTGTGCTGTTAGAAACTATAATCATCTCGACGAAGGCCAACATGCAAGGCTCAAAATACAAAACATATAAACTTTTTCGCACTCACCTGTAAAGGAAAATAAAATGACAACGAAAAGTAAATTCAAAGTTTAAGAACTAAATAAAAATGCATAAATATTTGGTCAAAATAAGAGTTGTAGATCTCAATCTAATAAAGATTAGACAGTAATAAGACAGGAAGAAACTAAGGAAAGAAAAAAGGAAAAAACAGATAAAAGAGTAATACATCTGAACCACTGAGTATATGTACACGGTACACGGTACACAGCAAAAAACGCATTCCATATCCATTTAGAACAAAGAAACAAATATGCCTATAACTACAACTATTGAACAAGCAGCTATATTCAGGGCATATATGTTTTTTCCTTAGTTTCAGGGCATATATATATTTTTTAGAAGAACCCTCTTCACCTTAGTTTCACCCACAACCTTCCAAGGCTTCCATTCTTCTCGGCCCAGGTTGGAAACAACCTTGATTCATCTTCCTTGTCCCCAATCTTCGACATGCATACAGAAAATGGAATTAAAATTTGAAATCTAGAATCGATCCAAAAATTGAAAGTTTTTATTTTGAGAAATCACTTACGCTAGGGAACAGCCATGAGGAGAGGATCATTTTTACCTCTTGGTTGAGGTCCAATTCAGGCAGACTTCCTCGGAAATTGGCTGGAATACCCACGGTCACCGTTTCTTAGATCTGAAATTGAGAAAATTCGGCTACAAATTTGGAGAAACTAACTTGAGGGTTGGAAAGAGGAAGGGAAGAGGATTATGGAGGTATAGTTTGATGTTCGTTGGTGACCGGAGGACGGAGCCGCTGCTGCATGAAAGAGAAAAGGGAGAGAGAGGATACGGGAGGGAGGAGAGAGAGAATGAAGGGGGAAGCGAGCGGAGGGAATGAAGGGGAGTTGGACTTTTGTGAAGGGGAGAGAGGTTTAATGGTTTTTTTATTTGTTTTATTGGTGTTCAATAAATTGTATTGGTGCCCAGTTAATCACAAATGCACAAAATGGTATTTTTAAGAAATAAAGTTATTTAACAGACATCAATCATTGGTGGCTCAATGTTGAAGGTCACCGATATCAGCAGCATCTCACTGTAAAGCCACCAAAAAATAGTAAGAGTAGCAGCTTTATATCTATGACCACCAATTACAAGGGTGTGCAAAAAATGGTGGCCTATGAGCATAATTCTAGTAGTGTTGGATGACAGGCCTACCTTCACAGGCGAAAAGACTGCGTTCCCGAACCAGAACTCAGCTAGGGGCTTTGAAGTGATTGACACCATTAAAACCCGTGTGGAAGCAGCTTGCAGTTCTACTGTATCTTGCGCAGATATTTTAGCACTTGCGGCCCGAGACGGAGTAGTGTTGGTGAGTAGCCACCTCACTATTTTCTCGTCTCTGCAAAATTTAATCGGAAACTGGATCCAAGAAAAGTGTAGACATACTTGTTAATGCTTACGGGCAAAAGAGATTTCAGATCAAAGCCCTGATAGGTGACATCTTACATACAGGCTATATTGTTAAGTACGTATTTTATAATTGCTGTATATGTGTAGCTTGGAGGACCTAACTGGACGGTACCACTAGGCCGCTGAGATGCAAGAACAGCAAGCCAAAGTAACGCTAACACCCAAATCCCAGCCCCGTTCTCTGACATCGCAACCCTGGCCCCCAACTTTGCAAGCAAAGGCTTAGATGCCGAGGACATGACCGTGCTCGTTGGTGCCCACACACTAGGCTACGCTCAGTGTGCAAATTTCAGGAGCCACATATACAATGATACCAACATAAACCCCATTTTTGCAAATTTTCAGAAGATCGCTTGTCCATCTTCTGGTGGAGACAGCAATCTACCCCCCTTTGATGCAACACCAGTTACTTTCGACAATGACTACTACAAGACCCTTGTTGGTCGTCGCGGTCTTCTTCATTCGGATCACGAGTTCTTTAATAATGGGCCTCAGGATTCATTGGTTACAACTTATAGTAGGGACAATGCAGCCTGGAGAAGTGACTTTGCTGAGTCCATGGTGAAGATGGGCAACATTAGTCCTCTAACTGGGACACAAGGAGAGATCAGAGGGAATTGCAGATTCCGAAATAACATATGTAACTATAACCATAAACAAAGTTTACAATAACTGTGAAATTAAGTAACTAGAAAATGTTATTAAGTTTCCCCTAGTTTGATTGAAGAAGTCTTGTAAGCAAGTGCTCAGCAAGACCATGCAATTCAAGTTTAGTGCAACATATTGTGTAAAATTTCCTTTGTAATGAAGAAGGTACGTGATAATTAAATTAAGAAATAATTTACATTTATGTGTTTATTTGATAAAGAAATCGATGCTTTCCCAATATTCCTATGGTTTGAAATAATATGTTTGTGATTTATTTCATTTCTTGTTGGAAAATCAATTCAATTAGAAGTGTCAAACTGGTCTGACCTATTTAAAGTTGGCCCAAGCCTGTTTGGCCGTATTTAAGTTGACCCACTTAACAAATAGGACGAGTAGATTAATAATGCTTCGTAAATGAGCCTAAGACTCTCTCTCTGGTGATGGCAATGCCAACATCCTTTTTAACATATCCTCTAACTTTTGATTAACCTCATCAAAATGATTTTTTTTGGTAAACAACGGGGCTAAACGCCCAACAAAGAGAAACTAAAAAGCAAAACATCACGAGGTCTAGAGAGCCCAACATCGTTCCAACATCAAGAGATGTCTACAAGAGGCAGCCACTGTGTCGTAGCTAAATCGCTATACGTTTGGCCCTAGGAGTCATATTTAGGTATTCTGTTCTCTAATAACTCCAAACATTAACAATCATGTTGGTGCCTTATGTCAAAGAGGCCTCTTTGAAACTGATTTTGTGTATGTCTTCCCTCTTGTAATGTGATTTGTAGCTAAAAGCATTTTTGTTGATATCTTGCTTCAATAAAAGCTATCTTCTTGATTGATCATGGGATCCCACCGGGGTGCCAAATTATGTTCGCTATTTTTTGGAAAAGCCACAACCAGACAATTTGGTCCCTTTTGGATTTAGGGTGCATGAGCGTGCCACCACCAGTTCGTGTCTTGTTGACAAAGGCTTCTTTCTTTCAGCTTTAACCTGTTGACAAAGGCAACCTATTTACATACTCGGCAATTTCTCTTTTCAAACCCGACCAATAATAAAATGGTCGAATGGTATGATACATCCTAGTTCTTCCTAGATGCATAGCATAAGCCAAACAATATGCTTCATCCAAAATTTCTTTCTTTAATTCTTCATTATTTGGCACATACGTCTTGTTCTCTTGCATAAGCATGTCATCTGATTCTCTGATTCTGAGGTCTTTCTTTTCCTCTTAATTCCTTAAATGAAATAGTTTTTGAATTTCCTCATCATTAATCTGTGCCTCGAGCATTCGATCAATTGATATTGGCCTGACTTGAAAATTATCCAATAAAACTTCTTTTCGATCTTTCACCTTAAGCTTTGCTCCAGTAAATCTCAAATTCGTAAGAAGAGGAACATGAGAAGCATACAAAGCATTAATCCTCACTGGAGTCTTCCTGCTAAGTGCATCAATCACAACATTGTACGGTCACCCAGGTCATACAATCATAATCACTAAGCAACTCAATCCACCTTCGTTGCCTAAGATTAAAATCCCTTTGAATAAACAGATATTGGAGACTCTTATAATCCGTAAAAATCTTGCAATTCTCACCATAAATATAATGTCTCCAAATCTTCAAAGCAAAGATGATAGCCGTTAAT
Organism: Heteromeles arbutifolia; assembly: GCA_024362995.1. Classification (NCBI taxonomy): domain Eukaryota; kingdom Viridiplantae; phylum Streptophyta; class Magnoliopsida; order Rosales; family Rosaceae; genus Heteromeles; species Heteromeles arbutifolia. Next base: position 33,855,676 of record JANCRC010000007.1, on the reverse strand, counting down.
TCCTAATCATGAGTAGAGTCATTCATCTCTTGAGGCTTTAACTGACGCGAAGCGTAAACAATTACTCTACCATGCTGCATCAACACACATCCCAAACCATCCAACAAGGCATCACTGTAGACCACATAATTACCGCTATCATCTGGGAGTGCTAAAACAAGTGCATGAGTGAGGAAATACTTCAATTGCTGAAAACTTTGCTTACAATTTTATCCCACTCAACTTAACCTCTTTTCTCGTCAATGGCAAAGCAATAACTGAAAAATCCTTAAATAACCGTCTATAATAGCCTGCTAAGCCAAGAAAACTCCGAACCTCAGTCACGGTTCGTGGTTGTTCCAAATTCTCCAACGTTGCTACCTCTTAAGGATCCACTTGAATACCTTGAACAGACATCACATGTCCCAAAAATGCCACTTGATTCATCCAACATTGGTATTTACTGAACTTGGCATACTACCAATGTTCCCTCAATCTTTGCAACACCAATTTTAGATGTCTAGCATGCTTTGCTCTAAACTTAGAGTACACCAAAATATCATCGATGAAAACAATAACAACCCTGTCGAAATATTCCTGGAATACTTTATTCATCAAACCCATGAAAGCAACATGCCCATTCGTCAATTCGAATGGTATTACCAAAAACTCGTAACGACCATAACGGTTCCTGAAAGTTATCTTGGGGACATCCTCCCTGATGATCTTCAACAGTTAATAACCAGACCTCAAATCAATCTTTGAAAACACACATGCACCTCTAAGCTGATCAAACGATCATCAATGCGCGTCAGTGGATAATGGTTCTCGATCGTTACCCGATTCAATTGCCTATAATCAATGCATGGCCTTAATGTCCTGTCTTTTTTTCTCTTAAACAAAACTGGGGTTCCACAAGGTAACGTACTAGGTTGAATGAAACCTTTATCAACCAATTCCTGCAACTGAACCTTCAATTCCCTCAATTCAGCAGGAGCCATTCTATAATATAAGATCTGTACCTGGAGACAAATCAATAGTGAACTCCACATCTTTGTCTAGCGGCAACCCAGGTAATTCATCCGGAAATACAACAGGAAAATGTTTAACCACCTTTACATCTTCCACACTACTCAGAGTAGCATCACTTAGCACTACATGAGCTAAGTATCCTTGGCAGCCTTTCGATAACCATTTCTTTGCTCTCATAGCAGAATTAACGGCATGCCTCACTTCACTTTGCTCAACCACAAAAGTAACCTCTGGTAATCCAAGACGATGGAAAGTAACTAATTTCCCGTAGCAAATCTATCTTGGCACGATTATAATGCGACCAATCCATGCCAAGAATAACATCGAAATCCACCATAGCTAATGGAATAAAATTTGCTGTCATAACTACATTTTCTACCATCACTGAACACTCTGAATAAACACAATACTAACATATAATGACCTCCCTGATTACTTGCTTAACAAATCCCCATGGATAAGTTATTAATATTACGGTCTGCAGCCCGCGATACCGATAACTCACTGTTGTTCCGATAAGTAACAATTCCCGAGGGTGCAATATTACCATTTTGCCCCTTATTGGGAAATACATATATATGCCTGGATTGTACTCATTCAATACCTTCTTTACAACATCGTCAAGAACATAAAATTTCTGCAACATACTCAATAAACTCTAGCAAAGTGACCAAAATGTTTAGCATACCCATAACCAAGTCCGAATGATTCTGAGCATTTTGCGGTGATACGTTAACACGTCCTTGAGCTTGTTGTTGTCCCCCACGACCTCTATTAGTTTAAATACCTTGCCTTTACTCACCACGGCCTATCTGACCATTACTACTAAATCCAGGAACCTGCTAAATCGGCGCTAGTGGTGGCAAAGAAGACTGTTGGGGTATCTACTGATTCTGGGGACAATTTGCAGCTTTATGTCCCATTTGTCCACATGTAAAGCATCCACTGTTTCCTGCCTACACTCTCCAAAGTGTCTGGTATTGCACCTACAGCACAAAGGTACATTTCCTCCACCAGCATCTCCCTGCCTCTGGAATCTGGAACCTCCAGTAAATCTATTATCTCGCCTCTGACCAATGGCACTAAAACCTCAACTTGAAAAACTAGAACTAGCTTCACTTCTTTTGAAGCTCTGAGTTTTTCGAGGTCCTTGAGATGACTGATCTTTACCTTGGTCATCTTTCCTCTAATTCACATTCTTTTCATTCTTTACTCTCGTTGGGCATATTCTCTTCAATACTCAACAAAATCTCATAAAATTCCTGGTAAGAAATACTATGAATAGTGGTCGCCACAGAACGCCACTTCTGTTTAGTACCCAGCCTAAAACAACATAATATTTCCTCCGGATTAGCAGCAACATCCGGAATGATAACGAGACAAGTCCGTAAACTTTCTATAATACTCATTAGCTATCCTATTTCCTTGTCTCAAATTTGTAACTCTTGCTTCTTACCATTAATATATGCCGGAGGAATAAACCTTTTCTTAAACAATTCTTTTAACAATTCTTTTAACAATTCTCAATCAGCTATTTCCTTCGGTGACATCATATAAGACTACTGTCTCCACCAGGATGTAGATTCAATACTCAGAAACTAGATAGTCGTCTCGACCCACCTTTCAAAAAGGAAGATTCCTTTGACTTTGCATAACCCGAAACGTCTTTTCCAAATAATTAGGCCATCGTTCTGATCCCTTAGGTTCTTCATATTTCCATAAAATGATTCAGCTTCAACTTATAAACAGTCTCAAGAAAAGTCCTTTGAATAATAGACTGAATCACAATAGCAATAGCTTTCCTTAACTAAGCTATATCAGGAATTTAGACTCATCTGAACGACGTGGCTCTCTACGAGGCGGTATAGTTCTGATAGAAGACACTTAGAAAATTCTCAAGATATTCAGGACTGCAACCTATGGCTCTGATACCAACTGACACAACCCGTCCCAAGGAGGGCATGCTGGCCGTCACATGAGAATGACGTAACCATGTGCACAATGCGGAAGCTAAGAAGATAAATGTAAATACACATTCAGAGCAATAAGAACTTCTAGTTGTAGTCTAGGACAATTACTAAGATATAACACCCGAAGGTGAATCCTACTTTTGTGAATTCTGTCAGAACACCGTTGGGTCCCTCATGGCCACCAAAGCACTGCTACCTAGAACCTGGAGGGGCAAAAAACAAAACGCGTGAGTGGGCAAAAACAAATCTTTTCAAAACTTTTTCTCTTTTCAAAGGTTCTAACCCCTCGCCGTAAAACCTGTATAATTTCCCAGAAAAATAGCATATATACATATATACTTATCTCAACTCATAACTCAAAATCATACCAAAAGTAGTGATATGCAAGGTATATGCCATGCCAAATATATCGCATCAAATCACATAACTGTATCAGGTGAAATCTCATCAAAGATAATAACATGTTCACCAAGTGATCAGCTCGGTTAAACTATAGCTCATAATCAATCTCATCATCATATATAGAAAATATCCTACACACGAGTTGGAACCACCTCACGTGGTCTAACTGACAAGACTGGGTGTAAATAAATACGCTTTAGTGCTACAATCACGTGAAGACTGTGCGTTAATCGCGGGTCACCTACGAGTTGGAACCACCTATAGTGGTTTGTACGATAAGACTGTGCACCTAACTTGGATCCAAGGTGAACGTACGGTGCGGGAGGTGAACATCACGTGAAGGACTATGCCCTGGCCCTGGGCGGGAGCACTAACACCGGGGTGCATGTTTATGAGCCTTCAACACATTTCATTAATCATTCTCTATCATCAATATATACTCACCTGATACTTACCTGTGCGTCCACAGCACCAATTACCATTATATACAGCCACTAATGCAAGAATAAAATAGGTATATACCTTGCATGGCATATCATATCGCATTTCATGTCACATTTCACTTAATTGATTTTCTGGGAAAAATCTCATTTATATAGATATATACAGAAAACAAAAGCCCACTCACAGATAAGTCGAAGAGTCACAACCCTCGAGCCTCAAGCGATGGCGCTCGTCATCTGGATAGGCCTCACCTATATGCGTAATAACCAAATAAACGTTATTTAACGCACATAACCAACAATAGGCAATAACTTCTCATACATTGCTCAATTTGGGTATATGAATATAGCACCGTGATCTACACAATCTCAGGATCATCCCCATATTTTTAAAATAATTTTTCGACCACCCACGCCCCGGCAAGTGCACAGCCACACGTGCGGCCACGCACGGGGAACCCTGACGGAAACCCTAACCGCCGTTAGGAATATTCCATTATATACTAACAGAAGTTAACGGCGTTACCTCCCACCGTTAGGAATATTCCGTCAACTCTGACGGAATATTCTTCCTTCTTCTCCGGTGTACCTCGCCGGCGACCACCGTTCGCCGCCGTCTGTAACTCGCCGGAAAACTGGAAAAATTTCAAATCTTCGTAGCTCAGCCATTTCTCAACCAAAATCCATGAAATTTATACCAAAATGAAGCCCTCGACTAGTAGAATAAGATCTTACCAAAGCTCCAAAAATCACGGGATCTCGTTGGAAATTTCCTCGATATTCCGGCCAAACTTCAAACTTGCCAATCTCAACTTCACGACGTCCAATTCACTTGATTTTTCTTCTCCGAGCTTCGTGAGGATGATCTAAAGCTTCCTATAAGCTTGAAATGCTCTGAAACCTTCTCATTAACGAGTGCATGAAGAGTACCTCAAATCTGGGTTTCTGGTTCTCGGGTTTTCTGATGGTTCCACGGCCAATCAAGGGTATAGATGGGTTCGTAAGGTTACAAGGAACCTGAATACAACCTTTGCACCTGCAATCTGCAACTGAAATGGTTGTTTCAAGGTCCGTCCGTACACTTGTACGGAAAAAGATAGAAAATCGAGAGGGAGGAAAGAGAGAGAGAGCACGGGTGTGAGTGTGTATGTGTTTGTGTGGTCTTAGTTTGGTCTCCAACCAAACAAAACTAAGTCCTTTAGCTCACTTAGGTCCAACACTTAGGAAAATGATAATTAAAACTAACTTAAATATAAACCACACACAACACGTCTCAATGTCCAAGGGTAAATCCGTCTTTTTGCACCAACGATAAATTATTCCGGGACGGGCTGTCACAAAATTCATCAAAGTACTAATGATATAATTTGTGTATTCTTCTACTTCTATTTTCGTATTTTATCATTCTTTTATTATCCATACAAGTATAGTTTTTTTTAGGTGTAAATAGGCACTTATTTACAAGATATATAATAAATTTACATAAATCCGCATAGGCCGCCTAGGCGCCCGCCTAGGCACCCGCCTAGGCCCCGCCCGCCGCCCGACTAGCGCCTAGCGATTTTTAGAACCTTGGAAAAAAAAGAGTGTTGTTAATTATATACTAACGATTAAATTGATCATTTTCAACGAAATTCACTGTTTTTTAAACAACAACAATAATAATAAGGAACTGTTATTAGCACTTCAACAATTTCATTTTGCACTCCTCATAAGTGTATTTTTTTTTTTAACTATAGAAATGTGGAGTGTAAATTGTGAGGATGTGAAGGTATAAGATTCCCACATTGGTGAAAGGAGAAACCTTGAAATGGCTTATAAGAGCCTGGACTACTCCCTATATTGCCAATTGATTTTATGGTGGAACCTCAACTTTCTTCATGGTATTAGAGCATGTTGGTCTACATGTGAAACTCAACGGCCACACGTACTCGATATCACCCAATTCGTGCACACGTGAGGGAGTGTGTGAGAATTTTCTTTATAAGAGTCTCATATTGACCTACTCTCCATATTGTTAATTGGTTTTATAGTCCTCAACTTTCTTGATGAATGAGAATTTTTTAGTGCCCAATAATAATAAACAGCAGGAGGTATAACTGACCATGGACTCAATAACTACTTCAAAATGGATTTAATCCATGAGGCAGCAACTTTCGTGGCTCAAAGCTACCTATATTTTGAGGATGATATTGCTATGTATTGGTGGCCCAATATTTGGTTTATCCTATTTAATTTGGTGAAATGGGTAGCTTAATTAAATAAAGTCATACATTTTCATCCGGTTATTGTTAGGTGGACAAGTTTTTAAGGAATACTTTGGATGCGAACTCTAACTACCAATGTTCTTTGATTAAAATATTCGTGATTTTTAGTTTTTTATCGAAGTTCCTGACATTAATGTAATAATGTATTTTCTATGTAGGTTATTATATTTTTAAATTAAAAATGAAATTTGTAGTTGTTTATATAATGAGATTTTAAATAAAACCCATAATTTATGGGATTAGAAATATTAAAGATGAATTATACCCTCCAATATATTTTGTGTGTGTATATATATGGGTATGTTCATCAAAACTAAGGAACTTTAACGATAAGCTCCTGGTACTATTTACTTTAATGAAAAACCACATTTTTACACTAAAAAATCAATCCTGATACTATTCACTTTACCCTTTATTTTATCTTTATCGTTAAAATTCAAAGTTTTCAAACCATTTTCATTAGTTTTCCTTCAAAACTAATCAAAAAATTATTGTACCAAAACATGGGTACATTCTTCAACAAAAAAAAAAAAATTGATATTAGGCTTAATAACATTATTAAATTTCTTCTATTAAACTTGACATGGATACATTCTCAAATCAACGAAATAGAATGTACCCATATAAGTTAAAAAAATGGATTAGAGAAAAGATTGATTGAATTTTATATAAAAAAAAAAGGGATACATTTTATACTAAAAAAGAGTACATTTTTCATATAACAAACTAGTATATTTAAGAATCGGTACATATAAGATTAAAAAATTGAAAACTTAATTTAATGAGTACAAACTTATTATAATTTTGTTTTTTTTTTATATTTTGGAAATGTTTGAATTGAAATTTAAATAGGAGTTTAATAAGGGTGTGAGTGTCACATCCCGGCCTGGGGCGGATCACTTCCCGGGCCCGCTCCACCACCATAGCACGATATTGTCCGCTTTGGGCTTACCATTCCCTCACGGTTTTGTTTCTGGGAACTCACAACTCAAGTCTATAGGCAACTTCACCAACTCGGTCGGTGATTGGGTATTTTTGAAGTTGTCGCCTTGGAAAAGTGTTGTTCGATTTGGAAAGAAAGGAAAGTTGAGTCCTAGGTACATCGCGTGACGGCCAGCACACCCTACCTACGGGACGGGGTGTGTCAGTGAGTATTAAAACTCTGAATTAATTAATATTTTTAATTATAAAAATTATGTAACTTACATGTAATTCATTAATATATTAATACTAGGGACTTTGATCAAAATCTAAAAACTAATAAGGTCTTAGTCAATGAACATTAGAAACTAGGGACCGGATACTAATTTTTCAAATTGAGAAAATTGTAGCAATGGTCCCTCAACTTTAATTCAATTGGAGCAATGGTCCCTCAACTTTAATTCCTTGACCATTGGTCCCTTAATTCGTCAAAATGTGCAGCTATGGTCATTTTCGTTAACACCATCAATTCTTCCATTAAATTCAGTCACGAGCGTCGCACATGAGATTGATTGTAAGGGCAATTAGGGAAACATAATATTTCTTCTGGGTTGAATTCTATCGAACGCATTACCCATCCCCAATTGAAACTTCCTCTCATCCCCAATTGAAACTTCCTCCCATCCCCAATTAAAACTTCCTCCATGCCCAGCCTCACATTCCTCAAATTCCCACCATGTATTGCAATAATCAACCTTTAGTGAAGGAAGACAACAACATAACTAACCAGTTTTGTGCAAAGTATCGGTGAATTCGAAGCATGTATGACGATGTGGTATGGAAGAGCTTTACTGCACTAGTATAGACTTTAATAGAGGAGAAGACATGGATGAGCAGGCAGTTCACTTAACCTTAGAGTAAAATGGATGATTTGGAAGCCACTGCCAATGAGGAGAAGACATATGGTAACATTAACTAATCAAGGCCTTCTTGGTCCATGAACATCAAAAAACAAGCATTAATATAATATATTTCAAAGCCTCCATGGTCTTCCCATCTTTGCAGAAGCTTGTGTCCCAGAACTTTGACCCACAAATCCATGTAAATCTAGTCTTGCTTAGTTCCCCATGCCCTTGTATCGACTTCAAACCACGGGAAACGATGTTTTCTTAATTACCTCTACAATCAGTTTCATGTGTCACGCACGTGACTGTATTTAACGGAATCATTGACGGAGTTAACGAAAAGGACCATAGCTGCACATTTTGACGAGTTGAGGGACCAATGGTCATGGAAATAAAGTTGAGGGACCATTGCTCTAATTGGATTAAAATTGAGGGACCATTGCTCCAATTGGATTAAAATTGAGGGACCATTGCTACAATTTCCTCTTTCCAATTTTTAATCTAAATTTGTAAACCAAAATATGTGGTGGTTGATGATTGAATTATGAATTAGTAAGTGTTTATTAACGTGTTTATTTCCTATGGATAATGCTAGGGAGGCCAAATTTTTTAACCAAATTTTGCAAATGATATGTCACCCATAAGAAACAAGCACGTTATTGACAGTTAACAATCCAATCATCTACACCCACATCATTTGGTTTGCAAATTTAGTTTACAAATTGGGTCTTCCTAGCATTACCCATTTCCTATTGGTGATCATATTGTAAGTGAGACTAAATTTGGTAACATATAGAAGGTAACATTTTGGATTTTTTATTCTAATCAATTATGGGTAATGTTAGGGAGACTAAATTTGTAGACTAAATTTTGTAAACTAAATGACATGGAAGTTGCCACTTAATACTACGGTCTAGTGGTATTCTTCTTCACTTGTAAGTGAGAGGTCTTAGGTTCGATTCTCGCCAATAGAGGTGGGCACTTGAAATCGAAAACCAAAATCAAAACACAAATCAAATTCAATCGCACTAAACAGTTCGGTTTTGCGGTTTTAAAACGGTTGTGGTTTTGAAACCGAACCGCTGAGTAGGAAAAGGTTTGGTTTCGATTTTGGCTTTTGAACCGCATCGAAACCGAAACCGAAACCAAAATCATACCTCAAATTAAATGTCATGTTTTAATTAGTTCTTTGTTAGAGGGCTGGTTTGGTATTGCTGTGCTTTGAAAAAAAACTGCTTCTGCTGTGCTGCGAGAATAAGCGGCTGTGAAATAAAGCAGCAGAGTGTTTGGTAAACTTTTTTGTAAAAGTGCTTTTGAAGAAAAAAAAAAGCAATATTATAATGTTTGGTAAACTTTTATGTAAAACTGATGGAAAAAAAAAAGCCGATTTTTCAAAGTTGGATTTTGCAGCTTTTTGTTTTTAGCTTTTTTTCACCCAAAACTGTGAAAAAAAACTGAAGCTGAATGTTTACCAAACACAAAAAAGCTCCCAACTTTTTTTGATACTAGCTTTTTTCAGAATCACCTCAGTACCAAACCAGGCCAGAGTCCATACATTTAGTATGTACTCAACCACACTAAAATGTCATCCCTTTCCACCTCTATTCTATTCGACAATTATCACTTATCAATGCAACCTTCCTAAATGAGCACATCTATCAACGCTTAAGTAATAAACCAATAATCAATTTACATGTCCTTTAGTTTCCAAAATTTAGTCTCCCTAGCATTACTCAATACATTGGGTTGAGTTAAAAACAATTCTCCCATCCTCCTCATGTGTACATGTACAGTGTAGGCTTTATTAAGCTAATCTGCCTCTGCTGCAAATTACAAATCTCCTTCATGGCCAAGTGAAAACATACAGACGATCATATTTTATTAATTTTCAACATAAATTAACACTTGCATTAGACAGATGTAAACACGTATTGTGTGGAAAATGAGATTGTGTTACGCGTAGATATGTGTAAATTTCAAACTCTATATTTTTTCTCAAAAACCAAATCGAAACCGTTTGAAACACATAACCGAATCAAACGGTTTGGTTTTATTTCGGTTTTGGCTTCAAAACTGCACCGAACCGCACCGCAAAAAATTTCTCTTTCGATTGCGGTTTTACTACAAACTGCACTGAACTGAACCGTGCCTACCCCTACTCACCAAAGGTGAATTTGAACCACATTATTGCTAGCCCATTGTGAGCCTCCCTAAACCCACCCCCCTTTGTGCAGAGACTGGATAATATCGATTGTTAAAAAAACTGACATGGAAGTTGATGTTTTGATTATGACTTAAGTGTTGATAAATGTGCTCATTCCTATTAGTGACACATCATTAGTTTGCAAATTTTGTTTACAAATTTAGTCTTCCTAGCATTACCCAATAATTATAGTTTAATTACCCTCGTTTACGAATCTTTGCCTTTTGTCTTCGTGTTTCACAATTACATGCATTTGGTTCATACGTACGTGCAATTTGCAAAGAAGTCAACCCTACTTTTATTGGTTGGATGCTTTCTTTTTGCAATGGAGCTAGCTCGATGGCATTCCTCTATACCCCAGCAAGTAAACGCGTTAATTAAGCAGCAAAGTTTGAATTTCCAACAGTAGGAAAGATAGGTTCAAATTTCCTCTCTTTCTCTCTCTACCCCCCCCCCCAACCACCAAAATGCATGCAATTCACAATCTTACTCTCTCTCTCTCTCTATATAGTGTCCTTAAACCTTCTTCTTACACCAGAAAGCAAGCTGGTTCATATCTCTAGCTTTAATATTGAAACTCATATCATATACAATGGCATCTCTGTTGGAAGTTGGAGGTTATCGGGACTCTCATTGCTGCAATCCTTGTCAGTTCGGGTTAGTGTTTTATCCAGCATATAACTCTTGGCAAAGGTTTAGGGTTTTATCTTGGATACTTAGTCATGATGTTCTTTTCCTTCAATTAAGGAACTTTGTTGTCTTGTTATTATAAATAGATTAGGAGTGTTTCAAGGAGTGATTAAGGGAGTGATTGAAGTTTGTTTCTTCACTCATCTCCTCTATATATGTTTGAGTCCTTGTAAAGTTTTCTTTATGTAAAAAATACACAACACCTCTAAATTTTCACATGGTATCAGAGCAGGAACTCTAAATTTCTAGCTCTGTTGTTCCCGTTGTGTGTTCTTCGTTTTTCTTCACGCCAAGATGGCTAAAGACAATTCTTCTGAAGCTGAAAGCTCCTTGGCTGCCTTAACTCAATCTGACGTTGAAGTTAACCCCAACCAACATCTCAGCTCCGTTTTGTTAAATGAATTCAACTACCTTCCCTGGGCTCGGGCTATCTCTCTTGCACTGGGAGGAATATCCAAGCTAGGTTATATCAATGGTGCTATTAAGGCACCTGAAACTACATCTCTTACCTATGAGTCGTGGCTGTGTAAGGACCAATTGTCATGTCTTGGTTACTTAATTCCATGGAGCGTAGAATTGCTGAAATATTCAGCTATTCAGAATCATCTATACACCTATGGAATCAAGTCCAAGAGATGTATGGCAACCAAAACAATGATGCACGTGTCTTCCAGCTCAGGAAAGACATCTCAAGTCTGCAACAAGCAGGAAATCCCTTTGTTCAACACCTTGGCAGCCTGACAAGCATGTGGAATGAGCTCGATGTTTATTGTCCTCATACTACTGATGCTACTGTTTTAATCAAGCGTGCTGAGGATGACAAGATCTTCCAACTCTTGGCAAGTTTAGGTACAGAGTTCGAAGACCTTAGAAGTCATATTCTGATGAACTCCGAGCTTCCTTCTTTCTCTAGAGTCTGTGCCATCATCCAAAGGGAAGAAGTGAGGAAGAAAGTTATGAGTTAATAGACTAAGACTAGTATATCTGAAACTAGGGCATACATCTCTAGCAATAATTGATTTGATGCGAATGTCTACAAAGGAAAAAGGCCTGACTTGTGCCATTATTGTGACACCACGAGGCATACTAGAGACATGTGATGGACCCTTCACCCTGAGCTAAAACCTAAGACCTTAAGGGAGAATAAAAGCTTCCAAATGAGTCCGAGATACTATTCTCACATAGCCAACCATGCAGCAACCTTTACAACTGAGGGAATGTTAAACTTCACAGCCAACCCTGTAGAGCTGATCAATTAATTTGCTGCTTTTCTCCAGAAAAGGCATGTGCACAATGAGTGTGAAGAAGCTCCTGTATCTGAAGAAAAGAACCACACTGCCTTGCTGGGAATGCATTCTCAACTGCCCTTAATGTTAGTAGTGAGCATGATTATTGGACCATAGATTCAGGTGCCACGGATCACATGACCAACCAACTTACTAACCGGCATGATTTTAAGAAAATGTCCATTAGTTCTCAAGTGTCACTAGCCAATGGAAAAGGTGCACCAGTTGTAGGAAAGGGAAAAATCAAACTATTTTCAAACTCTCTTGAGTTAGTAGCTCTTTATGTTCATTCTTTTCCGTTCAAGTTGTTATCTGTTGGAACCATCACAAACTCTCTAAATTGCCTAGCCATTTTCTCTCCCCATAATGTTGTTTTTCAGGACATCACCACCAAGAGGACGATTGGTGAAGGTTTCTTTTTTAAAGGACTATATTATCTAGCTAAAGACTTTAAGCAACCCAAGACCTTCTAAGTTAGCTCCTATGTAGCTAAGAACCAACACATTTGGCACTAACGATTGGCACATCCTTCTGAAAAAGTGATGTCTTTTTTGTTTCCCAAGTTGTGTAAAGATAAGTTGTAATGTGATGTATGTCACTTGTCTAAGTTTGCTAGGCTACCTTTTGATCCCTCTTTGTCTAGGGCTAGTAATCATTTTGAAATCATACATTCAGATATTTGGGGTCCAATCCTTGAGTCATTTGATGGATTTAAGTATTTTGTAACTTTTGTTGATGATTTTACAAGGATTACTTGGTTGTATCTTTTGAAATCTAAGAGTGAGCTTGCAAATGTTTTCCAAGACTTTCATAAACTTGTTAGTACTCAATTCTCATCTAAGATTTGCATATTAAGGTCCGACAATGGCACTAAATATATGTCTCATAATATGTCTCAATACCTAAGCATTCATGGCATTTTACATCAAACATCTTGTGTTGGCACACCCCAACAAAACGGGATTGCCGAGAGGAAAAATCGAGACCTTCTTGAAAAGACAAGGGCTCTCATGCTTCATATGCATGTACCAAAGAGATTCTGGTCACAAGGAGTGCTTACAGGTGCCTACCTTATCAATCGACTCCCTAGTAAGGTGCTAGGTTTCAAATCTCCCCTTGAAGTACTGAAGAACAGAAAGATCGACATTTCTCACTTAAGGGTATTTGGTTCGACATGTTTTGTTCACATTCAATCACTTCACCGTGACAAGCTCGATCCCAACTAAGTGTGCTTTTATGGGTTATTCAACTACCCAAAAAGGATACAAATGCTACAATCCGATCACTAAAAGGCTTGTTGTCTCAAGGGATGTTAAATTTGATGAAACAACTCCTTATTTCTCAAAGAAAGTGGATGATGAAGGTCAGGGGAAGTCCTTACATGACTTGTTCCCTTTGCCTAGTATTCTTCTATGCCAAAACAATCAGGCAGTGCATGATACCCTAGTTGTGACACTTACGCCTACATCTCATATACCTGATCCACCATCTCAAGTTGAAACTTGAAGGAATCATTCAATGGCACGTCAACCACCAGTGAGGCTTC